>WHVD01000030.1:0-600000 GCA_015178975.1 Hysterangium stoloniferum | reverse complement strand
GCTATACCATCGCAATCTACAGCCTCGTGCTCGCTATAGGAAACTTGATCTGGGCCCCTTACGCTGGTTTCTGTTCGTTTTCGCCATCTAACCATCTGAGGGGATACTCATGCGACACTATCTAGATGGTCGACAGCCTGTATATTTAGCTTCCCTACCGCTTATTTTTATTGGTGGAATATTTTCCGCTGCAGCAAGGAATGTGACTGAGTTGATCATTGGACGGGGTATTCAAGGATTTGGAGCATCATGGTCTGCTAATTTTGTCTTCTTTCACAAACTCTCATTCAATTTCGGGTATGCAATCAGTGTCGTAGCAGTTGGAGCCGCTACCATATCTGATATTTACTCGGTAGAAGAACGAGGAACAGGCATGGGCGTTTTTCTTGGGGTAAGTAAAACTTTTAATACACAAGTTCAGGTTACTAATATTTCCGGAGCAGGCAATTCTCTTAGGACCGCCACTCGCTCCAGTAATTGGGGGGTGGTTAGCGACATACGCCTCTTGGCGTGTGATGCAACTCTGCATAGCTATATTGGGACTGATCGTGTTTGTATTGGTTGCCCTATTCCTTCCTGAAACAACCCATCCCGGTACCAAAGGAATCGAAAAACTTCGCATAGCTGAGAGTTTTGGAACCAACCCCTCAGGCCAATCCAATAAGAGAAGCTGCAGATTTGTGTTGAATCCGTTTAAAATACTACTTCTATTGAAGAGTCCCGTTCTTCTCTTTGTGGTAAGGTCATCTGCAGAAGTGTTCACTCGGGGGCTACATTGTAAACATTAACAGTGTCTATCTGGATCATTGGCAGTCGCAGCATATTTTGGTGAGCAAACTCCTCTAATGAGTCCGTCCAAGGAGTGACCGCTTTCTTCCAGCGGCAATGGTTCCTTTGTCTTACACTCTTGTAAGGAAAATCCAAGCCCACTTGACTACATATTCTGTAACGTTTACATTTATAGGGCCCTCGATATGGAATGAACACTCCAGCTTTAATTGGAGCATGTTTCCTGCCTGCCGGTTTGGGAAATATTGGTAAATTCGATTCAAAGCTACACGGAAATAGGTACTTGACTCAATTAATCTAGCTGGGGCTATAATTTCTGGTCGCTTGGCTGATATGGCTGTCGTCCGAGGGCGCCATCGCCACCAGGACAAATGGAATCCTGAAGATCGTCTTCTAGCGGCGATCCCAGGCGCATTATTCGTCACTCCATGTGCCTTGATAACATTTGGATTCACTGTTGTTTTTATACCTGGCAAACTGGGCTTGACAATCAGTCTAGTTTGTCTATTTTTCCACGGAATGGGAGTGCGTAACTGGCAATATTTATTAACTAACCGCTGATTCTGACGGTACTTCCACTCATTGAGGTTGACATGATTCTAGCCCCATCTTCGACCTATCTTGTCGATATATTACATACCCAAAGTGCGGAAGTTATGGCAGTCGCCAAGTGAATATTCCGTTTATGAAAGTTGCTTAGCCCCCCTAACTCAAGTTTATCCATGACAGCGCAATGAGGAGTTTGTTCGGTGCCATTGGTTCTGCCGTAGTATTGCCGATGATTTTTCAAGTTGGCGTTATCGCTACAAACGTGATAATAGTCATCTTTGTTTGGCTCGCCTGCATGTACGTGAATTCTGGCATTTTAGAAGAAGATGACTTACGGTTCCACCTTATGAAGACTACTCTACGTTACGATTAAAAAGGGGGAAAAACTCCGGTCTTGGGTTGACATGGATTATACTACACTTCGAGAGGACTAAAGCATAGATGTGTGGCTGGGTGTGGAGGTGATTTTCGGGATATGAGTCTTACCATACGAGGGATACCATTTTGATATTTATTTATCTTGTCTTGTGAAGCCGATAGACACCCGGTTGTACCGTGACTGGTGCTTCACTATTGGAAGCTAAAAGGGTTATTTTAAAGAACTAAAATAATGTATGATGGCTTTTTTGAGTTTGAACATCATAAACATAAGATAGAGCCGAGGACCGGTTGACAACTTATCGATACGGCAAGGTCCTACTGATAACACATGATTGGTTCACGCTCCATTGCCGGAATACTATGAGTCACTGTTGAATCATTCAAACACTAGGCGATTGATCAGTATATGAGACGATCAATCAGCAGATGTGAAAAAAGGACAGCAGGTAAGCATTTTTCAGATACAGGTCCTCATCACCTTGGAAAGGTGGCAATGTGACATGAAACCAAAAATCGAGTAAGGGTCACAGCCATTGCAGGATCGCCTTTGAAAGGTTCCTTTGCTGTAGGATGTGCCGATGGTTCCATTCGGCTTGGAATGCCTCGTCGTGACTACCTTTAATGGACATGCCGAGGCTGTTGGTGCCAGAATAGCCTCTGGCTCTCAAGATACTACTATCATATTATGAATGATCAGAGAGGCCGGAATTCCCAGGGAGCTATATCCTCTTCTTCTCCTGATCGCCATTACTAACTCGTCTTATTGTTTAGATTACGAGGGCATTGCGATCAAATAATATGATGTAGACTCTATGGAATTGCCATCAACTTTCACCGCACCAAAAACATCTACCGGGTATCTCCTGACTTCCGCTAATGATAACTTCTTGAAGCTGTCGGATCTCCCCACACATCACTGCGTTCAAACTATAGTCGCGCATCGCGGAGGTCTGGTCTATTGATTTAGAACCTACTCGTGAAACACCTTTTACGGGCGGCGCTGAAGGTATACGTTGCCGTTGAGTCGTTGACAAATGACCCAGGCAGCCGAAACGATACACCCAATAACATCTCTTCCTCTACCCTCTCGCTATCGTGTCTCTCAAATTTCATTTTACCCGACATAGCCATATCTTTCAGTCTAGTCACATGATTGTCCTGTTGAAATATTCCGGATACAGACGGACCAAGAGATCAAGAAGAAACAACTACGTAGAAAGAAACGGTCCAAGGAAAATCGAAAGAGAAAGGCGACGTAGGAATGGATATCGACGAGAAGGCGGACGTTGAAGACGCCATTGATATTATCGATTGAATCACGCCATATTTGATTACTCCAGCAGGTGAAAAGATCAGATCCTCCGACTTTACGATGTTTGAAACCAGTGATTAGAACGGCATTTATTGTTATTATTATTAAGGACCTTTTCTATAAATCAGATTAAGATCCTGTTATCATTGGACAACAACGCCCTAGAGTATATCAAATACCTCGACCAGTTAAATGGAAGGAAGTTCGGAGGTTCATGAGGCCGTTCGCATGTATTCTGCGGATCTGCCTGGCCACCGTACAGAGGTACTCACGCTTATTTGAGTTCTGATGACCAGATTTTGGCTCCGGCCTCCAATGGCACACTTATAATTAATATCTGGAATATGCATAACAGCATCCATATGTACAATAGATCACGGATATGATTTGCAACACCTTTCTTCCCGGTGACAGACAAGCGCGGTTTCTTTCATTTTCATGCCCTTTCTCATCTTATACAGATTGCAATTGGCACAAAATATCTCGCCTATTGATTGATGAAATCGCCGCCTCTGCAATAGTAGACAGTGAAGGCACACACCGGAACTATATGGTTCTTACATGTCTGACCGGATGAACAACAGCTTGTTACGGGGACTGCTGATAAGGATGTGAAATTCTGGGGACTTCAAGAATAATAAAACCTTTGAAGTAAAATTTCGCAATACTTTGAATTGTGGTTAACATTTATAGTAGAGTATTGATGCATTATCCATTATTCATGTTCGAACACTCATGATGTTTTATCAGTATGTTATGGTCCCCAACGGTGAACTTTTAGCAGTCCCGCTACTCAACTGTGAAGGTATTTTACCAGTATTCACTCAATTTTCTTCTGTCCCCTCTGACGTACTTCAGACTCCCCGCCCATTAAAGAACAGAATGCCCCTCCCACCTCTTCTGCTCCTGCTCCCGCTCATTCTCCTCCTTGTCCTTGTCGTCTTCAGGCAGTTCAAAGTGATTCAAAACGTATTCTCCCCACCCCCCCCATCAATCGCGGAGTCGTCGGCAGCCAAAAACCGGAGGACTTGGACAAGCTGATGTGTGCCAGTACAGCATGCCAAGATGACACCGTACACACAGCTTACTAATTGTGAATGTCACAGGTCACAGTAAATAACATGATCACCGAAGTTCCCATCAGGTCAGATCCCCATTTGAGCGTTGCCGATGAACGCCCGTTGAAAAGCAGTGTTTTACTTTTGTGACAAGAACGACATAAGTTCTGCACTGTGAGATTGCTGGTGTTACATGTAAGTAGAGTCTTGAGAAGATTGCTGTCCAAGCAAGAGAGGATAGACAAGATAACAGTAGGTTGGATGAGCTTTCCCATGAAATCTGACAATAGTCTTGGGCCTATACATGCCAAATACCTGTACTAAATATGAAGTATAGCATGCTGATTGAATATGCCTGTGTTGATGCTACCATTCAACAATTGAGCAAAGTGTAATGCTGTATTGGCCTGTGAACCATGAATATAGTCTCCAACTGAGAAACTAGATCTGACATACAAATATATGTGATCAAAGAGATTACTATTGAGTGACGTAGTCAGTGGACTGACAAGTAGTGATCACTCTCAATAATGATGATCATTTGTTCCCTTTATGAGCGGTCATCGTCATCAGCGTTCATCCTCATCAGTGGTGATCACCCTGATCGTTCTTGTTGGCGCCCACAGCATCAGGGATAGGAAAAAATCTATGGCGGGTGGATCGGCGATATAGAATACCTAGACCGTAGTCGAACCCCGTTATTGAACTAGTTATTATAGTACTGTTAGATGAAGTAGCTAGGCCGGGTGTCTCTCCTAGAGGAGCTAGCGGGTTGGAAGTTTATTTCCTGATGCTGTGGTACAGTGCACTTAGTCACCACCACTTTTATACAACAGACGCTTCAGATTCTGACTCTAAGCAATTTTTTTCCTCTCGTAGAAATGAATTTTTCAATGATATAAAAAGATTGTCAACAGGAATGTTCAAAATTCTCACAACTGAGCGAGATAGAAATCTTGACTAACCTCAGTTCCGCCGCTTCGGGTACGAAAAGCGAAATCAATAAGAAACAGTTAATATATATATATAATATACATTAAATATTTAGAATAAGAAAATACCAGAAGCCCATATATAGTCAAAGCGAATAAGCCATAGACTCTGGTATCCTTATGTGTGAGTCATGTACACTTACTGGAATTGAAGCCACTGACATGCTTCTGAGCCACCTTCATAAGCTGAGACCCAGCATTGCATCCGGCGGACCAACTCCATGTTGAGTATTCCAATGCTCTTGACATATTGTCCTTCAATGTTCAGAAGGTATAATATAAAAAAGGCTCAAAAATTGATTTTTTTTCAATTTCCGCCGTTAAACGCTCGTTATGTAAAAGTTGCGGTGATAAGATGCCCTGCACCATAGCCTCTATAAAACATTCATTCGCCAAAATTTCATTTCCTGCAAGTCCAATAGATGGTGACCTCGGATCAAAGACCAGTTTTGGAAGGCATCTCCCCCTAAGAATGTCACCGGGAAGCACAGCACTACATACCAGTTGCTCCGGCATAATATATATACTGGAAGCCACAACAGACTACTGCAAGCTACCTGCCTCAAATCCTCCGGTTATTCCGTAGCTTGAATCACCAGAGCTACTTACACATGTCCGAACGAACGCCTCTACTTAGTGAACAAAGGAATTCACGACCTCGTGATATCTATGACCGCTTCACGGATGTTGAAAAACGTTCGATCACCATAGTGATTTCCATAGCTGGGATAATTGGGCGTGAGTAAACGAAGTTTGATGCGAACTTATGGATCCTTTGGAGTTGACCATATGACTTCTACTCAACAGCGTTCGCAATGGGTAGTTTTCTGCCCTGCGTGCCGGAAATCGCTACAGACCTGAATACTACCGGTGCTGTCATCAAGTAAGGGACATTTCTTCGAATTTTTCAATTGGTTGACATCGCTTCACACGACAGCTATACCATCGCAATCTACAACCTCGTGCTTGCAGTAGGAAACTTGATCTGGGCTCCTTACGCTGGTTTCTGTTCGTTTTCGCCATCTAACCCTAGTTATCTGAGGGAAGACTCACACAGTACTACACAGACGGTCGACAGCCTGTATATCTGGCTTGCCTACCGCTTATTTTTATTGGTGGAATAGTAACTGCTGCCGCGAGAAACGTTTCCGAGTTAGTCATAGGACGTGGCATTCAAGGATTTGGGGCATCATGGTAAGCCAAATTCATCTTTTTTCATAAAGACTTATTCAATTTGGTCTTGCAATCAGTGTCATAGCAATTGGTGCTGCTACAATATCTGATATTTATCGGCCGGAAGAGCGAGGAAGAGGCATGGGCATTTTTCTCGGGGCATGTACAACTTTCAATACACAAGTGCAGATTATTAACATGTCCAACGCAGATAACTCTCTTAGGACCGCCACTCGCTCCAATGCTTGGGGGATGGCTAGCGACATATGCGTCTTGGCGCGTGATGCAACTCTGCATTGCTACGATAGGACTAGTTTCGTTTTTATTGGTTGCTGTATTCCTTCCCGAAACAATCCATCCCAGTAACAAAGGAAGCGAAAAGTCTCATCTGGCTGAGAGCTTGGGGATAAGCCCCACTAAGACAAGCTGGAAATTTATGTTGAATCCGTTTAAAATACTACTTCTATTGAAGAATCCCGTTCTTTGCCTTTTGGTAAACCTCTTCTGCAAAGTGTTCACTCAGAAACTAAATTATAAACACCAACAGTGCCTATCCGGATCGTTGGCTATAACAGCTTTTTTTGGTGAGCAAACTCTACAATTGACATAATTGGTCTGTCAGAGGACTGACCGCTTTCCTCCAGTGGCTATGGTTCCTTTGTCTTATACTCTTGTAAGGGAAAATCTACTCCCACTGCCCCACATCATTTATATCGTTTGCATTTATAGGGCCCTCGGTACGGAATGAACACTCCAGCCTTAATTGGAGTATGTTTCCTGCCTACCGGCTTGGGTAGTATCGGTAAATTTCGAGTCAAAATTACGGTGACATTGGTATCTAATAAAATTAATCTAGCTGGAGCTATAGCTTCGGGTCGCTTGGCTGATATGGCTGTCGTCCGAGGGCGCGATCGCCGCCAAGGCAAATGGAATCCTGAAGATCGCCTTCTAGCGGCGATCCCAGGCGCATTATTCATCATTCCGTGTGCCTTGATAACCTTTGCCTTGTCCGTTGTTTTTATACCTGGCAAAGTGGGCTTGACAATCAGTCTAATCGCTCTATTTTTCAACGGGATGGGGGTACGTAACTCGCAATATTAATTAACTAAACGCTGATTCTGACGATGCTTCCACTCCTTAAGGTTGACATGGTGGTAGCCTCAACTTCGACATGTCTTGTTGATATGTTCCGTTCCCAAAGTGCAGAAGTTATGGCAGTCGCCAAGTGATTATGTCATTTATAAAAGTTGTTTAGCCTGTAACTGAAGTATATCCATGACAGCGCAATGAAGATGGTGTTCAGCGCCGTTGTTTCTGCTGTAGTATTGCCAATGGTTTATCAATATGGCATTGTCGCTACAAACATGATGACAATCCTTTTGGTTTGGCTCGCCTGCATGTACGTGAATTTCGTCACCGGCAAATTGGCAGTTCAAAGAGGCTTACTTACCGTTCTTATGAAGATTACTTTACGTTACAATTAAAAATGGTGAAAGACTGCGGTGTTGGGCTGACAAGGATTATACTTCAGTTGGAGATAACTAATGCATAGATGCAAGGCCGGGTGTGAAGTTGCTTTCGGGATAGAGTCTGTTACCATATCAGCCATACTATTTTTATTATTCTTTTTTATCTTTCTGTAGCTTATTCTCTTTTTTACTTATTCTTTTTTGTTGTGTACTCTTTTGTCGTTGTTTATTCTTTTATTCTTTTATTACTTATTCTTTTTTATTGTGTACTCTTTTTTCTTATTTATTCTTATTTATCATCCACTCGTTTATTCTTTTGTTGTGAAACCAATATACATCACATCGTACTCATAACTATTGTCTCACTTCTTTAACAATTCGAAGCTAAAAGAACTGGGAAGGATTGCTTTCCTTATTTCAAAGAACTATGGTAAATTTTTGAGTGTGGACATCACAAATAATAAGATAGAGCAGAAGATCACTTGACAACTTATCAATGCAGCAAGGTCCTACCGAGAATATATACCTCAGGTCATGTTATATTGGAAGGAAATCAAGATCCTTTGTTGGGATACTATGAGTCCATTGATCAATAACCTACAATCTGAATCACAGCCTAAGCGATCGATGAATGATGGGACGATCAATCAGCATTCAATTAATTACACAGAAGTTTATTTTCATGTACATAGAATAGCACATAATGTCCACCTCAGTAGATCGCCAAGATAATAGAAATATTTGAGTGGCATACTGCCACCAGGTTGCCTATTATAATAGTTTTGTCTCTGAAACATAGATCGGACAAATTCCATTTGTCCGAGTTCTTTAGTGATCATAGGTCTCCCTCAATGTTACTTTTGTGTGACCATCGCCCTTTATTGTTCACTAGCGCTTTTCCCCTTCTCTTTGTCTCTGTTCCTTCCCATCTCACAGGATGCTTGCAGCATCTGCGACAGCTCTTTTTATTTTCCACCCACCATCCCCCTTTCCCATTTGCTTGTAGCTAGTCTCATGTAGCGGCCCACGCCTGCTGCCATGGATGCCTCTCTGTCACCTGTGGTCACAGCTGGCTTCCACTTTAGATCGCAACATGATGTTGTTCACCAGACCGGAGTGAGATAAAGACTTGGGAATTTAAAACTTCAGAAAGCATTAGCCAGCTGAGCAACCTCTACTTATGTTTGATCCCAGTAATCTCTATAATTTATGTGCTTCTGAGCTCCCAGGGACTGCCCAGAACAATGTTCACAAAGAATGTATCATATGATCTCATCAGATTTTTCTTCATAAGGTATTGAAGAATATTGGACTGGCCAGGAATTGAACCTGGGACATCTGTAATCTAGACTGGACACTCTACCACTGAGCTACCAATCCTTTAGGTACTCAGTAGTGAAGTCAACTCTACATAGTCATTAACATTCAATATACACAGAAAATGTGAGAGACAATCACACATTTGCACTGCTCTAAAGTTGAGTCTAGGCTGCCAATCAACCATATCTGACATAAGGATGGGAACCAAATCATTCAAGGCATTGTACAGTACTAAATGGTGACAAATATAGCAGTAGATAAATAATGCTACAGATTCTTGACACTGGTAATTTGTGTTGAATCTCCATATATGTAGTGCTGCCTTGTTGCAAGCACAGCCTCCACCTAAACCTTATATATATATACTAAAACTTTATTATTATGATACCTCACAATTTCAAGCAGTGACTGAGGAAGTTCTGTACATACTATCTGGCTAAATTATGTGTGTACATAGTTTGGGAAATTTGTGCCCTAATATAGTTTTTGTCAGGTTATGGGACCTAAAGACATATTAAACACCAAACAACTTCTTTTGCTCTGAATGACTTCCCACTGTCATCCACTCAAATAAGCTCTGCACCATGCATACCACTCCAGCCCTCATCCCATCTCACTATGGATATTATACAAAACTCCAGCAAATGTCAACCACTACATCAGTTTGCCTTATTCTCATAGCTGGAAGATAGAAATTTCAGAAGTAGAATCTCATAAACAGAAGGTGCTTGGAACAGTCACTGGTGCAGATGTGTGTCTGACAAACACAAATGGAAATAAAGCTAATCCAGAAGAAGTACATAAGTGGAGGGAGCAAGATGAAAAGGCCCATGGTATTATCCAAGAACACATCTGCACACCATACTTATTAAGAACTAAGTTTCAAGGGGGTCAATACATAAGCAAGCAGCAACTCCAGTTGCTTGTGACAAGTGGAGCTTAACTTTCAATGGTTTGGGTGCTCTGGGATTTCAAAGCTAAGTATAAATGTAAGAGACTAAAAGATAAAACTTAGCTTAACACCCCAGTCACTAAGGTAATAGTATAGAGTGTACAAACAATGCTCTGGGGGGGCTGAACATAGGTCAATCAAAGACAAAAGGGGATTCTAAGTCAATGTTTGAACTGAAGAGTAGCAGTGTACAAGACTGATGATTTATACTAAAGAAATCAATGTGTGTGGGAGTAGGCATGATCTTCCCTTGTTTTTTCTTTTCTTTTCTCTTCTCACCCAGCTAATATTTTATTCTAATTTTTCCAATGTTTCTTTAACATATTTCACTTAAGATATTCTTCAAATATCTTATTTTACATTAGTTCAAAGCACTATGTATAGCTGTGGGTGCACTAGGCATTAAAATCAAGAGACATTTTTACCCAGAAACCCAAACATGCAACATAAGTGCAAGTTGAGGCTTGAGTGCCATCTCAGCTGTTTTGGACAGTCACTAATAACTGACCAGATGATGGCTTCCATTTGCTTATCTGTTTGCATGGAAGCACAGAAGCAGCAGGGGATGTGGGAGCAATAGCATCATCATCATCTGTAATCCAAAAAGCACAGCATCTAAAAAGACCATGGACATTGCATCTCTCCATTTGGAATAATGTCGTCTCTGAGGAGAGTGACTTTGGCTATAATAGGAGTGAGAAAGTTGGGCAAGGACATGATGATGTTTTGTTAAGATCTAAGGTCTAAAGGCAAGGGGAGAAATGATGTTGGAGGGCTCACAGGTATTTTATACTTATGTAACTGGGAGGTCTAATTCTACAAAACAAGTGGAGCTTGGCTTCAACTTATGTGTTGTGCCCCCACACAAACTGTTAGGGTGCTCTGGTATTTCAGGAAGAGCAAGTAGTATGATTTTACACTGAAGATGATACTTAGCTGAATCAACCAGATGGCCAAAATGCTAAGGGTCATGAGGATAAGAGTTGTGGCTGGCTGTTAGGATTCTTTGTATCACTTGGGACCCCCACACCTTTGCTTTGCCCTCATAACCCCCCAGCACCCCACTATTGGTATCCCTGACTATGATGTCACTGCCTGAAGTGCCCTGACACCTGTCCCTCTGTAGATTACCCTCCTCTTGTTTAAGTCCCCTATACTCTTCTCTTAATATTCTTGAAGATGTCATTGGCAAGCCACAACTCTTACCCACAGGACTCTTAGTGTATTTTGGCCCTCCAGTCAATTGAGCTAAGTGTTGTCTTTAGTCTCTGTTGTACTATCTGCTGTGTTTGAAATACTGGAGCACCTTAACAGTTCATGCAAGAAGCTCCACTTGTTTTATAGAGTTAGACTTCCTGACTAGTACAATTCCTATCATTGGTTCCTTAACATAAATCCCCTTACCCCCTTTGACCTTAGATCTTGACACTGGCCAACAATGTCTGAAAGGTATTGGGAGCAAGGAAAAGGGCTTAAACACAAAAGGGGTAATCTAAGTTGATATTTGAACTGAAGAACTAAAGTGTACATGATGGGGTTTTTATACAAAAGTATGATGGATGATTGGAAGGCTGATCAAGGAAGTGAGAAGTCATGATGGGTCAAAGGAAGTGGGAAAAGGAACAAGGATCAAACTAACATTAAATGTGATGAAACACAAGCACTCTAAAGGTTTTGAGGTAGAAAATAAAACATACATGTCAAATGGGTGATGGGAGAGTGTCAGGACAGAGATGGGATGGATGGCCAAAAGGGTAATCTACAGAGGCTAAGGAAAGGTATTAGCAGTATGAAACAATTCTCTGAAGAAACAAAGATATTATCATGTAAGCTCTAAGACAAGAGGGGGATTCTAAGTGTTAGAATCCCAATCATTTTGGACCCCTGCATGCTGCTTTAGCCTCATAACCATCCATTGTCCCACTATCAGTACCCCCACTCACAGTAGCACTGCCCCTGACACTTGTTTTGTTGTATTGTAGCACCTTATTTTTCCATCCCACTGTTAAGAGGCATGTGCGGAGCTTATCAGAGAGTTTCTGGAGAAACCCACAGGAAAGCTGGTAGGACTTGGCTTCAGCTTATAGGCTGCACTCTCATGAGATCATGTTGTCCAATTTCAGACAGGTGGATGGAAATCCTGGGGAGTCTGGGAGTAGTTGGTGGGTTGTGAGGTCAGAGGGTTGACTGCAGGAATCCCACAGAAGTCGAGGGGTCGGGTGGAGATGAGTTGGAGGTCAAGTGATAGATAGGTTGGAGCCCGTGGGCCCCGATGAGGTAAATAGCGGTGTGTTTCAAAGAGGAGATTAGAGCGGAAAATGTTGAGATTACTGGGGAGAATCTAAGCTGATTTTCTGACTGGATTGTATGTACAACATCTGCCAGACTATATAGACTGTGGAATGTATAACATACCAAATCCAGTAATAATGAAATTTAAACTAGCAAACATGAAACAAGATAAGTAAACACCAAACAAGAAGACCTGAAAGGAGGATGTCCTTCCAAGCTCTCTCCTACTGACCAGAGGAGGATCATACGACAGAACCCTTCCAATGATTTTTAGTTGTGCAAAGATTCTTAAATAACTCAAGAACCACTGTAAATACAGACCTGAAATTTGGTGGTTGGTTAGGTCTATATGTTATCTATATGCCCTTAAAATATGTATTATGACATAAGTATTAGTATTTCCCACACTATAAATAAAATAATAACAAAATCACATTGGAAGGGTTTTGTCCCAGTCACATGATTGGCACAAAACCTTATTGATTATCTGCAAATAAGGTTTTGTTTAATCATGTGACCTATCAAAATTAGATATATATATATAGCTGTTCACTTTCTAGTTCAACAACATCCCTACAACTCAACATTCTATACCATGAAAGCTCTTACTCCTGCTCAGGTTAGCCACATTCTCACTTTGCTTAATAAGGGCAAGTCTGCTCCTCAGATCTCTGCAATCACTGGCAGAGATCTGTCTACTACATCCAGAATTTGCTTTAACTATTGCCCATCACTTGCCAAAGCACCTGGTGGCCATCCATGCAAGCTTTCTCCCTCAGATATTTATTATTCCATCCAGCAAATCACTTCTCAGAAGGCAGAACATGCCACTGAGGTCACCAAAAGCCTTCAAAATATGACTGGAGAGTCCATTTCAGTGAAGACTGTTCATAGAGCACTCAAGATGGCTGGAATGAGGGCTGTGGTGAAGAGAAAAAGGCCTTTACTCACCAAGAGGCATAGGAAGGCAAGGATGGACTTTGCTCTGGCACACAAGGCCCAGACTGTGGATGATTGGAAGAGGATTGTTTGGCCAGATGAGATAAAAATCAATTGTTTGGGATCAAATGGGAGGAAGTGGGTGTGGAAAAGGGCAGTAGAGGGACTCAGTGATAGGCTGGTTGAGGATACAGTCAAGTTTGGAGGAGGAAATCTGATGTTGTGGGGCTGTATGTTGTGGGAAGGACCAGGATATTCCACCAAGATGGATGGAAGGATGGATGCTGACCTTTATGTTAGCGTTCTGGAAGATGAACTTCAAGCAACCATGGAGTATTATGGCAAGAACACAGAAGATGTGGTCTTTCAGCAAGACAATGGATTTGTGGTCATGGTATGGCCACCTCAGTCTGCTGACCTTAATCCAATTGAACACCTCTGGTATTACCTCAAAAGAGGCTGGGAGAGTATGAAGTGGCACCCAAGAGTATCCATGAGTTGTGGGAGAGGGTTCAGACAGAGTGGGAGAAGATCCCTGCCTCTACTTGTCTGAACTTGATAGAGAGTATGCCTGGAAGGATTGAGGCTGTTTTGAAGGTCCAAGGGAGGCTATACCAAGTACTAGATTGTTTGATTTGTGGTCTTTTTATACCAGGGACAAAATCCTTCCAATGTGATTTTGTAATTATTTTATTTATAGCATGGGAAATACTAATGCTGTTGTCATAATATTTTAAGGGCACATATGTAGATAATGTATAGACCTAACCAACCACCAAATTTCAGGTCTGTATCTACAGTGGTTCTTGAGTTATTCAAGAATATTTGCACAACTAAAAATCATTGGAAGGGTTTTGTCCCTCACTGTACATCAAATCACCTCTGGCAGGCTAGATAATGCTGTCCAAGCCACACAGTTCATCAATTCCATCAATTAATCCCATGTCTCATCCAAAACAGTCAGGAGGACCTTGGAACAGCATGGTTTAAAAGCTGTAGTCAAAGGAAAAAGGCCCTTGCTCAAGGCTCAGCATAGAAAGGCCAGGTTAAGCTTTGCCCTCAAGTACCAAAATTGGAAAAGGGACTTGTGGTCTGATAAGACCAAGATCAATAGGATTGGGTCAGATGGACATCAATATGTGTGGAAGGAAGCTGGAGAACCACTTTCTGATAGGACAACCCAACCTACAGTCAAGTATGGAGGTGGAAATATCATGGTGTGGGGCTGTATGGGTTGGAATGGAGTGGGAATGTGTTACGACCGTGTCGCAGCCATTTGGCCCCGAGGTTATCGCCACCTATCGACGATTCAAGTTATCGCTCAAGTCACCACATCAGAAACCATCACCCCCGATGCTGATGTATGCTTTCGCGGTGATCAAACTCTGTTTACGCCCATGTCAAAATATACTTGTATTATCTGGTTAAACTCTTGATACGTCCCTTTTATTATGTTGATCCGTTCTATCCTATGTTTCACATATGTCTATCTATATTTGTAGTCCTCAAACTATTTCCTTTTACCATAATTCCA
This sequence comes from Hysterangium stoloniferum, assembly GCA_015178975.1. Classification (NCBI taxonomy): domain Eukaryota; kingdom Fungi; phylum Basidiomycota; class Agaricomycetes; order Hysterangiales; family Hysterangiaceae; genus Hysterangium; species Hysterangium stoloniferum. The sequence continues at coordinate 585,240 of WHVD01000030.1, read as the reverse complement.
CTCTCGGTTATCATCGGCCTCCGAACTAATCATAAACTTCCCATTCCTAGTCGAGTTTATTGTCAATACCCTGTTCCACTCTTCTCCTAGTTAGTATTTCCTAGACGCTTGATACTTGTATATGAACCCGCTGTAGTTGTAGTTACTAGGCAATCAGAATATCAACTCAGAATACCCTCATACATCTGTAACAGTCTCATACTAAGGATCCCCTCATCCGCTTTTGCGTGCGCTCACCCACTCCCGGCCCCGACCCCTTGGCCCGACACTCGACTTACCCTTCGGTCCTGATCGGTATCTTGCTGAAAGGAACTCTTTAGGATTAGTCTTCGCCCGTCCAAAATTTAAGGACACACTACAGATATTTGCGAGGGTGCAGCACATAAGCTGAAGCCAAGTCCTTCCGATCGGTCCCTGTCGGCCACCGACATTAGTCAGTTTTCAGTTCTTAACAGAATGCTTGCAAAGATTGAAGGAAGGATGGATTCTGCACAATATGTGGAGATCCTGACTCAGCCTTTGTCCCAGAGCATTGAAGATTTGGAGATTCCAGCAGGTGAGGCCATTTTCCAGCAGGATAATGACCCTAAACACACATCCAAGATGGCACAAAAATGGTTTTCTGAAAATCATATTCAGATGTTAGACTGGCCAGCACAGTCTCCTGACCTGAATCCCATAGAACATCTTTGGTTCCATCTGAAGAAACAGCTCCAAAAATATCCTTTGCCACCAAAGGGAGTTTGGGAGCTTGTCATGAATTGAATTTTACTCAATAAAGTTGAATAAACAATCGAAGAATATTCAACAATATTGAATAAAGATGCCTCATTCAACGAAGTATTAATTCGTCCTGTTGATAAAGCGTGAGGCAAAGATAGGATACAGAGGCTCATGAATAAATAAGTTGAAGAAAGGCTCGGAAAAAGTTTGACGATTATATAATACAGTAATAATATAATTATGATACAGGTTTTCTGACTGACTTCCTTTGTTCCTATCATTGCCCTTATATACTATATATCATTTACCTATGATGATAATATGATATCAAAGTGAAATCATCAATGACATCAACCTGAGACAAGTCAAAGATATTGTCGAAGAATAGTCAAGTCTTGGAAAGTCAAAGGAATGTTGAAGGAATGTTGAAGAAATGTCGAAGAAATGTTAAATTGAATATTATCGAAATTTGAGTTTGTATGTTTGTGACAGAGCTATGGGAGAGGGTGGAAGTGGAATGGCCAAAGATTGAGCCTCAGGAGTGTCAGAAACCTATAGAAAGTATTCCAAGAAGACTAGCTGCTGTAATAAAGGCCAAGGGAGGCAATACAAAGTACTAGAATAACAAGATATCTGATTCAAAAGAACATGGGACAAAACTGTCCCAATGATTGGGTATTTTAAATATTCACTATGACACCAATTTACATCAATATTATGTAATACTTGGGAATATGAAAGTTAGTACGCTAGGGCATCTGCTAGAATATTTTCACTATTTTAGGAAATTTATGTGATCAGTTATACAACATTTAATGGGAATTATCAAAACATTGGGACAGTTTTGTCCCCTACTGTAGGTCTTATTATACTCCCAGACTTGTAGTACAATTATTGGAACATCTATATAGTCTTCCATAGTCATGTACTTACTCTTTAGTTTTAGTCTCAACTTATCTTCAAATTAATTTGTATTTCATTAATTCTTATCCTCTCTATCTTTCTGTACACTCAATATCTGGAACTCTCTGGACTCCAGACATCCAGAGGGAAACTGGTGTCAGGATGCTAGATGGTAATGCAAAAGAAGACATATGTGGGGCCTGAGAATGATACCTAACACACTCACACAGATCACTCTGATGCACCAAAAGGTGTCAAGGCTGTTCTTGTTGAATATGGCTTGTGGCACCAACAGCTCTGAGGCAAATGTGAAAAGGCTTGCAATCCTGATGTCAATGCTTGTTGCAACAAATGCATCCTTGAGTGGCAGCCTGACTTTAGTGAACAGAAATCTCTGGTAATAACAATTGAAGCAGCTAGTCACATATATATCTTTTCTTACTGAAATTTCACTATGAGTTGAATTCTATTGAATTCTTTGGGATATGGTCAAGAAGTATATTCATGACAACTGCAATTACACTTTGATACCCTTAAAGAAAATCCACTGAGAGCACTCCATTTCATGCACATTCATATGATCAGAAGGTAGGAGCACTGAACGTTTTGTTAGATCAAAGCTTACAGGTCAGGCCTCAGGACACATGAAGCTCAAGTCCAGGTCCAAAAATTCAGTTCTACAAAGTACAAATTACACAGGTGATGTGTGAACTCCACAATGGCCTTGGCTTTTTTGGTCAATATATCATCAATCAAAGGTTCTCAATAGGGTCTATTGATTCAAGTGGTGGTACACTAGCTGAGCTATAATGAAATTTTATCACTCACATCCATATACTAGTAGATACCAATAACCTCACTTACACTGGCCCAGGAATGAAGTAAGTGTTCCATTGTTGGATGTGGACATTGTCGAGTCGACATCACACCCCATGTCATGGTAAGACAGTTTATTTTATAGTATATTATGCATACCTACATGTAAAATATATCTAATGCACTTGTAACCATCAATACAGTACAAGTCAGTTCTGTATACCCTTTGGGTCCTTGTTCATAAAATCCCAAAATCCATCCACAGGTCTCTACCTTTATATCTGAAGAAAAATGCTATGAAATCAGCCAGAATTTTGGCACATGGAAAATGTCATGGGAAAAACTTCAGACCACTGTTTTTAGCCTCCTTTTCACTGTCCAAGTCCAAATCTGCTCTGAGTTTGTGTGTCCACAACTGTATATAAACTTGAAGTATTGTAGCTATGTAGAAACACACCACTTTTACCTTCTTTAACTTGCCACACAGTGCACTAAGCTTCTTCAGATATTGATTTGCTCTGTGAACCCCATATGACACATTCACCATATGCTCATTGATAATTTACCTACTACAAGAAAAATTTGTGCAAGACCCTCCATGTGCAGGATCTCCAACAATGCAGGCACAAATGGAAAACATTGTGTACCCCTTTTAGGCACCATCATATTACATGATTATACCAGTACAGCCTTGATCACCATCATCACCTGTTGAGACACTGACCGACCTGTGTTGTTTCTGCCTGCATACTGCCCACTCCACTGCCTTCCCACTCAATCCTAGATGCTAGGCACTCATGAATATGAAGGAGCTATTGATGAAACAATGAAGAACTTCAACAGGACATGAGTCCAATATCTCAGCAGCAGCTTGCTTGGCTGCTACAAAGTTAGGCTTTGATACTTCAAGATATCAGTACTTGCACCAGCCCCAGTACTGACAAATAAGTATTATTGATGAGATTGTAATCAAGTTAAAAATTTGCATACCATTTCAATAGGATTGAGCTCACAATGAAACTTGGGCAGGAAAATGTATAGATGCCCAGCTTTGTTAATAAACTTCTCCAGCATGGAAACCTGATTAACAAAATCATCCTGTTGGCTGAGGAGTTGTACCATGCAACAGCCTGTGCTCTCAAATGGACAAACAGGCGAGCATTTTGTTTTCAATCTGGTAACATCAAATCCTCACTCCTCAAGAACAGATTTCACTTTTTTTTGGCATGCTGGAAGCAGTGGTCATCTTCTGTGTGAGCCCTCATTTGGTTTCATCAGGATTTGATTGCAGAATAAGGGTGTCACATTGCTTTGTTGCTTTCCACCATCTGATTTGTTCATCTCAAATGCTTTCAGTGCATCAGGGGGAAGCAAGGCATGAGCTGATGAGTTGTCAAAAATGAAAAGTGCCTGATATCCAGGACTCATTTTGTTGTAAATGTCAATGGCCTCTTTCATCAAGAAGGTTCTCATGTGTCCACCAAGGATCTCCATTAGCACCTGGGTAAATGTCACAACCATCACAAATCACAATACTGTCACAAATATTCAAAGGTAACTTTCAACAACTCTTCAACTCATCGAATTCAACTCGACAAAACCCGAACATTATTTGACAACATCAAATCTCTTTCAACATGTCTCATTTCGACATCATGTATGATTTCATTATTAGTTCATAACATAGTCATAAAGATATGAAGAAAAGCATAAAAGGGCTACGAAAGGAGTGAGGGAAGTCAGTCGAAATATCTGTAAATTAGTGATACTAGTAATCTAACTTGTCGTAACTTCTTCGCCAAATACTTCCATGAGTTCTCATGACTGGTAATAGCCTCTTATTTCATCAACAGGGCGAATATATACTTCGTCAAATGAGGCTTTTGAGTTCGATCAGTAGAATATTATTCGACTTTATTGAAGAATAATTGATTCATGACAGTAAATAATCCTTCTCACATCTCATGTGATCTTCCTGTCATCACCCTGTGCAATGAGATGGCTGCTCTGGCTATTAATGAAATTGGAGATGTGAATCAATCACCCACATCCTTTCTTCCTAAGAGGTTGCTCACCAGCCTGTAGCCTGTCATTTTGTGACTTAGACATGAATGAAGGTGATTAAATTAATACATTTTGATAACTCACCACACATGACTTGCATTGTCATTTGTGTGAAAGGAAGACTCATCATGAAAATATTCTTTAATTGGCCATTCTCCTGCCCTGAGTTCAGACTCAACTCGTACAAGATCAGGGCCATCAAAGTGAACCATCCTCCTCTCATACTCTTGCATGGCTGGCAAGAAAATCTCCTGGTGATACTTCACCACATCACCACATTCATGACCATCCATGTATACTCCTTTCTATATCACCATCTGTCTCCAACCAAATTTGATTAGCCATTGTCTGTTATGACTGTGTCACAGCCCAACGGTCCCCGAAGTTATCACCTCCTATCGATGATTCAAGTTATAGTTCAAGTCCTCACATCGGAAACTGTCGGGTTCTGTTAGGATACGTACAGGGTGGGTCTCCAGAGAAACACGTGGAATATCCAGTAGGACTTGGCTTCAGCTTATAGGCTGTGCCCTCACTAGATCATGTTGTCCAATTTCAGACAGGCGGACGGGAATCCCAGGGAGTCTGGGTGGGGGTCGTGGGTCGAGGGGTCATAGGTCAGAGGTCATGGGTCATGAGTCGAGATTGGTGAGAGAGATAGATGCACCAGAGCCCATGGGTTCCGACTAGTGTAAGCAGTGTAATTCAAGTAGGAGTTTAGAGTGGAAAATGTATTAGATTACTGGGGGGAATCTAAGCCAATTTTCTGACTGGATTGTATGTACAACATCTGCCAGTTTAAATAGACCGTGGAGTGAATGTCATACCGAATCCAGTAATGATGAAATGAAATGAGCAAAACATAAAATGGGAATAGTAAACACCAAATTGGTGTTAGGAATGGGATGGAACAGAGCGGAGTCTGAATAGTGACAAATCATAAACCATAACAGGAAATGGAGCGGGAGTGGGGTCTGAATTGTGACAGGTCATTTGACTAAAACAGGAACAGGGCTCTGTTAGAGAGATGACGGGTTTTCTGAGCGGGGTCCGGTGACTGATGTGCGGGACAAGGTTGGAAATAGACAGAGACAGAGTCTGGTGGGTTTTCCGGTGACTGAAACACAATGTAATGAAGACGAACGTAGACAAGTCTGATGTATGGAGTCTGGTGGGAATTCTGGTAAACTGATAATGGGTGCGTATAGGGCACGGGTGCGTATAAGTTAGTGCCAGAGTCTGGCAGGATTTCCAGTCGTAACAGGTTCCCGATGCTGACATATGCCTTTGCGGTGATCTAACTCTGTTTACGCCCCTGTCAAAATATACTCATACCATCTGGTTAAACTCTGATACGTCCCTTTTATTATGATGATCCGTTCTACTCTATGTTTCACATATGTCTATATATACTTGTAACCCTCGGACTATTTCCTTTTCTCGTAATTCCGCTCTCAGTTATCTCACGGCCTCCTGTGAAGGATAGGTCACATAGGAGGCGCGACTAAAGGCTCTAAGCCTTAGCCCTTAGCCGCTTTATAATGCCATTATTTCCTTTATGTTTTATATTTTTTATTCTCTTTTTATCACTCATAAATACGGGTCATAGCCCCTTTTTATTAGTTCAAGAGTCCATGTATGCTTGTGGGCGCTCTCACCCACAAGAAGTATGTGTATGTCACAGTAGTAGTCACACGATACAAACTCAGACACTTTTCAACCCCGACAACCATCACCTGCACACGCAAGTCCTGGTTTGGGGTCTTGTCTAAAACAAACCTTCAGTCTATCTCTCTTCCTAGATCTACAGTAACTACACTTCGCACTGAAACAGTCGAAGTCAGTTACTATTATTTGACTCGACTTCAACCTCTTGCTTCGCGCAGTAAGAATATCCATTGTAGCTCACTTTCTTAGGATATTCTCTCTTTCTCTCGCAATATATACTTTCTCTCCTCTACTTGACCATTGGCCTAGCACGCAGTCGGATCGTACCGTTAGGTCAATCCGCTCTTGTAATCATCTACCGATCGTAAATAATGAGTAGAATATGAGGTCATTATGATGTAACTAATGACCTCATAAACTAAATAGTTAGCTAATCATTGAGTTATCAAAATGTATATAAGGAGGGCTAAGTTTCCAATAAAAAAATCTATCTCTCACATATCTTACAGTACAGCACAGAAGCTTACCTCATCATCCTAAGGACAATAATAGCCTTAGTCTGATACACTCACTGCAAGCACCTACACTTGCAGCATCTTGAATCTTTGTCAGCAACTCTTGGACTTAGCTAATCATCTAAGTTCCCCAGCCTCACAGCTACCCTTTAGGCTTATTAATTAGATAATAAACCTAATAAGTATCTAAGTATCTTTACTGAAATCCCTGCCAATACTAGATTACTCAAGGCCCAGCCCTAAGTTTATTGAATTAATCAAGTACAAGCACTCAGATAATCCAATACAAATTACTTTCTCTATTAATAAATTATTTAACACCTTGTTAAATAACTATTAATAGTTAGAAATAAGCATACAAGAATCCGAAGCTCTTATATCAAGTCTCTGCCAAGTTACTGCGCATATATTCAGCTTCCAGCCTCTATTCTCAAGGAATAGTTCTTGTATTTGCTAAAAGAGTCATACACAGTTCTATTGAACCTTTCAATAATCAAAATAAGCATTGATTTGAGTTGTTTAAGCTTCATAGCGCAGCTCATTAATCTATCAGTATTTAAATTACTGGACCTTTGCTTGTTTTATTGTTGAAGCTCTGTGACACTATAGCATATATTGAGCTATCTAAGAGAATCCCCTGAATACATTACAGTCAATACTATTTTCCACTCTTCTCCTAGTTAGTATTTCCTAGACGCCGAATACTTGTATATGAACCCATTGTAGTTGTAGTTACTAGGCAATCAGAATATCGACTCAGAATACCCTCTTATACCTCTAGAAGTCGCATACTAAGTACTCCACTATCCGCTCCACATGTGCTCACCCACTCTCAGTCTCCGACCCCTTGGCCCGACACTCAACTTATCCTTCGGTCCTAATCGGTAGTTCCGCCGAAAGGTATCCATTAGGACTAGTCTCCGCCCATCTCAAATTTAAGGACACCCGACAGATAATTGTGAAGGCACAGCACATAAGCTGAAGCCAAGTCCTTCTGATCGGTCCCCAACAGCCTACCGACATTAGTCAGTTTTCAGTTCTTAACAGTATATTCTGATTTCACACTCGCACTTTCCATTAATCATGCCTCCGAGAAAAAGAGATGCCAAGCCAAGTGGCGAAGCAGAATCTTCCACTCTCAAGTCTCCTTTCCTGTATACAGCCCAAGCTACTCTGAGAACCCTGCAACCAGAGACCTCCGAAGAATCCTGCTTTGTGGAAATTACCAGTGATGCTGAAGAAATTACTGAAGCAACCGAACCCAAAGCACCTGAAGAGGATAACAATCAATCAGCTCTGGAACCCAAACCCGAGGATGGCGACCAACCCATACCTCAGGCTAGTGGTTCCAAGAAGTCTGCGAAACAAAAACTGGATTTCGATCCCGACAAGACATGGGAATTTTTCTCAGGTACCCTAGGATCCCTTAATGAATTCCTTAAAAGCAATACCAAGGAAAAAGAACCTGGGCAAACCCGAGTCAACAAACCTGAACTGTTTACCGGCTCAAACCCGAAGAAATTGCTGACATTTCTCATGCAATGTTGATTCAGCTTTCAGGACCGCCTGGCTGCATTCACAATGGATGACCGAAAGGTAAATTTTGCACTTTCGTACCTTAAGGATTCTGCAGCAGCCTGGTTTGAACCCACATTCTCCAGCCTCACCTCCGAAGATCCCGATTGGCTCCACGATTGGGATGCCTTTGTTGAGGAACTCAAAACAAACTTCGGTCCCTACGACCAAACCGGCAATGCCGAAACCGCACTTTCTAATCTCAAAATGAAAGACACCCAGCACATCACCGATTACATCATCCAGTTCAACAACCTCGCGGCACATTTGACTGGGGTGATTTGGCCCTCTGTTACCAGTTTTAGTCCAGCCTCCCGTCTCACCTCAAAGACGAAGTTTCCAAAGGAGAGACCGGCAAACCGAAGACTCTCCCCCTTGTCTAAAGGCCCAAAACATGGATGCTCGATACTGGGAACAACATTTGGAAATTAGTCGCAAAAACCCATTGGACAAAAGATTATTGGACAATAAGAATGCTAACAAGTCTGGTAATCAAAACACCAACAATAGTAGCAACTCAATCTCTGATAAGAAGTCTGAAAACAAGGGTTCTAATGACAAAAAGGCAAGGGCAAACAGTCGAATAAGTCTCAAGATAAAGACAAACCTGACTTGATTGGCAAACTCGGCTCCAACGGCAAGCTCCTACCATGGGAAAAGCAATGCCGAATGGACAACAACCTTTGTTTGTTGTGTGCAGATCCCGGACACCGAGTCGCTGCATGCCCAAAGGCCACAAAAGCCCGATCGGCCAATATGGCCATGACCTCACAACTGGCTAAGCTGGCTGCCGAGTCAAAAAAAGATTAAGCAACTCTCTGGATTCCGTGCAGTTGAAGAGTTGCATTGAATCTCCCCGCACACTGGAAAATTGTCATCTTAAAACATCCGCCCTGTATGATCCTAATTCCTTGTTTATAAATCTTACTTTGGAACCCCTCAGGAGTCTCACCTTTCGAGCTCTCATAGATTCAGGTTCAACCCATTGTTTTATAGATACGAGTTCTCCCGAAAAAATCAGTTAAAAACCTATGCAATAGATCTGATTCTGCTCCGACTCTTTGATGGTACCTCAAACTCCATAATCTCGCAAGCCTGCGAACTCTGACTTTGGTTCCCATGTGGAACCTTTCAGACAGTTACATTTTTTTGTAACACAGTTGGACCCGAGCTGCTCTGTGGTTCTAGGACATAACTGGCTCACCCACTACAATCCATTGATTGATTGGGTATTGGGCAGTATCCATTTCCGAACCCCATCAGCACCCGATACGACTGGTCCGTTTCCGCCTGTTTCAGCAAATATGGCCTCTACAGCACCTCCAGCCCCCATGGCAAATCTGAGCTCTCCGCCGCCCATCTCTCTAATAAACACCACAGCTTTTATGAGAGCCATCAAGCTGGATGGCTCCTGAGCATTTACAGTCAATCTTAAAGTTGACGAAGTCACCAGTCACTTTGCATCCCTGGTGACTGAACCGATCACAGATTTGGAAGGTGTTCCAGAAAAATACCATGATTTTGCAGATGTCTTCAGTAAACAAAAAGCTGATCAATTGCCCCTAACAGGCCTTATGATTTGAAAATTGATATTGAAGAAGGTTCACATCTGCCCCTAGGCCCAGTTTATCCTCTCTCGCAGTCCAAGTTATTGGCTATCTGAGATTTCTTGGATGAACATTTGGCTATAGGATTTATCTGACCCTCAAAGTCTTCTTATGGAGCCCCTGTCCTATTCGTTTGGAAAAAAGACGGTTCCCTTCGGCTTTGCATTGAATTTTGAGGACTAAATGCGATCACTCGAAAAGATAAGTACCCGTTACCACTAATCTCCGATTTACTCGATGCCCCTTGGAAGGCCCAAATCTATACAAAGATAGACCTCAAGCACACCTATCATTTGGTTTGCATCACTGAAGGCGATGAATGGAAAATGGCTTTTCGCACTCGCTATGGCTCCTTTGAATGGGTAGTGATGCCCTTCAGCCTCACCAATGCTCCGTCGGTCTTTCAATGTTTTATCAACGACGTCTTTTCTGACCTCCTCGATGTCTTTGTCATTGTGTACTTATGTTAAGAACTGAAAACTGACTAATGTCGGTGGCCGACAGGGACCGATCGGAAGGACTTGGCTTCAGCTTATGGGCTGCACCCTCGCAAATATCCATAGGGTGTCCTTAAATTTCGGGCGGGCAAAGACTAATCCTAATGAGTACCTTTTGGCGTGATACCGATCGGAATCGAAGGACAAGTCGAGCGTCGGGCCAAGGGGTCGGGGCCGGGAGTGGGCAAGCGCACGCGAAGGCGGATGGGGGGATTCTTAGTATGAGACTGATACAGGCGTATAAGGGTATTCTGAGTCGATATTCTGATTGCCTCGTGACTACAACTACAGTGGGTTCATATACAAGTAACAGGCATCTGGAAAATACTAATGGGGAGAAGGGCGGAACACAGTATTAACAATAAGCTTGACTAGGAACGGGAAGTTTATGATTAGTTCGGAGGCCGATGATAACCGAGAGCGGGATTACGATAAAAGGAAATAGTTCAAGGACTACAAATATAGATAGACATATGCGAAACATAAGATTGAACGGATCAACATAATAAAGGGGACGTATCAAAGTTTGACCAGACAATACGAGTTATTTTGACGTGGGCGTAAATGGAGTTTGATCTTCGTGAAAACATTCGTCAGCTTCGGGGCCGATGGTTTCCGAGATGGTGACTTGAAACGTTGACAAGTGGCGATAACCTCGGGACCAATAGGGTTGCGACACGGTTGTAATATAAGACGAGTGAGCGGAACGGTAATTTTTGAGTCGTTGTGAATGAAACAACGATAAAAATTGGTGAAGCCTAAAAAGGATTGAATATCTTTAACCTTTCGGGGTTCTGGCCAATCTTGAATGACTTGAATTTTGAGTTGTCCATGTGGAGACCGTCAGGCCCCATCATGAAACCTAAATATTCAACTGCGTCGACATCAAAAGAACATTTTTTACCATTCACGAAAAGACCATGTTTTCAGAGTCTTTGGAGAACTTTATGAATGTGTTCATCATGAAGTGTAGGATCTTCAGAAAATATGAGGATGTCATCTAAGTTGTTACGACCGTGTCGCAACCCTATCGGTCCCGAGGTTATCGCCACTTGTCAACGTTTCAAGTCACCATCTCGGAAACCATCAGCCCCGAAGCTGACGAATGTTTTCGCGAAGATCAAACTCCATTTATGCCCACGTCAAAATAACTTGTATTGTCTGGTCAAACTTTGATATGTCCCCTTTATTATGTTGATCCGTTCAATCTTATGTTTCGCATATGTCTATCTATATTTGTAGTCCTTGAACTATTTCCTTTTATCGTAATCCCGCTCTCGGTTATCATCGGCCTCCGAACTAATCATAAACTTCCCGTTCCTAGTCAAGCTTATTGTTAATACCGTGTTCCACCCTTCTCCCCATTAGTATTTTCCAGATGCCTGTTACTTGTATATGAACCCACTGTAGTTGTAGTCACGAGGCAATCAGAATATCAACTCAGAATACCCTCATACGCCTGTATCAGTCTCATACTAAGAATCCCCCCATCCGCCTTCGTGTGCGCTCGCCCACTCCCGGCCCCGACCCCTTGGCCCGACGCTCAACTTGTCCTTTGATTCCGATCGGTATCACGCCAAAAGGTACTCATTAGGATTAGTCTTCACCCGCCCGAAATTTAAGGACACCCTACAGATATTTGCGAGGGCACAGCACATAAGCTGAAGCCAAGTCCTTCCGATCGGTCCCTGTCGGCCACCGACATTAGTCAGTTTTCAGTTCTTAACATCTTACTTGTAAAGACGCATAGATTTTCTCTGAAGAATGCTGAATGGCATTCTGAGAATTGAAAAGTGCATTTACATCTGCCCCTATTTTGTCGCACTGGAAGCCCGATGTTCACGATAAAGAACTACTTGCGATATTCAAAGTTTTCAAAACATGGCAACATTATTTGGAGGGATCAGCTCACCCGATAGATGTTATTACTGACCACAAAAATTTAGTTTACTTTTCAACCACAAAACTTGTCACCCATCGGCAAGCCCAATGGTCCGAATTCCTCTCCACTTTCAATATGGGAATCTGTTTCCGTCCCAGCCACCTGGGCTTGAGCGATTGAATCCCGTGTGTGAAGAGTAGTGGAAGTTCTAACTGTTCTATATACGAAGGATATCGACCGTTTAGGTACAACACTAAGATGTATTGACTGTCGAAGTCTAATACAGAATGAATGTGTATTGACTACTTAGTTCAATACAGTAGAGGGAAGTAGCTATCTAGAATAAGGTAGAGAGCTAAAATGAATAAGTAGAATCAACTGTCAAGTGCAGTTCTGAATGACTGCTCGAGAGTAAAGTAGAGTACTAGAGAGTCGAATAATAGAGTAGCGTGGATGTAGTCCACGCAAGTTGAGATAAGGATTGAGTTTCGACTGGTACAGTTCGAAACTCTGATAGAGTAGATAGCTAAATCCTGTCTGTGACGGTCGAGACGATACACCAATCACAACTTACAGGACACTAATGGGTGTCTGGGTAAGTCATGGTTGCAGTGTAAAAAGTGTCTGAGTTCTAAACTACTGGCGCTAGAATACATAAGTCTGGCGTGTGTGCACCCACAAGAGTCGATGTACCGCATACATAGGTTGTCAAACTAATTATAGATATAATAAAAGAGAGAAAATAGAAATAATAAAGGAGATATAGTAAGAGCTCATCCGACTATATTTCCTGAGTGTATTTTGCCATACCTCTCACACCGTGCCATCTGCCGATGATTTTCTAGTTCGAGAATCCATTGGTCGGCCATAGGGCTGTCTGATAGTTCTCTAGGAACTAGGGGTTCGTCACCTCCTAGAACTCGAGACATCCCTCTCGGGAGGTATCCCATTAATAAGAAGGCCGGAGCGTAGTTCGTGGAACTGTGAACGGTTGAGTTGTACGTGTGGACTACCACCTCAATCCATTGGGACCAGCTCTCCTTAGCAGAAGCACAATAGGCTCGAAGCATTTGTTCTATAGTCGCATTCATATTCTCCGTCTGTCCATCCGTCTGGGGATGATGGGCAGAAGATACCGCAAGGGTGGTACCATAAATCTTACAGACTTCCCGCCAGAACCTGCAGGTCCATCTCTTGTCCTGATCGCAGATTATTTGAGAGGGCATTCCGAAGGGGCTGGCCACCTGTTTGACAAACATTTGTGCAAATCCTTCAGCCGTAAGGTTCAAGAAAGTAGGTATTGTAATAGCGAAACATGTTAATTTATCAACGGCGACGAAAACTGCTGAATACAAATCCTTTCCCGAGTCGGGTAGTCCAGTGATCAGGTCCATAGAAACTACTTAGAAAGGCCTAAAAGGTATGTCGGCAGGTCTGAGGGCTCCTTGACAAGCGGTGTGATCAATTTTGGTCTTTTGGCAGATGTCGCAGGTATGCGCGTACGACATGCAATCTTGCAGCATTTTTGGCCAAAAGAACCGGTCTTTCATCAGGTTGAAACAACCGCTGACCTCCGGCGTGTGCTCCCTCAAAAGGATTATCATGTACCAACCTTAAGATAGAGTTAGTCATGGTTCTGGGCACGCAGACTCGACTTTTCCAGTCCGAGTCACGAAAGTACAGGAGTCTGTTTGCTCCCACAAAGTAGTGAGAAGGAGTAACAACCGCATTGGGTGAAGGGGTATCCAGAGCATAGAGATTTCTGAAGACTGGGTCCTTCGAGTATCCCTCTAGAAATTTCTTTATGTATCCCTCCTCGATACTGATTAGCAGCTGAGGATGATGCAATGCAAAGTCAGACTCGTCCTCCTGATCATCCCTTACTGTGTTATGAGAATCCCATTCCAACTGTCAGACCTTCTGAGTTACTCCAAAAGATTCCATAGAATAGTTTATGATTGAGAAGACCGCCCTCTTAGCAGGTTCGTCCTTCCATAGTTTTTCCTCAGTACTCTTGTCCAGAGAGGTCGAGGTGATAGCTTGTAAATCATCTCTAATAGGGCTCACGAAGGCTGGTACCCGAGGGAGTCTGGATAGTGGGTCCACGTTACTGTGAACTCTTCCTGCTCTATGTAAAATTTTGAGACCTGGAAATGCAGCGTATATCGCCCCCCATGCGGCTAGTCGACGATTAGTGTTCTCGTACGATCTAGCCCATTGCAGGGCTGCATGGTCCGTAATGAGTAGAACATGTTCACCTTCAATGAAAGGTTGGAAGTGGACTAGTCCCTCCTTTGCTGCTAACGCTTCCCGTTCAGTGGCAGAATAGTTACGTTCAGCACTTTTCAGTGTGCGACTCCAATATGCAATGACTCATTCAACGGTAACTTCGGTCGCCTCAAAAGTGGGTCCCCATGAATCCGACCATCCGATCTCGGGCTGTTTGGTTTTATACTGATGAACAAAGGATGGCACATCCTGCACACGGTCAAAAGCTAACTTGGCTTGGGCATAGATTTTAGTGTCCATCAAGTCTCCTAAAGCCATCTTCTGGACTTGTTGGAGACAACAACCTAAGGCAAAATCTGAAGTGTCCGTATACAATCAATAGGGCATCCCACTAACTGGATGTCCCAGCACTGGTGCTGATCCTAGTGTGGTTTTAACATCCTCATAAGCTCTGACATGTTCAGCAGTCCATGTCCAGGGTGTTCCCTTTTTTAGGAGTGAGAATAAAGGGGACACCATCCATGAATAGAATGGTATATACACCGAAAAGTAAAGGACCATTCCAAGGAACCGTTGTAGTTCAGAAACCTTAGTGGGTGGGGCCAGTTCCAATATAGCATGAACTTTCTCTTGATGGGTCGAAAAACCCAACCTGGATACTTTATGACCCAACAACAAGATCGAATTATATCCGATAAAACATTTCTTGGGAGAGAGAGTGATACCGGCCGAAGCGATAGCGCCAAGCACCTGATTCAGGTGAAGCAAATGATCATCCCAGTTCTTAGAGAATATGACTATGTCATCAATGTAGACTAAACAAAAAATCCACAAGTAGGGTGCTAAAACTGTTTGCATGACGTGCTGAAATGTGGAGGGGCCATTTCTGAGCCCGAACGGCATCCTTTTAAATTGCCACAGCCCTCTATGAGATCTGAAGGCTGTTTTGGGCTTATCGTCCTCCAACATTTCTAATTGAGTAAACCCAGCTAGCGCATCGAAAGAAGAGAGAACATTTGATCCTGACAGTGCTTGCATGATCTCCGATTGACATGGTAAAGGGAATTCATCTGGAACAGTGAGATGATTAAGTTTCCAATAGTCGATGACCACCCGCAGTTTACCATTGCAATATACTACAAAGGCTGGCGCCCCCCAGGGGCTTTTAGATGGCTCAATGACACCCTGTTCGAACCAGGTATCCATTTGCTCGTCTATAACTCTCCTATTGGCAGGGGACGAAGGGAACATAGGCATGGATATGGGCTGGGCGCCCTCTTTCAAGGGGACAGGGACTCTACATTCCACTTGCCCTAACTGTCCATCGACTCCGAAAGCCTTAACGTTCTCAGTCAAAACTGATCTGAGACGTGGCAGGACCTCTGTTGGTATATCTGGTCCCAAGTTGACTAGCTTGTGAAGATCCTCTGAGGCAAATTTCTCATTATCAGCCACCGCGGCCATCTTAGGACCAGGCGGTTCGAAATCATCCGCAATCTCTGGTTCAACAGGTGGCTTAGGCCTTTCTGAGGCAAATTGATGGTCCTCCTCAAGTTGAGAGAGACTTTCGATAAGGTGTGCGATCTTGGTCACGCCTGCTGCCATTAAACCTTTCTCCTCAAGTGACCTGGGCTTGTGAGCCCAATGAGCGGGGTCATGGATTATCCCTATTGTCTCCCCTCATCGGATAGTCTTAGGGGTTAGCGATGGATTGGCTAAAGGTACTGCTGCACTATTCCTTGCAATTGCCGTGATTGGTGTGGCTGATATGGAACCGTCCTCATTTTGCAATACAATTCCTTCAACAATCCACTCCTCGCCCTTTAGGTCTTCAACAAAAATGGGCACTAGTCTGGCTGACTCTGGATCGATAGTGCAGTCCTCCAAGGCTCGCGCGACTTTTTCAGTACGCACGCCTTTATCGGGGAGAGAGGTGAGCTTGGGTTGCTCCTTCTCATGCTTCCCGAAAGGGGGCTTATTGACGGTGAAGGTCAAAGGTTGAGGTTCCTTAGAAGAACTGGCTGGAATAAAACCCTGTCGTCCCGGGAGAATAAGTCTAGATCCCAACGGCTGATCTCTTAGAGTACCAATTTTGTAATTAATATGGAAATCTTCTCCTAAAAGAATTGGCACCGTCATTCCTCTAACGACATAAGTTTCCGCCACAAACTTCAGTAACATTCCACTGTCATCCTCCAGGTAAATAGGAATATTAACATATCCGATAACCTTAGCGTTACCCGTGAGCTGGATTAGACGTAACTTGAGTCCTTGTTTCAACTTATATACGCCCTGCAGCCCCTTGTAGAATTCCTCCGATATAAGGGAGAGATCCACTCCCGTGTCCATTCAGACTTTAACGCGTTCAGGTGAATCAGGAGTTCCTACATGACCGAAAACGTGGAGCGCTGCAACTCCTATGCTAGAGTAACCACTGGGGGGATCCCGTTTTCGATACAGGATCGTAGTATCCTCCTTCATCAGTCGACTGGGACGAGGGTATTGGATTCTAGGCCTCTTACTTTCCTTGCGCAGGGACAAGCTTACGTTCCTGTGCTCACTCCGACAAGGAATATCCTGCGAAGGGGAATCCAGTACTGGATCACTGTCACTGTCCTCCAAATCTGAGTCCTCGTACGGTAGTAAGTTGGGGGGGGTTTCTGGGATCAAACGGGAATGTGTCAAGATCAGCTCCAGGTGAACAGAGCAAGTTCGAGCTGATTTGTTCGTGAGAATCTCCAGTCTGACAGTAGTTCTCGGTCAGGCCTTCAAGGTCCTGCCGGTGAGCACTCAACCGGTCTCCTTTTTCGAAGAAATCTGCGGCGAGTATGGATACATAGACTTCAGATGGAAGAGCTTCACTAGTCGTTCGATTTTCCTCCCTTACTAATTTGTCTCCGACTCGGGGTGCATAAATGGAAACAAAAGTCAATTCGTCATCAGAGCAATTTACTTGTCCTTGTATAGATAGTCCATGAACTGCTTCATATAACCTTTGCTCCTCAGTTTCCTCCGACATATCCTGTGCAGAGCATTTGTTGATAGAGACATAATGAGACATTTTGCCAGCGTGGGGGCAATCTATCTTGAAATGCTCCAGACTTCCACATATCCAACATTCCTTGGTGGGTTTGACTGAGCTCTTCTTGTTACTCCTCTCGAAGAACATTTTTCCGTGATGCTTTCCCTGCATTGGATTAGCAACATCAGGGACGGTCCTTCTCGTTGAGCCTCTCTCGTTAGTCTCACTAACGAGAACATGGTTAGGTGAAGAGAAGTCATCGGTGACTCTAAAATCCAATTCATGACCCTCTGATAACATTACACGCGGTTTCTGGAACCTGTAATGTTCCCGGTGTGTTTGAACCCAAGCGTTAATCAGAGCTTCTTGCAGATTATTAGCATAAGTCTGCAAACTCATGATATCATCGATGGGTTGTCCTTGAAGAAGGTAGAGCCATTCCGTAGGCAGCGTGAGAATGAGTCTGCATGTCTCATCTCCTCTGTCCTGGTGGAACCCGTACAGGAAACAATAGAGTTTAACTCTCTGCTGGATATAGTGGACGGGTGTCTCACAATCGTGACCAGCTTGTCGAAATTTCATGGCTTCCCATTCTAAGGCCAAGGATTCATGCCAGTGAGTTCCAAGCAATCCTTCCACAATGCCCCAAAGAAATGACCAATGAGATTGACTGAATTCAGTACGATGCTCACAGTCTAGGGTGCTCCACCAGACCTTAGCGTTCCCCATGAGTCGTCTTGGCAGAGCAACTCCTAACATCACACTCAAAGAGTCTGATATCTCTGCAAGACTCATTATGTCCATGATATAATCCAAGGCCTTGGATTGGGCTCCATCATATTCGGGGAGGTCAGACCATTTGATCTTGAGGTCGTTGGTGTTAAGAGTGATCTTCTTGTCCTTAGGTAAGTCATCAATAAGCGCACTAGCTTGAGACCACATCAGAGTTCAAAAAGGGGTATTAGGCACTCCATTGTGGTGCTCCCCACGTCCCGAGTTCCCTCCTCGGTCTGAAGTATTTGAACTCCCGGATGAATCACTAGGGGGTCCTCCTGATGGCAAGAAGGGATTTGAAGTGATTGGCAGAGAATGGCGGGGACCGTCTGGGTTCAGCGATCCTCGACCAGCGACTGGGCCAGCTATACCCTCAGTGAATGCTGTAGAGAAGGACGGTCGACCCTTGCTGGCGACCGATCGGTTTCTGACAGTGGTCACCTCGTTCCCGACGTTAGGGCTGTTGGAAACTCCCTCAAACGCGATGCGAGAGCGAGGATCTCCCTGAAAAGGCATGGGACTGGGTTCCATCGCGATTTGTCTCTCGATCTCCATCGTGTTCAGGAGTCGACGCGGCTGAGGTTGATGAAAGGGAGCACAGACCTCAATCCTCTTTTCTTGAAGGCGTTCTATCACCTGCATCCTCAAGTCCAGCGGAAAGTCCTCCAATATCACAGGACGGTTGAGAGAACATAGGAAACGAGTATCTGGAGACCCATTTAGGTTGCGAACAAACGAATTAGTCGTGGAGATAGGCAAATCGGGGACCTGAATCGAGTCATTATAGGGGAGGAGTACCTCTAAAACCATCTTATCGAGTCTTCTTTGATTTCGCTTCAGCCGACCCCTTAAAGTGAAGTATGCAAACAGCAGATTTGATGTGACTCCATTGAGAGGCTCCTCCAACATATGGATGTACATGTACTGGTAGTCAACCTTAGGCACGACATGATCTCCGCCGAGCAGGACGTGCAGGATCTGTAACACATCATCATGTGTATGAAGTGCTTCAAGGAATAGAGAAAACACCTCCCACTTGAGAATCCTTCTTCCTCCTTCCATAGCAGTTGTCACCTCGTTCAACCATTCGGGAATCGATCGGGTCAAGTCCTCAAGGTTTCCTGGTCGCGTGAATAAATCTCGCGCTGATAAGATCGCCTGGTAACGACCTAACCAAACTGCTACAGTCACTGGTAAAATGGGATAATCTGTATTGTACTCCTCCACAAAGGGAGTAACCAGATCCTCGGAGATTCAATCGGTGTAGTACATATCCCATTGCAAGTCGATGGGCTGAGCATCAACCATATGACCTCCGAGGAACTGCTTAAGAATAACCTGTCTCAGAGGGAACTTGAGAACGGGTGTGGGTGCTCGACTAGGCTCAACATTGGCTCCAGGGGCGTTCAACTGCCCAGGTGACGAGTGTTCTTCAGGTGGGTCGGGGGGAATGTTCATTGACAATTCAGCTACTACTCCGGAGGGATCCTCCGGAGGAGTTGATCCTTGGAGAGTCGATGAAGACTTCCTCAAAGTGACGTTACGGGGTGGTTCCAAGTTAGCAGATTTTTGACGAGGCATGGAGCTACTCGGAGCTGATGAAGACCTAGGTGTTTGGTTCTTGCCCGTAGTCATTCGCGTGTTTGGGTCTTAGTAGTCAAATAATAAGATCTTTCTTCGTAGGAAAAGAACGGTCTGGCTCGGATCACCACTGTGAAGAGTCGATAGATTCTGACCGCTCAATGTATGAAGAATAGTATTTATTCAACTACTATTATTAAGTATTGACCGTCCTGTACAATACTGTAGATTACTAGACTGATAGTACTAGTAAAGAGATGCACTACACGTCACAAGAGCAACTGTACAGTTGCTCGTGATGATAAGGACCGGAGGAAAGAAGAGTTGACCTTTACGGTACAACTTGTAACTAGAAGTAAGAAAGATAGTCAGCAAAAGACTGAATATCAGAGATAGAGATATAGCAGCGCGAATCGACTAGAGTGTCGATGAGTGCAAAGACTTGAGAATGGGACTCAACCTTCACAGTTCGAGTCCAAAGATTACTATTACGCAAGAAGTTGCTACCTTTATAAGTAGCTAAGACTTCACCCTTGACACCTCTCGCTATTCGACATCAGGGTCGTTACGAGGTGGTGTCTGCTGGGTAAAAAAGTGTCTGTCTTTTGGCACTGAGAGCGCCCATAGGTATACACAAGACTTCAAACTAAGAAATACGGGTATGCTCGAAAGATATAGAGAATTAAAGAAAAGGAATAGAAACTAGATAATAAAGTACTATAATATGCATATTATTCCACTGTCCAATAATGCATATATGCATACCCTTCACATGCCTGAACATGACATGCAAACCATACTCCACTGCCTATACCATGATGCCATTGGTGTGCAATCTCAAAGCTTGCAGCAGTTCATGTGGCTCCTTTGATGCAAAGTGTAGCAAAATTCAAGAGGATCATGAGCTGATTGATCTGGGAGAGTGGTAAATCTTTATGTTTCTTCTTCAGATTGAGTTGTATCTGTGCACAGAGTGTCTCCCAGTCACAAATCTTGGTTGCAGGAGCAATGGACTCTTGAAGTTCATTTTCCCAATCCTCCACCTCCTCCAAGTTGTTACTGCCATCCTCAATCAATTCATCATCATTTGCAACCCCCTCAACATTCACCACCATGACATCTTCATCATTACTCAGATCTGAGAGGACAGTTGCACTTCGAGGTCGCCCACTTAATTGAATGCTTATGTTTGGCTCAGATTTGGTGGAGTTTGGGTTTGGGTGGTTCTGAAGTGGTTCTGGCACTGTTCTGGCTGTTTGTGGTGCAGCCTGAAGTGATTTGATGTCTGATCAGGTTGACTGATTACCAGTGATAGATGGTAAGTGGCAAAAACCAAATTTGTCAAGTGATGACTGATTTTTCCAGGCATGCTGATATGCATGCACTTCAACTTGCTCATCACATCTGGCCCCTTGATATAGATGGTTGGTCTTGCTGCATGGGTGCATCAGTCACTCTCGAAAGTGAGTGATATTCATTCTGGCACACTTATGTTCCTGCTGCAGAACTCTTGGAACCCAATCAGCATCCTTATTATTTTCCTTCTCAACCATCTCTGCAAGCCTCCTGCCAAACTCAATGTCATCCAACATCTCCTGCTCAATCTCATCATCAATATCAAGGTCAGATTGACCTTCTTCAACCTCTTGTTCATATTCTTGTTCATAACTGATTTTTAGCCCATCAAATCCAATTGCAAGCTGCTTAACTTCAGAATCTGATTGTTCCAAGTCGGAACACTCAGTATCAGGTGGAAGGGACTCGGAAATTGATACTTGCGAAGGCGACGAGTGTTGCTTTCGCAGTCCACTGGTGTTTCTCGACTTTTTCTTTGGTCAACCACCAGGCATGATAAAGATTGTTGATCAGTCAGTCTAGCAGAGTTCAATCTCCCTATTTTCACCTTTTTCTGATGACTCCAATGTATATTTTCTTCACAGAATCATTCACAACTCAGCAAAAGGAGTCGTTTGCACATTTTTCGGTATTTTTAGGAATTTTTTTCATGTTGCACCAAATTTTTGGGGGTAAAATTTCCTTATATATGAGAATTTAAAAAATTGGCTTGTGCAATCATCTCACATGTACTCTTAGTAGCCCAAATATAGAGTTTCCAAGGGCTATCATTGTGTTGTGGTGTCATAAAAACTCATTCAGTAGATTGGTCGGGTTTGCGTGTCCGCAACTGTACATATACGATGAGTCACAATTGGCTATGCTAGCTCATCTGGGAATATTCCTGAAGCTTCTCAGCATAGAAAGGAATGGAACGTACATAGTAGAACATAGAAGAATAATTGGGGGCCGGGGAATTCGGACTGTGCTCGGCGTAGTCGGGCGAGAGATCTACAGCCACGAGATTACAAGACATTGACAATAAGATGAAAAGGTTAATTGATCAATAGGAAAATATAGCAGATCCACAACATGCATAGCTGATCTCAGCAATCCACAGGAAATTGTTAACAAGAACTATCAACCACAAAATATGAACTAACAAATTTGTATCATGAGGAGATGCACCAAGAAACAAAGTAAAGCAACTATACAGTCTTTGAGGATCTATGGGATCAGGTCTGGGTCATGGAGAATGCTAACTCTGTTGTGCGCCACGTATGCACAAGAATGTTCCCACATATATGCATGGCTATTCAAACCGCTGTACTTGCAAAACATGGAACCTAACCTTTTGGCTACCAGACTAAGTAGTAGAGAGTCAGTGACTGCTTTGATAAAGAACGCGTCTGGGTACGCGAGATAAGGGTAAGAGGCGTCTGAAAGGTATAACAATATGCATATATTGCCATAGATGTAGGACATCAGGCGTCCGATAAATTATATTGAAGTAGAAGGACGCCAAAATCCACTAGTATAATACGCTTGATAGTGGCTAGACTTTCAATACAAAAGAGGAATGCCAATCGGAGACCGAAAGCGGGAGGTTTTCCCTTGTTATATAGTGGAAGAGACGAGGAACATTGGAATTTAATATCCACTATCTCCCGGGAAGTACATAAGGATTGTAGAGTCCATCATAGTTTAGAAAATGGACTCAAGACCAAAGCGATCAAATGGATTTTTGAGTCCGGATGACGGTATGATCGGCAGGTACATAAGAACAGTGTGACCGTCACGGTGTTCCGCGGATCTGTACTTGAAATGGCTTCAATTCATTCATCTGTCTTCTCTTTTTTCGCCTCCGTGCGTGTTGTGCGCAAGCTATCTCCTTGAGATTATCGTATATCTAGATTTTACTGTCAATCTTATGTCTAATATTGCTTCAAATTCTAAGCTCAATATCGAGACATGGCCTGGAGCTCGAAGGCAACTTGCTTGGGATCCAAAGGATTCTGGTACGTTAACTGAATCGCCTTCATTCATTCGTTATCTCCCCTTCGGATCCAATGCGAATCAGCTATTGGGCGCGATGCGTATTCTTGATCACCATTTTCACATTGTGAAACGTATTGTCCATATTTACTAACGATCATCACGCTTTGATCTTTACTAGCGACCAATCCGACGCGTTCCAAACCAAATGTAGGGCGTCCAGCCCGAGCACCAGGAGCTACAGTCCCTGGCCTCGAAATACCCATCCCATTCTGGATCAAGAAAGCATTTGCTGCGGGATGGAATGAGCACCTGCCTCTCACATATTTAACTGATGAACATTGCAAAAAAGCATCGGGTAGCGACGTGCTGGGATTACCAGTTCGAGCGAGCGGGAAAGAAGAAGATCTCACCTTCTCCGAGTGGCATCAAGGGTGGCTCCGATTACTCCGCCTTATTAAGGATTATATCCCGGAGGAAGCAACTGTATGGACGATGCACTTTACTCGTATCCGCGACACGGAAGGGATAGCTTCGAACTGGGATCATTGGCTGGCATATGATATTGAGGTTAGACGATTCGCATGTCATAATCCTCTAGATCCTGCGATCTTTCACTCTTCCATTTGGAATGAACTCCGGTTCAGAATCACGTCTAAACGCGTGGAAGCCGCAACAAAAGATCTTCAACAAATGACTCGGAAGAATTCGTCGCCTGATTTCCAAGAAGCTAGATTGCGGGTTAAACGTCGTTTAGAGGAAGTTGTGCAGGGCACGAAGCGCTTGAAACAGGAAATTCCTCGACCCCCTCGCTCTACGGCCTAGCCGCATCCGTCTTGTAAATAAGTTACTTGTCAAATTAACAGCTTTACTGACTAGTCCACGGTTTGCAGTTATACAATTCAAGATTCACTTATATATAGTTTTGATGACTTGTAAACGATCTTATCTATCCCAGTCAATCTTGGCTGCCACACTCCTTATCTTATCTTCCTTCCTCTCAAAACGGTTCGTCGTGGCTACGTCGAATCTTTGTGGTTTATCCATGATCAAATTCACTCTCTGTCCAGATCGAATATACATATATCTGTCCTAATCGAACATACCTGCATGCCTGTAATCCCTCTGCATAAATGGATAGTAGTGTATTTAGGTTGCTTGCTGAGCCAATATTCCCTATCCATACATAGCACATTCTTATAACTGAATATCTTAAATAGTAATCGAGTTATTTTGCAATGCATGTTGATTTTCAGTTTCTGATATTGTAGTCAGTGATTTACTGCATAAAAATTAAGGCATACACCTAGTGAGACCAGTCATTGCGGTCACTAGGGATCTGTTATAAAATAAGATTGGATATTTTTCTGGGTGGTGAGTTGATGCGCTCGATCAAGTGGTACGGGACCCGTTTATTTGGTTGACGCTCAGGAGTGTATACCATCCACTGTGCGGACATCCCGTAGGCTTGTGTATGCCCAAGGAGGACCAAAAGATGGCAGCAATATACCTGACGAATAACATGCGTGCTATTAATTGCTTCCGAATCCAAATGCCAGTGACCCGTCTCAACACCGGTACCAGTCCGGGTTAGAACATACCAGTGGTTACTAAGTCGATCAGATTGGATCTTAGGAATGAGGCTGTTTATCCAGTTTGTGCCTTGCTTTCGGCATTGACGGAGATAAGATGAAAGCATCATGACGAGAGGTTATTTATTTATAGTGTAACCAAATATAACTGGCATTTGCTGCAGTCTAAGATTGGCATTGAAGGCACTAATAGTGTTCCGAGACTCAGTGTCGGAAACTCGGGGAGTATTTTACATGACAATTCCATACCAAATTATAAAAGCATATTTAATAATAATAACACAGTCTCAGAATGCACTGGTTGATCATCCCACGCATGCCACCTTTTCTTTCGCAATAAACCAGTGGCGACACATCCTGTCCCCTGGATTGCACTTCCATCCATCAAAAGAGGATCATATACCAGAGAAGAATCCGTCTGGTCATTCTTTAAGCGGTGTTAATACATCGCTGATGAGCGAAGTGCGAGGAAGAAAGCATCCACGGCACATCGTGACCCAACCAAAGAAGTGATGAAATTATATCCGCTCTTAAATGCAGCCATGTGATGTAGTGTCAAATTACTACACCCTATCCCTGCAATTCGCTGCAAACTGCGCCGCCAATATTGTTAGTGATCTCCACATGTATAATCACCGCAGCATATCAAATGCCATAATTCATCATCCCATAACGAGAGAGCAATGAAAAGCGAAGCCCCAATCCTCGTTTTATCCCAAACTCACAATACGACATAGGCAGATGCAAAAAAGCCTGAGAAGCGGGGGAAACCCGTAACATCCAGATTCGATCAACTTACGATATGTTATTTCTCTATCAATCCCGGCAGTACCCTCAGCACCGAGTATCAGTTTGGTATAATATTCTATGCATTTTCACATGATCCGGGGTTTAACGAGGGAGTAACAGGCTGAACAACATCACGAAAATGTTTTTCATCTGGAAGGCGCTTGGTGGATGTCTCCCAAATTTGCGAGCCTCCGGACGTCTCTTGGACGTTGTAGAGGGCTTGGAGTCTTGGGAGGAGATCCCGACATCACGCCTAAAACCTTTTTGCTGATGAATAAGACAACGTGACCCCTGAGTGAATATCGCTATGCCGGACGATTCGACGAAGCTCTAATAGTAACTTTATTCTTCTCAATAGCATAAGCTACCAGGTGTTTGAAAAATAAATAAATATACATATTCTTGGGGTCCTACTAATAGACTGATACCTATACTCAACAAGTTTTTTGAAACTTTTAACTTGCTTCTGGGAGTAAAATTTTGGACTTTCAAACACCTGATAACTTAGAGTAGAGTAGTTTTACTTTCCGAGACAAAGTATTATAATAATTCAGAAGATACTGCTGATTGAACCCTCCCAGAGTGCAAGCTCTGTAAGCGACCTGAATAGCAATTGAAGATTATGTGAAATCAATCAGGGGATAGTAGAGCGTTGAGTGGGCATGGTTGCAGGCAGACATCGTAGTGGTGATATCTGGTGTACTGTTCCCTCTGAAGCAGAAGGAACCCATTTGCTTCAGACCACCAATAAACGGCTTCTAGTCTTCCTCAACCAGTTCTATGTGACTCATAAAACACCCATGCTACAAGTAGTTCAGACTCTCCTGTTCGCAAGGCTGCTATATCAGAACATAATGGCTGGTCAAAAAATCAGAGATATTCTTTCCTGAATCCCGTACATAGAATACCAGCCTTTCACACCGTTACCGTCCATATAACATAGACTAGTATCCACCACTAAGCAGCTCCTCCACATAAAAAATTTCAACCCCCCTTAACACACTTCAAACTGTGAAGCTACAGTTCCCAATCCTTGCTTTATTCATGGCCCTGCGCGAACCCATTCCTCCAATTTGCCACAAACTATACTGCACAGCACACAGTAATTTTCACACAATGGTCCATACGTCACTACTCAGTTGCAGCATAGATGGGGAGGCCTGTTTTCCCTCCCTTCACATTTATTTTGTGGTATTTTGTTCTCCTGTCATCCCCCAATGAAGTGCATCATAGGGACAATGGCATTTTCGCCACTTTGATTGAACTCATTCGCTCTCTGTCTGTCTGTCTGTCTGTCTGTCTGTCTGTCTGTCTGTATATTTTAACGTTTACGAATCATCGTATTTGCAATGGCATAGGCGGTTGTTGAAATACAATCGAGAGCCAACATGGTTCGTTTAGGAAAACGCGTCAAAACTCAAAAGACTGTTATCTCCATAGTGGTGGCAGTGGTACTGGCGATAGAAGATCCAGTGAAGTGTCTGTCACATGCACAGAGATATGAAGGATCATCGTAAGCACGGTTAAGGCAGCCTAATATCTGCAAACAAAAGGAGAACTACCTTCGAGAAGGTGATAGCAATTCAGCGGCCCAAATCGGGGGGGAAGAAACGAAGAACGATACACAACAACGTAATCCTGACCCTACCGTCCAAGGAAAGATCCCATAACGGCATTCGACAACGCAGGAAAGCAACTTTGACAATTGTTTTCACTTGATTGGGTTTCGTGAAAATGTATCACACTGTACAGCACGCACAAGACGCGCATCCTCGTGGATGCAAGCCGAAAGACGTTCCAAGTAAAAGTGAGAACCAGTTCTGTCCCGCTTGAGCTCTGCACCCTGGCGAGATGGATGGAGATGCAGCCCCAGCCTCACGCAGCAGATATTGCGGGCACTACCGGCGTTCGAGTCCCATATGGCGGTATCATTCAGGTGAGATGATGGGACACGTCCTATACCTCCGAGGGACCAAATCCTCCTGAAGCTCCGAGCTGAGATAGATGTTATCGGGCAATTATAAGCGATAGACGTGGAAGAAGGTCGAAGGCCACGGTGGGACGGACGAATGGATATATGTCAACATTTGGGGACGGCTGTGATAGGGCTGTCTGCCTTCTCTTTTCAATGTGTTTTCGGCATTTGGCGGTTGAATAATGAATTAAAATACGGATAGCATGCATGTATAGTAATATGAGCGTACGTGTTGTAGCCCCACGAATTATATTCTGTGAGGCGAGGGGTTGCGTTTTTTCTTCTTTTTCTGTGGAGCATTTGCAACAGGATGTAGCCTTTCCGCAGGGCCGCTACCCACACTCCCAGCTATAAGGTCAGTGGCCACAACGAGCAACTGCAATGACGGGAGAAGTTGCTTGATCAGCCGTCTGTCCAGCATCCACACGTCCTTCAGCGAGACGCCAAACATGATTGCCATGTCCCCGACATCGATGGACAGTCGGATGGTTATGAAGTTCTAGTCATCCAGAACTAGTAAAACGCTGTCGATAAAGGGCGGCAGGATTCAAGTTATGGACTGGGCTAGATTGGTGACAGACGATCACTTTGATGTGATGCCTTTTGTGGGATTGAATTGAAAATGAGGTGGAGTGGGAGGTGGCGAGGTGAATGTGGGAAATTCGACCCTTACCGTAAGATCATTGACTTTCCGACGTGGGCGGATCATTAGAACGGTTCGGACAGCAGTCCCGTCGAGAAGGAGGGGATCGTTAGCGCGAAATCGGGGCCAAGGCCCTGGCGGGGTGGGTATTGTGATGGCCCGATTGCCGTGTGATCTAATTGAGCTCCCACCGTGAGTAACTAACTGGCTGCGATGCCGATTTGGGATTCAGATTTGCGCTAAGAGCCTACAAACAATGACATACAGCAACTGACCAAAGACTCAGACAGGATCAGCACAGATGAGAAGAGAATTGCGGGTTGGGCCATTTTCCGACGTATACACTGTCAGTCCTTCCGATTTCTCCACGGGCCGCCAGTGCCAGGGCAAAGTTAAGCTAGAGCAATAATCTAACAGAACTGAGTCACTAGGCACCGGTACTTCGCTTCCCCGCATGATTGTGACATGAGTACGGCATCCGAGTTGTATCGAAAGGAAAAACTCTAAGCCGCATGCAGACAGAGACGGGGCATACTGTCATTATCAGTGACAACTTCAAGTTGGGGGGAGGGTTCGTAAAGGCTCAGATAGCCGGTACTGGCGAGGTGAGGTGATCCGAGATGAAATGAGATGTGTAGCGTCGTGGGGTTTGACAGGGATATACCACCTTTTCACGCAAAGAAAACTGAAGCTATGTCATTGCCAGGGCAAGACCGACAAATAACACGATCGCAACATGAATTTGAACGGGCAGACTGACTCTATGTTGAACAGAAAAACCAGCCAATGCTCACACCACCCCGCATTCGCAGGAATCGAAGTTTAGCAGTGCTATTGTGCAGCGGGTGATCATAAACCCACGGGCCGTGGCAGATTCATCACGAGTCCAACATTTCATGTCTGTTAGTTTATCTTGTATGTAGCATATATGATCTGCGCAATTTTCACTCGGTTTGATTGGGATTATCTGAACTCAATCCCAACGAAATCTAATCAATGTAATAAGAAAAATACTTATAATATGACATTCTGGCATAAGCGGTAAGATTCAGTGATCCGGACTAGGTTAGGAAGGTCAGATAATACCAATAACACTTGGGCGAGCTCAGGGAGGGCGGACAGATCATGGCAATGGGAAGTGGCGGTGGCGGTGGCAAACGGCAACGGCAATGGCAAACGGCAATGACAATGGCACAGTAGGACGAAAACACCATGTTCCAAAAACGCTCTCGGAGTGAGGGTGGTTCCTTCAGTTGATCACAGGCAAGGTGAAGTATCGACGGTGTTCAACGACAACGCTTGGGCCAGGGTGGATCATTGCAATCGGCCGCAAGCCAGATGCCACCTCGCGAAGCCACATTGACGACATGCATACAGGGAAGGGCGCCGCCGGAGGGTGGCGAGTGGGCCTGTGTGTGATGTCCATTGACACATATCATATGCCGCGTCTTTGCGCAGGGTTCGCATTCGACGTCTATCATGATTCTGATAGGGAAGATAGACGTGTGTGTGTGCATGGGCCACGGTATTGTAATGCCTGCAGGGCGATCTTGAGGATCAATGAGATTGTACGTGCTTGGTCTGGTGGCATCACGGGAGCATGCGTCCGACCCAAAATCCGGAGCAAGACAGATTGAAACGGTCTTACTACACTGGAGCTCCTCATGACCCATACCGATTGGTGGACGGCCGGCTATGGGTTATCAGGGATTCTGGGTTATGAGAGGTAGCGGACCGATACGGAGGTGACCACTGGCCGCTGACATGGCTATATTCTAGCATGTATTTTATTGCATTTACACTGATTATCTACAGGTTATTTGAGAGATTGTTTCTCGGGGAGTTAGCATCAAACCAAGGCCATCCTTCTTTGTTTTTACAAATCGTGTCATGAGACCACATTTTAGAATATCAAACGGCTTTGAAGATTGTAATACTCCGAAGGTACACACTATTTGTCAAAATCTCTTTTTTTTTTTTGGGTACGATACATGAACATGAGTCTAAGTTGTAACATTTATATTGCAAGATTCAACCGAATTTGCTCGGTCGGTTCGTGAGTGAGCTCGTCCATTGGCGCTGTCAACCCTAAATCTATTTAAAGCATATCACGCCTACTATGTATAATCAATACCTGTCCACGCTAAGGGTCATGGCGGACCTATGTATGCCTAATCGCCATCCATCAAATCGGGATATGACTGGGGATACAATATGAGGAGTATGAGTTTAAACATAAGAGGAGTTCGACTGTATTCCAGCCACTCACTTTACGATAGTGCTTCCGACGACGTACGTACCTTGGAATACAAACAACTAATCGAATCAATTGATATCAACTCTCGTGTCAACGGTATTGGGATATCGGACGTGGGCCTAGGCCTCGGGTAGATTATCGATCACACACAAAAGCTAGCTTATATAGATTTGATTCCTCCCTCGCCCGACTTTTTAAAATTCATCCATTACGTAATGTATGTACATACATGCAACTCGTAAATGAAATGGAGAAGCGTGCGAAGTAACAACTGCGTCACCATCGCGGATATTTTTGATTTCGAGCTCGGATTGGGTGTAACTCGGATGTATGTTTGCGTTCTTCATACCGAGAGCAACGCTGCAGGCATTAGCTCAAAGAAGACACTGGATATTCTGGTGTTCTCATTCGACGGAGGGTTGTGCCCGCTGTAGCCGTGCCACATTCCCGATTGCCATTGCAGCATGCGTGATAAGAAGCTGTACTAACGCACGCGCGAGGACTCACGGTCCCGTCTCTTATGCATCTAGAACACGGTGCGCCGATGGATGCTCAGCGTGAGCGGAGGAGAAGAAGAAGAAGAAGAAGAAGCCGAAGCCCATTTCGGTCGGCATGGGTGTAGCGTGCGCGTTGCCGGGGATGGCGGGCGTAGGAGTGGAGTGGTGAAGCCCTGGACCGCGCGGGGGTGTTGTGTGTGAGGGCCCCATTTATCTGGTGGGCAGATATTTGCACGATATACTCTCACTCTGCATGTGGGGTAAAAGATACGATGCGATACGATACGATAGGCGGTATCTCTCCCCCGACCGCGTGGATATTGGTGCATCATGCACGTGAATAAGGAGTGTAAGCCCATCAATGAAATGCGAAATGAGGGTGATGTACTAATCCTTTACTGCGGTGCTGATGACGGCCTAGGGAAGCGAAGATGGATTACAGCGAGCATAGTGAGTGTTGTGAGGGTTCCGCTCATCTGGCTGCCGGGCGGGCACTGGAACTGGAACTGGATAACGACCCCTGCCTCCGCATACGAGGGCGAAAGAAACAGAGGACAAGCGGTATTTTTCTCCTTCGTGTTCAGTGGGTATCGGCCATGCATGCGAGTGGGAATGAAGGATCAGCGAAATTCGAAATTAAGGGAGATTAAAACCCCACCGATTTGCTGCCGTAGCGCTGCAGAGCTGGAGAGAAGAGCTCGGATCTCATGCCTGTGCTCAGGCTGGGACTTGGGGACTCCGAGTCGGGTGTAGAGAGCAGCGGGAATAATGCGGGTGCGGACTCGGATGGGTGCAACACACAAGGGCAAGCAATGAGAAGCAAAGGACACGTATATCGTACGGTGTGCATTGGTCATTATCACCATCATTAATGCCACCCATGATGATGCCACCGATGATGATGCCACCGTGATTATGCCACCCATGATTATGCCTGCCATGATTCAGCCATGATTACTAGTCAATGGGGCTTGCAGCAACGACCGGAAGGATACCGGGCCATATCAAATTCAAACAAAAGAGACAGAACTAATGGGCGCTTCCCCAAACTGCGGACGCGTGTGACGTGTGACAGACATGCCGACCGGCTGAAATGATGGCTGAATGCTAACGCGGATGATTGCTGATCCGGCAGCCCAAAGAGGGAAGAAAGGGGAAAACAAGATGTGACAGGGGTCGAGATTGTGATATGCTGGATTAGGAAGGGACGGTCGGTCGGGGGTGTGGGAAGTTTCTAGTGGGGAGTTGTTGGATGATTTGTTGAATAAACCAGAGTAGAATGATCTCGTACTGAAACCTTGTTTGTACAGTAGATCCAAGTCGGGGCGCGGGCTCATGAATCTCATAAATCTGCATCATCTCATAATTCACGAACACGTAGCGCCACACTTCTTCCGGCACTTTAATTTTTCTCGACTAGAGCGCACAGAAGCCAGAAACACAGAAACACGCACGAGAGCGTAAATTTCGGGAATATTACAATGGAAGAAGCACGGAATGTGACTAGCGACGAAGCTTAACGCAGGGCTCACCAGTAGGTGATCGTGTGAGGATATGGGATTGGTGGCTGGGAGGTGGTACCCCCCGGGGCTGTGGAAATAATATGACGTAGGACCGAACACGGACGACACGAATGGAGGATCGAGTTGGGCTGCAGCCAGCTCGGTCGCTGGAATGGGAACGGAGAAAGGAGAAATGGCAGACGCCATATATGTACCGTGATATACGAACGCGTTACCATGGATGGGTGGAGCCGAGGGTTCTGATTATTCATCATGATATCGATATATCATATCGGGTGGAAATGCTAGTATAATGGAGGAGATGAGATGAGATGGCATGCTCCAGGGGGGATGGGTATGGATGAGGAGAACGCGCTTGCTGGAAAAACAGCACAGCCATTTAATGGCACGCGTCGCGCTGGAAGTAGCTTGATCATGTTTGGTAGACAAGAAGATCACGCTTCAGTCGATATCTCATCGAATCACATGCAGACGACAGCTGGGATTTGTTTTGTACATGGAGACGAGCCTGAAACGGACCCCGAGGGTCGCAGAACATGCAGAACTCGGAAGATTCAAGTGAGAATTCGGAAGGCTCGCGACGGTCACAGAACTGTCGAGAACGGTGACGCACGTTTACGTGGTTACACCGGAGCGGCATGATGTCATCTGA
Source organism: Hysterangium stoloniferum (assembly GCA_015178975.1). Taxonomy (NCBI): domain Eukaryota; kingdom Fungi; phylum Basidiomycota; class Agaricomycetes; order Hysterangiales; family Hysterangiaceae; genus Hysterangium; species Hysterangium stoloniferum. Next base: position 552,126 of record WHVD01000030.1, on the reverse strand, counting down.
GTAATTACCAATGGAACATCGTAAATCGGTATCTTAGCGCCAGAATGGGATAGTGATCATGTGTTGCTGATACGGGATCAGGACCGGGTTGGTGGTGTGGAATTGGCGTGGTTACTGCGGGAAACGGCGTAGGGAATTGGCGTCGGAGGCCAGTGGGGGATGGAGGGCGAGTGCTTCATGCGACCCTGGTTACCATTACTATCCAGGGATATCACCGGAAGCTTTCACGGCACGACGACAGAAGAGCCGAAATTGACAGAGCCGCGGTAAGAATAAGCGCTTCTATGTATGGAGTCACACCCACCCTGTCCAAACGCGTCCAAAAATTCCCATCATCCCACCAGCACGCAGCGCGCCTAACAAGAAACCGAGAAACCAACTCGCGTTTATCGATAATCAATTTTTTTTTCCCTTTCGTTCATTTTTTTTTCGGAATGCAGCGCGAACCAAACGGTCCACACGGGCCTCGGCATCGCCATGGGCGCCCGTGTACCCTCAAAATTTGCTGTGGAGGATCCTAGCTCCTAGCCACTACGAGCAGCCACTCAGCCACTCACCCCTACAATAAAACGAGGACACGGCCGGTAGAGCATAAGCCGATATCGGCGTCTGTCTCCGCAGCGGCCTCCCTCTCCGCTCACCCTCCTCTCTCCCATCCCACCCCAACCATGGGCCGCAGAAAGATTGAGATCCAGCCCATCACGGTACGCGTCCCCCACTCCTCCCCCACTTCCCTCTCCCTGCCCGTCCCCGTCCTTGTGCTCACCTTGCCCCCATCTCGCATAGCATGAACGGAATAGGAGTGTCACCTTTTTAAAGGTGCGTAGCCCTGCTGGGCGCAGGTATTTATAACCTTGGGCTTGGCATCGTGGCTCGTCAAGTATATTTTATTCTCGTATTTATATCCTCTCGTCTACAGCGTAAGAATGGACTATTCAAGAAGGCGTATGAGTTGGGCGTTTTGTGCTCCGTAGATGTGACCGTCATCATTTTTGGTCAGTCCCCGCAGTCTCCCAGTCTCCATATCTCATCTCATCCCATTCCGTCGTGCCCAGAGAAAGCCGGAACCCATAGCGAGAAGCTGTACGAGTATTGCTCGACAAACGATGGAGATGTGCAGGTCTCGAAACGGATAGACGTGCGTGTCCTCCCACCGCTTTTTTTGTCCTTTTTTTCACGTTTCTGTGCATCCACATCCACGAACATCTAGTGGGAAGGCGATCGAGACCTGCGCGGCCCAGGCGACTTTGGCGGCGAAAAGCAGTCCCACACGGGGCTCCTTGTGCCATCTGGCGACACCGACGACGGCGACGGCGAAAGCGCCGATGAGATGAAGGAGCTGAATATCCCCAACAAGGCCCGCAGCATGGGCAACAAGAAGAACAGCCCAAAGGGGGGCCGATCGAGCACGAGCGAGGAGGTGCGTCGCTGAATCCTTTTTTTTTTTTTTAAATATTGAAACGTGTGTCCTCCAGGGGGGTGCCCTCCCGCGCACATCGACCCATCCCTCCTTGACCCCGCAGCACCCGCACGACCACCAGCAGCACCCGCACGGTGCCTACCTCCCCCCCACCGCCCTCCCCGTCTCCGCCTCGCGCCTCCTCAAACGACGCAAGGACCCCCAATCGCCGCACCTCAACGCCCAGGCGCAATACCCGCACCAGCACCCGCACCAGCACCCGCAACACCAGCAGCAGCACCAGCAGCACCAACAGCACCAGCAGCACCAGCAGCACCAGCAGCACCAGCAGCATCAGCAGCATCAGCAGCAGCACCCCCAGCAGCACCTCCTCCCGAACCTGTTCGGCGTGGGTGTCGGCGGGGGTGTCATGGAGGACCCGTACCGTGCCCTCTTTGGCCCCGGGCAGGGCGGCGGCGGCGCCGCGTCCTTTGCGCCACCCGGCGCTGGCGGGACTACGTCGCCGGGGGGGTATAACGGCCCCGGCGCGGCAGGGGGAGGGCCCGGGGCAGGCGGCGGCGGACAGAGTTTCAGGAGACACAGCACCGCGTCGACGCCCGTGTCCGCGGGGGGCCCTGGTGGCCCCGGAGGCGGCGGCGGCGGCGCAGGCGCAGGCGGAGGAGGAGGAGGAGGAGGCGGGGGCGGAGGAGGAGGGGGCTACGCACCCGGATACCCGCACGCGCAGCTGCACGCGCACGTGCCGTACACGCCGCATCTCTTCCCCGCGCCGCCGCCGCCGCAGCAGCACGCGCACGCGCACCACCCCCAGAACGCGCACCACCACAGCCACAATCCGTTTGCGTCGCTCTTGGCGGCGGGCGCGAGCGCGGGGGGTGGGGGCGCTGGAGGCGCGGGGGGAGTGCTGGCGCGGGGCTGGCGGGCTGGAGATGGACTGGCCTGTGCATGGTGGTGGCGGTGGGCCGGGTGTACAGCCCGGGTCTGCAGGGGGAGCGTCAGGCGGCGGCGGCGGAGGAGGAGGCGGTGGACCAGGGCAAGACCGGAGCCCGTACAATGCCTCGCCGACGAACACGCATACTTCCACGCCACCGCACCACGGCGTGTCCGCCGTGTCGGCGTCGACGAATGGACACCGGAAACCGGGCGGCGCGGGGACGGGGGCGGGGGACGACGGGGGCGAGGACGGCGGGTCGTGGCTCGACTACCTGTCTGGCGTCCCGCGGGGTGCGTCTGGCGGCGGCGGCGTGGGTGGTCCGGGTGGCGGCGGCGGGAGCAGCGGGCGGAATAGCAATGCGGGCGGCGGCGGGGGCACGGGCACGCCGCTGACCATGGGCCTGGGGACACCGCAGCTCGGGATCGGGCTCGATGATGGTGCGGGGGCGGGGGGACGCGCTCGGCGGGTGCGAGTGAGAAGGGGGGGAGCGTTATGGGGAGCGATGCGGGCGGGGAGAGGAAGCGGAAGCGGGAAGATGGGGAGGAATGAGAGCGAGCGGGCGGGTGAAGTTTGGTGATGATGCAGCCCCCTCCCCCCTCCCCTCCCCCCGACACTACCTCAATGCCTCAAAACTGGGAGACTGGAACCCCCCCCGGGAGCTGGGAAGACGGGGAATGGGTAGATGTAGACCGGGAAGGGGAACGGTGGCGTCGCTGTCGCTGTCGACGGGAAGTGTAAAAAGTTGTTTATGGGAGTGGTGATTGATTATATTTGATTGATTAACGTACCCTTTCTCTGTTTCTCCCTGCCTCTTTCTATCTGTGCTATTGTCTATGTCTATCTCTATGTTCTTCTCTGTCCTTGTGTCTGTCACTGTGCCACCTCCCTTTGTTCCCCCTATTTACCCCCACTACCCATCCCCCTCCACACACACGCACCTTTCTTGTTGATCTTATAACGCTGCATGGCCGCAGTCATATATTATGACATGCGCCTGCTGGCCTTTTTGTGGAATATTAGCGTTTTTTTTTTATATCTGTGCATTGGAATATTATACAATGACTGAAATCCGGCTGTGTCATTGCAAGTGTATCGGAATCGAGGTACTGAATAATTGTCGGGGTAAATTTAATTATACGTAGTAATTATAGCGCAGGGTGTAAAATTAATCGAGGTTCATGTACGCGATGCATAATAGAATAGACTTTTTTCTTTCGCGATTAGGAAGTGGTATTTACAGTGCTGAGGCACCGGATAGACTTGGGGGAGAAAACGTGGTTTATAGTATTTATTATCCATTCGCATGGTACTAGCGAGCTCAGGCCTGCTCCCCGTATGACGTTCAGCATGCAAGTTTTACTGAACAACCTTGTAGAAGGGTTTCAGTTGCAAGTCGAAATACGAGTAGAATATTCGTAGGATTTATATCATTGTGTGTCATTCCTAAATCCTCATGTATTAGGAAATTTACTGCACTAGTTATTTGTCTAGCGTGCTATTATTTTATATAATGTCTAGAAATACGTCTAAAATCTATTTGACCAGAGGCCTGGGCAGTGTGCGGTTCAAGACGGGGCATTACCTGCGATTCTGGGCCGTTTCGGGTTGAAGTTAGCACGACGACTACGAGCCTCGCTCGACGCGGATGCCAGAGACGCGGTCGCGAACTCGCACGTCTGTCGCGGATCTCGAGCCCCGTGAGACATGTGCATTCAGCCATGCCGCACGCACGCGCGCACGCTCTGCCTGCCTGGCTGGCTGTTGCGCGATTCTCGGACTCGTGATGGCACACTCACGTCGTTCCCGCACGCCCACCAATGGCACGCCGCACAATACACCGCGTCGACGCACGCGACCACGGTGCCACACGCACATTGCACACGAACTCAAACGCATCTGTTTACCTGTACCCTGGCCCGGCGGTCCGCCGGCTGCCCGCGATCACGCACGCGGCCCGGGTGGGCATGAGAATCTACAAGGGGGGGTACAATACACTGGAGGCCTTATCAAAATCACGATCGTCAACAATGGGCATTGCGACAACGTGGTGCTGGGGTGGAGGGGGCACTGCCGCAGATGACATGGCTCACACCGGTGCTGCGGGGCCACCGTGGCAACTTCAAACTCAGTGCTGCAGCAATGAATGTTGGAAATGCGATTGGCCGCGCACGGTGACGGTGCCAGTGGGGGGACTCTGTGTGTGAAATGACAAAACGGCCAAGATGGTGGCTTCATGATCGGGGGTTTTGAGATCGATCGGAAGGCTGGAGAGTGGGCTTGGCCCATCTATCCACAACGATTTTGACTTTTAAATGGTAGGTGATTAGATTACACGACTCATCGCAGAACCCTGCAACCATGCAGGGGATTACGGGAGTTTCCCGTTCAACCTGGTGAAATGAATACTACAAGGTGGTTCGTGTTCCTGACCAGAACAGGCTGTGAAAGGGAGATTGGCGTAGGACTCCATGTGTTGATTATGATGTTGAATAACGGTGATATATTCATTGTGACCTTGAGGATACTTGATTGCTCGCTGTTTCAAGTCGAATCGGCTTACCATTTGGGAATTAAGAGTGCCGGGGAAGAGGATGGTATGATGGGGGCCTAATGCAATAGCACACAATTAACGGTCCATACTCAACGATGTCATAAAAAGAATTTGAGGCGGCATGTTATAGACTGCAGATGTAATCAGCTGGCTGTGCAAATGTAGGCCATTTTGTGTATATGAGATTAAGTTTACCCCAGTAGATTCGACCCTGCAGGGTCGCAAGTAGAATGCCAAAGGCCAGGGAATCCATGAATTCGCATCTGTTTTATCTGCTCGATGAATCCATTCCTTGTGAGAATAGTTTATTATTGAGTGGTGTCGTAACACTTGGTTTCTTGTAGAAACAGAAGGATCATGGCTGGATGTAGCTTATGACTAATTTATGTAATTGTTCAAGTGAGAGTCGGGCGATTATCAAGATCCATGAGAAATTGAGAAAGTTGGCATGCTGCAAAGCCCTGAAAGATGCTTTTCGAATGCAAGAAGTTATACCAAGGGTCATGATATTGTCTGGATCCGACGTGGCTTGTGACTAATTTATGTAATTGTTCAATAGAGTTGGGCAACTATTACGCTCCATGAGAAACTGGGAAAAACGTTACATCTATGTCTATCTGAAACCCTGAGAGAGGCTCATCGAGTGCAGAGTGGCATTACTACTACAATTCCCAGATAAAATTTGCCAATCACATGCATACATGGACTACTACCGGGAGAATATTGTGTTTACAATCAAGTTTTGGTCGACAAAAATTTCTCCTGGAGTTTAACCACACAATCAGGAATCCTTTACGACCCTGAGAACAGATTTGCCCTCCAGACCATGTGAGAAATGAGATTGAAAGGTCAACTAATATTCGTGCTCCGCTCGCCACCGCTTCATCTAAAGTCCGTTACCGGAGGGTCATACCCTCGTTACTATAGCTTCATGAACGCAGACAAAGTAACTATTTTATCCGTAAATCTTGCGGGTTCACGACATTTACCCTGGATGCGTCAAATGATTAATCCGAATCCCGCAACGTAGGTTTCCGACAGATCTCCAATAGAGGAGGCTAATGCCCATATTTGCTTCTATAGATCCAAGAGCAGTGGAATATCACAATCCACCACACTATCCTGATAATGAGCCCACCATGTCTGCCGTTTCCGGGACTTGAACGCCATATATCCTTTTCTGGCGATTTGTTTGGTTTAATTTATATAGGATATATCACATTCGACCTGTTCATATCGAAGCAGTGGCAGCTCCTGCTACCAATTAAGCTTCGATCTGAGCTGGATTACGAATCGCGGGTCGCTATTCAGTACCAGTCTTGATATTGGGATTCGCATTGTCCGCCGATTCCATTATCTTCCCGATGCGCAACACATTACAGAAACCATTCACACCCCCACACACAAGCCGTAATTGAACTCAAAACACGACTCGCTCACGCTCCGCCTTCGGATTTCTACGTGTGGGCTGAGCTCCTGGGCCACACTCTCGCCCGCTCCCACTTGCAGACACCCTTCCACTTATCACATGGTCTCAGGCACGCACACAAATTCGACGTCGTCACTTGCTCTGCGTTCTCTTATCGGCTTCTCATCTCCCGTTTCGCTCGCAGGGTCGAATATTGCATCAGACACCCCGCACAAAAACCTCGGATGATCGGATCTACTTCCGCGCTTCGATCAATGGCATCAACTTCCGCGCGCGCGCGCGCGCACGCCGTTTTGTGGTGGTGTGAATCGAACGCAGTGGTGGTGGCAGGCACCAAGGTTCAAGCCAAGGGTGCCCGTCCCATTCTGTCGATCTGGCCGCAAATCAGTGCCACCCACCCCCGTTGGGTCATATTACGGCGCGTGGCCGTGCTGGCGAAGCAGAGCCGCTGGTTTGGGGCACGTTCCGGTGTACTCGTCACCGCGGCAGCTCGTCTCGCAACAATGCAGAAGTGCGATCGTCGGTGCTGCCGGGTGACAGCACGCGTTGATCGTGCCAGATTGCTTGTGCGTACCGTGCACAATCCCAGACACGCGCTTGGGCATTAATGTGATACGGGAAGTTCGCCATTACTTATCAAATATCGCAGTCGCGTGTCTTATCTAGCCGACGATGCTTAGAGAAGACGGGCGGAGGAACCTTGAAGGTTATACCACGCTCGCGAACATCCTTGTTTGCAGTGTCAAAGGTGGGTTGTGCATGTCTCGAAGACCATTGACAGAGAAGATCCGCTTTGTAGTGTCGGAAGGCACGGCGGAGATGTAACGACCTCTTGGGGATGCGGACGGCGGGAGGTCTACGGTTGCCGGGTAGAGAACAAGGGTAGCCAAAGATGCCAAGCCTATCAACTTTTGCTGTTATTTTTCTCGTCTTTTTCAGTCAATGTCTTTGTATGATGCCCGTCGTTGACTTTTACCCGTCACCGGAATCACCCGACACAGGCTTCTTAGGAAACTTCGGCTGAACGTTGTTTTTTTTTTTTTCAGATGGAACGACGGAAGTTTTTAGTGGACACAGGAGTTCTTTTATATTTAATTACCGTTGCGCTGAGGACGATCTTATATTCCGCCCTGCTAGTCAACCTCCATATTCAGCGCCCCCTTCTCCCTTTTCCAATTGAAACCGCCACCCTCGTATTCTAGGTACCATCTCTTGCATAAATCTGATTCCGTATGACCGGTTCCGGGTCCTCGAGAGTGTGAGTCGCGACTGTACTATTGCCCCTTTGATGCGAAGAATGCGATGTGTTCCCGCCACCAAAAAGAAACCAAAAAAATTGGAGCTGCCAAAGCAAGCGAACGATCACTTGAAGACGGCGCCCTCTCCCTGAAATCCCCCAAATCTCGTAAATGGGGTGAGCAGGAGGATCAGCCAGCCATCGTCGCGCGGCTACGGATTGCTGGATGGCACCCTCCCGGTTCGGCGTTTTGAAGTGGGGCTTCCATTAAGCTTGGCTTTCTGGAGAGCAGACGGCTCAATCCACTACTATATCATGAGCTGGCAGCCATAGGCTACACGACGGAGAGTCGCCTTGTAACAAGATCTCGGCAGATGTCACCAAGCCATCAATACGTATCATTAAACCGAACGCAGCAGAGCGTCTGCTACGATTCGTCGTAGCCACAAGTCAAGTTGCATCTGTTATTTGGTGATATCGCCGGTCCACATGACTCGGAATTGAGCTGCCACGCTACACTATTATCATCACATACCGGGGTAAGTTTGTTATGCCCTTTCTCACATGCTGTCACACCACCACGGAACTGCAATTAATGGACTCTCGTAATCCTGTATTTCAGGCGGGTGGTGTTCCTCGTGAACTCCCCACACTATGACAGGTACATTCACCTGAATAGGACCATCTCGAATTATCTCCATGCATATATAATTCTACTATTACACAGAGCTGAGCTCTAAAAATGAAGAGATGCGGCCCGGCCATGAAAGATGAACGGCTACCCCAAATGCATGAAAAGAGGAGGAACACTCGCTTCATTTCCGGCTAGTATTAGTGGAGTCATCGCTATCTACTGGTGGTATATGGTTATGGATGATGGAATTGGGTCATGGCTTGCGTCCTACCTTAATTTCAATTTCGCCGGGAAGAAAGGCAACAACTATATTTGACATTTTTGGTGTGATTCCCACTTGAATCAATGGCGTCCTATCGATGGTCTTGATACTAATTCAGATATATATTTGACGACGTATTGACCAAAAAACCCGACGCCGTGGTGGAGTTGGCACAGCCACTGTCGTGTGGTCGAGCACGGTCAGATCTAAGTCCTCAATGATCTGATTCTCATCCTTATGAACTGGCGGAAATCATACGTTACGTCTGCGAAGCCTAAACGGGCCGCAGGAACTCAGAAGCACATAAATTATGGAGTTTATTTAGATCGAGCACAAGTAGATGTCGCTCCGCTACGTAATGCATCTCAAAGTTTCTCAAGCTTCTCGGAGGTGGAGCCAGGACAGGAAACCAATAGCAATATGCTACTCGATTATTTCTGTTGTCCTGGTGATCTCCTGTGGTGGGCATTATATGCTGTGCTACTTTGAAATATGCTTCTCTTTGTAATTGATCACTGATTGATTGTCCTATGTACTCATCAATCACTCATTTGCTTGTTGTATTCCTGTTTTGGAATACTACCAAATCCATCTTACATATTGTGATCTTAGTTTGTAGTACAATAATGAGAGAACTTACATTAGTTTCTGTGAAATTGTACTTTACCTTAGATCTGATATCAACTTAGTTTCTTATTCCTTCCTTCTTTCTGTATGCTTGATATTCAGAACTCTTTGGAACTCTGAATATCTGTAATCTTCTGGCATAAATCCCATCTTTGAAATTAAGGACATTCCAAGTGTTTGTGTAGAGGTGCAGCACATACTGTAAGCTGAAGCCAATGTCCTGATCCTATTTGGAAGTTTCCAAGTTCCCAGTCACTTTCCAATAGTTCCAGAATAGGTTCCCAACATGGCACTTAACAGTATATCAGATCTCAATTCTGTGACTCACTTATCTTGGGTTCCAAATGCAATGCTGCCAAAGGATCATCCCCACTTCAATCCCTGTTGCAACTTTATACCACTCAACCTGAAACACCCACTCAGCCAATAGCATCAGCCTCCATCAAAGAAGTCATTGAGGTAGTGAAGGATTCTGATGTTCCTGAGGTTTTTGACAACAATGTTGAGGAAGTCTAGCCAGATAAACCAAAAAAGAAATCTTCTGATGATCTGTGAAGGGTATGCATATATGCATAATTGGACTAAGGAATAATAGTTGGCTTATAGTACTTTATTATTTACTTTTTATTTTCTTCATTTACATTCTTTCTATATTTCGAGCATACCCTTATTTTGTAGTTCGAAGCTTTGTGTATACATATGGGCGCTCAGCGCCAAACGATAGACACTTTTTACCCAACAGACACCACCTCGTAAACGACCCAGACATCGAATAGCGAGAGGTGTCAAGGGTAATGTCTCAACTACCTATAAAGGTAGTGTTCTCTCGCATACTCACAGACTTTGGACTCGAACCGCGAAGGTCAAGTTCCACTCTAAGGTCTTTGCGCTCGTCGACATTATAGTCGACTCGTGCTATTATCCCTTTACTTTAGATATTCGGCCTCTCGTTGATTATCTATCTTACGTCTAGCTACGAGTTGTACCGTGAAGGTCAACTCTTTCATTCTTCATTCTAGTCATCAAGAGCAACTGTACAGTTGCTCTTGTGACACGTTGCGTGTCTCCTTACTAGTACGGCCAGTCTAGTAATCTATGGTATTGTACTGAACGGTCAATACCTGCTAGTAGTAGTTGAATAAACACTATACTTCGTATATTGAACGGTCAGAATCTATCGACTCTTCACATGATCCGACTGAAATGATGTTTATCAACTCCATTATGAAATTCACTGACTATTTGAAATCTGCTGAGGAAAGCAAAGAGTCTTCCCATACCGGAGTCAAAGAACCCAAACTATTTACCAGCAAAGATCTGAAGAATTTGAAGAATTTCCTTCTCCAGTGCTGTTTCAGTTTCCATGATTGACCCACTGCCTTCAAGTCTGACAGTTGAAAAATCAACTTTGCACTCATATCTTAAGGATACTGTTCAGGATTGGTTCAAACCCAGACTATCTGGAATATCTGATGAGACCCTTGTATGTGTGAAGAGTGGTATAAGTTCTGACCGTTCTATATACGAAGAAATGAGTAGAATGGGAGGAAGGATGATTTGAGTGGAGGCCTCGACTGTTACAGTTTGAGGCCTGAAGTGTTAGATAGTTCAGATACTGCTACTTATGTAGTAGCTGACACGTTACCCTGATCACCGCTCGTAGTAGACCTAGTTTATGTCTTACGAGTGGTGGTGCTTGGGTAAAACTGTGTCTGAGTTTCATTTGGTGCCGAGTGCACCCACAAGTATACACAATGCTTCGAACTAATGAAATGATGGAATATTCGAAGAATATAAAAGATAGATAAATATGAATAGAATGTGCAAAATATAAATAAAATAAAAGGAGTGTTTTACCACAATGAAACTGTGGTAAAAGCATACTCCTCACAGTATGGCTTGATGATTGGGACATATTTGTGGAAGAACTGGAAACTAACTTTGGACCTTACAATCAATCTGGTGAAGCAGAAAATGAACTAATGGCACTTAAGATGAAGGACAATCAATGATTTTCTGATTATCTCATCAAGTTCAATACCCTCCCTGCATACTGTGGTTGGGACAATTCTGCCCTCAGACACCATTCCTACATATATGGGTCTCCCATCATACCTAAAGATGACATCTACAAAGAAGGAAAGCCAAAAACTCTCCAACTCATGCAGATGAAAGCTCAGACATCTGATGCCCACTACTGGGAATGAAAAGCAGAAATTTCCCAAGAAAATCCAATGGAATGTTCTCAAGGCAATAAGGTGCTGACTAGTAAGTCTTCCAGCAATAACTCTGGCAATAACTCTGGCAATAACTCTGGCAATTCTGGCACTGATACTGGCAAATCAAATTCTGATTGGAAAAAAGACAAGAAATCCAACAAGGTAAAACAGTCAACTTCCAATAAACCCGACATTTCCCATTTGTTGGGTACTGACGGAAAACTCACCCCAAAGGAGAAAAAACAATGCATGGATAACAATCTCTGTCTTTTCTGTGGAAAAGGTGGACACAAGGTTTCTGACTGCACTGTTAAGTCAAACTCTTCAAAGGCTCACATGGCAACTTCCACTATGGCTTCTACACCCAAGGAGAAACCCACCATGGTGTAGAGAGTTTAATCAGAAAGCAACTTATATGGCTATAGTTTCAAGTCACATCACAAGCACAAATTCCTATATACATATACTTTGGCACTCAAGATGACTTCTACACAGCCAAATCAGTTTCATCTAGCAGACAAACTAAAACTCCTCATTATGTTCAACACTGCATTGTCATCCAAAGTAACCCTCAGTTCCTACTCAAAACCAACTCTTCACTCCCAAATAGAACTCCAGCCAATAACATCTCACTTCTCTTCATCCTCAGAAATTTGTGATGTATTAGCCTTACTTTAATACTATTTTCTGAAAAAGGAGTCCAATGCTCTATCAAAATGTGCAAATACTCAATTCACTGCAAGGTAAAATAATTTAAGTATTTGATATTAATCAGTGGCAGCCTAAATAGACTTAGAACCCCTGAAGTCAAGAGTTTACTTGAATATATGCACCCAACTTCACAAAGAAGGTTTTGAGAGCTGCTTTTGCAAGCTTGTTCTTTTTCTGTGACAACAACAACTAAAATAAGAATAACAATTTACTGATTCCAAAGCTAGATTTAACTTCAATACTAGCTAGTTTATATATACTTTATACTATTTATCAAACAGTAGAAATATTTATAAACAGGTCAAAAGATTAGATATAGAATAAAACACTATTTGGCTAATATATGCTTTATTTACACTAACCTACAAGGTCTACTGTGATATTAACTTATCAGGATCTTAATGTAGTCTTAGGACCTTGCAAGGATATTCTCAGTATTTGTTTATGTGAATATGCTTTACTGATTCACAATGAATGAACAATAGAACAAGGATTATTTGTAATGCAATAAACAGTCAAATTACTCAACTAGAGGTGACTGAAGTTTTAAACTACAAATAACAATGTAAGGAAAACTAATAATCAGTACTCAATTAAGAGATGACTATAGTATGAGATTATTTATATATTATTAGTTGATAACCAACAACTCTAAATGAAGTGGAAATAATATATAAAAGATAGCCAACTATTCAATTAAGAAGTGGCAAGGGGGAACAAAAGTCAACAACTCAGATTGAGGTGACAGGGGGAACAGCAGATCAGTCAACAGCTCAGATTGAGGTGACAAGGGATCTGATTGGGCCAACAACTCTGATAGAGGTGGCAAGGGTTTCCAACAGCTCAGATAGAGGTGGAATTAGATGTCCAACTGCCCAGATAGGGGTGGAGTAGCCTGCTTGCTGCAGTGTGAAGAGTGGTGGATTCTGACCGCTCAATATACGAAGAATAGTGTTTATTCAACTACTATTAGAGAGTATTGACCGTCAGTACAATACTATAGACTACTAGACTGTTAGTACTAGTATAAGAATGCACTGTACACCTCAAGAGCAACTGTATAGTTGCTCATGATGGCTTAGAACAGTAAGATAATGAGTTGACCTTTTACGGTACAACTAGTAGCTAGAAATAAGTAAGATACTCAGCTAAAGACTGAGTGTCTAGGATAGAGTAATAGTAGTGTGAGTCGACTATGTTGTCGACGAGCGCAAAGTCTTGAAAGCGGAACTCGACCTTAGCGGTTCGAGTCCAAAGGGCTATTAGTAGACTCAAGAATGCTACCCTTATGGTAGCTGAGATACTACCCTTGACACCTCTTGCTATTCGACGTCTGAGTCGTTACGAGGTGGTGTCTGCTGGGTAAAAGTTGTCTGTCTCTTTTGGCGCCGAGAGCGCCCATATGTATACACAAAGCTTCGAACTACGAAATCAAGGTGTGCTCGAAATATAGAAAGAATATAAAGAAAGAAAATAAAAGGTAAATAATAAAGTACTATAATCCAGTTATTATTCCTTAGTCCAGGTATGCATATATGCATACCCTTTACATGCAGTGACACACACAGATGTGGTGGGTTGATGTGATGATATGATTGATTTATTTATTCAAGGCTGGAGCTGAGCTCCTTATATACATTTTGGTCTGAGACATTTAGAAGATTCTAGAAGATTGAATGATGTCATTCTGGAAGGAATGATGTCATTTAGAATTTTCTAGAGCATTGTGGAAGGTTTGGAATCTTATAGAATATTCTACAATATTCTATCTATTATTAGTATCTACTATCTACTATTCCTTTGGAAGCCACTGGAATATTCCAGGGAATTTCCAGTTTTTGCTGTAGTAGCATATATGATTATATAATGCTCTCGCGCCTGTGCGCGCACATGACACCCTTCGCGTCTTGTGACAGTCACGCGCCTGTGTGACCGTCACATGTCTTTGTGACCGTCACATGTCTTTGTGACCGTCGCACGCCTTTGTGACCGTCGCGCGCCCTTGTGACTGTCGTGCACCTCTCTGACCATCCTACGTCTCTGTGACCATCCCGTGCCTTTGTGACAACTGTTACTTGTTGTGAGGAGTTTCCCGCATAATAAACACAGGTGGCCGTCTTTATATTATTATAATTATAATTTTTATTTTTAGTTAGTTATAAATATAATATTTTATTATAATAATATAAATATATATATATATTACCTTGATTATGCGCAATTATTTCACATCGCGTTTTGTCGGCATCGAAGTTTGAAATGTCATGTGAATATCACATGATTACTTGCGCGTTGTGAATAAGCGCTGAGTCGCTGACATATTAATCAAAAAAGAATAAAAAGTAGAAATTCAATAAATTGTATAAATTCAGGATAAATCGAGCAAATATTGTACAATTTTATCGTCGCAATATAAATACATTTGAATATTTGTTTTCGCAATTTGTTAGGGGAAATTGTTTAAAAATCGGAAAAAAGCTAAAAATACATAACAAAATCATTCTCAAGCCCCAACCAGCCTACTCACACTCCTCCAAAGAACACCTTCATTTTCTCGATCGACAAGGTATTCAATCCCTATATGCTCCTGATGATCTTCTCTTTATTTGTGTATATGATGACTCCCATGAAGTCTTCCACTATTACTTCAATTGGGTACTCCAGTGAGATTGTTCCCTACTATCACATGGAATATTTTATGAGGTAATGTTCACTCCAGTAGGAGATCACAGAGGACCCTCATTGTTTTCAATCCCAGTTCCAGAAGGAAGTCAAGTAGAGCCTCATCAAGGTCATGGTCATTTTGTGTTCCTTGTATGGTTGAGGACCATATTCTCCATCTGGTTCTAATGCAGATATTGGTTGCTCCTCCATGTCAATATTTCAAATTCAAGCATAGCATTTGAGGGTGGTGCATTGTCATGGGATTCTTATGTGTTTCTGACTCATTATCATCAATATTTCATTAGCCACACTTCTATCACTCTATCTCTCCTATTGTCTGACTCAGTCACCCCTATTGTTTTATTGTATTTCCCCATTTATCCATATCACATGTCTGATCTCATCTTTTGTTTGTCATTCTCTTATTGTCTGATACAGCCTCCCCCTTTTATTATTCACAGCTTTACTAACATTCTTATTGTAATGACTCAGAGATGATATCACATCATTATTACGGTGTTGTCATTTGTAGATGTTTGTTTTGATCTGTGCTCCCTCATGTATATAAGGGCCTCTCTTTTGCCCACTATTGAACAAGCAATTTCATAGTATCTCATTTCAAAGCTCATTCTTAAGGACAGTCTCTCAAGTCTTACTCTTAGTCTTACTCCTATGGCCAGTAAGGGATACTATAGTGTCTCTTATTGTTGAAGTTCTGCACTCCACAACATTGGGCTTATATCAGCCTTTTGCACTCATATTCAATTATGTCATCCAAGGTCTGATCTCTAGCCTCTTGCTCCAAGTGTGTTTGGTTATAGACTGGTTTCATAAATGACTGTGTTAGTGACTATTATAAAGACTTGACTGTTGCATGCAGGTCATTAGGTATATTCCTAGTGACAAACTTACAACAGAGCCAAAAAAAGAGTCAGCAACCCTCCAGAATCTGCATGGACAGAGGGTTGCATTGACTTTCTCTGTGTTTCTGAGATTATCTGTCTCAATACATCTGCTCTTTCTAATCCCAACTCATTATTTGTAAAACTTGTCTCTGACCTTCTTGGAAATTTAGTGTTCTGAGCTCTGATAGATTCTGGCTCCACATACTGTTTTGTAGATACCACCTTTGCCATGAAACATAATCTGAAACTCCATTCTGTTCCTGCAATTTTTTGCATCTGTTTGACAACACTAGCAACATGGCCATTACTCAAGCCTGTAACATGTCTATCTGGTTTCTGTGTGAAACATCCCAGATGGTTACTTTTTTCATAACACAGTTGCTCTATCTGTTGATTGACTGGGTATTGGGCAGTATTAATTTCTGGATTCCCAACACTTCCATTCCTCCTGCAGCATCTAATCTGGCAGAGCCTCTTTGGTCTCAACAGCAATTCTGGCTTCTACTGAAACCTCTGAACCTCTGAAAATCTCTCTCATCAATGCTGTGGCATTTGTTAGGGTGAGTAAACTGGATGGATCACAGTGTTTTTCAATCAGCTTAAAAGTTGATGAAGTATCTGGACATTTTGCAACTCCAGAATTATCCAAGCTAAAAGCCAACCTGGAAGGAGTTCCTGAAAAAGACTATGATTTCACAGATATTTTCAGTAAGCAGAAAGCTGACCAGCTTGCACCACATAGGCCTTACAACTTAAAAAATCGATATTGAGCCCAGTTCAAACCTACCCTTAAGACCTATTTTGTCAGGGCTCATATATTTTATTTTATTTTATTTTATTTTTGTTTTGTTTATTTGTCATGTGTCACATGTCACAGTGTGCATGCATGACACCACATGATGTCACATGAACATGAAATGATTCAAAACATTGTTTGCAGCCACACAATGACAATCATGTGTCAAATGTAAACTTTATTTAGTTTTCCCTTTAGTATGTATAAATACCCTAAGATGTACATAGTTAGACCCCAGTTTCAATCTCTTAGGATTTCCACTAAATACAAGTGTGATATTGTCAAGTCATTAGAACTTCCATTCTCCTACTCCTTATCTTGCCCTCTCTCTTGTTTCTTTTTGTGTTTTGGTAGCCTTGTTAGTGATTGCCCTAATATATTTACCCATTGTCCCAATTGGAACTTTTGTCAATAGGTTTTATCTGTCCCTCAAAGTCTCTGTATATGTAGAGTGCCTGTCCTTTTTGTTAAGAAAAAGGATGGTTCCCTTCAACTCTGTGTTGATTTCTGATGTTTAAATTCCATAACACAGAAAGATAAGTATCCATTTCCACTCATTACTGATTTACTCGATGCCCCATGGAAAGCTCAGATTTACACCAAAATAGACCTTAAACACACCTATCATTTTGGTCTGAATTGCCAAAGGTGATGAATGGAAGACTGCTTTCCAGATCCACTATGGATCCTTTGAATGGTTGGTTATGCCTTTTGGCCTTACCAATGCTCCTTCTGCTTTTCAACATTTTTTAATGATATATTTTCCAACATGCTTGACTTGTGTGTTATAGTCTATTTAGATGACATTTTGGTATTTTCTGAAGATCCTGCTCTTCATGACAAGCAGGTGCATGAAGCTTTCCAAAGACTCTGAACTTTTTGCTAACAGTAAAAAATGCTATTTTGACATGGATTCTATTGAATATTTAGGTTTCATTATCAGACCTGATGGTCTCCATATGGATGAAACTAAGGTTCAAGTTGTCCACAATTGGCCCAAACCATGGAAAGTCAAGAATATCCAGTCATTTTTAGGCTTCACAAATTTCTACTGACGATTCATTCAGAACTATTCGGTACAATACCGCTCACTCACCTTACCTGTAAATCTCAACCATAGGTCTTTGACAATAAATGCTGTTCTGCCTTTCAGACTTTAAAAAATGCCTTTACTTCTACCCCAATTCTTTCTCATTGGAAACCTGATGTTCTGATTTGATTATTGTGGAAACTGATTGTAATCCTGGCTGACTTACCACACATGCAGAGCCGCATCATTGACCACTGGCCACCCCTGGCTAACTTACCAATTGCCCGTGTCACCGAGTCCCAACCCGATATTGGGCTCGATCAACAGCATTCCCCTAGTGACACATACGCCTGGTGGAACCGGATCAGGATCTCGAATCTCTTCTCATCTCCTTGACTCTATATAAAACCCCATATCCTATAGTGATAGAATATCTTCTCCTTGACCATTAATCCTTTCCCCACTCTTCCCTAGGGAACCTCGCATTCACCTTGTATCCTACTGATATGTAAAAATAAAGAAAACTTAGTCCTGTCCGTGTTGACCGAGTGAGGCTGATACCGACAGCCTTACACTGATGCTTCTGACTATGCAATTGCTGCAATTCTTTCCATTCAAGATTCTGATGGTGAAATTCACCTGGTTGCATTTCCTTCTCAGACACTTTCAGTTTCTGAACTCAATTATGATGTTCATGATAAGGAATTTTGGCAATCTTTGAGGCTTTTAAACATTGGTGGCACTACCTCAAAGGTTTTGCAACTCCCATTGATGTCATTACCAATCACAAGAATCTGGAATATTTTTCAACTACTAAACTTTTGACCTGACAACAAGCCTGCTGGTCTGAATTTCTCTCCACTTTCAATATGATTATCCATTTCCAACCTGAATGTCTTGGTGGAAAACCAGATGCCATGACTTGACAATGGGATGTCTATCCTCAAGAGGGGGAAAGTAACTATGCTGTTGTTAATCCACACAACATGAAACTGGTTTTTACAACACAGCAACTTTCCACATCTATCCAAGTGACTTCTCTCTACCATCCAGTTATGCATAGTGTTATGATTATGGACATTGAGCAATTACATCAAGATATTTTTTCTGCACTCACTTCCAATCTGGCTCTCAAATCACACCTAGAAGTTCCCAAAGATTCTGATCAACCCTGGTGGTCCCAAGACTCTCAAGGTTTTATCCATCTTGATAGACATACATATTTATATTCCAGACTCCAACAATCTCCAACTCCATGTACTTCAGTACAAATACAAACATCCAATCTCCAGACATTATGGCATTAACAATGCTCTAGGACTAATCTGAAGAGAATATACTCTACCAACAGGACAACTGGAAATCTCTTCTTCCACTCACAGAATTTGCTTACAATAACTCTCCTCATGCAACTACCAGCATCTCTCCTTTCTTTGCCAATAAAGGATATAATCCTAATAGTACATCCCAAACGAGATTTGGCTTCTGCTCATGCTCAAGAATTTATTATGGACCTCGATGAGTTACATCAAGAACTTCAGAAAGCTATTTCTTCCACTCAGGAACATTATCAATGTTCCTGTGAAGAGTCGATAGATTCTGACCATTCAATATACGAAGTGTAGTGTTTATTCAACTACTATTAGCAGGTATTGACCATTCAATATACGAAGTGCAGTGTTTATTCAACTACTATTAGCAGGTATTGACCGTTCAGTACAATACCGTAGATTACTAGACTGGCAGTACTAGCAAGGAGACACGCAACGCATTGCAAGAGCAACTGTACAGTTGCTCTTGACGGCTAGAATGAAGAATGAAAGAGTTGACCTTCACGGTACAACTCGTAGCTAGACGTAAGATAGATAATCAACGAGAGGCTGAATATCTAAAGTAAAGAGATAGTAGCGCGAGTCGACTATAATGTCGACGAGTACAAAGACCTTAGAGTGGAACTCGACCTTCGCGGTTCAAGTCCAAAATCTGTTAGTATGCAAGAGAACACTACCTTTATAGGTAGTTGAGACGTTACCCTTGACACCTCTCGCTATTTGACGTCTGGGTCGTTTACAAGGTGGTGTCTGCTGGGTAAAAAGTGTCTATCGTTTGGCGCTGAGAGCGCCCATAGGTATACACAAGACTTCGAACTAAGAAATACGGGTATGCTCAAAGGATATAGGGAATTAAAGAAAAGAAATAGAAACTAGATAATATAGTACTATAATGTGCATAATAATAATCCACTGTCCAATTATGCATATATGCATACCCTTCACAGTGCCCCCCAGTTCGAAGGGATGTGCTATACAAGGTGTCGAAGAGCATCTGGGATGCCGCCCCAAGCCTCCTGTGAGGATCCCCCAAGGTCCAAAATGATGTTTCCCCATCGTTCCCTTTTTACTCTGAAGGATTCGGCTATTCTCGCCTGAGCCAAATCACTAGAATTCCTGTACAAGGAGTCGGCCCATCGTCTGTAGGCTTTCTCTCTGCAACGAATGACTGCACGGACACTAACCGGCGGAGCAGAAATCCGTGCGAGAAGAGGAGCATTGGGGAGGGGAAACAAAGATGCGGGTAGCGGGGCAGGAACGTGTGGCTGCGTAGTGGTCTCTGTGGGAGGCGTCAGGACGAGGGCCTCGAGTAAATCTACGAAGCCAGCAATAGAGAGGACACTCGCTGAGTCTGGGGGCAGACAGTGAAGCTCCACTATGATGTGCCGGAACATAGAGAGTTTAATCTCCTGTGCTGCTCGCGCAAAGTTCTTCCCCTCTGCGAGATCCTTGAAGGAGAGATAGAAATCCTCCATTATCTCCGACAACGGAGCCAGACCGTGACAACCCTTAAGGCTCCCGTGAAGAACTGGTTGCTGACGTACTGGCACTAGCTGTGATAGCACCCTTCTGACAGGAAACTGTTCGGAAGGATAGTTGACAGCTACTCGCATCCAGAAAGTTGTGGATATGGGCTCAGTGGGGGGAAGCGGGCTGCCGGGACAGGAATAGGGGATCGCTCTCGGAGAGGAGTGGTGGCTTTCTGCATCTCCTTCGCCTTTCTGCTTGCCATGGGGACGATGACGTCCGGTGTAGGAGGGTCCAAATTGACATCCATTCACTCTTGTGGAAGTTCCTGGATAGGGCTACCTAAGGACATGCAATATGAATACGGAGAGTCGGGAAGGATACCCGGTGACAGCGGAAGTGGGGTTGGGACCGGTATAGCTTTTGGGGAGGGAGAGAGACGAGGCGCCAGAATCGGGGCTGAGGGAGTGTGTGCCGGAAGGAGGATGGGAAGGGGCCTCGACGTTGGTGAAAGGCGTGGGACTGGAATCGGGGAAGGTTCGCATTGGGCTGAGGGAGTGTGCTGGGTGAAGGATGGGAGGGGGCCTCGACATCCTAAGTGAGGTTGGGACTGGTACAGCTTTTGGGGAGGGAGGTAGATGAGGCGTTAGAATCGGGGCTGAGGGAGTGTGTGCTGGGTGAAGGATGGGAAGGGGCCTCGACGTTGGCGAAAGACATGGGACCGGAATCGTGGAAGGTTTGCGTTCCAGTGACTGTTGACTAGGGCGGTGACCCCTCCATACTCTGGATGACGGTTTCCGTGTTTGTCTTTGGTTGGGGTCGCTGGTTACGAAGCAAACTTTCGACGGGAGGAGGAACCCTTCATGGCAATCCTCTCCCAGATATCGGATGCTGTACGCACCATTCCTGTTCTCGTCTTCCTCCTCATCCTCATCCGAGGAAAAATCAATTGGTCCCCTACGGTATCCCTTTTCTCGCTGGGGCAACGTTTGACCGTCCCCTCGGGTAAGAACTATTTGTTGCAACTTAATGCATTGAAGTAGTTCCCAATCATAAAAGATGGTACCCTCCTTCTCCTTCCAGCTCTTGGTTCCCATCGTCCTAATGCAAGGCGTCCCACCCTCACTATCATCGGTCTCCGCAAAGTCGGCCCATTTCTCTCCCGGGGGGGGGGGGGGGGGGGGAGGATCGGCGCGGAAGCTCTGTTTCCGAATTGCGCTCTGTCCTCACGCCGCTGTCGCTTGGAGGGGACTCCTTCTCTTGCTCCCCTCGCCTCCTGTTGACTTCTATACTCAGTGTGCCTTTCTCTTTTGCGGGTGAGTGTTAAGAGCAGAAACTGACAGATGTCAGCTGGCCAACAGGGACCGAACAGAAGGACTTGGCTTCAGCTTATGTGCTGCGCCCTCGCAAGTTACCGTCAGGTGTCCTTAAATTTCGGGCGGGCGAAAACTAGTCCTGTCAAGTAAACCTCACGGTAAACTACCGATCGGAAACCGAAGGATAAGTTGAGGGTTGGGTTGAGGGGTCGGAGACCAAGAGTCGGAGGCTGAGAGAGTCGGAGACTGAGAGAGTCGGAGACTGAGAGAGTCGGAGACTGAGAGAGTCGGAGACTGAGAGAGTCGGAGACTGAGAGAGTCGGAGACTGAGAGAGTCGGAGACTGAGAGAGTCGGAGACTGAGAGTTGGAGAGTGAGAGTCGGAGAGTGAGAGTCGGAGATTAGAGGTTGAAGTCGTAAATGTAGGTTGAATCGTAAATCGGATGGAGTCGGAATGTGGTGGTCGTGAATAGATAATGGAGTCGGAAATTAGAGGGTATCTAAGTCGATCTAAGTCGATATTCTAAGTCGATATTCTAAGTCGATATTCTAAGTCGATATTCTGATTGTCTAATAACTACATTTACAGTGGGTTTATATATGAGTTATTGGCGTCTAGAAACTACTAACTAAGGGAAGAGCGGAAAACGGCATTGACAAATAAGCTTGACTAGGAACCGGAAGGTTACAATAAGATCGGAAGCCAAGATTTAGCCGAGAGCGGAATTACGAGAAAAGGGAATAGTCCACGGGCTACAGGTATATATGGGCATATGTGAAACATAGAGTAAAACAGATCATCATAATGAAAGGGGACGTATCAAAGCATAACCAGATGGTACGAGTATATTTTGACAGGGGCGTAAACGAGGTTTGATCGCCGTGAAGGTATACATCAGTGTTGGTATTCCGAAGGTTGCGAAATGATGACTTGATCAATAACTTGGAAAATCGATAGACTGTAGTATTCTCGGAAACCATCGGGTTGCGACATGGGTTACGACACGGTCGTAACAGTGAGCCTCCTTGCGTTGTGTTCTTCCATAAATGTTTCCTGCCTCCGCATAGTAGCAGCGACTTCCTCTGATGACGGTCTGACGGAAGGCCCTAACGGCTTGCTCCAATCTGTACCGGTATTTCCCCCCGGCTCATCACCAAAAGAGAAAGTCGACAGGGGGGATGATTCTTGGGTACCCCAATTGCTCTCGACATTGTATGTACGAGGCATGCGGGTGATGAATCCCCCGCCGGTCGTGGATGTACTGGCTGTCGGGGCCCATGGGACCTTTTTGAACTTAGGGAGGACTTGCTTGTTTTGTTGGAAAGGGAGCATTATAGCACGATAAGGTGGTGAAGTTGAAGATAGAGGGAAGGGCTGTAGATAGGTGAAGGACGTGGTATGAAAGATAAAGAAAATTTATGCGAATTTACATGTACTTTTTTATATATATATTGAATTGAAACTCCGCTCGGTTGGTCGTTAAATAAAATTCATTAATTGTGGCTGGGTTTTGGGTAAATGTGTCCGCCGCCAATTAGTGGTTGTCCCAATCAACCGGAGGGATAGAAAAAATGAAAGAGAATAAAAGCCAATGAGATGGCTCACTGAATGACTGAGATATTTCTGAAAGGAAGTTACGAAAGAAATGGAATAAATGATAGAATAGATGATTCCTTGAGCGCATATATCCCGTTAAATTTTGAACAGTGCCTTGTATGCCCTCAGAAGTGCCGGAGCATTTCTGAGGTTAGTGCTGCTTAACCACAAATCCTCTTCGGGTCCATAACCTTTCCAGTGCACCCTAAATAGCAGACGATTTCGCTGTTTTCTATGTCCAACAATAGCTTCGACTTCATATTCTTCATGATCTGATTTCAACTCTCTTAGGTTCTCAAGTTGGGGTCTTGGACCTAGGTTGGGAGGAGAGGGTTGATATTTCCACAGATGATCCCGATTAATGACTGGATGCATCAGATACTCCGGGGGAATCTTAAGCCTAAATACTTGAGAGTTCAATTTCTCAAGGATCTCGAATGGTCCAATCCTTCTTTGTATTAGTTTCTTCCCCATTCCCTTGACTTCCACCAGTTCGAGGGAGTGGGGGTTCACCAATACGAAGTCTCCCTCGGAGATATCTTCTACAGGTCTTTGCTTCTTGTTATACGCTCGTGCTTGAATCTCTTGGGCTCGAGCAATGGAATCCCGAGCCATCTGTCGATGATTCTCTAGTTCGAGAATCCATTGGTCGGCCATAGGGCTGTCTGATAGTTCTCTAGGAACTAGGGGTTCGTCACCTCCTAGAACTCGAGACATCCCTCTCAGGAGGTATCCCATTAATAAGAAGGCCGGAGCGTAGTTCGTTGAACTGTGAACGGTTGAGTTGTACGCATGGACTACCACCTCAATCCATTGGGACCAGCTCTCCTTAGCAGAAGCACAATAGGCTCGAAGCATTTGTTCTATGGTCGCATTCATATTCTCCATCTGTCCATCCATTTGGGGATGATGGGCAGAAGATACCGCAAGGGTGGTGCCATAAATCTTACAGACTTCCCACCAGAACCTGCAGGTCCATCTCTTGTCCCGATCGCAGATTATTCGAGAGGGTAGTCCGAAGGGGCTGGCCACCTGTTTAACAAACATTCGTGCAAATCCTTCAGCCGTAAGGTTCGAGAAAGTAGGTATTGTAATAGCGAAGCACGTTAATTTATCAACGGCGACGAAAACTGCTGAATACAAATCCTTTCCCGAGTCAGGTAGTCCAGTGATCAGGTCCATAGAAACTACTTCGAAAGGCCTAAAAGGTACGTCAGCAGGTCTGAGAGCTCCTTGACGAGCAGTGCAATCAATTTTGGTCTTTTGGCAGATGTCGCAGGTATGCGCGTACGACACGCAATCTTGCAGCATTTTTGGCCAAAAGAACCGGTCTTTCATTAGGTTGAACAACCGCTGACCTCCAGCGTGCACTCCCTCAAAAGGATTATCATGTACCAATCTTAAAATAGAGCTGGTCATGGTTCTGGGCACGCAAACTCAACTTTTCCAGTCCGAGTCACGAAAGTACAGGAGTCTGTTTGCTCCTACAAAGTAGTGAGAAGGAGTAACAACCGCATTGGGTGAAGGGGTATCTAGAGCGTAGAGGTTTCTGAAGACTGGGTCCTTCGAGTATCCTTCTAGAAATTTCTTTATATATCCCTCCTCGATACTGATTAGCAGCTGAGGATGATGCAGTGCAAAGTCGGACTCGTCCTCCTGATCGTCCCTCACTGCATTATGAAAATCCCATTCCGACTGTCGAACCTTCTGAGTTACTCCAAAAGGTTCCATGGAATCGTTTATGATCGAGAAGACCGCCTTCTTAGCAGGTTCGTCCTTCCATAGTTTTTCCTCGGTGCTTTTGTCCATAGAGGTCAAGGTGATAGCTTGTAAATCATCTCTAATAGGGCTCACAAAGGCTGGTACCCGAGGGAGTCTGGACAATGGGTCCACGTTACTGTGAACTCTTCCTGCTCGATGTAAAATTTCGAGACCTGGAAATGCAGCGTATATCACCCCCCATGTGGCTAGTCGATGATTAGTGTTCTCATACGATCTAGCCCATTGCAGAGCTGCATGGTCCATAATGAGTAGAACGTGTTCACCTTCAATAAAGGGTTGGAAGTGGACTAGTCCCTCCTTTGCTGCTAACACTTCCCGTTCAGTGGCAGAATAGTTACATTCAGCGCTTTTCAGCGTGCGACTCCAGTATGCAATGACTCGTTCAACGGTAACTTCGGTCGCCTCAAAAGTGGGTCCCCATGAATCCAACCACTCAATCTCGGGCTGTTTAGTTTTGTACCGATGAACAAAGGATGGCACATCCTGCGCGCGGTCAAAAGCTAACTTGGCTTGGGCATAGATTTTAGTGTCCATCAAGTCTCCTAAAGCCATCTTCTGGACTTGTTGAAGACAACAACCTAAGGCAAAATCCGAAGCATCTGTATACAATCGATAGGGCATCCCACTAACTGGATGTCCCAGCACTGGTGCTGATCCTAGTGTGGTTTTAACATCCTCATAAGCTCAGACGTGTTCAGCGGTCCACATCCAGGGTGTTCCCTTTTTTAGGAGCGAGAATAAAGGGGACACCATCCATGACTAGAATGGTATATACGCCGAAAGGTAAAGGACCATTCCAAGGAACCATTGTAGTTCAGAGACCTTAGTGGGTGGGGCCAGTTCCAATATAGCGCGAACTTTCTCTTGATGGGTCAAAAAACCCAACCTGGATACTTTATGACCCAACAACAAGATCGAATTATATCCGATAAAACATTTCTTGGGAGAGAGAGTGATACCGGCCAAAGCGATAGCGCCAAGCACCTGATTCAGGTGAAGCAAATGATCATCCCAGTTCTTAGAGAATATGACTATGTCATCGATGTAGACTAGACAAAAAATCCACAAGTAGGGTGCTAAGACTGTTTGCATGACGCGCTGAAATGTGGAGGGGCCATTTCTGAGCCCAAACGGCATCCTTTTAAATTGCCACAGCCCTCTATGAGATCTAAAGGCTGTTTTGGGCTTATCGTCCTCCAACATTTCTAATTGAGTAAACCCAGCTAGTGCATTGAAAGAAGAAAGAATATTTGATCCCGACAGTGCTTGCATGATCTCCGATTGACATGGTAAAGGGAATTCATCTGGAACAGTGAGATGATTAAGTTTCTGATAGTCGATGACCCGCGGTTTACCATTGCGATATACTACAAAGGCTGGTGCCCCCCAGGGGCTTTTAGATGGCTCAATGACACCCTGTTTGAACCAGGTATCCATTTGCTCGTCTATAACTCTCCTATTGGCAGGGGACGAAGGGAACATAGGCATGGATATGGGCTGGGCACCCTCTTTCAAGGGGACAGGGACTCTACATTCCACTTGCCCTAACCATCCGTCGACTCCGAAAGCCTTAACGTTCTCAGTCAAAACTGACCTGAGATGTGGCAGGACCTCCGTTGGTATATCTGATCCCAAGTTGACTAGCTTGTGAAGATCCTCTGAGGCAAATTTCTCATTATCAGTGACCGCAGCCATCTTAGGACCAGGCGGTTCGAAATTGTCCGCAATCTCTGGTTCAACAGGTGGCTTAGGCCTCTCTGAGGTGAATTGACAGTCCTCTTCAAGTTGAGAGAGACTTTCGATAAGGTGTGCAATCTTGGTCGCACCTGCTGCCATTAAACCTTTCTCCTCAAGTGATCTGGGCTTGTGAGCCCAACGAGCGGGGTCATGAATTATCCCTATTGTCTCCCCTCGTCGGATAGTCTTAGGGGTTAGCGATGGATTGGCTAAAGGCACTGCCGCGCTATTCCTTGAAATTGCCGTGATTGGTGTGGCTAATATGGAACTGTCCTCGTTTTGCAATACAATTCCTTCAACAATCGACTCCTCACCCTTTAGATCGTCCACAAAAATGGGTACTAGTCTGGCTGACTCTGGATCGATAGTGCAATCCTTCAAGGCTCGCGCGACTCTTTCAGTACACACGCCTTTATCGGGGAGAGAGGTGAGCTTGGGTTGCTCCTTCTCATGCTTCCCGAAAGGGGCCTTATTGACGGTGAAGGTCAAAGGTTGAGGTTCCTTAGAAGAACTGGCTGGAATAAAACCCTGTCGTCCCGGGAGAATAAGTCTAGATCCCAACGGCTGATCTCTTAGAGTACCAATTTCGTAATTAATATGAAAAAGTCTTCTCCTAAAAGAATTGGCACCGTCATTCCTCTAACAACATAAGTTTCCGCCATGAACTTCAATAACGTTCCACTGTCGTCCTCCAGGTAAATAGGAATATTAACATATCCGATAACCTTAGCGTTACCCGTGAGCTGGATTAGACGTAACTTGAGTCCTTGTTTCAACTTATATATGCCCTGCAGCCCCTTGTAGAATTCCTCCGATATAAGGGAGAGATCCACTCCCGTGTCCATTCAGACTTTAATGCATTCAGGTGAATCAGGAGTTCCTACATGACCGAAAACGTGGAGCGCTGCAACTCCTATGCTAGAGTAACCACTGGGGGGATCCCATTTTCGATACAGGATCGTAGTATCCTCCTTCATCAGTCGACTGGGACAAGGGTATTGGATTCTAGGCCTCTTACTTTCCTTGCGCAGGGACAAGATTATGTTCCTGCGCTCACTTCGACAAGGATATGCTTCGAAGGGGAATCCAATACTGTATCATTGTCACTGTCCTCCAAATCCAAGTCCTCGTACGGTAGTAAGTCGGGGGGGTTTCCAGGATCAAACGGGAATGTGTCAACGTCAGCTCCAGGCGAACAGAGCAAGTTTGAGCTGATTTGTTTGTGAGAATCTCCAGTCTGCCCGTACTTCTCGGTCAGGCCTTCAAGGTCCTGCCAATGAGCACTCAACCGGTCTCCCTTTTCGAAGAATTCTGCGGTGAGTATGGATACATAAACTTCAGACGGAAAAGCTTCACTAGTCATTCGATTTTCCTCCCTTACTAATTTGTCTCCGACTCGGGGCGCATAAATGGAAACAAAAGTCAATTCATCATCAGAGCTATTTACTTGTCCTTGTATAGATAGTCCATGAACCACTTCATATAACCTTTGCTCCTCAGCTTCCTCCGACATATCCTGTGCAGAGCATTTGTTGATAGAGACATAATGAGACATTTTGCCAGCATGGGGGCAATCTATCTTGAAATGCTCCAGACTTCCGCATATCCAACATTCCTTGGTGGGTTTGACCGAGCTCTTCTTGTTACTCTTCTCGAAGAACATTTTTTCTGTGATGCTTTCCCTGCATTGGATTAGTGACGTCAGGGATGATCCTTCTCATCGAGCCTCTCTCGTTAGTCTCACTAACGAGAACCTGGTTAGGTGAAGAGAAGTCGTTGGTGACTCTAAAATCCACTTCCTGACCCTCTGCTAACATTACGCGTGGTTTCTGGAACCTGTAACATTCCCGGTGTGTTTGGACCCAAGCGTTAATCAGAGCTTCTTGCAGGTTATTAGCATAAGTCTGCAAAATCATGATATCGTCAATGGGTTGTCCTTGAAGAAGGTAGAGCCATTCCGTAGGCAGCGTGAGAATGAGTCTGCATGTCTCATCTCCTCTGTCCTGGTGGAACCCGTACAGAAAATGATAGAGTTTAACTCTCCGTTGAATATAGTGGACGGGTGTCTCGCGATCGTGACCAACTTGTCGAAATTTCATGGCTTCCCATTCTAAGGCCAAGGATTCACACCAGCGAGTTCCAAGCAATCCTTCCACAATGCCCCAGAGAAATGACCCATGAGATTGACTGAATTCAGTACGATGCTCACGGTCTAGGGTGCTCCACCAGACCTTAGCGTTTCCCGTGAGTCGTCTTGGCAGAGCGACTCCTAACATCACACTCAAAGAGTCTGATATCTCTGCAAGACTCATGATGTCCATGATATAGTCCAAGGCCTTGGATTGGGCTCCATCGTATTCGGGGAGGTCAGACCATTTGATCTTGAGGTCACTGGTGTTAAGAGTGATCTTCTTGTCCTTAGGTAAGTCATCAATAAGCGCACTAGCTTGAGACTGCATTGGAGTTCGAAAAGGGGTATTAGGCACTCTATTGTGGTGCTCCCCACGTCCCAAGTTCCCTCCTCAGTCTGAAGTATTCGAACTCCCGGATGAATCACTAGGGGGTCCTCCTGATGGCAAGAAGGGATTCAAAGTGATCGGCAGAGAATGGCGGGGACCGTCTGGGTTCAGCGATCCTCGACCAGCAACTGGGCCAGCTATACCCTCAGTGAACGCTGTAGAGAAGGATGGTCGACCCTTGCTGGTGACTGATCGGTTTCTGACAGTGGTCACCTCGTTCCCGACGTTAGGGCTGTTGGAAACTCCCTCAAATGCGACGCGAGAGCGAGGATCTCCCTGAAAAGGCGTAGGACCAGATTCCATCGCGATTTGTCCCTCCATCTCCATCGTGTTCAGGAGTCGACGCGGCTGAGGTTGATGAAAGGGAGCACAGACCTCAATCCTCTTTTCTTGAAGGCGTTCTATCACCTGCGTCCTCAAGTCCGGCAGAAAGTCCTCCATTATCACAGGACGGTTGAGAGAACATAGAAAATGAGTATCTGGAGACCCATTTAGGTTGCGAACGAACGAATTAGTCGTGGAGATAGGTGAATCGAGGACCTGAATTGAGTCATTATAGGGGAGGAGTACCTCTAAAACCATCTTATTGAGTCTTCTTTGATTTCGTTTCAGCCGACCCCTTAGAGTGAAGTATGCAAACGGCAGATTTGGCATGACTCCATTGAGAGACTCCTCTAACATGCAGATGTACATGTACTGGTAGTCGACCTTAGGCATGACATGATCTCCGCCGAGCAGGACGTGCAGGATCTGCAACGCATCATCATGCATACGAAGTGCCTCAAGGAATAGAGAAAACACCTCCCACTTGAGAATCCTTCTTCCTCCTTCCGTAGCGGTAGTCACCTCATTCGACCATTCGGGAATCGATCGGGTCAAGTCCTCGAGGTTCCCTGGTCGTGTGAATAAATCTCGCACCAATAAGATCGCCTGGTAACGACCTAACCAAACTGCTACAGTCACTGGTAAAATGGGATAACCCGTATTGTGCTCCTCTACAAAGGGGGTAACCAGATCCTCGGAGATTCGATCGGTGTAGTACATATCCCATTGTACGTCGATGGGCTGAACATAAATCATATGACCTCTGAGGAACTGCTTGAGAATAACCTGTCTCGGAGGGAACTTGAGAACAGGCGAGGGTGCTCGACCAGGCTCAACGTTGGCTCCAGGGACATTCAACTGCCCGGGTGATGAGCGTTCTTCAGGTGGGTCGGGTGGAATGTTCGTTGACGATCCTGCTACTACTCCAGAAGGATCCTCCAGAGGAGTTGATCCTTGGAGAGTCGACGAAGACTTCCTCAAAGTGATGTTACGGGGTGGTTCCAAATTAGCGGATTTTTGACGAGGCATGGAGCTACTTGGAGCTGATGAAGACCTAGGTGTTTGGTTCTTGCCCGTAGTCATTCGCGTGTTTGGGTTTTAGTAGTCCAATAATAAGATCTTTCTTTGTAGGAAAAGAACGGTTCGGCCTGGATCACCACTGTGAAGAGTCGATAGATTCTGACCGTTCAATATACAAAGTGTAGTGTTTATTCAACTACTATTAGCAGGTATTGACCGTTCAGTACAATACCGTAGATTACTAGACTGGCAGTACTAGCAAGGAGACACGCAACGCATTGCAAGAGCAACTGTACAGTTGCTCTTGATGGCTAGAATGAAGAATGAAAGAGTTGACCTTCACGGTACAACTCGTAGCTAGACGTAAGATAGATAATCAACGAGAGGCTGAATATCTAAAGTAAAGAGATAGTAGTGCAAGTCGACTATAATGTCGACGAGCGCAAAGACCTTAGAGTGGAACTCGACCTTCGTGGTTCAAGTCCAAAATCTGTTAGTATGCGAGAGAACACTACCTTTATAGGTAGTTGAGACGTTACCCTTGACACCTCTCGCTATTTGACGTCTGGGTCGTTTACGAGGTGGTGCCTGCTGGGTAAAAAGTGTCTATTGTTTGGTGCCGAGAGTGCCCATAGGTATACACAAGACTTCGAACTAAGAAATACGGGTATGCTCGAAGGATATAGGGAATTAAAGAAAAGAAATAGAAACTAGATAATATAGTACTATAATGTGGATAATAATCCACTGTCCAATTATGCATATATGCATACCCTTCACAGTTCCACAGATAAAAACAGAATTCCACCTCCTAATTTCAAGATTGGAGACCAGGTTTTTGTAAAAGCCCAGTTCTTCTGAACCACCCAACCTTCCAAAAAACTAGCCAAACAATTCTTAGGTCCTTTTGAGATTATAGCACAAGCCGGCTCACTTTCCTGGACTCTCCAACTTCCCAATAGTATGTGGGCAGTTCACCCCATTTTCCACATTTCCATATTAGAACCTTGTGTTCATAACAACATCCCAGAACATAATCAACCTCTGCCTCCTCTGGTCATCATTGATGGAGAACCCAAATTCAAAGTTTCCAAGATTTTAGATTCTAAAATCAACAATCGCTGTACTTGTAACTGCTTTATTTAGTCAAATGGGCAGGCTATGAAGGTACCAACAAAGAAACTTTATAGATATTGGCCATGGAACTTGGACATGCTATGGAAATTGTAACTGACTTCCACACTACTTATCCTAATAAACCTGGACCTTTATCGACACTCTGATTCTTCCATCTTCCCTGTCTGTTTTCTGACACTTCTGATCCAACAATTTTTGTGCAAGTTAAAAATAAAAATGCAATTAATGTAGCATTTCCAGTACTCCAAATCCTTCCTCTACTTCAACTCCTGTCCCATTCGCAACTTCCACACTCTCCACCATTTCCTGTACCTCCCCATCTTCACTTTCCAGCCTTTCTCCTGACACCCACCTTTTCTCAAGCATATCTGCCAACAGCTCATTTGGCTCATCTCTTTCTTTATTGGCATACCTTTTGGAAACTGCAATAATACTGATGCTGACCATTACCTTTTCCCCAAGAACTCATTTTGTTTCTGGAAGTTCTGATTCAATGCCCAGAATCCTTTCTCTTGGATGTTGTTATGGCACTCTAACATTTCCCAAACCTTCATCAACTCCATCCCAATCAATGCCATTGCATTTACGGTATCCTTGAGGAGTTCAATGCTGGTATCATCATCTGTGCTCAGTACTGTGGTTTCCATAGGCTTGGTCATTTCCGATGTTTCTGCAATCATCATTTTTTCCACTTTCTCTGTTTTTTCCACCTTCTCAACCTTTTGAGCTTTTTCACCTTTTGTAGTTTATTTGACAGCAAGAGTGCATGGAATTTTGTTCATTGTACAAGGGAAACAGGTTCTGCCCCATTTTACCTTCTGCCTCTAACAAGTAATGCCCTGGCTCACACATCACTGACATAGAATTTTGTGGGCAGTCTCCATTTGTTCTGGAGCCCTGGTCTTTTGTTTCTGTTTCAGAAATTAGTCATATTCCAGAATTCTTACAAAATCACTTATCTTTGAAGTTGAAGGCCCAGCCTCTTCCTCCTGTTCTACTTCATTGGCTTTCTGCTGTTGTTTACCATTATTGGAGACACATGGACATTTATAGGCTCATTCACCTTTCCATCCCTATTCTCTTTCAACTGCTGTTATTCCACCTTGGTATCCTTCCATCTCTTTTCCACCTTGGTATCCTTCCATCTCTTTTCCACCTTGGTATCCTTCCATCTCTTTTCCACCTTGGTATCCTTCCATCTCTTTTCCACCTTGGTATCCTTCCATCTCTTTTCCACCTTGGTATCCTTCCATCTCTTTTCCACCTTGGTATCCTTCCATCTCTTTTCCACCTTGGTATCCTTCCATCTCTTTTCCACCTTGGTATCCTTCCATCTCTTTTCCACCTTGGTATCCTTCCATCTCTTTTCCACCTTCTTCACGAAGGCAATGTTCGAAAACATGGGTGAGAAAAAAGCGTTGACCTATGTACATGTCAAGACAAACCATGAGCTGCTACCTTAACGAGCAGGTCAACAATTTGTGTTTGAGTTTGAAAGTATGTGTCTTCCAACAGTGCGCCAATGACGGAAATGACAGGCTTAATGGCGGCTCGAAATTCGGCTGTGGTCGAATGTGAGCTGGATTCCCATCCCATTATCATACCGCACCTTGCTCTGAAACCTTCCCTAGCACCGATACTACCTTTGATCGAACGTCAAATTCAGGGTGTTTCAACAGTTCAACAAAGACGGGAAGGACAGGTACAATGGCCCCTCGAAATTCGGCTTCGGTCAAATGTCAGCTGGATTCCCATCCCATTATAACATACCGCACCTTGCTCTGAAACCTTCCCCAGGACCGCTACTGCGCTTGATCGAACGTCAAAGTCAGAGTGCTTCAACAGTTCAACAATGGAGGGAATGACAGGCACAATGGCCGCTCGAAATTCGGCTGTGGTTAAATGTCAGCGGGATTCCCATACCATTATCATACACCACACCTTGCTCTGAAACCTTCCCCAGGACCGATACTGCGCTTGATCGAACGTCAAAGTCAGAGTGCTTCAACAGTTCAACAATGGGGGGAACGACAGGCCCAATAGCTCGAAATTCGGCTGTGGTCAAATGTCAGCGGTATTCCCATCCCATTATCACACCACACCTTGCTCTGAAACCTTGCCCAGGACCGAGAGTGCGCTTGATAGAACGTCAAAACTCAGAGTCCTTCAACAGTTCAACAATGGAGGGAATGACAGGCGCAGTGGCCGCTCGAAATTCGGCTTTGGTCGAATGTTAGCTGGATTCCCATCCCACCAAAACACACCGCACCTTGTTCTGAAACCTT
This sequence comes from Hysterangium stoloniferum, assembly GCA_015178975.1. Taxonomy (NCBI): domain Eukaryota; kingdom Fungi; phylum Basidiomycota; class Agaricomycetes; order Hysterangiales; family Hysterangiaceae; genus Hysterangium; species Hysterangium stoloniferum. Next base: position 518,196 of record WHVD01000030.1, on the reverse strand, counting down.
CCCCAGGACCGATAGTGCGCTTAATTGAACGCCGCAGCTAGAGTCCTTCAACAGTGCAACAATGGCGGGGATGACACCCGCAATGGCGACTCGAAAATCGGCTGTGGTAAAATGTCAGCTGGATCCCCATCCCATTATCACACACCGCACCCTGCTCTGAGACCTTCCCCAAGACCGATACTGCGCTTGATCGAACGTCAAAGCCAGAGTCTTTCAACAGTTCAAAAATGGCGGGAATGACAGGTACAATGGCCACTCGAAACTCGGCTTTGGTCAAATGTCAGCTGCATTCCCAACCCGTTATCACACACCGCACCTTGCTCCGAAACCTTCCCCAAGACCGATACTACCCTTGATCGAACGCCAGGGCCCAAGTCCTTCAACAGTTCAACAATGGCAGGAATAACAGGCGCAATGGCCGCTCGAAATGCGGCTGTGGTCAAATGTCAGCGGGATTCCCATCTCATTATCACACATCGCACCTTCCACTGAAACCTTCCCCAGGACCGATACTGCGCTTGATCGAACGTCAAAGTCAGAGTGCTTCAACAGTTCACCAATGGCGGGAATGACAGGCACAATGGCCGCCCGAAATTCAGCTTTGGTCAAATGTCAGCTGGATTCCCATCCCATTATTACATACCGCACCTTACTCCGAAGCCTTCCCCAGGACCAACACTGCGTTTAATTGAACGTCCCATTTAGAGTCCTTCAACAGTTCAACAATGGCGGGAATGACAGGCACAATGGCCGCTAAACATTCGGCTTTGGTTAAATGTCATCTGGATTCCCATCCCATTATCACACACCGCACCTTGCTCTGAAACCTTCCCCAGGACCAACACTGCCCTTGATCGAACATCAGAGGCATAGTCCTTCAACAGTTCAACAATGGCGGGAATGACAGGCTCAATGGCCGCTCGAAATTCGGCTGTAGTCAAATGTCAGCTGGATTCCCGTCCCATTATCACACACCCACACCGCACCTCATCCCGAAAGACCCCCCCAGGACTGATACTGCGCTTGATGGAACGTCAGAGTCAGAGTCCTTCAACAACTCAACAATGGCGGGAATGACAGGCGCAATGGCCGCTCGAAATTCGGCTTTGGTCAAATGTCAGCTAGATTCCCATCCCATAATCACACACCGCACCTTCCTCTGAAACCTTGCCCAGGACCGATAGTGCGTTTAATTGAACCCCCCAGCTAGAGTCCTTCAACAATTCCACAATGGCGGGAATGACAGACTCAATGGCCGCTCGAAATTCGGCTGTGGTCAAATGTCAGCTGGATTCCCATCCCATTATCACACACCGCACCTTGCTCTGAAACCTTCCCCAGGACCGATACTGCGCTTGATCGAACGTCAGAGTCAGAGTCCTTCAATAGTTCAACAATGGCGGGAATGACAGGCGCAGTGGCCGCTCGAAATTCGGCTTTGGCCAAATGTTAGCTGGACTCCCATCCCATTATCACACACCGCACCTTGCTCTAAAACCTTCCCCAGGTGCGCTCAATTGAACGCCCGAGCTAGAATCCTTCAACAGTTCAACAATGGCGAGAATGACACCCGCAATGGCCGCTCGAAATTCGTCTGTGGTCAAATGTCAGCGGGACTCCCATCCCATTATCATATACCGCACCTTGCTCTGAAACCTTCGCCAAGACCGACACTGTGCTTGATCGAACGTTACAGTCAGAGTACTTCAACAGTTCAACAATGGTACCATCACACCCCTGGAAAGACGAGCCGTCAAACCAATACCTCGGGGGAAATCCCATTTTACCTACGCATTGTTGAACAGAATATCCAACCCCTCTTCTTTCTGAAGAAACTCCGCAGCTGCCTTTTTGATACTAGGTAGATCTCCCAAGTCAAGTTTCAACATTATAGCCTCCTTCCCAGTGTCCTCCTTCAGCTTTGCGATGGCTTCGGCAGCTTTGGAGACAGACCGGGCGGCGAGATAAACTTTGGCGTTTTTCAAAAGTAGGTGGCGGACCGTATGGTAACCTATCCCGGAATTTCCACCTGTTACGAGTGTAACCTTTAGGAAGTGGATACAATGAGAGATTTGCAAACAACTTGAGATCAACGATATTTGGGAACCTTACTTTACCGCTGAGATCTGGCATATCTCTCTCAGGGTCGAATTGCGACGGAGGTGGACATATGGTATGAGAGAGTGTGCTATTCGGAAAGCCTTTGGCGAGTAAGTTGCTTATGATTGGCATCTTGTGGTGTGAATAATGCCTACATGACTGTCGAGCCCTTATTTATATACATTTTGGCTGGAGGCTTTCCAAGTGATGGTTTAAATTGTGTTCCAGTAGGAATCAATGCGATCAGTTCATGATTATACAGCTGCCGTTGTGTGACGCAGACTGCAGCTGCCGTTGTGAAAAATGAATATTAACGCAATTCCAAAATAATAGGGAGTAGTGCGAAAAGCACTGCACATAGCTGCAAGTCTCACAAGGGTCTGTGGATCTTTGTACGGACTGTGCAGTGCCTGTGTGCCTTATTGATTCTGGGTGGTCGAATTTTTTTTCTTGCTCTTGACCACCACCTCTTATCCTCGTTTGCGCGTATACCGCTATCGAGACGGCGTATGCATCTATCATCGTTTCTTTAACCCATTTACTCTCGATCAAATTTATCATGGTGACCGAAATATTTATGTATCCATCGCTATCATTGAGACCCCTCCCATATTTGGAGTCAGCATGGCGCACCTTCAAGCAAGGCGATGGATGTTCCCGGCAGTATAAGCAAATGAATTCAAAGGCTGTTGTCAAGGCAGCCTAACGTTTTCCTCAGTCTAGATATTGATAGGACCAGCGTGTATTCCTCGAGCACGGGCGAGTAAGGTCCTTGTTGTAAGTCTGGAAGTCTGGGTCGCCACGCTTATATGAATAATATCAACGGGAGGAGCCTGAAAAATCTGAAATGTGGAACAATGAAACTGGCGCCTATGTCGGAAACGACTCCTCACAATAGGGTAGAAGCATTTATGCTATCGTTAAAGCAGAGTTTACCGTTGGCAACAGAGCTCTAGAATGCCTCAATGTGAAACTAAAACAGGCTTAAACTCTGTTGGAATACAGCGTGACGTGTCAGTTTGGTCACTACAGTCCACAACCTCCGCACATTTGTGTATACGACGTCAAAAGCATTATATGCTGTAAGTCTGAGTTAGAAAGTTTTCCCTCAGCTCCCATTTACATTGTAACCGACTGAGTATTGTTTGTATCCCAACAAAACCTACTGACGCGTGTTCCACTTCGTTAAACACCAGTAAATTGGTTTTTGATCCGTCAGGCTCCCGGACGAGCGCTGAAAACCATTTTACTGATAAAGCTCTGTCTCAAGGATTATATGAAATTATAATTTGACCAGGGTGTTGTCAAGTTCAGTAAAGAAATACTTATGAAATGTATATTTAAAACAACTCACTCCAACTCAAATGCTGATAAAATTTGGCAGATTATTATATTTCCTACACAATTTTGTCACCAGGAAAACTTTCAAGCCTTGGCCGTCTTACAAGAAAAGCCACATCGTCATGTTTTATAATGGGGAGTGAGAAATAAAGACTAATTGTGGCCTACTCGCTCTAATTATAGTACAATGAGCCTGAAAGAGGGTGGAAAGAGCAAATCAAAGCATTGTACCTATAGCATGTCTCAGAAGACCAAGCGTTTATGATTCTTTATCGAAGGCTGCGAGGGTGACGGCGTTTAATCAGACATAGTCTGTCATTATCATCCATGATATAATATTCTGAAAATATTAGCTGAGATTTGTCTACAGGCTACAGTGACGGCATGGTGATATGGTCCGTGTCGCTGGGTGATGACATTCCATCGTCAGGAAAATGGAACAGTGCATCTAAATTGTAAAGTGTCGTATTGACTGAAACTACATGTTGAGCCGGTTAATTTTTTCTTCCCGCCATGGTTGAATATCGCATTGCGGAAATCCTTCACTGGTTATATTTTCTAGTAGTTGTGGGGACCAAGTGGAATCCCCTTCTGAGTTGTCGCCTCCTGTCACTCGGTAATAACATAAATTGGAAAAATCTATTCGTGATTCAAATGGCCCTTCAAGAACACGAGAAACCTGACATGTGAGTTCAGAATTGAAGTAGCGGTGGAAGGCACTGACATCAAAGGCCTTCCACCGCTTCTTCAGCAATCCATTTCGACGTTATCCAATTAATTTGAGTGTCCGAGTTCTCGCAACGAGATGAGATTTAGAAGCATTTCCATTACCATAATTCAATTCGTCGATAGTCGCACCGAATGTGGATAATGTCAAGATGGACTGCTGATAAAGCGGTGGCCGCTGCTACATCAGTTCATCTCGATGTTATCCACATTCGGTGCGACCCTCGACAAATCGAATTATGGTAATGTAATGCTTCTAAATCTCATCTAGTTGCGAGAACTCGGACACTCAAATTAATTGACGAGTTGGTTGAGCAGTACTGGGGCACTTGTAAAACTATTTCACGCTGTAACGCTATTGAATCCACAACCCAAGTGGCTCTCTTCGCTTGAAGTGTGGAAATAGTCATTCTTTGTGGAAACAACATCTAAACATTTCAGTAATAAGTTAAAAGTTAGCTCTAGGAATTTCCAGATGATACTTCCACAGAAAATGGTTATGTGCCAAAACCTGACAACTTTGACTTTATGGTTATCTGGCAACATGCATATTGGCCTTCTTTGGCGCAGCACTCTACGTCAGTCGTGAGTTGTGACTAACTGGGGTTAGCAGGATCACGGGGGTTAGATTGTACCTAGATCTAGAGAGCAGATTTCGAGCTTGTTGCCGATAGTCCCTGATTACTTGCTAGTCTATGAATACTGAGTGTAATTCTGTATGTATTCACAATGTATCATCTTAAGTGCACGAACTCACCATCAAAATAGCATACCGGATACCTTTGTGTCCTCCTCCTATTTGTGTCATCGGCTGTAAGACGACTCCACTGAGGAAGTAGATTGCCTAGAGGTGGCGAGGGAATAGGGAAGTATGAGTCTGATGTGAATCCGAGTTTGTGCTGGCCTTATATACGTCCGATAACAATGAAGAAACTGGCCGTCGCAAACAACAGATCTAGATCAAAATAAAATGAATCACAATTACTGCTCATTATGGGATCGAACAATGAGCTGTCTCTTTCCACAAATCCCATTATTTTACAACAATAACCTTAAAAATAGTTCGGATTCCACAGGACGTCAAATCTGTGCCCACCCATCTAGATCTGACCTGAAGGGTGGTGGATTATTATTGTCACCTAGTTTAAGAAACCATTCCGCACTCACATGTTAGGTTTCTCGTGTTCTTGAAGGGCCATTTGAATCACGAATAGATTTTCCAATTTATGTCATTACCGAATGACATGAGGCGACAACTGTTCGATGAGGTGTAACGAAAACGGACAAGGTTTATTTACAATGACTAAGCTACTGTACAGTACGAAATAGCCGAGCGTTGAAATGCGTCAACGGCTTCAACCTTCCTCCACAATCGTCCCCAGCGCTCGAACGTTTACAAGTTCACACTGAGAGTAACTACACAGCTTTATCCAGCCACAGACCGTGTCTCGGTTTCGTTCCCTGGTACTTGGCTTGCCGTCCTCCGTCGGCCCTCTCGGCAACTGGTTTCCTTTGGATATTGCTCAGCGAATAGAGTACTTAGTATTGCACAGTATATATTAGAATATAACTTGGCTTGTATCTATGAGTAAATTACTGGGGATTATATATCTACAGGGAAGAAGGTTCTGGAAGGGATGACAGAGTATTAGGTATTACGAGTATTGTAGAAGTAAGCGCGCGTATGAGAAAGGTGAGACAGTATGTCTCGAAAGGAGTCATAGTATTGGATCTCCTCTCAAATTGTACTATTATATATGTGTAGTATAGCTAGCGGGTTTCTCAGCGAACGTTTTACCGCTGAAGAAACTTAAACGTCTTTACAGAGATATTACTAAAGCTATTTTAAGTATATTCCAAGAGATTCTATAATATTCTAGGGATGTCACCAACACTTAGAATGTTCGATCGCAGCGAAATGCCTACCCACCCTCCAAACAATGACTTCTTTGCGTGACTTCAATGCCCTTTGTATGGATTCCGAGATATTCAAACACTTTGTTAAGGCTGTCCCACACGTCCAACAACTTCATATTCCTCATGCGTGGTAGTGTAAGCCTGCCATTTTGAACAACATTGTGTAGAAAGATTGTTAGTGTGTTATATAGCCTCACGAGGCAGCATCTGAGTTTGCACACCTGTTATTTTCATTCTAGTTTGGTCCAAATTTTGTCAGGATATGAGCCCTGAGGTCGCATACTGATCTGTGCTAAATCAAGGTTCTCTTTCACCACTGTCACACACACGGACATCATCGACCTCTTGAAAATGTCAACTACAACCTCAACGTGCTATCCTCACGGGTCCAAATAATTACCAAATCTGGACAATACAAATTACAGTCGAGCTGCAAAAACAACGTGCTTGGGACCATCACCTGTGTGGATGTATGTCCAACAACCCCCAGCAGGGACAAAACTGATTCCAAAGACACGGAAGTGGAGGGAGCGAGACGAAAAAGCGCACGGTATCATTCAGGAATACATATCAGACGCCATCTTGTTCAAAACACACTAATATACGAAATCCAAGGCCTTATTTGAAGCCATCAAACCCCTTTTCGAAACCTCAAACCTTTCTTCAACATTCTTTCTACACCAGAAGCTTCTTTCATACACTTGGGATGGAATGTCTTCCCCCTCAGACTTCATCGCAGGACTTCGCACCATTGAATCCCTACTGACCGGAATGAAGTTCACCATGGATTCAAATTCAAAAATCCTAGCATTCACTTTCCTAAACAGCCTACCCAAAACCTCCGAGTGAATCGTGTTCACATCTTCGGTATTAAACATTGTTGAACAAGACAAACTGACATTTGATGCCATAGAGTTACGGGTGATGTCCGAGTATGCACAACTTCATTCAACCAGAGTCCAAGACTCTGCTCGAAAAGCAAAGGTGGCAAAGTCGAGTAACAGCAAATGGTGCGAGCATCACGAGCTATCCGGACATGACACGACGGACTGCATCTCCTACGAGAGATGAGTAGTGGGCCTGTGAAAGGGAGGAGGTGGAGTGAAGAAGACAAAAGATAGAAATAAGGCAAATGTAACGGACATGGTCAGAAACCCTGAAGTACCAGAATGAGCCTATACGACTACTAAATCTGTATCTGAAAACTTAATGGAACACATTGTAACATCGCCCCCCCGATTTCATTCTGTTAGTGTTCATGGCAACATCCCGTGGGAATGACAGGCACAATGGCCACTCGAAATTCGGCTTTGGTCGAATGTCAGCTGGATTCCCATACCATTATTACATACCGCACCTTGCTCCGAAACCTTCCCCAGGACCAATACTGCGTTTAACTGAACGTCCCAGCTCCAGTTACTCAACAGTTCAACAATGGCGGGAATGACAAGCACAATGGCCGCTCGAAATTCGGCTTTGGTGAAATGTCAGCTGAATTCCCACCCCATTATCACACACCGCACCTTGCTCTGAAACCTTCCCCAGGACCGATACTGCGCTTGATCGAACGTCAGAGTCAGAGTCCTTCAACAGTTCAACAATGGCGGGAATGGCACCAGCGATGCCAGTTGAGAATCTAGCTACACACCCGTGCACGTTATATCGTACTCCTCCTCCACTTGGCATTTTCTTACCACATTCCAATCATAATCGTTCCTCAGTACAATTTTCTTTTCCGACCACTTTCCTAGTCCACTCTTTTTCATGCCTGTTGTGATACTAATTAGTATGTTTCGACTCATGGTATACGCACAGTTTACCTGCTACCAAACCTTTTTTTCAGCATTTTCCGGCAATCCGCTGCCCATCAATCAGTTTCTTTGCCGGTGCCATAAAGAAAATCCTTACCAAGATGCCAATATGCTAATATTAACCCTTCGCAGGTTACACGTAAGTCCTGTTTTTCTGACCGTGCTCCATCAATAGTTGCCCCCATTAACTCCTTCGCTCGTATGGTGCTGCACCCATAGTGGTCACCGTGTCAATGTGTGGGCCTGTCGGCATTTCCAGGCTACCGTCATCCATGTTTACCCAAATACCAATATAAACCGCCCACCCCAATGTCTTCACGCAAGGATCTAAATTGTCCAACCGATGTAACGGTCTCCCAAAATCTAGGAGTGTTTTGAAGGGCGTAAGGTACTCTTTGTCCATGAGTTTGTCTGATGGTGGCGATAGGACTCGTGACATTGCAAGGAGAGAAACTTCCGCAAACCCTGCATCACGTACGGTCACGACGCCTGCGGTGAGGTGAAAGCAGTTCTCCAAAATGTTGCATAATTTCTGCGTCACGGCTAGTTGGCATAAGGCATCCCGCAACTGTTCACATTGTTTGGCGCCTGCTACAGCCCTAAGTGCCTCGTTAACTGCCTCCTCCGATGTGGAGTTTGTAATCACCCATGCCAGGACATCAGCTTCAAGTTCGACCAGTGGAGGCTTGCCATGCAATTCGGCGAAGAACCGAGAAAGGCTTTCTAGCCATCAGAAATTCTGAATGTATACGTCCTTATCGGTGGCAAAGACCCACAGTAGTCTGATGTGGACGCGTTATACTTTGCGCTTGCAGAGACGACTGGGAAAAACCGCGACGCTGTTGTCTGAAAGGGACAAGCGGGGGACAACAAGGGAAAAACGGTGTCGAGTATATATAGCACGATTGCAGATATGGTCAAACAAAGCATAAGAACGCCCAAAGCTAAACTGTTATTCCAGGTGAATAAGACGAGACCTGCAGAGAAAAGGAAGAGAGCTAGTTGAATCAAAAGCGGGATTCCAGTAACAACTGACTCGAGGCGCCATTGCTGTGCTCTCTTAACACGAAGGAGACGTTGGCATGCATCACTTGAGTGAATTCCGGGGGATACAGGAATATACTTTGCCAGCCATTCTCTTGCAAGTACAGCACAAAGAGCACTGAAGAGAGTCAGACCAAGACTAGTGAACCACAAGCAGTTGACAATAAGGGATGATTTGGAGACTTCAAAGGCTGAGAGGTAGTTACAGCGAAGTGATTTTGAAGCCCCTGAAGGATTTCCTGAACAGGATCTAACTGCAAATCCTTCCTACTTTCGATCAGGAACGCGGTAAGAATTCCTCCAAACAAACCCGCCTGAGAAACTTTGAATTAATGGAATATCTATAAAGAAAAGAAATCGTATTCAACATACAAATATGAGAAGCTCGTCGACACCAATTTGCAATGAGGCGGCAAGTTCTTTATCCTCTTTTTCCGTTTCCTACAGATAAAATGACCATGTGGTTGAATCCGATTGAAGGTGCTTGCTATAGGGGTTATCATCTTCGCTTTCTAAGCCAGTATGGCGACTGGATGCTGTCTCGATTGGGCCTGAGGAAATCTTAGTCGACGAAGGTTGACGGTTGGTCGTTCCTTGTTCGTCTGTTTGCGTGCCTCAGTTGAGAATAAGTGTAAACTCCGATTTAATACCTGAGAAAAACGCTGTCTGTGAATCGGCGCAACTAGGGTCTTGTGCATACTTCTGCGAAAACATGGCCTAAGTCAGTTGGGGGCTTCGAACGCCAACAACGGTCGATATAAATGTGCTTCATTTCAATAAGCGCCCGAATCCCGGTGCACGAGAATCATAATTAATTCGGCGTGGCTGACGAGTGGTGTGCGTTAACCAAAGCTTATTTGTCATCTATATTATGCTTTTCTAATTTTGACTGAACTATATATAATATCCCAGCAATCTGTCCCCGGATCGTGTGCTCTCCCTGCGTCCTATTCAATCGGCCACTCCAATACTCACCCCTCATGCGAGAGCGTGCAATCCCATACCTATGTTGGAATATGAGGAATCATCAATTAGTATGACCTCATACCTTATCTTGTAACTGCTTAGGTTATCACAGGTTCATGGATTTCTGTGATATTATTATTAGTTTAGTGACAGAGTTCCGAGTTCCTTGTCCTGTGACTGAGCACAGACCCATACACTAACCCTGTAATATAGTATATAGTTAGCCCCAGTTGAGGAGTAGAAACCTCAACTGGAAGCCTAGTTATAGCATCGGTTTATTTCTACACCACTCTACTTAAGTCACAGTTTCTGCCCTACATAGAGAGTCTTGCTCCCCAGGCTTGCAGTTTATTCTAACAACCTAATGCGAAATCGAGTTTGGAACAGGGAAGGACCTTGGTGACTGCGTCGGCGACCATTTCGTTGGTGGGCAACATTAGTTTGTTAAGTTTTCAGTGGCGCTGTTCTTAGACCGTATAACTTTCCGTTTGTCTGAGTAGGTAACAGTTAACTCGTTGTAAACGGATGAGTACTACTATACATGACTCATCCTTATATAGCCTAGTAACCCGCTTATTAATAGCCCTGAGTCCTTGCCGCTCGTTTACCAAATTCCCAAAAGTTAACATGGTTGTGATACAGCTTCTTGAATGAAATGAAAACGAATGCCGATGCGCTTCGAACGAGCGCGGCACACACCATCGCGTGCTAGCGCGATGGTGCTTTGTTATCGCAGTAAAGTGCTGTTGCGTGAACGAGCGAGCGAGCCAATTCGCCAACGAAGACGAAGTGCGAGACGCTGTTCCATTTCGTTATGACCTCAGCGCGATAAAATGAGGGACAGACTACCGCATGAGAAACTCACTTTTGCGAATCTATTGTCGAACGAACACGCCATTCCAGCGTTGCTCCAATGCGTGGACGAAACAGGAAGACCACGAAGAGCCTTCAAACCTTATAACAGAATCGCCAGATCTGGACTGTATAACCTACTCACACTCGTGACCACTCTCTCAGAGGCGGGCATGCCTTAGCCCGTTCACTGGGATAACCCCCTCTCCAAAAAAATTTTAGGATCCTTAGTAGAGCCTTATTTTATTTAAACTCCAACAATCATCCGTTAAATCCTTACAGGAGTTAAAATTGGTTAGGGACCTTTTGAGATCCGAAAGTCCATTGGATTCTAAACCCTATGTTAGATCCTTAACCGATTTTAACTCGGTTATGGATCTTTAAAGGATCCAAAAAGTTTGTCGGATTCTAAACCTGCCAATCACATGCTGGATCCTGAACCGACTTTAACTCGGTTAATAATCCGATGGGTGATTGGCGGAGTTTATATAAAATAGGCCTCTCCTGAGGATCCCAAAAAAATTTGGAGCTAGGGCTATTCCCGGTGATTGTAAAGGATCACGGAATGATGAGGACATATATAGGGATTCACAGATTTTGTATTATCTCGCATGATGCACGGTCTTCAATAGATATAAATAAATGCAATTAAAAAAAGATACTTTCACAGAATCGTCTTTTGAAACTATAATGTATCCCTTACTTGCAAAACGCACCTCATTTAAGCTAACCTTTGGTTTCGCCACAGCGTCCCCACCGTATGAATGTGTCGCAGTAGGCGAGTAGGTATCATATCTGACTATGCCCCCAACCTTCTTATTTTACAATGCCGTTGGAAAATCCGCAGCTTCAACGGTTTGCAAGTTAGGTTGCCACTTCCTTTCGCATACACCTCATAGCGGGACCCGGGGAATTGATAAATAACTTTTGGGAAGCTATAGGGGATGTTTTCTCGTAATCTGGGATCAGTCGCACAATTGAATTTTTTTTTTTTTGATTTTACAAATACCAGCTTCTGATGTGTTCAGCATGATTCTGTTAAAAGCAAACTACTACAATATGCCTCCCATTCTTAGAATTACACTGAAGTATGTCATACTTTCCAAGAATGACTCCTGCAAAAGACAGACTTCAGATGATAAAGACTGTAAAGCGTAGTGGAGTACATCCGCAGATGCCCCATCCTTTGATAACACTTTGATATTCTCCATCTCTCTCATACTTATCGATATATTCAGCTGCGCCCGAGAGATGACAGACCCTGGCACAAGCTGCATGTATCCGGAGATACGTTGGAGAAGGAAGAGGCAGATGTTTATGCTTTGATTCAAAACTTATCAACTCTGGGCAACGGTTATCAAGGTTTTGCAAAGGAGAGCGAAATTTGATTTTATAAGTATGTGGCTTGGTAGGCTGCACTAATTTAGCTATATCAGTTGGTAAAATAGACAAACTCACTTGCTCTTCTAACCACGTGCTCAACATATCAAACCAATTATGAAAGGAAGGCCCCAGTGTCATAATGTTCTCGAGACGGTGGATATTTGCATCATTGAGTTCATTAAGGAGGGTCGGATACCCAAAACGTTCCATTATCGTCCAAATCGTAGCAGCGTACTCTTTTTATATTTGTATATTTAGATATGTTTGTGGAATGATTGTATGACTTTACCTTGTCTTCATGTCCCCTGCTATTACTGGTGCCTGCGTTTGTCGACGACGGGAAAATATGTGCACATTCTGTACTCCACCCCTGATAGGCTACAACTCTAGCAAAGACTAATCGTTTTTTCATCTCGGAGTCATCGCCTTCCTTTCCCAGTGGGGTGGACTGAGCTGTGGCCTCCATTTCTAACACCATGGGATACGCTCCTTGTATAGTTGGCTAGCAGGGAGCTTGTCAGGAAGTGAGGTCATGTTGGGTTTCAGTGAAGGAATTCGAACTCACAGATTTATGATGACCAAACTATGAAAATTTGACAAGCGGCAGGAGCCATTGCATAAACGTTTTGCGCGACGCATGTATATACAACTAGAATACACAAATTCCTCCCAATGCACAATTTGTTTGAGGAGGCAAGTGTAACGTGGTGATCCATAATTTTAACGAAATATAATTATCAAGTGACCGATAATCCTTTTGAAGGAAACTCAAAGGGCAAATGTCCCCTCCTTTAGAATCTTTATGGCACTAAAGTGTGACTCTCACGATTTTGTTTGATTTATTCCAGTGGTGAGAAGAGCAAGTGAGTTTATTTACTTTCATAGACATAGAAAACAGGTCAGAATATGAAAGAGAATACGATAAATCAGCACCAACATCCTTCCATAAGAGTCTTTGCTTTGAATTCGAATTGTCTGACTCCTGCTATCCTTGATCATTGATGTCTGTAGTGCTTGTGATGGTCCTCCTCTCGTTTGAGCATCCATGGTGGCCAATCTTCCTACCTGTTTCCACAGCGTTGTTCCTAGCAGGATGCTCCAAGGTGAACGTTGAACGATTGAACTGTGGGTATGCAATAATGTGTTTTCTGAATCATGTATCTTGTAATACCCACAGGGCATGAGCGAAGGCGTCGGTATCTAAGTAATAGAAGTCAGAGGGGAAAACATAATATAGTTCACAATCACAACGAGTATTCTTTATGCACAAAATGGAGGAGATAAAGGGAATCGCTCTCCTTTGTAGAGCTGATTCAGATATCAAGTTGGACGGCGAGGACGTGTCTCATGGATGCATGTGGAAGGTGGAAGCGTCTTGTAGGACAATCGCAATACAGGGAGCTACGCTCTTTCACAATCGTCAGCGAGTCTGGGACAGAAGTTTTTTACAGGCGAATGCCCTTATATGTGTGATGAGAGGATTACATTTTTGTAATGAATTGTTTAAGGGAATATGTTTCATCTTCGTCACTCATTTCAAAAATACAGACGGTGGTCTAGATGGGCTGGAAGCTTCTGAGAAGAATTGTGTGAGTCAGCCATTCGTTAAATTGTCATCATAATTTGGAACCTTCAAGGCACAATAATACTCTTCAATATACCTTGCGTGTGTATTCGGCACTGGCGAAATACAACACCTTTTGGCCACCAAGTTACACAGCAAAAGGGGGGCGATTGTTTTAATAACGAACATCATACCGGTACTTCAGGTATGTCTAAGAGTCATCCGAAAGATTATAACAGTACGCATATATTTACGCATACATTGCCAGTGATTTCACACCATACGCGAAGCTCCACTTGGATGTTTGAAAAACATGACTTTCGGACAGTTATACTACAGGGGGCGGTAACGCAGAGCGTCTCCCGTGAACATCGAGCATATTCAATGATCCTGGTGGAGCAGGGACAAATTTGCGTGACGTACACCAAAGGATTCTCAAGGGACTGTTCCCATAATAGTTAAATGTCTGCTGCTAGCTATCCTATAATTGTTGCGACCCATGAATGGGGAGATCCACCATGTTATTCCAAACTGGTGTCTCTCTATACCACAATGAAAGGGAACCAAATATTAAATACTAATACAGCCGGTGGAGGAAGATATAGTTCGGGACGTCGGCGGGAGGACCCCATCCGATAACTATAAAGTAGACATCAGGTATCTTTAGTGTCGCGGATAAGCTAATGCGATTATGAGGTTCAAGTCCATACAACCCCCATCGCCGAGAGAGTAAATCACCCAGATCCCTCCGACACAGTCTCCTTCGCCTCCTCACTCCCTTCACCTTCACCCTCCCCGTCTTCTGAGCTATCGTGACCCCAAACCACTTCTTTCACAATCCTATCATTCTGTCTCCTCTCTAAAATATCTCTCAATCTATGAATCAACTCTACCTTTGATCCCGAAAGATAGATGGAGGGGTTGAAAACAGCATGACCGGCGAGGTTAGCTTTTAGAGCGTTGAGGGATAGGTGTGGACATGCGAGAGGATCAGTTATCATGGGAGCGACAGGGTGTAGGTGGTATTGTGCGTGGAGGCCTATGAAAGAGGATATACACTAGTTTCTGAAGACTCTATGAGAATATATACGTGCAACATACTGTTGAGGTATGTCTCGCAGTCCTTTGGAATGTCGATATCTACCTCGCGGCTTGCGCTACGAATTGACGATGCGAGTTTTCTGAGACCTGGCATTTGAATCCCTGTACCGAATATACGAAGCAGTAAAAGCAACGGGAAAAGACACAGGCTTGGTATACAGTCGTCAGTAACTCTAGGATTGTTTTCAGTGTGGAGTTCTGTGAGTTGGTGCTTAAGAGAGGTTAGATGTCCGATTCTGAAAAAGACTAAGCGATGTGAAAATATGAGAGGCTTAGACACCAACGCCTCGTTTCCAATACACGTATTATTGAGGTGAAGAATCGATAGCGACGGCAGGTGATGTATTCTCGTGAGGTCAAAATCGTCTAGATATACGCCATTCAAGTTGAGACAGGTGAGTTTAGTGAAACTGTTAGGAAGAGAGAAGACTAGAAGGGGTTAAAAAGGGGAGCTGCATATACAGCTCAGCGATTTACTGTCAAGAACGATACTAGGGCAAAGTTCGTTCAAACCATCCGCAGCAATTAGGCTATTTGACAGATTAAGGCGTTCAATCGATGATCGTCTGAAGTATCCTAGAATATGGCGGGCGAGGTATCCTACCGAAGCCAAGCACATTAATATTTTGAATTCCGCTACAAAACTGTATACCATCGAGACCCAAGATATCCACTATGACTTGGTGTGTTATATTTTGAAATCGAGAGAGTCTAGATTTGAGGAGTATGCCAGGAAGTTCGTGGCTCAAGTCTGAAAGTAAACGAGATATCGCACGAGGGGTTTCTGCGCCAATTGGATGTCCGTATAATTCGTCTGGTGCGCATATATCCAATTAAGTACATATATGCTGGTAGAGGACATACTATCAAGTCGCAGAAGGCGTGTGGGAGATGCAGAAGGCTTCGCAACAGCAGGTAACGGAGGTAGCAGCTTCTCCAGTGCAACCTCAGAGGAGTCATCTTGCAACGGAAATTCGTCCAGAACTTTCTGAAGACATGGATGATATTGGCTAGGAGTCACGACAAAAGAGGAATACTGATCAGAGTCTGAACGAGCGCGTTTCCGCACGTGTTGGAAGTCAAGACTACTGGATGCCAAATCACTAGTTATTTTGTGCTTTAAACTCTGCGGTTCGGGGAGCTGTCTGTCTGTACCGAAGGGAGATGGATTGTTAAGGGAGGTTTCCTGAATCCAGCTGTTTGTATCGCAGAGACGTCGTGTAAAAGAGTCTAATCCACGCTGTGAGGAAGTTCGAAATTTCTGGAGACGTTGGATGTATTGATTAGGACTGTCTTCCGGGCAGTACAGAGGGTTTCTAGTGTCAATCAGAGGTTTAGCAAACATATTTCAAGAACGCCGCAATTAGTTGGAGTGGGTGACAAGAAGTGAATTAGGTAGTTACGTAACCAACCCGCCAGACGTCCGGGTGTAGTGGGAATGGAGGTAACAGCTGCATTTGCATGCAGAGTTACCACTTTAAATAAAAAATAAAAAATTTCAAGTGAGAAGTGGTATGAATATCCTCAAAGCATCCTGTAAATTCGTACGGTGATTTCCGTCTCGACTCTCCATTCACTGACTCGTCTCGTTCGAGTTTTATAATAGGCATCGTCCTTAGTTCCCTTGAACTCAAACGCGAGTCACCTTGACTCAATGATAGGCATAATCGCATAATCACTTATTACGGTAAACTAATTACAATGACGTAGCCAAAAAACGTATTAAAATTTCAAAGTCGTAACGTTTGGAACGTTGCTGATTAATAACCACATAAAAGAGTATTATGTTCAAATAGTAACCATTCATGCAGCCACCCTGCAGCAGATATAATTGGCAAAATGCATATGTAACTAGTAATCTATCAAGTGGTAGATGAAACACATAGAGCAGAACATGTGAACATCACTAGTAGGAGAGCCAAATGCTCTCACGGTAAGAAATTGCAAAGAAAAAGTTTGCCCTTGGGGTGAAAATTTGATAAGAAAAGAAAAGAGGAATCAAGGCTATTGAAGAAGGTGATCGATAGAAGAATACAAGTCACAAACGTGGCGCAAATAAAATATAATGGCCAAAGTGGGGGTCGAACCCAAGACCTTCGAGTAAACAACAGAATGACCTGTATTAGCTCGACGCTCTAACCAACTGAGCTATTCGGCCGTGAGAATTGGTCCATTTTTCATCCATTTAATGGCGTCCGTTATAATTCCATTCTATCCTATTATCCTATTTCCATCCTGTTTTTGTTTCCCTTGTCTCTAGTGAGGACCAAGCCCCTATGTAAGACAATACAAACTGTACAATACCATTTCAATTCCTGATGTGTCCCAAGTAGTCTGCAATTGCCCAAGACGAATGTATATTCTTTGACCATCGCGAAGTTTCATACTCGCTAGTCGGCAAGAATGTCTCTGGCTGCTATGCCACTATAAAACATTTGCCCGTCAGCCCTCACGCCTCCCTATAAAGTTAGACATGATAATATCACTACAATTTTATTCACTTACTTTTGTTAGCGAACGGCAGGCGTAGGTCAAGCGGTGAATCCTGCCAGGCTGAAGTTTGTCCAGTCGAGTATATGATGCTGATGCCAAAAAAAACTTTTCTTGCTGGATGGATATAGGAAAATATGAAGGACCTTGAGGAAATAAGCCATAGATTACGAAGGTGAATTCGATGGAGGAGACAATCATGAGCATTCAAGATTCAATTGGATTGAAGCACTCACTGTGTAATTCTCTACAGCTTGTCATGTCAGAATCATAACAATTTTCGACCCTTAGGCTTGCAGGTCAATGTAGTTCAAATTTTTAGATCGAGTATCTAACTTCTCTGTATAATCGACTTGTACAAGCCCACAGGAACGGTTTCTGGCTACTTACGCACAAGAGGTGATCTTCACGTTGTCATAGTTCAAGTATGCACTTCTCGTCAATTGCATCTGACCTAAGAATACTTCCAAGTCAGTTTGCTTCGAATGATTATGAAAAAACATTAAATGATGAGGTTCGTTTGATCACCCCTGAGTTGCAGTCACTGCAAATCTGAGAGAATAAAGGGACTTTTTAACCTGTAATTTCCGATATATTCCGAGTTAAAAAAGGTGAGGTGCCCTTATCAACTGTAGGTACTGGACTATTTGTGTTAACCCATAATATTATTTATAAATTTCGGGATGAGATCAAGGTGAAAAATAGTGGGGTAGAGATAACCACGATAAGGAGAAAAGGATGAACCTTCTTTTTACCGTCGGAAGTCTTGCTTTCTCAACTATTGAAAGTAATTTGAATTTATCTTCGTGCTGATTCTAGGTCCTTCTAATTTGAAAGCTGTGATTCGTCACGCGTTATCCAGTCACACTCTCCTCCCTCTAACCCCTGCCTGTGGCTTTGGTAAACAAGGATGGGAACCAAGAAAACCAAGTCTCAGAAGAAAAGGGTCGAGCCAAATGGTACTTCACAGTGAGTGAACAATACATATTCTAACTCAGTTACACAATTCTTTGCACAGGCCCAAACCTGTTGCCAATATGGCAGCAGATCTACCAGGTCCATCTCCAAAAGAACAGTTCGGAGATGAACGAGGAGAACCTATGGAAGTTGAAACCGACTTCAGTGTAGAAGCGGACCGCTTGAAGGAGCAAGGGAACGAGGCGTTCAAGGCCAAGCGATACAGCGAGGCAATTCACTTGTACACTCAGGCAGTCGGTGAGAATGTGCATAGTATCTTTTTACAAATTAAAATTACATAGCATCATAAGATATGAATCCGACAGAACCGACTTATTTCACTAATCGTGCAGCCTGCAACATGGCCCTAAAGCTCTTTCGAGCGGCATTAACTGACTGTCAAAACGCCGCTGCACTACAAACGGCCTCGCCTTCTCCCAAAACACTTGTTCGTCTGGCAAAATGCCACCTTGCTCTCGGTTCCCCGAACCCTGCCCTCTCAGCAGTCCGAGCCGCGTTGGCGGTTGATAGTACAAACGTGGCGGCGAAGGAGGTTGAACGAGCGGCAGCCCGGCTGGAAATACACCTATCGCGGGTTGATGCAGCACGCTCAAAGAGGGATTGGGGGCATGCCCGACTTGCATTAGATCAGGCTACTAGGGAGGTTGAAGGGAGCGAGCCTATCGAATGGCGATGCTGGCGGATCGAGTTTGATCTCGCCCGTGGGAACCTAGAGGTGGCCATGTCGGCTGCGAAGTGCGTTAGCCTGTCGCTGTGATCGGATACAACTGACCATTTACAGCGAGGCATTCCAGATAGACAAGAAATCTCCCGAGGTGTTGTGCCTTCGTGGCCTTGTTATGTTCCTTTCGTCTAAGCTACCATTGGCTCTGCAACATGTGCAACAGGCACTAATGTTCGATCCAGAAAATACGCGTGCGCGAAAGCTAATGAGGCGGATAAAGGATGTAGAGCGGATAAAAGAAGAAGGGAACACGTTTTTTAAAAGCGGCAAGCTTACTGCAGCCGTGGATAAATACACTGAAGCTCTGGTAATCGTTGGCGAGCAAGAAGAAGAAGCCAACGGTGGTTCAATTCGCGCTACACTACTATCAAACCGAGCTACGGCACTATTGAAGGTGTGTCGATGAAGCGTGCTGTCATATATACAGTTGTGCTTACTAAACCTGTCAGCTTGGCCGACGCGAAGAGGCGCTGTCTGACACGAATGCATCCCTGGAACTCGTTTCAACGTCATACAAGGCGTTGCGAACACGAGCTCGTATAAACATGGCATTAGAGGAATACCAATCGGCCGTTAATGATTTCAAAGCATCACTGGAACAAGTTCAAAATGACGGTAGTCAGACTGAGGAACGAGCGCTTAAACAGGAGCTCCGAGAAGCTGAAGTTGCGCTAAAGCGCAGCAAGACGAAGGATTATTACAAGATATTAGGTAATCCACTTCTTCGGGATGGCATTTAGTCGTTTAAAATCATTTGTAGAAATTGCGAAGGACAGCACGGATTACGACATCAAGAAGGCTTACCGGAAGCAAAGCCTTCTACACCACCCTGATAAGGCATAATGAATTCAATTCCCGGCACTTTTTCACGTGGCTAATTCGGTTTAATATAAATATATAGGGTGGCGACGCAGAGAAATTCAAGCTTGCATCTGAAGCCTACAGCGTTCTCTCCGACCCTCAGAAACGCCGACGGTGAGCTTCCTAACCGTCGTTCGCCGAGTCGTTATTAATATATTCGTATTAGCTATGATTCCGGCGAAGATGAAGAGGAAATGGGCGGCGGATTTAGTGGCATGAATCATGCCGACCTATCTGAGATTTTTGCTACCTTCGGTGGAAACGGAGGATTCAGTTTCAACGAAGGCGGATTTTCTGGAGGTCATGGTGCTGGTTCGCGTCATTCACATTCACATTTCAGTCGAGGCTTCCAATTCTAAGTACATCGATCGAGAGATATTTGGAACGAGGGGCCTGTCTATCTACTAGTTCTAACCATGCATTACTTCTATTTTGTTTGGATGCTCCATGTTGTCTGTTTTCATCGAGAAACCCAGTAAGCGTGTTAGGAGACCGTGCTTCCTCCAAGTTCAAACGGGACCGGATCCACTTGACAGGCGTACAACATATGCACAATGCCGAGCCGCTTCAAAATAAATTTTATCAAATTAAGTTTGGAAGCTACCTCAAAATAATTAAGTGTTCATGCGGTGTATTTTGGAGAAACACTTTAAGTAAGCGATATCGGAAGAAGCGACTGATCTTGGATTCCTGTCGAACATCAGTCAATTGAACTTTTTCTGCTAGACTGGCACACACAAGACACATATTTCCTTTTTCTAACGTGTTCACCCTTTTATTGACCTTTGTATAGCTGCCAGCATGATTTCTAGATCATTATCGGTGCCTCATGACTACGAGCTCTCTTGCCGGGCCATAGAAGCTCAAACTTGCCTGCCGACCAATCAATATAGGAGGGCTGCACGATCTATAAAAGCCTGGTAGTGTTAGTGTTAGGACTCCAGCTCCAGCTCCCAACTTGGTGTCAAGTTCCCTTTCACGTCTGTCCAGTGTTCGCCCCCAGTTTCTCTACCTCCTCGACAACGTCCATAATTCACAGGCTCGTGCCAAGTGACAGCTCTCTCCCGTATAAGGCTGCAATAACTGGACATGTTGAAGGGTCAAATGGCTATGCGTTGTGATTCATAGCCACTCCTGACCAGACAACGCTGTCCCAGAGTTTTGAGTCTGTGCGGATTGTTCTGTCATGAAATTGGTCATGTTCGTTTCTTAATATTAGAATTGTATTGTCACAAGAGAGTAGCCAATGTCTGTTTCTATGTATTAGAAGACACCATGCAGAAGAATAACTATTTGATCCAGCACTCATATCATCCAAGGAAAACCAGGAGTAACCTGAACAGGGGACCCGTAAAACGGGGTAAACCGTCCTTAGTATATACCATTACTATAGTAAATTGATGAAACAGAAACACTCCAAATCACAAGTATTTTCCAATTAAGCTTCAATATTCTATTACTGTACTTCTGTCCTAGAAGATGCTCCACGCAACCTCCTTTCTCATTAGAAACCGCTTGAACCGGTATTACGTGTAAAATCACCAAGATGATATCTATTGCAAATGAGAAATAACATAATCTCAGACATTAACTATTGTAGCTGTGCTCTTGAAGTAGATATTTGAAGTCTGAACTATGAAAGAAGACTGGCAATGGCTACGTCATTCCGCAAACATTTATAAACAAGAATAAATATCTCTGTTGCCTTCCTTAATCTCATATGACAACCTGAATGACTTCGAATTCCCCCACGATCAATTTCCCGTGGCTGCCCGGCTAAACCAGTTTACAGTTTTTTTCTTCAGCCGTGATCTCTCAACTGAACCTCCATCTGCCAGTCCCGGAGTTTTAGTCGGCTGAGCCTTGTTAACTCTTCCGAACCCCAGGAGAGCCTAACGTGGAAGTGATTGCACGACCTGTATTACAGAAGAAAACCTTTTATATACCGATGCCTAGTACAAGATGTTCAAACCAGGAAAAATTCATGTTGTAGTGGGTCACGGCCCTCCTCGCTCAGAATATTTCTAAAGTTAGGAACCAGCACCCTTACTACCCTCCGAGATCCCCCATAGATGTGAGACATTTATAAAGCAATCGTACCATCTATCTGTAGACTAAATGAGCACCCCTGGCTCTCAAGCTTGCGCAGAGGATGTTACCCAGCCACAATCGTATAATTAGGCCACTAATTTCCAAATTGAACTTCTCGAAAAGGATTTCAGGCCCCGATCTTATACCACGTGTACTAGACGGCTCCCTATATCGATCGATCGAAACGCACGTGCTATCCGTCATCCGCATCATTCTATGACATCTCCTTGAAAGAGTTGCTGAAATACTAGACAGGCCTCTAACGTTATCCATGAGGCTACCGAAATAAGCCGCTTACACTCCCATAGTCATCCCGTCGCCACTCATAGTATTGCCACCTTACGAGAACAGGCCCTCCTCCATGTTTGTACGAGTGACGTTCTCTTCCAGACATGATCATTTTCAAAACACAGTCCAAGCGGATGTCGGTTTTCTGCTCTTCGGGTTGATATACTTAAATACGGGGGCCCATATCAATTCTCATAGAAGATATTGTCGATCAGGATCTTTTTCTGTGTCTTATTAACAAGGTCTTGATTGACCCAGCAATTTTCCACGGAAATAGTTTTTGATTCGGCACTTTGTCACCAGTGCCTTGTTTCGTTCAAAAAGATACGCCACCTTGTAACTTGTTTTGGACCGACTTCTTCATGGCACTATCCACATGGAATGATGGCACCCGTTCATCGTCGTATTAAGATTGAAATAGATCGACTGACCGATATGGTTCGAGGTCGAGCGCATCCACGCTGTCAACGTGCTTAAGCTCAAATTCATCAAGCTCATCATCCCCCCATTGGTTTTTGGGTACATTAATTGACTCTGTAATATACGCTGTTACGAAAGCGCATGTAAAAGGCCAGGTTTGGCATGGACAACACTGCAGCAAGGGGGTCGACTTAGCTGCTGGTGAGTTAGTTCACGCACTTTGCATAAAAGGGGGTCTTCAGACATGTGTCCTGACATTTTCTTATATTATCTACGGAGGAAGGCTTATTAATGTATAGAAACTAATCTAGTCAAGGTCCAACCCTATTTCCCTCCTAAACCATTTGAACGGTTCAAAGCACCCTGGCGTACACTGCCATTAGTATTCTCTTAGAAGAATGACTACGATGTGAGTTGTACATGACTTTTATCAGGCACTCAGCACAAGATCTAAATTCAGACGTGAAAGCCCTCATCTTGGGAGGTTCGCTGTCCCACCTATATCAATAGTATGTCGTTCATTAATACACAGTGACGAGGCTGGCAATGTGAGTAGCTACGTGATTGCAGTACGCGACCGATGACTGGAACTTCGAAGTATCGCTGTGAATTCATTCCTTCCTCTCAAGCTTCGTCCCCCATCGTAGCTTCGATGCCTTTTGATGAAAAAAAGTTTGACAATACTTGACGGGATATAGATAACGGTTGATAACCCTAAATCGAGTTATCCGCAAATGATATCGTCGATACAGCTGTCCAAACCTCAAAGTAATCACAGGTAACCAAAATGTACTATCCCTCGTATCATTAGCCAAAAGAGGTATGTCCGTCTATCAAGTCTCCCATTGGGCAGTTTAAATTTTTCAAATTCCCGTTGTAGACTACGTGATCTGCAGAATCTCAATTACCAACCACTTCGGCCCGGGCTAGAACCATTCCCTCCTGTTCCTGTTCTCGAGGGGTCTAGATGGAGCGAGAGTTTACACCCAGGGCTCCACGATGGGATATGGTATAATCTCGCCCAGATTAATAGATCATGTCATATCTTCCCATTCCTCTGAATCTTCCACAAATCCTGCTCCAACGACAGCTTCAGTTTCTGACTCCAATCTGTCTAGTACCTCCGTCTCGCCCCTCTAGCCTTGGGGGCGGGTACCGTGGGTGGGGGAAAAGTGGGATTAAAGGCCACACTCGTACATCTATTGCCCCAACGAGAGCCTCAGTTTCTGACTCCAATCCCTCTGGTACCTCCATCTCGACCCTCTAACCTTAAGGATAAGTGTCAATACCATAAGTGAAAAAATAATAATTGTAATTAAAGACCACACTCGTACATCTATAGGAATAATGAGAAAGGGGCTGGGATCTACTAGGGTGATCCGCCTCGCGTACGGGCACCTGCAGCGATTCTAAATAAGGGGGCTCTGGTGAGCTCAAAGAGGTGTATGCGCAAGTCATTTCATGTCCTTTACGATCACATGGTCTTTCGCCTTCGACGCTGAGTTTGCTGTCGTCTCACCTCATGCGTGCCGGTTCATATCGATTTTCACTGCGAGTGAGACTTTCGACATACAAGTATTGCTTGTTCAAATTCTCAGCGAAGACAAGAGCACCGGCAGTAGCAGCTGAAGCAGATGTACACATACCTATCGCAGACCGCTTATCACCCACAACAGTATTAATGGGTTGTGGGTCAGTATCTACCATATAACTACATGCAGATATTTCATCGCTTGTGAGTATTACTTAAAGAATATGGCTATGGTACATGAGCGAAAGTGTGACGGGGGATGTGCCAGGGTGCAGTTGTGCATCATACGCTTCTCGGCTACCACCAACTGTTCCAAGCATTGTACCTTGATTCTTCAGACAATATAAATACGTGACTATTGGCTGTTCGTTATATAAATATCGTTAGTTCCAAGAAACTCCTAGAGGCATCACTACTTTTGCTTTCTCCAAGAAATCAGTCTGCCGTGCCTCAACTGCCCACTAATGTTAACCTTGGCTCCAGTTTTTGTGTAAACCCTCAAGCCCATCAGCAGTGTATTGTCTTCCCCTTCAGAGAGCTACAAAACATAATTAGGGAGCGGATATTATGACCAGTGAAGACGACATACCGCTGGCTCATCCAGGTCTTCTGCATCAGCTGGTGTTTCAATCCTAAGCATCTGATGCTCGGGCGGATGAGCACCCGACAAATGGCAAGCATCACATAGATCATAGTCATAACAAACGAGACAATTGTATCGTGGGCCGATGACGGGATTAACCCTACAACCGTCGCATATTACTGGGTGAGAAACCAATTCATCTGAAAATCAAATCAGTATAATAATAATAGATATCTCCCTGATAGGCAGAAATATGAATTACCGCCAGGTTTCTCCATGCGTAGCATCCGATGAATAACAGCATGGCTTTTAGTGACTTTTCCAGATGACCGACAACCCGTGCAGAGGTCGTAGTTCTCGCAAACTAAACACTTCCAACGATCACCAATAATGGCAGGCATTCCGCAGCCGTCACAACTAATACCAGGGTGTGCGACTCCGTCGATGACAGGCACGGATCCTTCTATTTGCGCCACAGAAGGTGGGAGTGAGAGTGGATGTGGAATCTCGACGGTCAACCCATTTTCGACTAAACCACCGATATCGTCTACCCCTCGTGCGGCGACTTCTCCCTCGCCGGTAGCTCCGCTCGTAGGTTGGGGAATTGGGTGAGCAGGCGCGCTCTCGGCGGTCTCAACTACAATCCCAACTGTCGCGCCCGCCTCTTCAGTCTTAGTTTCAACCGAAACAGCCGAAATCGCGCCGGGTGTATCGTTCGTGAGGGTGTCACCAGCAACAGCGGTATCACTGGGCGAAGGGGGAGCTGTCGGCTGAGTAGTGACAGTGATTTTCGCAGGGGTAGGGAAGAAGCGAGCTTTGAGGGACTTCCTTTCTTCTGTAGCAGCTTGAAAGCTTTCTATTTCAAGTTGCAGAAGATCACGGCCGGCAAAACTTTCAGGGGAAACGGCCATTTGGCTCCTCCATGCTCTAGATGAAAGAACAGATCAACAATTAAGAGGTGGTCAAGAACTAAGAGTGCGAACTTGTGGTCATAATTGCTAGCCATGGTCATACTCTTGGCAGCTTCACCCCAGACACGTCCCAATTTTCGATGATCCCATTTGGATAGATTGGATCGTACGTAATCCTGTTTAATTTTGTTTTGAATGAGAAACACAAGGGAAGATATCAGCAGGAAATAATATGATGTACCTTTTGACGTTGATAGTTCCGATCGAGTCGTACCTGATAGTGATATGAATGAGATTGGATATGATCCCCGACAACATATTCTTTTGACTTACATGCAGAACGTAGTCACCCTCGTCGAGATATTTGATTAACGTGACACTACGAGGCCACTGGACCGAGGATTCTGAGCGTCCCAAAACCTTTTGGCTTCCCTTCTTATATAGGACGAAGTCGAAAACCCAGATCGAATATCCTGAGAGCTCATTCCAATACCTGAAATCGGCTTGGGACAGCATGATGATAGAAGGTGAGCTTTCGGAGATAGTGAATGAAACTAGGTGTCGTGTTAACAAAATATCAGTTCTCAATGATACCACAATAAATACTCACATGAAACGTCGCCGTATTGCCACGCGCATGGGAAGGACCGCGATGTAATATTGAGCCAGTGAGAAGATTGAATCCAGCTATCATCGAACAGCTGTGTCCTTTCAACGGCATACCAGGTCTTCAAAAAGTCTGAATATTCCATAATGAAGCATCCGTCATCCCCAAATTGATGATCAAGGCGGTCCAATGCGGGGAGCCATTCTTTCGTCCACTCCTTACTTCCATCGCTCCATCGACCATTCCATTCACCTTGACCCCACGGATTACGGATTTTCAAGAAGCGTTTGCCATTATATTCCAAAGCTGCGAGAATACTGTACGCATGGGAACTGACGAGACCTTCGTAACAGTGTCAGGGCCAGTATCTAATCTAACTCGCAAAAGGGAAAATACCTTCTGTAGTGGTGTTGTCTGTGGCGGCGCCTTTGCCTGCGAGAGAATCCAGATAACAACCGAAAAGCCTATCTTTGGTGGCGCGCATCAGGTCATTGTGCCAGAATTCCTCAATATCATAGATATCCTAACAGAATCTTCAGTATGCGAATCAGCTGAAAATATTACGAATATCCACATTTGTAAAGATGACCTGGGAGACACCGCTTTTGCTTTGCTTCAGCATTTTCACGAGTTGTTCTGTCAGTAAAAAACGTACCCCGTCAAGTCTTCCAAAGCTTGGAATGCGAATCCACCAATCAGGGCTGCATAGTCGCCATGTAATTTAGCAAACGCCTTTTCAAGAAGCGGCCTTCCAACGACGTGTCGGTGATGATATCCTATACAAGAGGTAAGAAAGACTTACACCCAAGTCTCGTTTTCTTGAGCAGATTTTGCGAAATACAGGGTTTTACTACCCCTTCGGGCTACCTTGTCGTACAGATTTTTATCTTTGTGGTATAGGTTTTGGGTCTATAGAACGGTGAGCGACGGATGTTTTCATCATGATGAGAAAATGACTGACTTCTGGGACCAAGGTTTCGTATTTCGGGACAGAGGTGAAAAGTTGACTGAATGATTTAGGATTAATTTGAAGAAAATAAATGGAAAAGGTGATGTACTTACTCGTCAATAATAACATCGACCCACTCCCCATCCCGACAGAAGATAAATCCATAAATTCCGACCTTCTCATCTCGCTAGATTTGGGGTCTGGTTGAGAGCAATATTTACACCCCAAAACCATATGACTCACTGCCACGCAAACCTTCTCTATCAAACCAGGCATGGAAGAGAGTGTGGCCACGGCACAAAGAAACCAACAATCCCCCAAGCGACCTTGTACAATATCGCTTGATTGCGTGCCATCAATAAAGAATTGCGGATTGTCGAATATTTCTGATACTCTCAAAACGTCCGCCGGTTTGAACTTTTCATCATCAGGTCTGAGGTAATACTGTTAATTCGGAGTAATACGTAAGCTTCTATCTATCACGTACGTTGACAACGAGTGAAGACACTGGTCTTGGTCCTTTCCAAGATCAAACTCGATATCACTAAGTTGAAACATGAGATAAAAATGAGGTGATTCGCGTCTATCACATACCGGAACTTGCGATTTCTGCTGCGACACTCCTCAGCCAACTCCTCCACCTTTGTTTGGCATTTCGTTATAGCTTTGTCGAACTGATCTGTCACCAACAATCCAGCCCGGAAAGCCTCCTGTTGATATATACGTGCTTCATGCTCCGCCGGAATGGATTGTTCACTATTTGTTTTGGTTTGAGGCACTGGTGTAGTCTCGGGAGCTGGACGTTGAACGCCCTTCAACTTAGCTGCTAGATCACTCAGAAGAGACATGGGAAAAGAAAGGTTGGGCATCGACGGCTCACCCTTCAATCCAGTCTTTATATGATTCATTTGAATAGAGCGCTGATGAACCCCCGTTGTTTGACAGGGCAAATCAGGCTGTCAAAGATGTTGATTAGAGCTTGAGCGCGTAATTAGGCTAGACGCCGTGCAAGAATAATGTCGTCTATCAAGTTATACCGAGAATGGTGATAACGAGTTTAATTTTAAGGCGAAATCTGTTTAGTATGTTCATTGCAACCGGCAAGTTTTTCCTGTGGCGGATGAGGATGAAACTAATTACCATTTGGTCACTCGGACGTTAATATATGGGATTTAGAAGCGGTAACCAGCCGCTCTTTGCCCACCTCCTGAATGTCAATTTATTTATTTAATGTTTGCGCTTTGTTGGCTTGGGCAATCGACGAATTACTCGTGCTTAAATGGGTATGAGCGGGAGCTTACTTTAATCCCACTTGAGTAGCTAATGCGGGTTAGAACTAAATGTCCAATTTGAAGAATGGCACGTGCACCCCCACGTACCCACAAGCCAATCAATCAAATATCCGATGCAAAGTACTACTGCAATTCACACAGGACTTTCGGAGCGCTCCGACGTTCACATCACACTATGACTTAGTGTTATGGCGGCAACAGCACCTTCCATAGTGCGGGTAAATATGTATAGTAGAGCCATTAAATTAATTTGAGAAATATTATTAAACAAACATTAAACATAGCAGCGCGCTCGCGTCAAAGTCACGTGGATATTGCTTGACGGGTCTAAGTTTTCAATCTCGGAATATGTTCTAAAATTCATGGAATACATAAAATATTTCCCAAAATATTTAATGTTTGTGTGGTAAATAATATAATTAAGATCCCAGCTGTGAAAACGAAAAAGGAAGAGTCTAATCGTAGTTTCAAGGTAACACATTGAGTGGGGACGTGCGGCGGAAACTGTTGCTTACCAAGGTTGTTCTTATGGCTGGCGAAAGCTTTAAACGCCTTTACGAACACTTTTGGGGTCGAAACGGGCTCAATATCGTCAGCGTAGCTGGAAAGAGCTACTCGACTGTCGACCTCACACTCATCGACATCCCACTAAACCCTCGTCCCGCTAACATCCTCCTCATTCGTGAGGAGTATAAGCTCGCTTATGACACCATTCTCACGGATACGCTTAAGGAGGGACAGCGCAGATTTGCCTTTCTAGTCACAGGTCAACCAGGAATCGGTATGTCGGACCGACCACCCCTTAAAGCATCAACTCATCTAACTCAATAGGAAAAACACTGTTCTTGTTGTACCTTTTGGTCCGTCGACTCCAAAATCAGGAACCCGTCGCTCTCCAGATCGACGCCAAGGAATTCGTCCTCTTCAGCGAGGACGGCGTAAGTCGGCATTCGGGGGGTGCATGGTCCGCCGATGACATTCCAAAGGGCGCCTGGGTACTTTCCGATTCGTCGGATGAGCTGCAACTCGGGCCTTGCGTCGCCTTCCAAAGTCCACGAGTGCACGTCATACACACGAGCTCGCCGTCTTCTCGTCGTCGGAAGGGTTGGGTAAAGCGACTTAGCGCTGGCATCTACATCATGGACATATGGTCGTTGGAGGAGCTTCGAACATTGTTGTACGTGTTATCATCTCATCTACACCGTTATTTCACTGAGAGATTCGTACCAGCATTGTCTCCGGGCTCGATGTTAAGGGTGGTGTCGCCCTCTCTGAGAAATATGGGCCGAACCCCAGGGTCATCATCGACCTTCTCACCGAGCCAACAGAGGAGGTGACATACCTTCACAGTATTCGGGTAGGGGCCGTCACGCTTGCAAGGCAATTCCCATCAGTTTTTTTGGATCTTGAAAACCTGGAAATCAGTTCCGACATTTCCTCAAAGATATTCACTATCAGGCCTGGCAATCCGATATCGCGAAAGCCTGCTCTGTGTATCCCGACGCCGTTTCTGGCCAGACGGCAGCCCAACAACACAATTTCTTCTCGTTGCTCAGCCGCCATCCGTCTCTACGCAGCGCTGCGGGATGGCTCTTTAAGGGTTACGCCCACGCCCGCTTCTCTGGCCCGAATCGCGCATCACTTCAAGGATATCTCTCCGGTGACCCCAACCCGCACCCATTTCCTACGCCTGGTAGGACGATATCAGGCACGACCGCCCTGCAAACTATCCAGCCGCCGTTCAACTTCTACTGGCGACCTCGGGAGCCCAACTTCAGCGGTGTCGATGCTCTCATTCGCTCCGGCAACGTTGTTTGGGCACTACAGTTCGCGATAAGTGCTTCTCATAGTTCTGCGACCGAGGGCCTCAACGAGGTTTCCAAAATCATGAATCACAAAAGCGATGTCGCGTGGCGCCTGGTTATAGTAGGCCCAAAAAGGCGCGAAGCGGAATCAGCCCGGGATCGCCAGGTCCTGACGGGCCGATGGGAGGGTGTGTACGTTTACGCATGTGAGCTGCCGCTCGGTGAATTTGAGGAAAACGAGAAGCAAAAACTTGAGTCTAATTTGAACGAGGTGAATAGTGATTACTACCCTGTTATCCTTGTGTATTCATAAACGTCAATGCGGTGACAGGCCAGTGAGACGTATCCGATAGATCAAACAGCGGATTCGGATGTTCCAATGAACGAACCTACACATCCATCATAATCCTCGCCTCGTTTTTCTGCCACTGGCCACCATGATTGCTCCTTTTGTTGATTCCGTTTCTTCATTACATGTTTTCATTTCTACGATCCATCCTTGAATTGAGCTGTCTTCCTGTGTAAGTATTTGTCTTCCCAATTCCGCCGCCATTATGCAAACATGCCCAAAAGGTAATTTTATGCGTCATAAAGCCTGCACGTTTGGGAATCCTGTGAGAGATGTAGTGTTTGGGACTGAATTTAAAAAAAAATTATTCGTCGATCTTTTGTGCTGTATAGATTTATTTCCCCAGCTTTACAATTGTCATGGCTCCTTTACATAGTGTATTGACATGAAAAATAGCAAAAGATAGTACATTTACACAGTAAATGTACTGAGTAAGGATCCATACATGACGAAACCGTTCTGGCTAACTATTCACATCAAGTTATTACCTATTCAACAATTTTCCAGTACTCTATGGAATAGTAGCTTTTGAATGCACCAAAATTTTATATGCAGGAGAACTCTTATTAATGATAAAAGTTGGGACAACTTTGTCATATTGAGATATTAATATGTTGTGCTTCCCATAATGATACTGTGTCATCACTTTTAAATGAGCCCCCAACATACCCCAATGCAAGAACCCCAAACCATCACAAATACATACTTTGAAGTCATTCCAGAGTTGTTCCAGTCATGCAGGGGGGGACATTGTTAAGGTGTCAGGAACAAGGGGAGACTAAGTGGAAGGCTAGGAGGTCTGTATGTGTGAAGAGTTGTGGAAGTTCTGACTGCTCTCTATATGAAGAATATCAACTGTCTAGGTACAACATGACAGTATATTGACTATCAAAGTACAATATAGATAACAAAATGGTTTTAGTTGACTTAAGTAGCTGTAAGACGATTAAGACAACTAAAAAAGAATAGAATAGACCTTACAGTACGATTCTAAGGAGTGAGTTGATAGAGTAATGAGTTAGAGAGAGAGAGAGAGTTATACAAGTAACACAAGTTGCAAGTTGAAGCTGATTATAGTTTGAGCTTCGACTATTCAGTGTGAAGCTAAGAAGTTGTTGTGAGTTTGAGTTGAAAGTTGTTCAGGATGACCAAGATGATACCCCAATCACAACTTACAGGACACTAGAAAGGGTGTCTGGGTAAGTCATGGTTACAGGGTAAAAAGTGTCTGAGTTTCTAACTTTGCCCACTAGTGTACATAGGTGTGACAATAGGTAAGTGCTCATAAGGTCTATGTACCCACAGGCATACATACATAGATCTTTAAACTACATACAATAAATGCATATTATCAAAGGATTAGATGATAGAAAAAATAGTAGAAAATAAGAGAAAATAATGGGGAATATAGTCTAATAAGATAGTTACATTCCCATGAAAAGGATACCTCTCACACTTTCCGTTCTTTAAAGACTTTCCGTTCTTTAAAGACTTTCCGTTCTTTAAAGACTTTCCGTTCTTTAAAGACTTTCCGTTCTTTAAAGACTTTCCGTTCTTTAAAGACTTTCCGTTCTTTAAAGACTTTCCGTTCTTTAAAGACTTTCCATTCTTTAAAGACTTTCCGTTCTTTAGAGACTTTCCGTTCTTTAAAGACTT
This sequence comes from Hysterangium stoloniferum, assembly GCA_015178975.1. Lineage (NCBI taxonomy): Eukaryota > Fungi > Basidiomycota > Agaricomycetes > Hysterangiales > Hysterangiaceae > Hysterangium > Hysterangium stoloniferum. The sequence continues at coordinate 485,856 of WHVD01000030.1, read as the reverse complement.
TTTCTATTTAAAAAGGATTCCTTTCTCAAACAATGAGCTTTAGAAATACTTAAAAGTTGTCAATGCAGGGGGGGTTTGGGGGGCAAAGCCCCCCACAAGCTGGAGTCCACAGCAAGCAGTGGGGCAGGTCACACAGTGACCACCCTGCAGCATAGTGAGGGTTCCCAGGCTTGTAATTATGTTGAAGGTTACAACATTATGTAAGAAAATATATAGAGAGAGTGTGAGAGAGTGTGACTTGATTAGTAATATAGTGAAATAAGGATATGGTTATAATACAGGGTTTCTGACTGGCTTTCCTCACTCCTTTCATTGCCCTGTTATGCCTTAAATAAATGAATAGTATATGACATAGGAATGAAATCACAAATGATGTCAGACTGAGAAGTTAAGTTGGAAGTCAAGTTGAAGGAAAGTTGAATGAATGTCAAAGGAAAGTCAAGTCAAAATATTGTCAGAATTTGATCTTGTACATTTGTGACAGGGATCCAGGATATCTTGTTGGTGGATCATCTTGTAAACAGGGAGGTAGGTGCTGATATGGTAAGAACTGGGTCCTAATGGGTTTCATGGTCCTAATATGTAAAAACCATAGATGTTTGTGAATCTTTAGCTTTTGCAGCTTACAAATATGTATGTTTTCTGATTCACTATATTTATACTTGGATTGAGAGTCTTGGCTTTTGATTTTTCATGATTTTTCTCAGAAATAAATGAATGACTTGCTGAGGTTGAAGCATGCTTCTTTTCTGATAATGTCTCAAGTGATGGTTGAATCAGATTTGGGTTTGTCAAATGTGTTGAAGTAAGTTCAAATGATACACATACATATGGCAAGATCACCAGTTAATCTCAGGATTGTATTGCTTCAGCCAGTTGAGTTCTAATACCACTTGATAAGATGAGTCCAGATTGGTTAAAAAGAATTGTAATTCTTGAGTTTGTCCAATTGGAAAATATACTTGTAAGGTGGTTGTATGTGTAATCATCCCAGATGTTGGAATAGATCCATTAATTAATTTTAACAATAGTGGATTATTGAGTCAATCATATGAAAGATTCTTTTTTGGGTGAATGGATTGTCCATAAATATGTGACTAGATCCTGAATCAGTTAATCCTTTTATTTGTGAAATTTTCTCTGATTTAAGATTGATAATTAAAGAATCAGAAATTGTTACTGCTTGTAATATACCACTCATATTTTTTTCAATGGGATTGAATTTTCTTTGATACTCTACACATGTCTGAGGAGCATCTTTTCTCAAAATTTCAATTGATTCTTCAACTCTTAATGCTTATCCAGGCAGTATCCTCTCCAGAGTCAGACATAAGGTTGTTGTGTTCATCTCTGGTTGAGGTCACTGGTTATGAAGTGGATCCTTTCAGGGAGTAGGAACAACTGAAAATTAGCAATCAAATTCTTGTTGGATTGAGTTGTCATATCTTGACTTTCTGTTCAGTTGCAGATCTCTGGGAAGATATTCCAGTGGATAAGAGTTTCCAGGGATTAGTCTGGGGAGCATTGGAATAATACCAGAGTATGAGATGGCGTTGGCTTCAGCTTATGTGCTGTGCCCTCATGCACTCACTTGGGTATCCATATTTCAGGGGGGCAGATATATGCCAGAGTGTTTATGGATACTTGGAGTCCAGAGAGTTCTGGATATCAGAAGTCTGGAGGGTTTTGGATATTGAGTGTACAGAAAGAACAAAGGAGCAGATTAACTAAGCTGAGATTAAAACTAAGGAGTAAGTACAGACTATGGAAGACTATATAGATGTTCCAATTAGTGTACTACAAGTCTGGAAGTATAATAAGACCTATTTGGAACTGTTTCCAAAATAAGCATATAATAACAAGTAGATAAATGAGGATACAAGGATAGGATAGATTGGGGAATAAGGGCAAGAACAATAAATAAACAAATGAACATCTGTCAACTAGTCAGTTACCAAATGTGGAATAAAGTAAGCGAGTCGGGATATCCACAGATATCCAATACTATCTGGAAATGGATCCTAACACTATGATGACTAAGTGTGCATATTTCCAGGAAAGCCACGGGTTCCAGGCAGGTTGGAACCTTGGTATAGAGAAGTGACAAGTTGACAGGGATGATTGGGTGAAGGTCAGGTCATGGATTAAAGATGTATGTATATAGCACAAATGTGGGGAGTCCAGGTTGGGAAATGACCAAGGACACTTGGGGATGCTATCTGGGAAAGGGCAGAGTCCAATGAGTTCCAGGTCATAACAGGAGGTGCCTAGTTGAGGGCAGAATACCAGAATGGGATTTGAGTTGAAGGGTACTTGAGGGAGGATGGTCAGGTTCCAGTGGATTCTGGATCTTGATACTAGTCCAGATGGTAGTTCAGAACCCTGATATGATGTCTGGGAAATACTCCATGGAGTCTCTGGGAACAGATCTTCACACTTTCCCTTCCTGAGGCTCATTATTTCAACTTCATCATGGTGGTGGTAGACTCCACAAGCAAGTGAGCTCACTTCATCCTGACCAACACCATGATCACAGCATTAGAGGCTGTGTGACTGTTTTTCACTCAAATGTGGAAATTGCATGGATTACCTAGACAAGTGGTATCTGATGAAGGCATGCAATTTGTGGCTGAGTTCACTTGAGAATTGTCTTATCTACTGGGAATCAAACTGTCCCCCACCACAACATACTATCCTCAGGTGGATGGTCAGACTGAACAGGTCAACCAAGAAATGGAACAGTACTTAAAGGTCTGGATCAATGAAAGATGAGATGAGTAGGATGAACTTCTCCCATTCACTAAGTGTAGCCACAACAATGTGCCTCATTCCAGTACACAGGAGACCCCATTCATGCTTGGACATAGGCTGTCACCCTCACATGGGCTTTGAGCCACATCAGACTCCTTCCCATCTTGAATCTGTTAATAAGTTCAAAGATCAAGTGTAAGGGGATCAGTATAATCTTCTCTTATGTTTTCTCCCTTCAACTTGGGACATCTAATATTTTCTTTAATATTTTCTATATTTTATTCAATATATTTCAATTAAGATATTCTTTAAATATCTCAATCTATAGTTAGTTTGAAATGCTATGTATACTTGTGTGAGTGCACTAGGTCCTAAATCAAGAGACCTTTTACCCAGAAACCCCAACATGCAGCAGTGTGCAAGTTGAGGTTTGGGTATTATCTCTACTGTTTCAGACAGCATCCACACATCAATACCCTTTAATTCATCCACTGACCTTGTACCATAAGGGTTGAGAATCAACACTCAGTTTGAAGCCTGTTGTTGATACAACATCTTCAATCACACTCCTCCAACTCAAACTCTTCTTATATCCTTGAGTAACATTAATGTCAACTGAACCTTTCCCTGTTTCCCAAAACACATCTCAGGGAATTGAGCCTATAAGGTTGATTCCCTTGATCAAGTCCTTATAATTGCTGTCTTGAAGCAACCTTATCATTAATTTTGACCACAATTATTACCATTTACCTAGTTCTATTCCATGTTCTACTTAGTTAGTCTTATACTTAAGGAGTCAATACATACACATTCTGCTGTACTTAAGGAGTCAATACATACACATTCTGCTGTACTTAAGGAGTCAATACATACACATTCTGCTGTACTTAAGGAGTCAATACATACACATTCTGCTGTACTTAAGGAGTCAATACATACACATTCTGCTGTACTTTGACAGTCAACATTCTTTGCACACAAAGTGGTAATTCACACAACTCTTCACAGTGGTGATCTTAGCCAGACTACTCTCTCCCTGCAAAGGATAAGTTTGAAAATATTCTATGTTTAATTTTTAGTATCAACTATGACTGTGGGTGGTGAAGAAACCTCAAGAATACCAACACCATTTGGAATCATCCATCCTAGAAGGAGATCCAGCATCGGGGGACTCCCAAGTAATGTCATGACTAGGAAAACTTCCTTGACAACACAAGGTCAATCTCCTGGTAAGGAATCCTGGCTGGCCAAAGTTACTATGCCAAGAAATACTCTCATGGATTAGTCTGAAGCCAGCTTGAATTTTGAACCGTCAAGCACCTTGGCCTATGACTCAAATATACCTCCCCAAAATGCAAGCTCATGTTTCTGCCTTGACAGGTTATACTCCAGCAAATGTACCAGGGTGAGCTAGTTTTTTCTGAGCCAATGGATGGTGGTCTTTCTACTCTCCCCATTTTGAGACTGAGGAGATCAATGACATCTCCCTAAATGATTCAGCCCAATACTGGGGATGCCAGAAACCATATCTATTTGGCTAGGAGGCTTTCCAACATCACATCAATGGAAACTATTTTCTCCCAGCCAGGAACTCTTGATAAGCTGAGTAACCAGCTCCCTGAATGGTTGGAGACTTTGGTAACTGTCAAAAGAAAATGAATTCGATCCATTAGGAAAGATCTGTTCAACTATGTAGTTAAATTACTCATTACACATCATAACACTCTGCAAATTCTGCATGTGATACTCAGGAGAACCAAATCTGTACCCAAGGTGGACCATCACTACATTTACATTCAGATCCTGGAATGCTCTCTTCATGAATCAGCTCTTGACCTATCCTTCACCTACTACAGCCTGAGTTGATTGATGAATTGCCAACAGAAGCATGACAAAATGCTATTATAACTCCTACACCAATTTAATGACTCTACACAAGTGCCCTCATCCCCAGTCTCAACCACTGAGTCCTTCCTTCAGAAGCTTCAGGGGTCTCCAGACCTTTCTTCATTTGGTTAACCACACAATGACTTTGGAGGTCTTCCTGCCTGAGATGAAGGACATGCTGATATGATGCCTTGAAGACAAATCTATTTCCCTGCTCGCTGCACCCCTTATTTTCCCTGTTCCACTGCACACAAGCCTTATTCAGGCCCATGGGAAGGCATGCAGTGGACCACTGCCACTGTGTTCACAGGATAGCAGACTCACAATTGGCTTCCTATTGAGAAGAGAAATATTAAAAAGCAAAAGGTGTGAGTACTCACCAGTCAGCTCCCACCAACTCCTCCACTTCATCCTCCTTCTCCTCCTCCACATCACCATCATTGTTGTCCCCTGATCTTCTCATTGTCATCACTGTCACCATGAAGAAATAATGGTTGAGGTTCCATGAGAGTGGAAGAGAGAGGACAAGGGATGTTGAAATAATGACACCGAAATGTGTGTATGAGGGCCCAGCACATAAGCTGAAGCCAAGTCCTTCTCATAACCTGCAACTCAACCTCCTTTTTTGTCATTTGACTACTCTTCTTCACCCATATATTTCCAGAGCCATTGGGCCTTCCAAATCCCAGTTCCCTAATGTATTCTCAGACCTCATGGAGTTCCTGGACCAATGCAAATTTAATTATGAACAACAATCATGTGAGGGCACAGTCAAGTCCTTCTTATACCCTGGTAATATTGCAATACCCCCTAGATGACTTCCTGGAAACTCCACAGACAATCCCCAAGACTATTTCCAGAAAGCCCCAAAATATTCCCCAGAAAGCCTGGGTAAATTTTATGAACTTAACACACATAGATGCTTTCTTGAAATATTCTAGAAACTCACAGTTTCTGGAGAAAATAGACTTTAAATAGGTAGTAAAGTAGCTAGCTGTGCTAAAATGTCTTAGATTTGACATTATCTAAGAAGCTCAGCTCTAGGAGTCAGATGTCAAAACTGCGAAAGTATGTGTCAACAATCAAGGATTACAAATATCAGAAGGATTTGGCTTCATCTTCTGTGCTGCACCATTGCAATATATTGAGTTGTCATTATTTCAAACAAGCAAGTACTTAACATGTTCTCAGGTCCAAGGAGGTCCAAGATTGGATATACATATGTTAAGTCATATTGGGATCAAGATAGGTCCAAATAAGTAATGAAAGATACTTGGGAAGATTAGAGGTCAAAAGTGAGGAAGATAGACTGCAACTTGGGAAACATGAAGGTGATCCAACAAGTTGAGACAAAAAAGTGAGAAGTCAATATTCTTAGTAAAGATAAACTTTGGTTAATATAAACATAGTGGATCTTTGGGTTGGTTGGTAAATATAGAACTACCTGAGTTATATATGTCTAGGAGGTATTATAATACCAATTCAGACATAAAACAAGACAGAAAGGAAGATAGCAAGGGATATGTTCAAAGTGGGCAAACAACAAGAACAGTAGATAAATTGTGATTGGAGCTCACCTTCTAGAGACATGTCTTATTCTTTGTCACAACTCAGAAAGAGTATTGGAGTAGTCCCCAGGTGCATTATCAGGTGTGGGTTCAGAGTTGAAGTCAGGGCTGTATGTACAAAACCTTGTCAATGTTTGACATTTGCATATTGGCAGGCTACTACCAGGAGAGATAAAATAGTAAGAAATCTCAAATAAATACAGTATATAGCTAAACATGTGTAGAATCAGTGTCTAAAATATTATTATGTAATATCCATTTTTGGGTATGCTAAAAATAGTTTATTCAGGCCTGCTCATTGAAAAGGTTTTGATTGTTAAGAACTGAAAACTGACTAATGTCGGTAGGCCGATGGGGACTGATTGGAAGGACTTGGCTTCAGCTTATGTGCTGTGCCCTTGCAATTATCCGTTGGGTGTCCTTAAATTTCGGATGGGCGAAGACTAGTCCTGACGAGTACCTCTCGGTGAGTTACTGATAAGAACTGAAGGATAAGTTGAGTGTCAGGCCAAGGGGTTGGGAACTGAGAGTGGGCAAGTGCACGTGAAGGCAGATAGTGGGATACTTAGTATGAGACTTCTAGAGGTGTAAGAGGGTATTCTGAGTCAATATTCTGATTGCCTAGTAACTACAACTACAGTGGGTTCATATACAAGTATTTGGTTCTAGAAAATACTAACTAGGAGAAGAGCGGAAAATGGTATTGACAAATAAGCTTGACTAGGAATGGGAAGGTTATGATTAGTTTGGAGGCTGTGAAATAACCGAGCAGGATTACAAGAAAAGGAAATAGTCTGAGGGTTACTGTGATGTATGTCTTAGGCTGAGAGTCCTTAGGTACTTAGCAGTAACTTAAAGAAATCAACTTGTTATATATGAAAGGGATGAGTGTGTCAATAGACTATTAGTTTAGGGTTCTTGTTTAATAGTAGTTAAAGATAAAGTGAAATATCAGAAGACGAACGAATAGCTTTCATTTGGAGTGTGTAACTAAGATAAGTCACATTAGTAATAAGGGTGATTCTCGTTAACCTGAGAAAGGTAATATCCTGTAAACCTGGAACAGGTGGAATAAGATGCACAAATGCAAATGTGACAAAGTTGTCTAGTTTAGAGGGTTCAAAAGTTATATTTTCGTGATCCAGCTCAGCTGTTTAAATACATAGGCATGGTGCTGCGCAACTGCGCATTACTGCATACAAACTACAGTTGCTACATAATAACTGCGCATGATTGAAATATAGTGTGGCTGTGCATGATTGTTACAATCGTCTCAGATTAATTTTAGCTAAGAAATGATATGCATTTTGAATATTTACTGTCCATTCACAAACAGGTATCCTAACTACATGTATCAAACATTAATAGCTCAGATACCTGGTAATGTTCATATGTTGAATACGTGCATTATAACAATTGACTCTGTCTGATGAGAGACTAAAAACCAAACGAATGGACTGTAGCGTGACAATTTAGTTAGCAGCTTGAGTAATTGATATCAAATCTACCTGTTACATGACAAAATTCCCCCTTGTCACGGTGCAGTCTTAGTCGTCTTCCATGTCTGAGATCAACTCAGGGAGGCTAGAGTCGGAATCATCACTTCCCCCATTAATCACAACGCGAAGGCTTTCACTGGATGAAGAGTTGGTCGCATGGTAGGGGCGACAACGTGGATCCAGAGTAAGAGGAATTAAATTGGCATCGTTGGAACTAAACGCGGTGTTGCTGCTAGACGGAGTAGAAGGTGGGGTAGGATAGAAATTCCCCTGTCTGCGCGAACCAAAGCCGGACGGCTCGTCTGACATGCCCCTAAAGAAATGATACAACCCAATGAGGCTGTGATTGACAAGGTCCAAATACTCATTGTCGAAGTCGTCACTTCCATCGTCGATTCCCCAAAGATTTTTAAAGGTCCATAGCTCCACGTCTTCTTGGTCCTTCAAACTAAAGTTCTCGTCAAGTGCATAAGGCAAGCGTCGCTGGGGCTTGGGGAAATGCCAAGAGCAGGTCGAACCGATGCGCTCTGCGCATTTCATTGCCTTGGCTGTCCACGCCTCGAGTTGGAGTCCACGATCCTGATAATCTCGTATGAGGGTTTTCAGGTCGTTCAGCGGGAGGCTGGCCTTCAACGGGTTGTAAATTAAATCCTTATATTCTCCCATAGGTGCAGGGGGCATACTAAGTTCGTAATACTTAGCATCGGATATATAGAATGTCAGGATTGGGTCAATGCTGGCTGGGTTATGGTTGTGCGCTGCGGTAATGACGAAGTGACAATTGTCGAAATGTCTATTAAACAGTGCTTCGCATTTATGTGGATCGAGAAACCAGAGAGTGGTTCCATTAAGAGTGAAGGGAACGAAATCGGAAGGGACAGGGTCATAGTTGAAAAGGCTGGCAGTTGCGAACGAAGTGCAAGGGAGGTTGACCTTGCCCTGTACAGGAGAGGAACCAGTCCGATCCATGTAGAAGTCGAATTCGTTAGGGAGAGGAATGTAAAACATCGACATGTTGTAAGGATAGTAGTGTTGCGAAACTAGATAGGCTGTTTTTGTGGTTTGGTTATGTATGATAGAGGATGAAGCTTCTTTATATACACGACATTGGACTGTCTTGCAATTTTCTTGGGATTTTAATATGTTGTGGGGGAATTGCGACATTCCCAGTCTTGGAGTACGTCTGGGGCATTCTTCAGATTATGGCGAGGCAACCATTCGTCGAAATTTGCTGAATATCCCCGAAATCTGACCCGAAACAACCTTTGACGTCTTCCATTGTGGGACCGAACCCATTTATTGTCTAAAATAGCTTCCACTTCGTATTCTGGTAATTTGTCGAAATCTTCGCGATTCAAGCCCTTAGATACGCGTTGACCAAACTCGCTAGGAGAGCTATAGTAAGGCTCCAGGTGTGCAATATTGATAACAGGATGAATACCGTAAGACGCAGGCATGCAAAGTCGATAGGCGACTGCGCTGATCTTTTGCAAGATCTCGAACGGTCCGTCATACTTCATTAAAAACTTCTGTCCCCTTCCTTTAAGGTGCCTGAGTAAGTTTAATGAATGCGGATTGATCAGAACCAGATCTCCAACCTTGAATTCTCGCAGTAAACACCCCTTATTGTAATTTCTTCGCTGAAAAACCTGCCCCACAACTAAGGCGTCCTGGGCTTGTTGTCTATATGCAGTGAACTCCTCGATCATACCATCTGCAATCTCGTTCTGGGTAATTCGTGACCCATTGGTGGATTCTCGACTCACGTGATTTTTAGGGGGACTTAGGAATCCCATCTCCGTTGTGGGGTAAAACCCATATAGCAAAAATGAGGGTGGAAATCCAGTAACTGAATGTGTGCTAGTATTGTATGACATTGCGAATGCATCTAACAGACTCACCCAATCATCTCGATTTGGCCCAATGTACCCACGCAAGGTGACTTCTAATGTCTGATTCATAATCTCTGTCTGGCCATCTGCTTGGGGATGGTAAGATGTGGTAAGGCTTCGTTTGACTTGTAAGTGTTGGCACATCGATTCCCAAAAGGTTCCGATCCATTTCCGATCTCTGTCTGATATAATTTGCCTAGGAATACCAAAGGTAGCAATTATGTGCTTGAAGAATAAACGAGCTATTTCCTTGGCAGTGTCGGTCGTATAAATTGCATACAATAGGGAGAGAAAGAGCTATACAGTCGCATCCCAAAAAATGCGTCAAAATTCCCATTGTCTTCCCAATATAGCATCTTATTGTTCTTAGGGTTTATATACATGGCTACATGTGAATACAACTCCCCACGTGTTGCGAGGGTCTTCTGCTACCCGAGTACATGATAGAGACACGCATATTTTAACACAGTCATGCAGCATACCCTCCATTCTCTTTTCATGACATTCTAGAGGCTTGCTTCTGGTCTTAAAAGGTTGCAGCACCTTACTAGCTGTACAAGACGGGTGTAGTTCCGAAATACTGGACATTCTAGAGGCTCACATCTAGTCTTAAAGGTTGCAGCACCTTACTAGCTGTAGAAGGTGGGCACAGTTCCGAAATACTGTAGAAGGTGGCACAGTGCCGAAAATACTGCAGAGAATTACGATTTTGAAGGCGGTGCAGTGCCAAAAATACTGCAGAGGTTTCCCATTACAATTTTTGATGACAAGAAGATTAAAGTCGCCATTGAGGTTGGTGCAGAGTTTTTTTTTTTTCAAGTCCTCCTGTTAAGAACTGAAAACTGACTAATGTCGGTGGCCGACAGGGACCGATCGGAAGGACTTGGCTTCAGCTTATGTGCTGCACCCTCGCAAATATCCGTAGGATGTCCTTAAATTTCGGGCAGGCGAAGACTAATCCTAGTGAGTACCTTTCAGCGTGATACCGATCGGAATCGAAGGACAAGTCGAGTGTTGGGCCAAGGGGTCGGGGCTGGGAGTGGGCGAGCGCACGCGAAGGCGGATGGGGGATTCTTAGTATGAAGACTGATACAGGCGTATGAGGGTATTCTGAGTCGATATTCTGATTGCCTAGTGACTACAACTACAGCGGGTTCATATACAAGTAACAGGCATCTGGAAAATACTAATGGGGAGAAGGGCAGAACACGGTATTAACAATAAGCTTGACTAGGAACGGGAAGTTTATGATTAGTTCGGAGGCCGATGATAACCGAGAGCGGGATTACGATAAAAGGAAATAGTTCAAGGACTACAAATATAGATAGACATATGCGAAACATAAGATTGAACGGATCAACATAATAAAGGGGACGTATCAAAGTTTGACCAGACAATACGAATTGTTTTGACGTGGGCATAAATGGAGTTTGATCTTTGCGAAAACATTCGTCAGCTTTGGGGCCGATGGTTTCCGAGAGGATGACTTGTCGTTGACAAGTGGCGATAACCTCGGGACCGATAGGGTTGCGACACAGTCGTAACACCTCCAGTCTGGGGACAGAAGAACTATTAAAGGAGTGCCTCGACACTTCCTGGTGATTTTTTGAAGAAAGAGGTGAAGAATTTTCTGAGGAGGAGCACTTGCAGTGCTGGGAGGTTTCATTTCTCAGACACACAAATCCCCCTCGACTCTTGCCAACTTTGAACATCGCTGTTCATTCGTTGAAGTCCTTTCGGAATATTCACAATCAAAGCACAAATTTGACACTAGAAGACTCATTGGTTTTTGGAGAATTCTCCCCAAATTCTCTCTCACAAAAAAGGGTTGCACAGCTTGTGGGGGTGTATGAGCTTTATCATTTGAGACTGAGTAGTTTTGTGATTATGTTCTCACTTTCTCGCTTGTCTGAGCTCATGGGTTGGATTTCAAGCATCCTCCAAGCTCATGTTCCTTTGCTCCCTTCCATTGTTCAATTATTCCCCTTTTTTCATATTCCCGTTGTCTTCCCAATATAGCATCTTATTGTTCTTAGGGTTTATATATGTGGCTACATGTGAATACAACTCCCCGCACGATTGCGAGGGTCTTCTGCTACCCGAGTATGTGATAGAGACACGCATATTTTAACAGGTCCAATAATTGGAAATAAGCTAATTGGGGGGCCAACAATAGAGATCTTACTAGTTGGAGGTCCAACTCTTATAAATGTAGTGGAGCTTGGCTTCAACTTACAGTAACTCAAAAACCCTTCCAATGTTTGATACTTCAGATGTATATCCTTGATAACTCAGAGGATAAAATTGCAAAAGTATCAAAAATATTTGTGAATATGCTCTATCATATCTAGATTGTTGAAATACAATGTAATTACATAAGCTCCAAATATGGAAATACTACAAATATATATATACAGGAGACTCATTGGAAGGGGTTTTTGGCTGACAACTCTGACCCACAAAACTACTTATAATCAGTACTTAGTATAGCCACCCTTTGCCTTAAACACAGCTGCAACCCTCCTAGGCATACTATCAATCAAATTCTGACACACCTCTGCATCAATCTTGTTCTACTCCTCCTCCACCCTCTCCCACAACTCCAGTATCCCTTAGCCTCCTCTTTTTATGATCCCACAAGTGTTCAATGGGGTTGAGGTCTGGAGACTGTGCTGGCCATGGGAGGATATTGAAATCATTATCTTGAAACCAACTCTGGGCCTTCTTGCAGGTGTGTTCAGGGTCATGATCTTGCTGAAAGATGACATCACCCACATATTTTCCATAATAGTTGAGGCTGGCTTGAAGGTCCTCCTCCATAATCTTGAGATAAAGGTTCCCATCCATCCTCTCATCTATCTTGAAAGAATACCCAGGTCCTTCCCACAGCATGTAGCCCCATAACATCACAAATCCTTCTCCAAACCTAACAAAAAATCCCTTCCAATAAGTCTCCTATATATAAATATTTGTAGTATTTCCATATTTGGAGCTTATGTAATGGCACTGTATCTCCGTAATATAGATATGATAGAGCATATTCACAAATATCTTTGATATTTTTGCATTTTTATTCTCTGAGTTATCAGGGATGTAAATCTGAAGTACCAAACATTAGAAGGGGTATTGAGGCACTCCCAACCATATTAAGACTATTGTGCACAGTTTGGGTACATATGTACTGGTTGGTGACATTCCTAAGAGCTTTGGCCACATCAACAGCAGTGTCAGCCTTCCCAGAGTTGGTGAGATGCTGTGCATAGTTGTTAAGAACTGAAAACTGACTAATGTCGGTGGCCGACAGGGACTGATCAGAAGGACTTGGCTTCAGCTTATGTGCTATGCCCTCACAAATATCCGTAGGGTGTCCTTAAATTTCAGATGGGCAAAGACTAATCCTAAAGAGTTCCTTTCGGTGAGATACTGATCGGGACCGAAGGACAAGTCGAGTGTTGGGCCAAGGGGTCGGGGCTGGGAGTGGGTGAGCGCACACAAAGGCAGATGAGGGGATTCTTAGTAGGAGACTGTTACAGACATATGAGGGTATTCTGAGTTGATATTCTGATTGCCGAGTAACTACGACTACAGTGGGTTCATATACAAGTAACAGGTGTCTAGAAAATACTAATGGGGAGAAAGGCGGAAAATGGTATTAACAATAAGCTTGACTAGGAATGGGAAGTTTATGATTAGTTTGGAGGCCGATGATAACCGAGAGTGGAATTACAGTAAAAGGAAATAGTTCGAGGACTACAAATATAGATAGACATATGTGAAACATAGGATAGAACAGATCAACATAATAAAAGGGACGTATCAAAAGTTTAACCAGACAATACAAGTATGTTTGATGTGGGTGTAAATGGAGTTTGATCATCATGAAAACATACGTCAGCTTCGGGGGCCGATGGTTTCCGATGTGGTGACTTGAATAGTAACTTGAATTGTTGATAAGTGGCGATAACCTCAGGGACTGATAGGGTTGCGACACGGTCATAACAATAGTGAATATTGGTAGGGGAAAGCTTGGAGGGATGACCACCAATGGACTTTGAGAGATGACAATGATGATTGGAGTGAAGTCCAGAAACTCTGCCAATGCCATGGCCAGTAGAAGTTGCAATGTGGCTAGCCATATGGCCAGCATCAAGCAATGAGAGGATATGATTCTGGCTGGCAAGAGACAAAGTGCACATTTTGGGAATTGGGCATTACTAGTTGCTAAAGGCCATGTATTTATACTCCAGCACAATGTGGTCATGTGACATCATGTGATTTTGTTGATAGGACCCAGTTGGAGGTACAATCAACAAGGTCACATGACTATAAGCATTTATAGTCATCAAGGCTGCCAGAAAACCCTTCCAATGAGTCTCCTGTATATAAATATTTGTAGTATTTCCATATTTGGATATTATGTAATAGCATTGTATTTCAACAATCTAGACAAGCCTGGGAACCCTTGCTACGCTGCAGGGCGGTCGCTTCGTGACCTGCCCCCCAACTTCGCTGTGGGCTCCGGCTTGTTGGGGGGCAAAGCCCCCCAAACCCCCCCGTGTCCACAACTCTTAAGTATTTCTGAGGTCCATTGTTGTAAAAGAGACACTGTTAGAATGGAAAGCGTTCGCGGAATGGAAAGCGTTTGCGGAACAGAAAGCGTTTGCGGAACGGAAAGCGTTTGCGGAACGGAAAGCGTTTGCGGAACGGAAAGCGTTCGCGGAACGGAAAGCGTTCGCGGAACGGAAAGCGTTCGCGGAACGGAAAGCGTTCGCGGAACGGAAAGCGTTCGCGGAACGGAAAGGAGTCAACAGTTCCAAAGGAGTCAACGCTTACAAAGGAATCAACAGTTACAAAAGGACTCAACGGTTACAAAAGGAGTCAATGGTTACAAAAGGAGTCAATGGTTACAAAAGGAGTCAAAGGTTACAAAAGGAGTCAACCGTTACAAAAGGAGTCAACCGTTATAAAAGGAAACAACGGTTACAAAAGGAGTCAACCATTATAAAAGGAGTCAACTGTTACAACAGGAATCAACGGTTTCAAAAGGAGTCAACTGTTACAAAAAGGAGTCAACAGTTACACAGGAATCAACGGTTACAACAGGAATCAACAGTTACAAATGGACTCAACAGTTACAAAAGGAATCAAAGGTTACAAAAGAAGTCAACAGTTACAAAAGGAATTAACGGTTACAAAAGGAGTCAATGGTTACAAAAGGAATCAATGGTTACAAAAGGAGTCAAAGGTTACAAAAGGAATCAACAGTTACACAGGACTCAACAGTTACAAAGGAATCAATGGTTACAAAAGAAGTCAACAGTTACAAAAGGAATCAACGGTTACAAAAGGAGTCAAAGGTTACAAAGGAATCAATGGTTACAAAAGGAATCAGTGGTTACAAAGGAATCAACAGTTACACAGGACTCAACGGTTACAAAAGGAGTCAACGGTTACAAAGGAGTCAACGGTTACAAAGGAGTCAACGGTTACAAAGGAGTCAAAGGTTACAAAAGGAGTCAACAGTTACAAAGGAGTCCACAGTTACAAAGGAGTCCACAGTTACAAAGGAGTCAACAGTTACAAAAGGAGTCAACAGTTACAAAGGAGTCAACAGTTACAAAGGAGTCAACGGTTACAAAGGAGTCAACGGTTACAAAGGAGTCAATGGTTACAAAGGAGTCAATGGTTACAAAGGAGTCAAAGGTTACAAAAGAAAACAATGATTACAAAAGGAAGCAAAGGTTACAAAAGAAATAACAGTTCCCATGGTTGAATTGAATTTGTGGTCACCTGAATTATTGATTCAACTTAATGTATTTTATTTTGATTTAATGTATTTTATTTTAATTTAATGTATCTTATTTTGATTTATTGTATTTTATTTTGATTTAATATATTTTATTTTGATTTATTGTGTCCCATTTTGATTTACTGTATCTTATTTTGATTTATAGTATTTTATTTTGATGTACCGTATTTTATTTTGATTTATTGTATTTTATTTTGATTTATTATATTGTTTTTGGATTCATTGAATTTGAATTTGAATTATTTTATTTTATTTTCAATTATTATTTTTTCTTCTTGATTTATCACATTTTATTTTCATTTATTGTATTTTATTTGAATTATTATGATTTTATTGAGATTTTCCCGGAAATCCTTATAGACCTCCCCCAGGGATATGGGATCCTTCTCCAGAGAACTGGCCTCAAAATTCCTCCATTGAAGGCCGTGGGAAATGTGCCCGTGTGTAGCGCGGGAAATGCTGATGTGAAGGGCACGGGACATGGTCCCGTGAGCAGCATGGTTACATCAACGGCGCGAAAAATGCTTATATGAACGGCGCGGGAGAGAGCCATGGGAAATATCTCCATTAGGACGTGTGAACTGGTTCCACGAATGTGAGAAATACTCCCGCGCGTGTAAGAATACTCCCGCGGCATTACAAAATACCTCCGCGCACCCTGATATAATACTCCCGCGCATGTCAAAATACCTCCGCGGGTCACAAAATACTTCCACGCATGACATAATACTTCCACGCCTGTTACAAAATACTCCCGCGGTGCCAAAAATACTCCCGCGGTGCCAAAAATACTCCCGCGAGTGCCAAAAATACTCCCGCGAGTGCACAAAAACTCCCGCGGCGCCAAAAATACTCCCGCGAACTCAGGAATGGTTCTGTGCTGAGTAATAAGAGGGTTTGGGCGCTCCGCGCCCTCACGAACATGGCCTGCGGCACCTAAAAACGCCCACGGACCCACCATGCTCCTTTCACTTATTGGATATGATAGAGCATATTCACAAATATTTTTGAAATTTTTGAAATTTTATCCTCTGAGTTATCAAGGATATGTATATGTACATCTGAAATACCAAACATTGGAAGGGTTTTTTGAGTCACTGTATGTGTTGTGCCCTCATACAAATTGTTAGGGTGCTCCAATATTTCAAAAAGAGTGGATAGTACCATAGTGTTATGACCAGAAATCCCACCAGACTCTGGGCACTAACTTATATGCACCCACACCCTACATGCACCAATTATCAGTTTACAGGAATACCTGCCAGACTCCATACATCAGACCTGTCCATGCTCGACCTTTATTACTTCATGTATCAGTCACTGGAATACCCGCTGGACTCCATTCCTGTCTATCTCCAACCCTGTCCCACACACCAGTCACTGGACCCCACTCAGAAAATCCAACAGCTCTCTAACTGAGCCCCATTCCCATTATGGTTAAATGACCTGTCATGATTTGGACTCCACTCCCACCCGGTTCCCATTATGGTTTTACAACCTGTCACAATTCAGACTCCATTCCGTTCCTAACACCAAGTTTGGTGTTTATTTATCTCATTTTATGTTTGCTAGTTTGATTTTCATTATTACTGGATTTGGTTATGTTATTCATTCCACAGTCTATATAGTCTGGCAGATGTTGTACATACAATCCAGTCAGAAAATTAGCTTAGATTCCCCTCAGTAATCTCAAGTATATTTTCTGCTCTAATGTTAGGATACACACACAGGCCAGGTTTCCGGAGAAACCTGCAGGATATCCGGTAGGACTTGGCTTCAGCTTATAGACTGCACCCTCGCTAGATTGTGTTGTCCAATTTCAAACGGACGGACGGGAGTCCTGGGGAGTCCGGGTGGGGTTCGTGGGTCGTAGGTCGTAAGTTGGAGGTCATGGGTCATAAGTCGAGATAGTTGAGAGAGATAGATGCGCCGGAGCCCGTGGGCTCCGACTAGTGCGAGCGATGTGAATTAAGTAAGGTTTTTAGAGCGGAAAATGTTATTAGACTACTGGGGGGAATCTAAGCTAATTTTCTGACTGGATTGTATGTACAACATCTGCCAGTTTATATAGACCGTGGAATGCATGACATACCAAATCCAGTAATGATGAAACAAAACTAACAAAACATGAAACGGGAATAGTAAACACCAAATTGGTGTTAGGAATGGAATGGAACGGAGCGGAGTCCGAATCGTGACAAAGCATAACCCATAACGGGAAATGGAGCGGGAGCAGAGTCCTAAATCGTGACAGGTCATTTGACTAAAATGGGAATGGGGCTCGATTAGAGTGGTGACGGGATTCTAAGCAGGGACCGGTGACTGGTGCATGGGACGAAGACGGACATAGACAGAGTCGGAGTCCAGGGGAAGTCTGGTGACTGATATGTGTCATAATGAGGTCGAACGTAACGAGTCTTGACGTAATGGAGTCCGGCGGGAAATCCTATAAACAGACGATTGGTGCTTGTAGCGCGTGGGGGTGTACAGGTTAGTGCCCGGAGTCCGGCGGGATTGTCCAGTCGTAACAGTATCCTCCCTTTATGCCGAAGTCCCAAAGAGGCTCTAGACCTAAATAAGGTTCTTGTCGGCTACGCGCATGTGTCAAAAGTCATGTCAGTTACACATATGTGTCAAAGAGTCATGTGATCTGGAAGGTAAGGTTCAAATGCGACGAGCCTATATATAAATTTGAAAAAATAGAAATTTCTTCTTCTTTATTACCCCCATCTTCAATAAAATGGGACCAAAACCAACACCTAAAAGAGCGATGCCAACTGCGGGGTCCTCCACGGGCTCTCCGTATCGGGCACCTTGGAGCGCAGCACAATTGTTGGCGCAGCGAGAAGAGCAGCACCGACTTCACGAAGAAGCAGAGAGGGAGGCGAGGGAGGCTGAGGAGGCCCTGGACAAAGAGTACCAGGTAGCATTGGCCGCGGAGGAAGAGGCCACAAAGGAGAGGGAGCATGAAGCAGAGGAGGCTGTGCAGGTGGCCGCGGAGAACGCCCGGGTGGCTGTGGAGAAAGCCCGGTTGGCCGCGGACAGGGCCGCAATTGTTGTGAGAAAGGTAAGTCCCAATATTCACTTGTCAAAATTTGCTGACTTGTATTTCTCAGTGCAAGGCGACAGAGGTGGAGTCCGAGTCCGAGGGAGAGCCAGAGAGCCCCCAAAAGGTAAGCCTCATGTCCGTGGGATAACCGTGGAAACTGACCGTATCAACAGAAGGCAAGGAAGGTGGCGCCAGTCCATCTTCCGACGCGGAACGAGCTGCGGTGTTCCGGTTGTAACAACTGGAACACTGAATGCAACTGAAAGTCTGGCCAGGGTCCGGGGTGCTATCAATGCACGCACCTCAAGGTGAGGTGCTTGCTTGTTCACGAGCAGGCCATGGGGTCCAGGGCGCGAGATGTAAGCAGGTTGGACGGGTTGTCCGGGTTGGACGAAGTCCTTGGACGGATCACCGAGGGCATCGAGGCCCAAAACGAGTTGCTCCGGAAGAGCAACAAGGTCCACATAGTGGTGGCAAAGGAACTGTGCGGACTCCACGAGGAATTTTGGAAGTTCCTGGCGGAGTATGGCGGCTATGTATATGAGGAGCCGCAAGTCGGGAGTTCCGAGGATGCCAGATTGGATGAGGACGGGGTTGACATGGAGGTCGCAGAGCTTCCTGAGGAAGTAGCTGAGGCGGCGGGAAAAAAGCACAGCCCCATAGAAATAGATGAATAAAATAGAAATAGAACTTGATAATAATTGAACATAAAAGTAAAGCGTGAAAAACATAAAAAATAAGAGTCAAAGCCAAAGTCCATGGAGAGTCCACTTAAAGACTTGACAAGACATGTCAGAACCTGTAAAAGCAAAGAGAGACATAGGGCGACAGGGAATAATGAAAATGAGTCCAAACGTAACACGGGGTCCGTGGAGTGTGGTCAGAGAGAAGATAATGGTCCAGGTTTGAGCCAGTAAGCTGTATGAAAGTCAGTAATAATTTCCGTGGCATTACCGAGTTCTGTGGCCAAAATCCATGAGGTCTCTTCATCGGTGCCCTTGTAACCCGCCCACTTGACCAAGTAAAGCAGTTTACAAGTGCGTCGACGCTTGTCTATTTTTGAATCTAAAATCTGTGAGATTTCAAACTCGGGTTCTCCGTCAATGATGACAGGAGGAGGCAGAGATTGCATGCGATCCGGGATAGTGTTAGCAGTACAAGGTTCAAGCATAGAAACATGAAATACCGGGTGTACCGCACGCATGCTATCCTGAAGCCATAGAGTCCAAGAGACTGAACCTACTTGTGCAATAATTTCAAACGGACCTAAATATTTTTCAGCAAGCTTCTTTGATGGACGGGTAGTCCAGAAGAATTGAGCTTTGACATAAACACGGTCGCCAATCTTGAAGTTTGGTGGTGGGATCCGGTGTTTGTCCACTGAATGTTGGTATTGCTCTTGGGTGGACAATATTGCAGTCCGGAGTTCCTCGTGGAGCTCGTGGAGGTCCATGGTGAACTCTTGAGCGCAAACAGAGGCGAGATTTCATTCTGGATGTCCTGTAATATTTGGATTATATCCTTTATTTGCAAAGAACGGGGAAATGCCAGTAGTGACCGAAGGTGCATTGTTGTAAGCAAACTCTGCAAGTGGTAACAAGGTTTTCCAATTGTCCTGTTGGTAGTTGCAATATACACGGAGGTATTGTTCCAATGTCTGGTTGACGTGTTTGGTTTGTCTGTCACCTTCCGGATGATGTCCAGACGTAAAATATAATGTCATGTCCAAAGATTTTCCGAGGGATCTAAAGAAGTGAGACACAAACTCTGATCCTCGATCGGAAGTCACGTGGGACGGAACTCCGTGCTTGGAAAATACGTGGATGATGAAAAGTTCTGCTAACTGCATGGACGTAATTGTATCATAAGTAGGGATGAATATACCTTGTTTTGAGAATCTGTCAACAACGACTAGAATAGCAGAAAAGCCTTCATAATCCAGTAGGTGTTCAATGAAATCCATAGATATAGAATTCCACGGGTGTTCCGGTACCAGAAGTTGTTTCAAAAGGCCATATGGCTTGTGTCGCTGAGATTTCGAGCAGGGACAAGTAGTACAAGATTTAGAATAGTGCTTAACGAATCCACCGAGTCCGGGCCAAGTATATTCTCTTCTTATTAATGATAGAGTTTTGTTGTACCCGAAATGTCCCGAGAGTGGATGATCATGTTTATATTGAAGGATCCTGAGGCGGAGGCTGTCGGAGTCCGGTACATAGATGCGATCGTCAAGTCTAATGAAACCATGTTGATCAAGAGACCACCGAGGTTGATAAGGGTCCACGGGATTGTCCAGATGAGCTTTAGTAACTGGGTCTAGCGGAATTGCCAATAGAATATCTTGATGTAACTTCTTGATATCCATAATGATAATTCCACAGACAATGGGATTGACGAGGAAAGTTGTGCAGACCGATGTGGTAAGCTGTTGATTCATGAAAATAGGTTTCAGGTTGTGCGGATTTACCGTTGCATAGTCGTTGCTCCCCTCTTTAGGATAGACGTCCCATCATCTAGTTAAAGCGTCAGGTTTGCCGCTGAGACGGCTGGGGCGAAAGTGGATAATCATGTTGAAGGCAGAGAGATATTCAGACCAGCGGGCCTGCCGGTGGGTCAAAAGTTTTGTGGTAGAAAAGTATTCCAGGTTTTTGTGATCTGTTACAACATCAATAGGAACTCCTGAACCTTCCAAATAGTGTCACCACGCTTTGAAAGCTGAGAATATTGCCAGAAGTTCTTTATCATGAATGTCGTAGTTGACCTCTGCTCCGGTAAAAGTCCAGGACAGAAAAGCCACGGGGTGAACTTCTCCGTCAGAGTCCTGGATAGACAGAATGGCTCCAAGTACATAGTCGGAGGTGTCCGTTTCAACAATGAGCGGGAAGTCCGGTTTCCAATGTGACAGAATAGGAGCTGTAGAAAAAGAATTTTTTAAAAGATTGAAAGCTTTTTGACACTTATCATTAAAGTTCCATGGAGTACCCTTACACGTAAGATGGGTAAGGGGTACCGTGATGTCGGAATATCCACAGATAAAACATCTGTAAAAATTGGCAAAGCCGAGGAAGGATTGTATATCTTTAACTTTTCGGGGTTCGGGCCAATCTTTGATGACTTGCACTTTTGTTTTGTCCATTCGGAGTCCATCGGGTCCCATCATGAAACCTAGGTATTCCACGGAGTCCATGTCAAAAGTACATTTTTTACCATTTGCGAATAAACCATGTTGTCTGAGCCTCCGGAGAACTTCACGGACTTGTTTGTCATGTTCTGTGGGATTCTCGGAGTAGATAAGAATGTCATCCAAGTAAACAATGACACATACATCGAGCATGTCGGAGAAAATGTCATTGATAAAACACTGAAAAACAGATGGAGCATTGGTGAGTCCAAAGGGGATGACCAACCACTCGAAGGCCCCATAATGGGTTCTAAAAGTGGTTATCCATTCGTCGCCCATGGCAATCTGGACCAAATGATAGGCGTGCTTGAGATCTATTTTGGTGTAAATCTGGGCATTCTGCAGAGCATCGAGCAGGTCAGATATAAGTGGGAGTGAATATTTGTCCTTTTTGGTGACAGCATTGAGTCCTCTAAAATCAACACATAGTCGAAGGGATCCATCCTTTTTTCTGACAAACAGAACAGGTGCTCCAAAAGGAGACTTTGAGGGTCGGATAAAACCTATGGACAAATGTTCATCCAGGAAATCACAGATTGTGGATAATTCCATGGACAAAAGCGGGTAAATATGTCCTAGGGGTGGCTGGGCGCCATCTTCAAGATCGATTTTTAAGTTGTATTCTCTGTGAGGCAGAAGCTGGTCAGCTTTCCGCTTGCTAAAAACATCCGCGAAGTCATGATATTTCTCCAGGACACCTTCTAGGTCAGCGGCTTGCTCAGATTCAGATACCGGGGTTGAAAAACATCCAGTTGCTTCATCAATTTTTAAATTGAAAGTGAATGCCTGGGACCCATCCATTTTTGAAGCCCTAATAAAAGCTGCAGCATTAATCAGAGAAATGGACGGAGGTGCCGTGGGTTCCGGGGAAGCTATAGGTGCCGTAGGGATCACAGGAGTCCTCGAGACTGCAGGTGCCGGGAAGGCCATGGGTGCCATGGAGGCCGAGACAGGTGCAGTTTCCTCGGTCGCCGCGGGAGTCCGGAATGTTATACTGTTAGCTATCCAGTCAATCAACGGATTGTAGCAGGTAAGCCAGTTATGTCCTAGGACCACTGAGCAACTTGAGTCTAACTGGGTCACATAGAAAGTGACCAATTGAGATGTTCCACAAGGGAAATTGATGGGTAAATCACAAGCTTGGGTAACAACTGAATTACTTGTGCCATCAAAGAGGCGGAGTGCGACGGGATTTATCGAATAAGTTAACAAAGAATTTTTTTGTGTGAATTTTGTATCTAAAAAACAATGAGTTGAGCCGGAATCTATGAGAGCTGAAAAAATGAATTTTGGAATCATATTAGACATAATTTTAACGAAAAATGAATCAGAATGTGAAAGAGCGGATGCGTTGAGGCGAGTGAACTCTTGAATGCGCAGAGAGGCAACGCAACCCCTAACCCGCGCGGAGTCCGTGGGGTTGCTTACTCTTTTTTTGAATTGGCAGCCAGTTTGTCCTTCGACGGGGTTTCTGTGGAGGCTTTGGCTGATTGACCCTTTGAAGAGTTTGCTTTTGCCAGCGGACATTCCGGGACTCGATGACCGGGTTTCCCACACAAGAGACAGAGGTTGTTGTCCATACAACGTTGTCTTTCTTGTGGAGTCAATTTGCCATCAGGTCCGAGTTTGCCTGAGAGGTCAGGTTTTCCGGCTTGCTTGCCGGACTGTTGACCCTTGTTGTTATCCTTATTGTCCTTATTGTTGTTGTTGTTTGAAGACTTTTTATCATTCTTCTTGTCAGATTGTGTGGAGTTCTGGTTGCTGGTTGACGAATTATTGTTATTGTTTTTGTCCTTGGACTTGTTTACTTTGTCCGCGGATGTCTCGCAGGCAACTTCCACGCGACGTTCCCAATAACGTGCGTCCGCATTTTGAGCTTTGAGGCGCATACGGGACAGGGCTTTTGGCTTGCCATCTTCTCCTTTCGAGACTTTGTCTTTAAGGCGGGACGGCAGACCGGCGTAGAATTGGTGGTGGAGAGCGGGATCGCCCCACTGACAACGAGCTGCAAGATTATTGAATTGGACGATGTAGTCCGTGATGCGCTGCGTGTCCTTCATATGAAGATTTATGAGACTATTCTCGGCTTCTCCTGTCAGGTCATATGGGCCGAAGTTGGTTTCAAGCTTCTCAACAAAAGCCTCCCAATTTTCAAGCCAGAGCAGCTCTTCCTCGGAAATCCCGCTAAAAGCTGGTTTGAACCATTTCAATGCAGATCCCGACAAATATGACAGTGCGTAGTTGACTTTTCAGGAGTCCATGGAGAATGCAGCAGCACGATCATGGAAGTTGAAGCGACATTGCATGAGGAAAGTAGAGAGTTTGTTTGGGTTGGAACCCGTGAAGGGTTCCAGAGCATTGACTTTTGACCATGGAGGTTCTTGTTCCTTTTTCTTTCATTCTTCGAGCAGGTGCATCATGAATTTATCTATGGTACCTGCTAAAAATTCAGAAGTAGGATCCCCCAAGTGCAGTCGTTGAACAGGCGGAGGATTTTCGAGAGGGATTTCAACACCTTTGCCCTTGTCGGGGGCCACGGAATTGTCCTCATGCTCGGATTCGTCCAGGTTTTCCAGGACTTCTTCAATACGGGCCTCTTCCATGGGTTCCGACTGGTTCACAAGCATCTGACTGGTATACAGAGTTAACGGGGAATGAAGAGTTGATGGTCCAGGTATTGATGACTGTGCGCGTGTACTTCTTCTTGGTGGCATAATGAAAACAATCTGTGAGTATTAGTCAGAAAATACTGTTAGGATACACACACAGGCCGGGTTTCTGGAGAAACCCGCGGGATATCCAGTAGGACTTGGCTTCAGCTTATAGGCTGCACCCTCACTAGATCGTGTTGTCCAATTTCAAATGGACGGACGGGAGTCCCGGGGAGTCCTGGCGGGGTTCATGGGTCGTAGGTCGTAAGTCGGAGGTCGTGGGTTGTAAGTTGGAGGTCGTGGGTTGTAAGTTGGAGGTCGTGGGTTGTAAGTTGGAGGTCGTGGGTTGTAAGTTGGAGGTCGTGGGTTGTAAGTTGGAGGTCGTGGGTTGTAAGTTGGAGGTCGTGGGTTGTAAGTTGGAGGTCGTGGGTTGTAAGTTGGAGGTCGTGGGTTGTAAGTTGGAGGTCGTGGGTTGTAAGTTGGAGGTCGTGGGTTGTAAGTTGGAGGTCGTGGGTTGTAAGTTGGAGGTCGTGGGTTGTAAGTTGGAGGTCGTGGGTTGTAAGTTGGAGGTCGTGGGTTGTAAGTTGGAGGTCGTGGGTTGTAAGTTGGAGGTCGTGGGTTGTAAGTTGGAGGTCGTGGGTTGTAAGTTGGAGGTCGTGGGTTGTAAGTTGGAGGTCGTGGGTTGTAAGTTGGAGGTCGTGGGTTGTAAGTTGGAGGTCGTGGGTTGTAAGTTGGAGGTCGTGGGTTGTAAGTTGGAGGTCGTGGGTTGTAAGTTGGAGGTCGTGGGTTGTAAGTTGGAGGTCGTGGGTTGTAAGTTGGAGGTCGTGGGTTGTAAGTTGGAGGTCGTGGGTTGTAAGTTGGAGGTCGTGGGTTGTAAGTTGGAGGTCGTGGGTTGTAAGTCGGAGGTCGTGGGTTGTAAGTCGGAGGTCGTGGGTTGTAAGTCAAGATAGTTGAGAGAGATAGATGTGCCGGAGCCCATGGGCTCCGACTAGTGTGAGCGATGTGAATTAAGTAAGGTTTTTAGAGCGGAAAATGTTATTAGATTACTGGGGGGAATCTAAGCTAATTTTCTGACTGGATTGTATGTACAACATCTGCCAGTTTATATAGACCGTGGAATGCATGACATACCAAATCCAGTAATGACGAAACGAAACTAACAAAACATGAAATGGGAATAGTAAACACCAAATTGGTGTTAGGAACGGAACGGAATGGAGCGGAGTCCGAATCATGACAAAGCATAACCCATAACAGGAAATGGAGTGGGAGCAGAGTCCTAAATTGTGACAGGTCATTTGACTAAAATGGGAACAGGGCTCGATTAGAGCGGTGACGGGATTCTAAGCAGGGACCAGTGACTGGTGCGTGGGACGAAGACGGACATAGACAGAGACGGAGTCCAGGGGAAGTCTGGTGACTGATATGTGTTGTAATGAGGTCGAACATAACGAGTCTTGACGTAATGGAGTCCGGGCAGGAAATCCTATAAACAGATGATTGGTGCTTGTAGCGTGGGGGTGTACGGGTTAGTGCCCAGAGTCCAGCGGGATTGTCTGGTCGTAACATCTAATCTCCTCTTTGAAACACACCACTCTTACTCATTGGAGCCCATGGGCTCCGACCCATCTATCACTCGACCTCTGACCTAGTTACATATCTCAACCCCCTGATCACTCAACCCATGAACCCCACCCGGACTCCCCAGGATTCCCATCCACCCATTTGAAATTGGACAAGATGATCTTGCAAGGGTGCAGCCTATAAGCTGAAGCCAAGTCCTACCAGCTTTCCTGTGGGTTTCTCCAGAAACCCTCCCATAAATTCTGTGCATGCAACTTAACACATAGAGATGGAGTTCAACACTTAGCTCAATCAGCTGGGGGTCCAAAATACTAAGAGTCATGAAGTAAGAGTTCATAGCTTGCTGAGAATGTTGTTGAGGGTATTGAGAAGGGAGGAGAGGGACTGAATTTAAGTCAATTTTTGAACTAAGGAACTGTAGTATACATGAAGAAGATTTATACTATGGAGGTTGTCCATAATCATTGTAATATCAAATGTTTACTAATAAAAGCAATATTGCCACAAAACTTCATCTTTAAATGGCAGTATCTATTCTGAGACTATTATATTGTTAACCCTCAACCATGAGAAACAATTCTCCATATGACATCCTAAACAATTCAGAGTCAATTAATAGAACCTATTGTATATAGTTTTCCAAGTTATGTAAATACTTGCTAATACTTTTGTTAGTAATTTGTTTTTTAAAAGCTAAACTTAGTTATTTCCCAGTAAAATATGTGAGATGTCATTGGAAATTTTATTACTTGAACACACTCATCACTTCCAGTATCTCCTTGCACATTTCTATTCCTTTCTGCAAACCATTCTTATCTTCATCCCACTTCATTGGACCTATTCAGAATTGTACCGTAAAGGTCAATCCTATTTCCCATCTTAGTCACCTCTAGTTACCTCACAATTACTTACAGTGACCAATCCCTTTTACTGTATGTCTGCATTGTAATTTGATAGTCAATACAGTGATATCATACCTAGAGGGTCAATATTCTTTGCATATCAAACAGTTACAACTTCTATGACTCTGATTTGTTTTGTAACCCAGTTGTCAGCTATTTTATTATGTCCATTGTATATGTTCCTGTTATGATGATGACTTTTCCTGGACTACAGTCACCCCTGCCTGTTTTCTGCCTTCCATTCCATTTTTCCATTCTGTTGGATTGTGTTACGACCGTGTCACAACCCTATCGGTCCCGAGGTTATCGCCACTTATCAACGGTTCAAGTCACCATCTCGGAAACCATCGGCCCCGAAGCTGACGAATGTTTTCACGAAGATCAAACTCCGTTTACGCCCACATCAAAATAACTCGTATTGTCTGGTCAAACTTTGATACGTCCCCTTTTATTATGTTGATCCATTCAATCTTATGTTTCACATATGTCTATCTATATTTGTAGTCCTTGAACTATTTCCTTTTATCGTAATCCCGCTCTCGGTTATCATCGGCCTCCGAACTAATCATAAACTTCCCGTTCCTAGTCAAGCTTATTGTTAATACTGTTTTCCGCCCTTCTCCCCATTAGTATTTTCTAGACGCCTGTTACTTGTATATGAACCCGCTGTAGTTGTAGTTACTAGGCAATCAGAATATCGACTCAGAATACCCTCATACGCCTGTAATAGTCTCATACTAAGAATCCCCCCATCCGCCTCCGCATGCGCTCGCCCACTCCCGGCCCCGACCCCTTGGCCCGACGCTCGACTTGTCCTTCGGTTCCGATCGGTATCTCGCCGAAAAGGACTCTTTAGGATTAGTCTTCGCCCGCCTGAAATCTAAAGACACCCTACAGATATTTGCAAGGGCGCAGCACATAAGCTGAAGCCAAGTCCTTCCAATCGGTCCCTGTCGGCCACCGACATTAGTCAGTTTTCAGTTCTTAACAGATTGTAGTATGATTCATCTATATAAACTAGCACAAATTGAATTGACAACACAATCAAAAAATCAACTTAGTTTCCCCCATACTCCAATTATAGTTTGACTCTCAACCCATACCCTCAGAACCCATGGATCTTCCAACCTAGAGTCTTTGGACTTCCTGCCTCAGCTCTCCCACATACTCACCATCCTTCCATCTTCCTGGACCCCTGGACCTCCTGTTCACTCTGTCAGAAATTGGACACAACAATCATGCAAGGGTGCAGCACATAAGCTGAAGCCAAGTCCTACCTGCCACCTGGACTTTCCACAGGTTCTCCTCAGGACCCTACCTGTAAGACCTGAGCTTAACTCCAATTCTAACAATCCCACTACTCTTCATGCCACTTTGCCACATCCTACCTCAGACCTTTTATCATTTATGTTTACCTCATAACCCATTTCCCTGATCCTCTCTCTGTTTTCCACTATTCCAATCATATTGTAGTTTTATTTCTTGGACCTCTGTATTCTGTTCCACTTAGTATAAATCCTCATCCTGTGTGCTACTACTCCCCCAATTCAAATATTTACTAAATACTCTCTCTTTTGAAGTTTGTGTGTTACCACTTGTTAAGTTTTCATGGTGCTGTTCCTAGACCATATAACTTTCCATTTGTCTGAGTGAGGTGGCAGTACTCATTGTAAACAGATAAGGACTAAACAAATACAAATAAACCTTATATAGCCCAAAATACGCAGTGAATTTCCAACCGCAGTGACCCGAGCCCTAATGCTCGTGATCTCCTCGCTAACCAAAATCCCAGAAAAGTTAACACCACTGGCCCGCCGATGGCTCATTCCCTCCAACCCTTAGCCCCAAATTACAGCTGAGCATTGATTAGGTAATGAGATTTTGGTGAACTATGTTTTGGGAACCATAGGTCTAGAGAAATATCCCGACACAACTAACGCCCAGCGTTTCCTAAAATGAACTAAAATAAAGGCTTCGTAGTAGATATACTAATGTGCAGGATGGTCGCCTTGGCTGTGACTAGAAAGAAGAAAAAAACTGTTTCACTTTTCGGTGCATGAGAGGACAAGGAGATATGAGCCGAATATATGCTAGACATTCGGTAATAGAGTTTGTGATCCGAGTACCGTGTATCATGTATAAAAAGATGCAAGTCTATACGAAGGCCACGCGTCCCGAGGGCCAAGTCCCAAGATACCACTATCGCTTGAGAACGGGTCTGAGGTACGGTAGGCCGCGCAGCAGCCATCATACATAGCTCGAACGGTTGAGTAGACAAATATTGAACTAGCTCCCGATGAAAAAGATAGCCAAATTGCGATGTGGTGTGCTAACACACACCCATATTCTGGGCATCTGCGAATCTGGACTACGACTTGAAGTATTCCAAATTTTACCCGGTCTTCTCCCATACAAAGGACTCTATCCGGCCTGGGCTGTGGCAAGGAAGCAAAACCTGACGCCACGACATCTGGACTTCTGCCGCTCTTTTCCGATTGAGGACTGATGCTTTGTGTCGCCGTGGATATGGCAGTTCGCCGGGGCGTTGACAGAAAAAAGCAGCTAAGCCTGATAAGATACAAAGCGCGGTGATCCCGCCATGGTTATGGGACTTGATGCGATGCTGCGGGTTGCGGTGTTGGTGGTGGTGGTATACATTTGTGATGAGAGGAAGTGTTGTGAACTACCACATTTGATAGGGCCGAGGGGTTTGAAAAAAAAAAAAGTTGGACACTCGAAGAAGCATGATGTCCTATTGTTGGGTCTAGATATGCCAATCATTATTAATCAAACATTATTGTAGATACTTGAGATATCAGTAAAATTTAATCATCAACACCAGGAGGATGTCAAAATCCTGGTGTAAGCTCCACCCCTCAGGGCTCCGGTTTATTTATCTATCCATCTTTCCGTCACCTTTCTCATATATCATTCCAGCTCCCGGGGTTCATATTGGTGTAATATTACATTAAAGACACGAGGGAGCCACATGACTCGGATGTGCGCTGTACACCCTACGTCCGATACTAGTATATCCTCATTCGTACGTAGACTGTCTGTCTGAGTAGTTGTAGCAGAGCACGTGCACGTGGCTACGGTCATTAATATAAGTACAAACCGACGCAGATCATCCATTTGATACTGAACGGGGCCGATATCATTATAATGTCTTGCGCCGGCCAGAATGATGGGACTAGTCTGTGTGTACCCATAGACGGCCGAGCAACTTGATGGGTCGATTTTGATCCGTAAGATATAAACTCATGGCGAAAAAGTCGAGAAGGGAAAGGACTGTAAGGGCGGGATATAAACTAAGGGCGAAAAAAGCGAAACAATTTTAAGGGCGGGATATTACAGAAACAGTCGAGAAAGGAAACAGTGTTAAGGGCGGGATAATTATAAGTAGGCACGCATGGGTCGGGGCGATTCCGGTTCCTGATAGATTTATGAACGGGTAAGGCCGGGGCTGTGATGGCAGTATGTTTGAAAAGTACTTGTGGAGTAAATCATGAATATCATCCTGTGTATGGGCGGTACCTCCTACGCCTGAGTGACCGACGTCTCCGGTGGGCGGGCGATGGGAGCGGAAAGAAGCTTTTATGATGAGTTGGGCTGAGCGGAGCTGGTGATAGCCAAAGGCCTTGGGAGGGTGATGATCATGACAATAATGTCAGTTTGTGATATCGAGACTGGTAGAATATTCGGAGAAATCATGAGCCTGACAGGGTTTTAGAAAGTGTACAAAAATAAATAATAGCCTCCGCGGCGAGCATGGGGTCTGGCCCCCGACCGCCCCCAACCAACAAGACTCGTACCTTGCTTTTTTTTTTGTCCGCAGTTTATCCAGCAGTCCAATTGCGCGATGCGCTGTTGGAGAATCCTTCGGGAATGCGCATGATGTGCGGGGTCTCCGACGAACAGGTACTATGGCCAGAGCTAGACCAAGAAGACTCCAATGGTTGCCAAAATTGCCCAGGCACGGTACAACTGGATCATCCCTTGCTATCCATGCACCTATTCCTTGTAATGTCGACATGTACAAAGGAAAATAGCAAGTTGTCGCAATGCCAGGCGTTTTTGCGACCCACGGAATGGGACATCACTTGAACATCAGAGAGGAGAAGAAAGAAAAGAACTCCCAGCTGTCAACTTGGCCTGGAACCAAACAAGATCAGCATTGTTCTCACCATGTCGAATAATCAAATCCGCGTAACAGATATCCAACATCAAGGGCAGCATCACGGACATAGCCACCTGCGTGATTCCCCTCCCCAGCAATCTTCAATTGAATTCGCATGGTTACTTGAGCACGAGGTTCGGGGATCGTCAGTGGATCGGGATTCCATATGTGGCCCTGAGGTTTCATTTCCTGTGCGATTCGAAAATTCTCCGGCAAGAAGAAAGCTGCCGGAGCTGGAATCCAAGCGCTGAAGTCAAGTGTGATATTCTACAGGATTCGACGAGTACCGTAGATTAAATAATTAATTTCGTCGTCTTTCGAGGTGCGGTTAATATTTGCCCTTTTGTGACGGAACAAGGTGACGTCGGAAGTTTGGCGCCAGACCGTCGTGAAAGCAGCCCTAGTCCAAGGGATATAAATAGACTTGACACTGCTCCGTGTAACCGAGGATGGTTCGAAGATCACTGATATGTTTCACTGAGACGGGGAGGGCGCACTCTGGATTGGGATGATTGTGAGTAGTGGGATAAGGTACGGGCACGGTTGGACATGGCTGACAAACATGGTGAGCTCCGAGTCTGGAACGAGAGATCATATAATGTGGCAAATCTGCCAAGCGGACCTGAAATGATTTCGACACCTGGAGGTACTTATGTGGTCTTCGGCGGTGTGCGCCGCCGTGAGGATCGTCGTTTGGGAAATGTTGAGGAATATTTATTGAAGCGCGACCGTATTACAGGGACGAGCCACAGGAAGCTTACAGTCGACGTTGTGGCTGATATAATGCATTCCGTGACCATTCTAAATGTATTAATGTATTAATAAAATTTGACAGCATCAGTCACTGCAAGCATCACACCAGTATGTTTTATCCGGACTTCCGCCGGCGTACGCCTGGTTGGAATGTCTGATCCTGCAGGTCGTTGTCTAAGCGACGTATTTAGTCGGTATGCAGCTGTGGGAATACTTCCCTGATTTGCCTCGTTTCCCCAGGCCATGAGGAGGACATGCTTCTCTATGGCATACTCAAAAAATAATAGGACCCCTGTTACCCTTGATTCAATTCTTATGGAGCCTTCGGATAACCGAGATACCCGATGCATAGAATGGCATATATTTTTATTTTTAAGTATCCACGCTTGAGGCTCACTCAGTAGCGTACTATTGGTAGTTTACAAACATTCAATTTGCCCTGTGATTAGCTTTATTATACTTTCCCCACTCTTAAATCACTCCCCTTGATGCCTTCCCTCATGCAATATCACAGTTAGTCGAGTGTTCTTGGTGCACGTATTAATGAACACGGTTGGTCTTCCAAATGGCTCCCCAAAGGCAACCCCCCTCGTATGTCCGCTATCCGGACGTTCTTCATTCCAATGTACCGCCATATTACTACCACATCAAGGATGATGCATAGGTTCCCAGTCTCACAGCTCACACTTGCCCTAGGATTTTAGTTGGGAAGTACGGCTCTCGTTTGATACGCGCAGGGCGAGATTATGACTTTGATCAATTCATTTCCCTCCAGGTTTGATTTAGAATTCTTTATGATAAAATAGATAGACTAGCGGGGGTCCTGCTCGCCGAGCCGTGCCATGTCTGCGGCTGTATGCTGATGTGAGCGTCTAATATATACTTTTGAATCTCATTATTGTAATATAATACACTCAAATGCCGCTGCATCCATGTGTTGCTTTCACTCATTCCCTTTCACCCCTAACACTTTTGTTCCGCTACCATCATCATCTCCGCTATGCCCGTCCCCAGTCTCGCCGTTGCTCACACTCGACACCCCTTAGACATCCCCGATGAGGACAGCGAAGACTCACCCTTTGCACCACCATATCGCCACCATTCTTATACGGAACATCCATCTGTGCTCCTTACTCAATATCAAAGATTAGAGCTTGAGCATGAGGTCCGCACAATACACCAAGATGCGTTACTTGGCTTGCTCGACCAGGTTTTGTCCTGTCCCGAGCCTCTATTGTTTCTCATGGCACGTGAATGCCCAGCGAGTAAGTCAAGTTTTACGTCCAAATTTCTCCTTAGTTCTCAACATCATCATGTTTTATAGGCGACAACATTCTAGTTAGAAGTGAACGAGTTCATGCCGTTCTTCAAGTGAGTTTCGTCATATTTTGCTGTTTTATTGTTTTGGCATGTTCCTTATTAACACTCAAAAACCCGGACAGTTATTCTCCCAACTCCGTGCCAACACCTCCCAAACCGCCCTAAAACAATCATACAAACGAAATGCCTCGAATCCCCGAGCAGTAGCAAAAGACCTCTACACCTCCTCCCACTTCCCCCTAGCTTATACTCAATACCGCGCTTTATTATCATGTTTATCCTGCGACAAATGCGCGCTAATGAGCCCTCCCCAACTACACAACCACACCGTCGACCTCCTCGAGAAACTCGCCGTGACGTGCCTCCACGCGGGGTGGTGGATCGACGCCGAGCGGCACGCCGCAAAAGCGCTCAAATACGAGCCGTGCAGCACCCGTGCGCGACTGTGGCTCGCCACCGCGCACATGGGGCTGCAGAAGCTCGATCTGGCACGGGCGCACTTCTCGCTGCTCCCCCCTGCCGGCGAGTTCCCGCCTGCGTTCCCGCGGTGGATCGAGGCGCGTGTTGCGACGCAGCGTGTCATGCTGTCGAGGATGGAGATGGAGGCGAAGGGGCAGTATGACCTGAAGGCTATGGAGAAGGAGCCGCAGGATCGCGTCCCGGAGATTATGAGGAGTGAGGGCAGGTGGGGCGTCGAAGAGGTCCCGGCGGGGTGGAGGACGACACGAAGCGTTGTTAAAGGGGAGCTGTTGATTGTGAGTCGGCCAGTGGCTTGTGCGCCGTGTTATGTTGCGAAGGAAGTTCCGCCGCCGAATGCTAATGCGGATGTGGATATGAGTGGAGGTGGAAAGGCGTTCACGAGCCGTAGTAACGGCCAGACCCTGACGAATGGAAGCGCGTATAGCAAGTCGAGGGGTTTTTTGACGAAGCCATCCGCGCCTATGACCGCTCGGATCAATACGACCTTGACGTCTGCTACTAGAGCAGCAGCCGCGCCATCTTCATACAAGCCTCCCAACTCGCCCTCGAAGTCCTCCTCCATTTCTACTCCATCCAAACACACCGTCACGACCACCACCTCGTCATCCACAAACCCAACCACCGCAGCACCCTCGCCCACGATCACCCCCAAACCCACGATCCAGCTCGAACTCGAACTCGACGACACGTTCGCCCTCGCGCTCCGCGCAGACGACATGTTCTCCCTCGCCGCGTCCAACGCGGAAGCCTCCTTCTCCACCCCCGAACGTGCAACCTACCCGCCCAAAGCAATGGCCGCGGCGCTCGCGTCCAAGCCCACGCCCACGCCACACGCCCCCGCCCCCCCGCCTGTCCTCACCCCGCCGAACGCGTACCTCCCCAACCCCTCCCCGTCCGTGCGCAGCCTCCTCCCCGCGCTCTCCGCCGCGACGCCGCCGACGGCGCACACTGCGGAAGACCCGCCGGTCCTGACGCTCGCGCTCCTCGCGGACACGCTCACGCAGCAGGCGCAGATTATGCCGGCGACGCGGGAGAAGGTGCGCCGCGCTGCGGCGCGGTGTGTCAGAGCCGCGGAGGGGGTTATTGACATTGTCGGGGAAGAGGTGTGGGCTGCTGCGGTTGTGGTTTGTGTGTGTTTTGCGGTGGTGGTGGGTGGGGAAGACCGTGCAGCATGTGCGAGTGCAGGTAAGAAGGGGGGGTGTGCGGGGTGGAGTGGGACGAAGCATGCAGGACATGCGGTTTACTTGCCGATGTTGAAGTTGTTGAGTGTTGAGAGCGGGAAGGCGAATACGGAGGCGACGTTTGTAGGGCCGTATTTGGTGAGTTTTTGCCACTGGTTTCTCATTGGTTAATTGTATTTATAAACGTGCATTATAGTTCCTCAGAGCAGCACACGACCTCCCCGCTGGAACGCTCCTCAACACGGACACGTTCCCCGCGACGGTGCACGCTCCCCGCTTGGAGCATAAACGCCCACGAGTCACAGCACTAGTCAAAACGCAGACACCGCCATCTTCTAACCCCGATCACGAGCCGCCAACGACCCCCGTAGAGGTGTCGAAAGAAGGCGAGGTGGTCGATGATAGTGCGGGTGCGGGTGCAACGGCCGCTGGGCTGGAGGCTCATGCCGTTCCGATTCCTCTCGATGATGACGATGATGATAAACTTGATGCGTCGGCCAGGTCGCGATCCGATAGAGCGCCTTAGTTGGACTTTGGACCTTGCAGCGGCAAGTTTCAACCCCCCTCCTCCCTCCCTCCCTTCTCCCCACGGTGGTTCGTGGGTCGTAATGACCTCTGCTTGTTTGGCACTTGTACCCCCTTTTTCCGCCCCTTCCTTGGCCTGGCTTATTCTATTGCGGGATAAAACCGCTCATGACGGTCCCTTCTCTCTACTTCCCTCCTGCTCTCCACTTCTTGTCTGTTCCCAAACACTCATTACCGCTACCTAATTGGTTCTAAAACTCTCACTCACATGCACACGTTCTTGTCCTGGATACATCCCCTCTTACGATGTCTTATGCCACGGTCTGTCTTCTTCCTATGTGTTGTGTCCTGTTGTGTTTCATGTGTTGCTTTGTCTTATTATGGCTCCATACGATGCGCACACCTAATACTGTACTCTCGTTGCTGTTGTTTGTTTTATTTTTCAATTGTTCTTGTACCATACATTATTAGACTTTTTACTCGGTTTCTTTTCTTTTTCTTTTTCTTTGTTTTTTTCCAAAAGTTGGATACTCCCTAATTATGATAATCTGGATTGAATATACTGGCTCATATATAATGAGAGAGAAAACCTTAAATGCAGATGATATCTGAAACATGTCTCTGGTTTACATGTCTGGCACTGGCACTACCATACTATGCGCCTAGTTCAGGCATATATAGTACCAGACTGGCAACGGCATTGCAGAATGCAGTCTGCTTCGAATTCGCAGAATTGACTCGAGTGATGAATCCCCGATTAAGATGATAAAATATATCGAGATTAAGCACATTTGGGGCTCATTCACATATCAATGTCGGATAAGCAATGACGTAGCTGTGAGGACGCCGACGGCGTAGGATTTAGGGAGATTAATTAGTACTGATCAAATTGCGCAAGGACGTATTAACTCATTTTGAGTAATATAACACAAGGGGAGGATATGCCTAAATTAATAACCTCAAGCTATACGGGGGTCTTTTCCTTCTCTTTGAATTCAGAACAAATGACTGGCAATTGCTATACTTATCTCGCAGTGGAGTCGTCTGAAAATACCAACCAGCACTTTCGCGACGATTTAGCGGGTGGCCTATCCTCTTTGAGCGTCAGCCACCATCGGAGATCGTCAAAAGATAATCGGATTTTTCTTATTTAGCATGTCTCAATCTCAGATTGGAAACAACCGTGTTTGATTGCCGGTCCATCCAGCCCAAGGTTGTATATTTGTTGGGAATGGATGAGGGTATGCAGTTGCTCAAAGTCAACAGGCCAGCTCGGAAGGTTTGGAGCTCAGCGTCTTAGCGGTAAGCGTGGGGGACATACCTGATATTTAATTATGATTATTCAAGCCAGAACACCTGTACCGTTATCTCAGGGTCAGAAGTCTCCGATCTACAGGCTAAGCTCGTCGCAGAAAGCGGTAGATTTCTGAAGGAGCAGTTGTGGGAAGCATTGTCTTCAGTTGGCCGTTAGTGTGTGCTTTTAATGGAGGTTGGCGATCAAACGAGGGTGTCCTTGTCGATCAGGAACGTATCTGGTGTCCAAAAGTTGTCTGCTACCATTTGATTGATTGGGACAGTGGTGGACAAAAGCCAGTGGCTTTCAAGGGATGATCTTAATTATTATGACATCATTAATTTATACTGATGACTCTTACGCGAAGTGGGACTTTTTATGCAGAGGTAAGGTCTAATCAATTTGTATTGTATGATCTCGAAGTGCCATATGTTATCCAACCAATCAATCTCTCTATAGTACTAGTTGCTATTCCAACCACTACTTAGTCCCAGCAGCCGGGTGACATATTACCGGAAATAACGTATCTGGTTATTTGTGGCAATTCGTGATACGATAGCTAGGCTTGCGAAGTTGTGCCGCTTGTCCCTAGTAGTCTACTTGGAGTGGGTAGCATAATATCTTCCTCAAACAAAATAAAGTAAAGTCATTAAAAAAAGTATACGATATCGGGCATATCCTCCAAAAGCGATCAACAGCCTCCAAGGGAGCCTGTTACCAGGGCACAGGCGCATGCCGTCACTGAGCATTCGGCTGTTGGCTTCATAACAGCGACTAATTCGAACCATATTGGTGAGCGAGCAAATGATGAATTTATTTCGCTTTGTATGGATTATTTAAAAGTAGTCTCCACAAAATATTTGGCTAGAGATCCCGGATTTCACTGATCGCCCCTATTTCAAAACTCAGCAGACAGCTGACTCATTTATCACAAAGCCCCTGTTTAAGACCACTACATCGAACTGCACTCGCACATTGCCACTTTCTTCTTCATATCGAGAGATGTTCTCATTCGCATTTCAAATGGCGTTCTCTGTTGTAAGCCTATCAATGGTACCCTGTTACACGTACTTGACAGCTCTCAAAAGCTCGCAGCAACCACACAGTTCATGAAAGAAACCAAAGATGATTCCATTCACGCTGCTCACAAATCACACCGACATACTTGTTCAATCGAGAAAGCAAAGTATCCGGCAACAAACAAGCAATCTACCTCCGTCGACGATCATTATGTCGGGAGCAGAGCTACGTATGCTAGAGTCATGAGACGTCGTCGAGCTTTGTACACAAACATGGAGATGTATTACCACTACAATAATACCTAGCTTGAGTACGTTACTATGGACTACATATTCCAGTTATTCCCAGTTGTCGTCGATACTCTTGTCATATCGTTGTCTTGAATAATTTATGTACACCCCCGGTGGTATATTATTGGGCCTTTATCGTTGCAGGATAACTGGTGGATGAATAAAGAGTCTGAGCCGGGAATCGTCGATTAATGCTGCTACAGCACCGTGAATCGTGGAACGAAGTAGCGCATTCCAGCCAAAACATGTGCCATCTACGAATATCCTTCAAGTCCCGAAAAATTGAGCCAAGTTCCAGTGTCAATAACATAAGAAAGAAAAGGAAGAAAGAGCATCCGTGTGGGGCTGAGCATCGTCGGGATGATCATGGACCCCCCTATTCCTCGCAAATGCAATATATCGGAGACTACATATAAAATGAAATCATAAAATAAGAAACTAAGCTCCCTGTCGGCGAAAAAAGGCGCTAACAACTTACAAGTACTCTGACCAACTCCCGCCACAGTGACCGCAACCCACACCTGCCCTAGCAGACCTTGAACGGGCCGTCCAGTGACCTTCTCCCACGTTCTCTCCAATACCACAAAGAACCCTTGCGCAACAAAAAATTGAAGCATGCGCCAATCCCATGTGCGGGCATGCGCGTAGAGAGGGATCTCGTGGTAAAACCCGGAGGCGATAAATGTCCCGAAAACCAAGCCCACTCCCCGCCGCAGACCCAACCGTTTGCTGATCCAGCCGCCTAATAGCCCGCCATAGACAAAAAATGTCCGGCGGAGGACCTGCTGCCATCGGACGGACCAAAATTCCTGCAAACACTGCGACTCAAAGGGATTCCAGAAGATGGGCGGCCACGCCTTTGGCGGCTGCGATAAAATACCAACACCGACTAGTGTAGCCAGGTCATACATCACCTCGAACATACAGATGATCATCATGCCGGTAGAGAGATGGTATAACGTCGACATCAAATACCGTGTGTGCCAGGGCAGTGTTTGGATGAATATTGAACCGCCTTTCGGCGTACCGAATGGCGAGGCATGCTTCCACATCGTATCAATGGCATCGATGATCAAAAGTCGTGAGACCCAATGTTTGAATGTAGCCCAAAGGAAGGGCCTCGTTTCGGGTGGCCTGGGATCGGGTGGTATCGTCATTCCTCGGCCATAGTCAAACTCTAATCCTCGCGCAGCACAGAGTATCTCCAGTGCCTCCAACACAGGGGCAAAGAATCCGGCTGCAGCTGACTCTGTCACCGCATTCTCGCTGGGTTCTGATACCGGATTCGGCGATTTTTTCTCGAGATGTGTATTGTTCGTGTGGTGGTTACGCACTGCGCTGACGGCTGACGGGGTCATTTCTCCGTCTCCTGCGGGTGTGCCCCCGACTTGGCGGGGTGGTCCATGGACTGATTTATGTATTCCCCCTGCGTAGAATGCATAGTCTACAGCTTTCGATAGTACAACGAGACAGACATAGGCTCATATACGGACATGTCAAGATAATCCCCAAAATAGACACCAACCTCACTCACATTTTAACACGTTGTACGCCGCATATTCCCCGCCGGGTATTGTTATATGGAATCCGAGACGGATTAGGGACGTCAATGCAACCGGAAACAGGATGAGACGAAGGATGTGTGTGCCTGGTCTTCGAACTAGGTATGCCATACACAATAATGGTACGACGGGGAAAAGGATCTGCGACCACGCATCTGTGTCAAGGGGTATCTTCGTCGTTGTTTTGAAATGGAGTTCATGTGGGATTGCAGAGATAAGATGACGTAGACTAGTTTCCCTGTTTAGGCGTATGTACATTGTGAAAAAAAGACATTCTCGCACCATTGTTCCAGTAAGGTTCTCATGCTTAAAATTGTGACGCGACCGCTCGATAGATGGCAGCGATGGCAGCATGCAGCAGTCTTGCTGTATTAAGAAATCAAGTTCCGTGATGCAAGAATCGAATGCGTGGGGGCCACGTGCCGTTCAAAGGTAAGCGATTGAATACTCTTTAGGATAGTATCCGCGACCACTTGACAGATAATGTCGTAGTGCTGCGGAAGCGTTTCGTTTTGAAATGAGCGGAGTAAGGTATGCCGTGTAGTCCAACGAGTGGCCGGCCAATGCCGGTCGCTGCTTATGGCAATCGAGAGTGATCAGCTAAAAGAAGAGATGAACCGCGTCATATTTGCCCAGCACCGCTCTTAGAGGAACACATATGTACCAAGTGCAATGACTGCGAACTGTGGCTTCTTTTCGACATGAAATAAAAATTGAGATATAAGTATTCATACTTTGTACAATAATAAACCGCAAAGACCACTTTTAACATTTAGATTAGTATAGCTGTTTTCATTTTCATCTTATTCCAATCAAACTACATGGCAATTGTCGAGAGGGAGAGCGAAGCTACTAATTGCTAAGTCAGAATAAGCCCCCGTACACATATGTAAGTATACTATTATTTAGTCCTTTTTTTCTTGTCTAATGCAGGCACTGTTGAAGGTCACATGATCGCGGTTTTTTTTTTTAATACATTTATATACCGCATCGCATAACTAAGATACATAGCGGTTGGGAGAAAAAGTACCCTAATGGTAGGTGGAAGGCGGCAGGATATGTATGTAGCTGGTTGGTATGGGCAAGAAGGTCAAATGTAGGGATCGCGTTGAAGCACTACATTCTGACTTTGCATTTGGGGGCTTCTCTCTGCCTCTCTACGATTGCCGTGTTGTTTGGTTGGAATAAAATGAAAATGAAAGATACTAGGCTAATCTAAATAATAAAAGCGATCTTTTCAGTTCATTTCCGAAAACATGCGAATATTTCCTGATCAAATATTCACAAAAACGACTTCATGTTTAAAGGAGACCAATAAAACGGGAACAGGATTACCATTCGTAGTCAGTGTAACCTATATATGTATGTATCACTGTACTATTATTTAGTTCTTTATTTCTTTGAACATTGCATATCCTGTCCCCTTATATAACAATTTCTACAAAAAAAAAAGTGTTGTCGTGGCATAGTCCTACCCCAAAGTTGCTGGGCGAATTGCATTCTTCGGATAAGTGAGGGCGGTGCACCGGGTCCTCGTCAACCTTTGTGGCTGATTGCCATATAAGTCCCAGTCTCATTGCATGGCTAATGCTCACAATCCAAGGGCTGTGGGAATACGTTCCCTTGTTCTTCACGCTCGGGGTTATACATGTAGAAAGAGTGTTGATAAAGTACAGGATCCCTACCTCCCGCAGGGTCATAAAAGCTTGTATTGAAATTTCGGTCCGTTAACAACATTGTCAAGTCTCTAAATTCCAGTAATATGATCATATATCTTATTTCATTCCAACATCCGAAATGGTTGAGATTGGTGAACAACGAATAAATAACATCATCCTCTTATAATTTACATTTCCGCTTGACTAAAAAAGTGTTCTTGGCAGTTGCTGTAACAGTCATAGTAACTTCTGTGATCGTCCTCTCACACTTCCACTAGCGATACGGGGAAATCAGTCATTACCGCGTGAGCTGTGTGTGCTCCACCCCTCTCTGTCATCTCTCGGATGGCACGCGACCCTATTGTTACTTAAAAGCTTTGCTATTGAGTAAGGGCGAACATTGGAAAAGTGGCAGCAATAAGAACGGCGCTATTAAGGGTCAGGTACCTCATCCGTTCGTTGTACCTCATACCCTGCCGTGCATTAAATTCAATATACCGTACCACTGTCTTTTCCATATTATGACTTGAAATAACCTGATACATTTCAATCATATATTATTTCATACCGGATTCCGTTCAATAGGCGGAGAGAATAGTTTAATATATAGTATAAAATATGAATTAACAATACAGCGCAAATCTTCCTAAGGGTCCACGAGTGGCTAGGTAGCAGACACCTTAGATAGATCCACTTGGCGTTTTAAACCAAAAGTAAATAGCCGGGCTTTGCTCAATATACCATCTAGCTAGGTTATGCATGTATTTCCCAATTTCCTAATGAACTAGATGGTGTCAGTGGTATAGATGGTCTGTTGTGGCGTAGCTGAACTACTTACCATAAATGACTTCCAGATCCCTGACCTATGGAGTACAAAGCCGGAATATGAAATAATTAATAGGTATGGTGGTAGACACTGTTCTTGATAATATGCTGTGCAAGTTACGGAGAGTCTATGGTGAGCTGGATCATAAAACAGGGTTGAGATTTTTAAGTCCGGTAGGGTCCGAAATTGATTCGACAGGCAACAAGAAGAGTTAAATGTAATGGGATGTCCCTTTACAGACCCTGAATGAAACTTTCTTGTGCTTCACCTGAGATATCTTCGAGCGTTCTGCCCTTTGTCTCTGGGATGAGTAAGGTCGAGAAGATACCTGAAAGCATGAAGAATGCGAAGATTTTGAGGAAGATGTCGACGCGGTTAGTCTGGACGCGGTTAGTCTGGCTGAGGGCGACCTGGGCGACAATGGCACCGAGCTTTCCACACGCAGCGGAGATGCCGTAGGCAGTCGAACGGTACCGAGTGGGGAAGGACTCTCCAGGAATAATGAAAGTGGTGGTGTTGGGACCGAAATTTTGGAAAAAGTTGGCGAGACAGTAAAGGAATACGAAGGCGCTCTTGCTGTGGTTGAGGATGGCGTTATAACCGAAACCCTGAGCATGAGTGTGAGGGTGGAAGAAGTAAGAACATGTATGTGATTTAGCTTACCATGATTAAGAAGAGAATGGTGAGCATGATGAAGCCCATGAGCTGGATAGGCTTGCGACCCCAGCTATCGATGAGGAAGAAAGTAGCATAGTATCCAGGAATTAAGCCGGCAACTGATATTCTGTGAGAAAATATACTCAGAGTCGGTACAAGACGGCAGACGACTTCTAAATGTACATCATGTGACCAACGGAGATATTGAGTAAGTTCTGGTAGATGGCGCTGCCGCCCTGCGGAGGGACGACAGTTGCAAGGACAGTTGACAATATTTGACTGTTGTTGAGGCCAAGACCGTAGAAAGCGATCTAATAAAAGTGATGAGTTGGAATGGCAAGCCCAAAACGATAAAATAGCGTACGTCGAGGGCGAACCATGAATATGCAGCACCAACAAGGATTTTCGCATGATCCCACCTTCCGAAACTAAGGCGGAATGTATCGGTATATGCAATACTAATGAACAACTGTCCTCACTATTTCCGGAAATCACGCCTCGAAGCCTGGGGTACGGATGCACGGTGAACGATTGCGTCGGGGTTAATATTGAACGTTCCAGTAGTCAAAAATGTCTCGACATCTTGAGCAGCTTGTTGCACATTTCTCTCAATATCCATAGTGAAGCGGGGAGTCTCGGGAATCGTCAGACGGGAGTAAAGAGCAATGGCACCGGGGATGCATCCAAGACCGATGATGAGACGCCAGATGAAGTCGACATGGGCGGGGTCGAAAGGGTCGTCGTTCTGGATCTGCTTTCTGAAGGCAACTACGACGACGGTAGAAATAACCGCGGCAGTGAATTGACCCCAGCCTTGCATTGAGAACACTCCGGTCATGAGACGACCACGCGTCCTCGTCGCAGCGAATTCGCTATAGATGGGAGGAGGGGTAAATACCGGTGTATGAAGGGTAGTAAACAGAAATACTTACGAGGTAATGACCGCGCTAAGGGGGTAGTCACCGCCAATTCCAATACCCATTAAGAAACGGCAAATTACGAGAACACCGACGATGGAAACTGCGTGTCCGTGACCAGCAATTGCCTGAAAGAAAGTAGTGACAATGATGATGCCGAGTTCAACCCCGTCTGTGCAAGAAAAAAATAAGATGGTTATTGAATTCCCAAAATTCAATTTTTGACATACACATGCGTTTGCGACCGACTATATCCGCAAACCAACCGAAGAGGAGTTGTCCAATAAGAGTTCCGACGGGTGATGCCACTTTGATAGCGAGATCCTGATGTTGAGTGAGGCAAGTTGTACCAATTGGGCATGCTCCTCCCGTTCCTATATAAACGGTGATTATGGTGACATTCGCGAGATCGATTATATGTACTTACCTATTACATTCCCATATACGTTTCCAATCATAACACTTGCAAGGTCAATCGCAAACAAGTCTGTGAAAAAATTAGGGGAAGCCAAACCGCGAATAAGTTGTCCGCACCATAGGCATCAGTGAAGAAACCAAC
Source organism: Hysterangium stoloniferum (assembly GCA_015178975.1). Classification (NCBI taxonomy): domain Eukaryota; kingdom Fungi; phylum Basidiomycota; class Agaricomycetes; order Hysterangiales; family Hysterangiaceae; genus Hysterangium; species Hysterangium stoloniferum. Next base: position 441,861 of record WHVD01000030.1, on the reverse strand, counting down.
CCCTACAACAAAACAGACTTTAAAGTGAAAACGGCTGTTGAAAATATGAGTGTGTGCATCACATGCATCAGCAAAATGGCTTTAAGTGCTGGGATGCAGGATGCCCCAGACAACCCCCAGGAGTCTCCTAGAACGGGGGGACTTCCGCCAGGAACAGTCCGGATAAAAAACCAATTTGCTGATGTAACCAGCGAAAAAGATATGCATACTTGAAAGTAGCCTCGTCCACTTCTGCTAAAGCCATCATACGCCTCTGCGAGATTGAGAAGGGTACACCGCCATTGTTGCCGATGATATTGTTGCCAACGTGGTTACCAGCATTATTATTATTGCCACCCAATTCGTTTAAAGGATAGTCATCGGCCATGGGGGTGAGCAAGAGTACGACAAGGGGGAACAAGGAGCATAGAAGTTGGAAAGAAATCAGAAAGTTATATAAGAATGTCGATAGTACAGCATCAGCATCGCTAACTAATAGCTGTTGTTTATTCGGTGCCAGCATCTAGGCCAGACTGATAATAACCGAGACAAACGAACGTTTGACTGTAGACGCCACCCAATGAATTCGATGGAGAGTCTACAGGTCTTATAAGCTGTATAGCACCGGCAAGATGCGTCCAGCCGATCGGCCAGGAAGTCTGATGCCCGAATTATAACATTAGGGCAGTCCCTTATATACATACAGTTGCTGGTGACGATTGCCTTGCACTGAAGACGTTTCACTGTCTTCATTAGTTTTGAAGGATTTCTAATTTCGATTTTATGGAGGTTATTTCGTCAGTGAACGTGGCCTGGCTCTTCGTTTGTACATCGTGAGGGGTATGCCCAGCCAAGTGCGTATAACGCAAGGTATATAATCAGCCAAGGAATGACAGAAAGAGTAAGTCATCACGCCGGCGTGATCGACAACAGAACTCAGTGCCTCACGAAGCAGGACGAGAATCATCGATCCATTTAGCGATGAATGTAAGAAAATGACGATGGTCAGCGCCGACAACCCTGCCTTGAACCACAGCGCTTTAGGGCGTAGTCTGAATAAGGTTTATTGTGAAAGCATTCTGATCGAAATATGACGGCCCTGAAGAATCGTCCTCTAAATATGTGAGATTAAATCAAAAGAGGCGAAAATTCCAGATTGGGACTAGTTCATCTATCAATCAGCCTCAGCTCCAATGTTGGGGATTATGTCATGTTTCCCACGTAGACGAGAAACATCCAACTGCCGAAAACGCCTGCATTCAAAACCGACGCCTTAGTTGTTCACCCATAGAGGTCTCAATAAGGATAAGTTACACCGTTATTATCATAGCATAACAGTACTGATTATTACATTTAGATTTAGGTAGATACTTAGTTGCCCACCTATAGTTTACCATATATTCCATTTCCCTGATCTTTGTTCCATTTCCCTTGATCCCACTATTCCAATCATATTGTAGTCCCATTTCAGCCCTCCATATTCCATCCTATTTAGTATAAATTCTCATCCTGTATACTACTACTCACCAGTTGGAATATCAACTAAGAATACCCATCTGAATTCTTTATGCTTGTTAAGAACTGAAAACTGACTAATGTTGGCAGGCTGACAGGGACCGATTGGAAGGACTTGGCTTCAGCTTATGTGCTGCGCCCTTGCAATTATCCGTCAGGTGTCCTGAAATTTTGGATGGGCGAAGACTAGTCCTACTGAGTACCTCTCAGTGAACTACCAATCGGAACTGAAGGATAAGTTGAGTGTCAGGCCAAGGGGTCGGAAACCGAAAGTGGGCAAGCACACATGGGGGCGGATAGTGGAGTACTTAGTATGAGACTTCCAGAGGTGTAGGAGGGTATTCTGAGTCGATATTCTGATTGCCTAGTAACTACAACTACAGTGGGTTCATATACAAATATTCAGCATCTAGAAAATACTAACTAGGAGAAGAGCGGGAAATGGTATTGACAAATAAACTTCACTAGGAACGGGAAGGTTATGATTAGTTCGGAGGCCGTAAAATAACCGAGAGCAGGATTATGAGAAAAGGAAATAGTCCGAGGGTTACAAGTATATATAGACATATGTGAAACATAGAGTAGAACGGATCATCATAATAAAAAGGGATGTATCAGAGTTTAACCAGATAGTACGAGTATATTTGATGGGTGTAAACGGAGTTTGATCACCGTGAAGGCATACATCATCATCAGAAGACCTATGGTTTCCGATGTGATGACTTGAACAATGACTTGAATCATCGATAGGTGGCGATAACTCAGGGACCATCAGGTTGCAACATGGTCGTAACACTAGGCAATCAGAATATTGACTCAGAATACCCTCTTACACCTCTAGAAGTCTCATACTAAGTACTCTGCTACTGAAATGTCCTGAGATTGGGTGGTCATGTTTATGCTGTAAGACTCAAAGTCAGAGAGTGTTGGAATCCAGAACATAAATGCGGTTGTCAAGTTTAACGAAAACTTGCAGGTCGAGTGACCATCAAGGATGATCGGGGTCAGATGGGATATTGAGGTGTGCTTTGGTGACTGGATCTAATGGAAATGCCGATAATATATCTTGATGTAATTTTTCGGTGTCCATAAGGATAACACTGCACATGACTGGATGTATAAGGTAAGTAGCTCAGATTAACTTGGACAGTTGTTCTGATGAAAACATAGGCTTAAAATTATGCAGATTAACTGTGGCATAGTTGCTACTCCCCTCTTTAGGATAGACGTCCCATTGTCTAGTCATAGCATCAGGTTTTCCACCAAGGTGGCCAGGACAGGAGTGGATGACCGTATTGAAGGCAGAGAGGTAGTTGGAGAAGGGCCGGGTGACAGCATTTTCGGAATCCGAAGTTTCCAAAAGTTCGGAGAGATTGGAAAATCTGGAAATCTGAAATTGAGTTGAAACATTGATGCCAAAAGACCAAGTATGCTAAAAGGGTTGGAATGGTGCAAAAGGCCATATATGCTAAAAAGCCAAGATAAAAACAATCATAGCAAGAAGGAAAACTCAACAAAGAGTTAAAATTTGGAGAGTCCGAGGTTTCTGGAAAATCCAGGGGTTCCAGAAAATTTGAGGATTTCGGAAAGTCCAAGAAATTCTGAAAATCCAAAGGTTCCGGAAAGTCTGAGGATTCCGGAAGGTCCGAAAATTCACAGAATTTGAAGTCAGACAAAAGGGCTGAAAAGGCTGGAAGAGAGGTGTTAAGAACTGAAAACTGACTAATGTCGGTAGGCCAACGGGGACCGATCGGAAGGACTTGGCTTCAGGTTATGTGCTGTGCCCTCGCAATTATCTGTCGGGTGTCCTTAAATTTCAGATGGGTGAAGACTAGTCCTAATGAGTACCTCTCGGCGAACTACCGATCGGAACTGAAGGATAAGTTGAGTGTTGGGCCAAGGAATCGGAAACTGAAAGTGGGCAAGTGCATGCGAAGGTGGATATCAATTTACCATCAGACTTATCCAAAGAGAATATACATGGCCCAGTCTCCAATATTTTGTCAAGCATTATTGTAAATCATGCACCAACTGTGCACATTCCAAATCAAGACATCACAAACCATATGGCCTACTCAAACAAATCCCAATACTGGAAAAACCCTGGAATTCAATATCAATGGATTTCATCAAACACCTACTGGCATCCAATGGCCATATGGCAATTCTCATTGTTGTGGAACAGCTTACCAAGCAAAGTATTTTCTTTCCAACTTATGATACAGTAACATCCGAATTGTTCGACACTCATGTATTCTCCAAGCATGGCATTCCATTAAATGCACTTGACATGAAACTCCATTTCATTTCCGGCTACCACCCAGAAAAGTGATGACCAAACTGAATGCACTAATCAAACACTGGAACAGTACATCTGAGTCTATTGCAACTATTAACAAGACAATTGGAAATCACTTCTACCGCTTGCCAAATTCACATATAATAATGCCCCAAATGCCACTACTGGCATTTTGCCTTTCTTCACAAATAAAGGCTACAACCCAAACATCGCTATCCATCTGGAATGTGATCTCACTTCAACCCATGCTCAGGACTTTGTCACAAACCTCAACAAGCTACACCAAGAACTTCAAAAGAACATTGCATTGGCCCAGGAACATTACCAACACTCCACAGACAAAAATCGGCTGCTGCCCCCTGAACTCAAGATTGGTGACCAAGTATTTGTCAAAGCTGAGTTCTTCCAAATGACTAGGCCATCCAAAAAAGCTCACCAATAAGTACTTAGGACCTTTTGAAATTATAGCACAAGCAGGCACGCTCTCTTGGACACTTCAGCTCCCTGAGAATATGCGTGCAGTACACCTAGCACAACCTCCACCTCCACCTGTGGTTATTGATGGTGTAAAGGGTCGAGTAGTTTACCACTCAATGTGCGATTGTTATTGACTAGCAATAGTATGAAATACAATCGACTAGTAGTTTTAGGTAGTCAAAATATAGATTACGATTGACCTTAAGGTGTGATCGGTAGATGATTACAAGAGTGGATTGACCTAATGGTATGATCCGACTGCATAGCTAGCTAGGCCAATGGCCAAGTAGAGGAGAGAAAGTATATATTGTGAAAGAAAGAGAGAATATCCTAAGAAGGTGAGCTACGATGGATATTCTTACCGCGCGAAGCAAAAGGTTGAAGTCGAGTCAAATAATAGTAACTGACTTCGACTGTTTCAGTGCGAAGTGTAGTTACTGTAGATCTAGGAAGAGAGATAGACTGAAGGTTTGTTTTAGACAAGACCCCGAACACGCAAGTATGGGGTTGAAAAGTGTCTGGGTTTCTATCGTGTGACTACTACTGTGACATATGCATACTTCTTGTGGGCGCTCTTGCCCACAAGCATACATGGACTCTCGAACTAATAAAAAAAAGGGGGTATGACCCGTATTTATGAGTGATAAAAAGAGAATAAAAAATATAAAACATAAAGGAAATAATGGCATTATAAAGCAGCTAAGAGCTAAGGCTTAGAGCCTTTAGTCACGCCTCCTATGTGACCTATCCTTCACAGATGGGGAACCCAAATTTGAGATATCAGAAATCCTAGATTCAAAGATTGATAATTGCCAATGTACCTGCAAACTACCCTATTTGGTCAAATGGACAGGCTACGAAGGTATTGATGAAGAAACATTCTGGATTCTGGCCACAGAACTCGGGAATGCATTGGACATCATTAAAGATTTTCACCAATATATCCAAATGAATCTGGACCCCTATAACCTACAGCATCCCGACATTTTTCCGACACCCATAGTTTTGTATCCTGTCTCTTTTCCTTCACTTCCTCCTCAGCCCTCTCAGTGGCTGCCAGCAATGCGGCATTCCCTGTTGCCCCCAGGTAACACTCTGGCCCCTCATGGGCAATTTCCAGTCCATTCAGATACCTTCTGGCCTTTCCGGCACCTTTCTGTCCTACTGGTTAGCGTTTATTCTCACACTGCCTTACACCCTCTGCATTTTGGCATCTTCGGACTTTTGTCACCCCTGTCCCCCTTGCCCTGTTTGTCTGCTCCCACATTTTCAGTGTGCTCGGATCCCTCGGAACTTCTGGACTCTGTTCTGGACCTTTTCTGACTTTCAGACCTTATTGGATTTTCGGACATTTTTAGATTTCTGGACCTTTTCAGAGGTTTGAATTTACATTCAAGTATCCAAATATGACCATGGCCTCGTCCCGACCTTCATCTCGATATTGACTTTCCAAATCCTCTCCAAATCCTTTCTGATTCTTTTCCAAACCTTTTCCAAACCTTTTCCAAACCTTTTCCGAACCCTTTCCAGCACCTTGCCAAATCCTATCCCCTTCTGACCTTCCTGCTTTCATCTTATTCTTCAGCACTTTTTCGGCCTCCTTGGGATTTCAGCCAAATGGGGGGATACTGTTATGACCGTGTCGTAACCATGTTGCAGTCTGACAGTCCCCAAGAATACTACCATCTATCGATGTTCCAAGTTATTGATCAAGCCATCATTTCGGCAACCTTCAGAACACCGACACTGACATATACCTTCACAGCAATCAAACCCCATTTATGCCCCTGTCAAAATATACTCATATTATCTGGTTATGCTTTGATATGTCCCTTTTCATTATGATGATCCATTTTACTCTATGTTTCACATATGCCCATATATACTGTACTTGTAGCCTGTGGACTATTCCCTTTTCTCGTAATCCCACTCTCAGCTTCCGATCTTATCATAACCTTCTGGTTTCTAGTCAAGTCTATTTGTCAAATAGTGTTTCCACTCTTCCCTTAGTTAGTAGTTTCTAGACACTGATAACTCATATATAGACCTGCTGTAATGTAACTACTAGACAATCAGAATATCGACTTAGATACCCCTCTAATTTCTGACTCCATTATCTATTCATGACCACCACATTCTGACTCCATCCAATTTACAATTCAACCTACATTTACGACTTCAACCTCTAATCTCTGACTCTCAGTCTCCAACTCTCAGTCTCCGACTCTCCAACCCAACCCTCAACTTATCCTTCGGTTTCCTCTTGGTAGTTTACCGAGAGGTTTACTCGACAGGACTAGTTTCCACCCTGAAATTTAAGGACACCCGACAGTAACTTGCAAGGGCACAGCACATAAGCTGAAGCCAAGTCCTTCCGTTCAGTCCCCATCGGTCTACTGACATCAGTCAGTTTCTGTTCTTAACACAAGGATCACAGAGTGCTGAGGAGTACATTTCTCAGTTCAAACAATTCAAAGAGGATACATTGTACAATGATGTGGCCCTCATTGAGAAATTTGAACAGGGACTCAACTCTGCCTTGGTTGACAAAGTATATGCCCTTCCAGAAATGCCTACTACCCTGAAAGAATGGTTTGAATGGGCCACCAAATTAGACAAACAGTGGAGACAAAGGGAGGCTAGTAGAAGAAAATTTGGCCAGTCTACCAAATCCCATAAACCAGCCACACCCCAGAAGAATATCCTGCCCAGCCAAACAGCCCAAACTGCTAAACCATCTGAGGCTGTACCTATGGAAGTTGATTCAGGATGGAAGGCTGTCAAACCTCTCATATGTTTCAAGTGCAGGAAGCCAGGACATAAGGCCACTCAATGCAACTCAAAGATAGATATTAATAGTATGGACTTTGATGCCCTAAAGGCATACATGAAGGAAGAATTGCAGAAGGAGCAGGGTGGACAGAAAGAGGGTTTTTAAGGGCACCATTGGTGAAGGACATGTCCCAATGGAGTAATAAATTCAGTATATTAGAGGATCCCCAAGAAATTATCTCAAGTTAACCAGAAACTTTAAACACTAATTCAACCCATGTCAGCCACACCCCCTCCAGAAGATCCCCCTGAAAGAATTTATATCAGGAGTCTCAACCCTAAAACCTCAACCCAGCTTCCTATCACTCAGATCTTTGGACACAGGAATTAGAATGTCAGTAACTGCACTATTAGACAGTGGAGCTACTGGATCCTTTTTGGACAAAAGATTTGTGGAATACCACAATCTCAATACAATTAAACTCCCTAGACCTATCCCTGTCTACAATGTTGATGGGACATTGAACCAAGAAGGCTCTATCCATGAAGAAGTAGAATTGACAATGATCTTCAAAGATCATACAGAAAAGGCACTCTTTGCTGTATGTGACCTTGGAGACAAATCTGCAATTATTGGACATACTGTTACGACCGTGTCGCAACCCGACAGTCCCTGAAGTTATCCCCTCCTATTGACAATTAAGTCATAGTTCAAGTCCTCACATCAGAAACTGTCGGGTTCCTGATGCTGATGTATGCCTTTGCAGTGATCAAACTCTGTTTATGCCCCCATCAAAATATACTCGTACTATCTGGTTAAACTCTGATACGTCCCTTTTATTATGATGATCTGTTCTACTCTATGTTTCACATATGTCTATATATACTTGTAACCCTCGGACTATTTCCTTTTCTCGTAATTTGGCTCTCAGGTATCTCACGGCCTCCGAACTAATCATAACCTTCCCATTCCTAGTCAAGCTTATTTGTCAATACCGTTTTCCGCTCTTCTCCTAGTTAGTATTTACTAGACGCCGAATACTTGTATATGAACCCATTGTAGTTGTAGTTACTAGGCAATCAGAATATCAACTCAGAATACCCTCTTATACCCCTAGAAGTCTCATACTACATAAGTACTCCACTATCCGCCTCCACGTGTGCTCACCCACTCTTGGTCTCCAACCCCTTGGCCCAACACTCGACTTATCCTTCAGTCCCAATCAGTAGTTCTGCCGAAAGGTATTCATTAGGACTAGTCTCCGCCTGTCCAAAATTTAAGGACACCCTATGGATAATTGCGAGGGCACAGCACATAAGCTGAAGCCAAGTCCTTCCAATCGGTCCCCATCAGCCTACCGACATTAGTCAGTTTTCAGTTCTTAACACATACCTGGCTCTTTCACCATAACCCTGAAATCAATTGGAGAACTGGACAAGTGGATTTGACCAGGTGTCCACCTGAATGTTCTCTCCAGATTAGGAGAATTAAGAAAAGTAGACAAAGGAAGGCAGCAGAGTCTAGAAGAAAACTTCCTACTCACATTGAGGATGCAGATGAAGTTCCTGTCTGCCTGTCCAAAATTGGACAACACGATCTTGCGAGGGTGCAGCCTATAAGCTGAAGCCAAGTCCTACCGGATATTCCATGGGTTTCTCTGGAAACCCGCTGTGTACGTACCCTAACACCAAGGAAAGAAGCAGAAGCTGCACTCCATTGGGTTGCTGATGATATGGCTAGGTACATACTATGACCAGTCTAGAAAAGAGGCAGACATCTATAAACCAGGAGATAAAGTATGGTTAGAAGGCAGAGACATTCAGACAGACAGGCCATCTAAAAAACTAGAAGACAAGAGATATGGACCATTTGAAATCACCAAAGTTATTGGTCCAAATGCTTATGAGTCTTTTTCCATGAAAATCCTTCCAGTTTTCAATGTAGCCAAACTCAGGCCTTTCCATGAGGATATTATTCAAGGGAGGATACCTCCAGTTAGGCCTCCTCCATTTGTCAAGGGAAAAACTCCTGAGTGGGAAGTTGAATATATCAAAGATAGTAAATTGGCAAGGGAAAAACTACAATACCTAGTGAAATGGAAAGGGTACCCTCAAGAGGAATGCACATGGGAACCTGCTGATAATCTTGGAAACTCCAAAAAACTAGTGAAGAAGTTCCATAGCCAACACCCCTTTGCACCTAGGAGGATCTCTGCCTTAACCTTCAGTAGACTCCCTTTCCAAACTTATATCAACTTCACAGGGACTATGGCTCAGGCTGGAACCCTTTGGACCTCTGGCAAGCACATTGAGGGCAATGTGCCTTAAGGAGGGGGTGATTTCAGGGCAATATATATAATATATGGTTGCCATTTATTTTATTTAAGTTTATTATATTTTTCTATATTTTTCTATATTTTATAAAGTGCATATATGCACCTACACAGATATTGGGTGCAAGCATGATTATGTAATTGCACTGCTGTCGTAAGGCCACCACCCACAGCCTGGTTGACACACAGTGCTTTGCACTGTGTGTCTAAAGCTGTCCCTGTGCACCTAGTGCACAGGTGTGTGCACAAGTGTGTGCACAAGTGTGTGCACAAGTGTGTGCACAAGTGTGTGCACAAGTGTGTGCACAAGTGTGTGCACAAGTGTGTGCACAAGTGTGTGCACAAGTGTGTGCACAAGTGTGTGCACAAGTGTGTGCACAGGTGTGTGCACAAGTGTGTGCACAGGTGTGTGCCTTGCTGCTGCAGACAAAGTCAGCACTTGTCAGGAACCAGAAAACCCACCAGCCTCCAGGCCCGGACCCCATCCTACATGCTCCTGACCCTCTATATTGTATAGTTACAACCAGAGTTCCTGCCGGAGCCTGCACGTCAACTTGTTTATGCCCGACTCTCTGTATGCACCCCACCCTATCTGTACCCAACTCTCTATACCCACTACCGGACAACCCGCCGGGACCCAGACTCCACCCTGTATACACCCAACTCTCTGTATCTCACGGACCAGTCACCGGACTCTGACCAGACTTCCTGGAACCCCTCTAACAGAGCATAGAACCCTGTTCCTGTTATGGTCAAATGGTCTGTCATGTGTCTCATGTACCAGTCATTGGACTCCACCGGACTCCGAACTCCACCCTATATACACCCGACACTCTGTATCTCATGGACCAGTCACTGGACCCCAACCAGACTCCCCAGAACCCCTCTAACAGAGCCCCATTCCCGTTATGGTCTAATGACCTGTCATGATTCGTTCTCCACTCCCATTCTGTTCTGTCCCTAATTCCCAGTTTAGTATTTACTTGTTTCATTTTATGTTTAATAGTTCTGCCCCTGATTAATACCAGATTTGGTATTATTACATTTCAAAGTCTATATAAGTCTGCTACATTCATGTACATACTTAGAATCCAGTTTCAATCTCGAACAAGTTTGACCCTCAAACAAGTTACACCTGTGATCCAGTCTCTGCTCCTCTTGTCTGTCTGCATGCTCGATTCCCAGAACTCCCACAGGAACTCCGGAATCTATATCTTTTTGTATGCATTTTGTCAGCTTGAAATATGGACACCCAAATGAGTGTATGAGGGCACAGCCTATAAGCTGAAGCCAAGTCCATCTCAGCCACCACCATACTTTCTGGTAATTATTCTGATACCATGTTCCTTGTATTAATATCCCCAGAACTTTCCCTGGACCTATTACCCAGGGACTCCCATGGGACATTTCCTGGAAGAAAGTGTGTGTTCGGAATAATTACTGGAAACACTCTGTGGGACTTCCTCGGAGTTTATATCTTTGTTCAGAACTTAACAGCGCTGATGCAAGTGCTGAGGGACCGGTTTGCTCAATAGCAGTGCATATGTATATGCATTTTCCTTTGATTTCTCATAAATAATAAATAAATAGTATAAACAGGGGGCATATATGTACATAGCTAGTCTTTTAGTTTCAATCTCTTAGGAATCCCACTAAAACAAGTGTGATCTCCTCTGTCATTGAGCTGTCTTCATATTTCTATATTCTATCTTGTGTTTGGTAGCCTTGTTAGTCAAATGACCTGTCACAATTCGGACTCCACTCCCGCTCCATTTCCCATTATGGTTTATTATTTGTCACTATTCGGACTCCGCCACTGAGATAAAGACAAGGAAGAGGCAAGGAGTACACAAGACTTTGGCTAAGTTGATATTTGAATTGGTTTGTAGTTACATGTAAGCTGAGTATCTATCACCAAGTCCACTGTTATACCCCAAATCCATCAGCAAAAGGACAGGGACATAATAACACAAATCAAGCATACAATAAGAAACTGGAACAAAGCAGAAAGAACAATAGGCAATCAAATGTATACAAGTCAGGACAAGATGAGAATAACAATAAGAGGAGCCCCGATCACGAGACCCAGGGTTCTCTGATAGGGTTATTTGCTGTGGATCAGTATGTAAGACAGCTCAGCGAGGTCCATGGGATCCGGGACAATGTTCATGACTTTGACTTAGAGAGATTCGAGAGTCCATGAGAGTATGAACTGGAAGAGGTCCGGGTCCTAAAAGTACGGCTTGATATAAGAAAGGGTATCATCTAATCCACTGGAGAATGGATTTCTGTTTCCCAATGATAAAGACAGTACTGAGTACTGAGTACCTAATAAAGGTATACTGTATAAGTTACAGCTGATTTGACCGGAGTCTATGGTCAGTTGGGTTGTGAAGAGTTGGGTTGGGGTCCGGAAAGGGCCCAAAATCGTGACGTTCGCTTACAGACCCCACAATGACGTATTCTCTTCCTTCACCTGAGATATCTTCAAGTGATTGACGCTTTGTTTCTGGGATGAGTAAGGTCGAGATGATACCTGAAAGCGTGATGAATCCGAAGACCTGGAGGATGAGGTCGGCGCGGCCAGTCCAAGTGAACGCGATTTGTGCGATAATGGCACCGAGCTTTCCGGTTGCAGCAGAGATACCGTACGCAGTTGAACGGTACCGAGTGGGGAACAACCCTCCTGGAGTGATGAAAGTGGTAGTGTTGGGACCGAAATTTTGGAAAAAGTTGGCTAAACAGTAAAGAAATACGAAGGCGCTCGTGCTATGGCTGAGGATGGCTTTATAGCCGAAACCCTGAGGACGAGCGTGAGGGAAGAAGAAGCGAGAACATATATGTGATTTAGCTTACCATGATCAAGAAGAGAATGGTGAGCATGACGAAGCCCATGAGTTGGATAGGCTTGCGACCCCAACTATCAATGAAGGAGTAAGTAGCATAGTATCCAGGAAACAAGCCAGCGACAGATAAGCTGTAACAAATTGTAGTCAAAAACAATACAAGATGGCAAACGGAAGGGACTTCTAAATTTACATTATGTAACCAAGAGAGATATTGGATAAGCTCTCGTAGATGGCTTTGCCGTCAGGGTGAAGTGTAGAAGGCCCGCCAAAGTTGATGATCGACAATATCTTACTGCTGTTGAGACCAAGACCGTAGAAAGCGACCTAATAAAAACGAATAAATTAGTTCGGAATGGCACAGTTAAAATGATCAAAGAGCGTACGTCGATGGCGAACCACGAGTTTGCAGTACCAACGAGGACCTTGGCATGCTTCCACGGTCCGAAGCTAAGGCGAAATTACCGGTATATGCAGTGTTAATGAAATTGCTGTCCTCACTATGTCATGAAATCACGCCTTGAAGGCTGTATGGTTTTACGGTGAACGATCGATTCGGGGTCAAAAGTAAAGATTCCAGGAGTCAAACTCGTGCTGATATCCTGAGCAGCTCGTTGCACGTTCATCTCAATATCCATAGTAAAACGGGGAGTCGCAATCGTCAGACGGGCGTAAAGGGCAATAGTAGCAGGGACGCATCCAAGACCGATGGTGAGACGCCAGATAAAGTCGACATGGACAGGGTCCAAAGGCGGGTCGTTCTGGATCTGTTTTTTGAAGGCAGCGACGACGACGGTAGAAACAACAGCGGCGGTAAATTGACCCCAGCCTTGCATAGAGAACACTGCAGTCATGAGACGCTCACGTGTCTTAATCGCAGCGAATTCGCTATGGATGAAAGGTGGGATCAATAATGTTGTATGAGGTGGTGAAAAGAAAACTTACAAGGTGATGACCGCGCTAAGGGGGCAGTCACCGCCAATTCCAATACCCATTAAGAAATGGCAAAATATGAGGACAGAAATGATGCTGACTGCGTGCCCTTGACCCGCAATTGCCTGCAAGAAAGTAGCGGCGATTATGATACAAAGTTCAATACCATCTGTGCGATAAAAAAAATTGCTTATTAAATTACCAAAATACAATTCTTTGACGTACACATGCGTTTACGACCGACTACGTCTGCAAACCAACCGAAGAGGACTTGTCCAATAAGAGTTCCAACGGGCGATGCAATCTTGAGGCCGAGATCCTGGGTCGGAGTGAGGCACCTGCCAATTGGGTTACTGGCAATTGCGCATGAAGCTTTGATATATCCGGTGAATATGGGGACATTCGTGAAATTTATGCTATTTATTTACCTCCAGCATGTCCATATAGGTTTCCAAGCATGACGCTTGCGATATCAATCGCAAACAGGTCTATGGAAAATTTAGGAAAAGCTAAAACCGCGAATAATTGTACGTACCATACGCGTCAGTGAAGAAACCAATACCTACAGCCAACCAGACTTTAACGTGAAAAAAGCTGTTAAAATGTGAGTGTATGCGTCATATTGATAGAAAACGATTTGCATACCTGAAGGGAGCTTTGTCTATGGTTGCTAAAGAATGCGCACGCTGGTGTGATAAAGAGTAAACAACATTGTTGCCGGCATTGTTGGCCATTTGGGGGTTTAATTCGTCTGAACCATGGCTGCGGGACATGGGGATGAGTACGATACTAGGAGAAACAAATTGAGGATAGAAGGCGGAAAGAATTCAGAATGTTTTATAAGGATGTCGATCGCACAGCATTGGCCTAAGTTTGGCCTAAGTATCAAAGAATCCAGGATCGACCAATGAAATGGCACACAAGGCACAAACATGTAACGGTAGACTCCACCCATTGTATCATGTCTATTTTTGCGCATCAAGTCAAACTCAGACGCTGTTTCTAGCACAGTATGCATATATATCGCCTTCTCGTATAGCACCAACTTGGTCGCGATCTGCCAGAAAAAAATGTACGCAAGGTTTGACAATAATATCATAGAAGAAATGTCATAAACAGAGGATCAATCAGCCCGGCACTTCTAGCAGAGCATGACAAGAAAGAAATGGCTAGAAATAATGCTGTGGGGTGGCTCCCACTAGTAGTTGTCTTGTTGAAGCATCAGTATGGTCTCACAAGCGTCAGTGAATTTTCTGTAAGTTTCTATGATAGTCAAGAGACACTTTCGCGTGAGAATTGACTGAGTCACGGAGGGTTTGACAGGCATGGCAAAGAGGCGTAGTATGTTTGACCAATAGAGAGGATATATAAAATAAAGTAGTGTTGCGACAACACGTTAAAACAAGGCAGTAATGGTAGAGATCTCGAGCTCACTGGCAACACAGTTGAGATGCATCGGTTGTTCGGCAGCTGACGAGAATAAGGCCATATACAAGTGGAAAGCTGTAAGCACAGCTGGAGTTCACGATAGGAAAGAGTAAACTGAATCAAAAATTACATTAAGGAACACGCGTGGGCGCTTACAGGACTCCGTCGCTGTTATCCGACTTCTATTTCCAACAGCAGCATCACATACCGCCAGAGTGGTTGGTGGCTGCTGACGTGCTCCTGATAACACGTTATTAAGTGTCCAAGTGACCACCGAATTATCTATATGTAGTATTTATGGAATTTGATATATATATCTACTAAAACTGTCACCCAACAATAAGTGATTGGTTGGTCATGACTAACCAACAACGCTTTGTCCCTCCGTGCGAATTGAAAATAGCTGTTCTCCATACTACCACAATCCCACTATGGTCTCCTCCTTCTCTGAAGTCCCCACCGAGGCCCTAGGCAACGTACTACTTTCATCCATTGATTAATACAGACCACCCACTTATCAAGCGTTATAGATCATCCTGAATGCTCAGATTTACGCAGCACCAGGCCAAGCTGACAGACTTCAAGAGCTCCTATCTGAAATTTCCAAGCATGCCAAATCGGATGCGGAGCCCGACTGTCTTGAATACAGAACTACACGGAGTTTCGTAACAGAAGGAAGTAAGGACTTGGTGTTATCAATACACGCTTTTGTCAGCTAATGACGGACATTGCAGTCATCAAGTTTGCAGTATGGGAAGTATACAGGAATCCGGCCGCTTTGAAGACACATTTCGAGTCAGAGCCGTTCGGCAAGCTCCTGGCCGGTGTTCAAACAGGCGATTTGTTAGACAAGCCCCCCACGGTTGAGTGTACGTTAGATCTTCGTGTCAGAAATATATCTTTTACTTACTCGGATTCATTTGTAGATTTCTATGAGTTTTAGGCGTTCTAAGATGTACCTCAGAAGACACCATTGCTTTAATAACGATCATGATTAAGAGTTAGTTCGAAGCAGTGGCAGTATTCAGAACCATGTGGCAAGGGAGATTCAAATACAAGACGGAAGACTCCCTCACTGGTCTTAGTAGTCCGTCTCGAGGAATCAAGATATTTATGATATCTTGGTAGGAATTTTGCTTGATCTTCGTCAAATGACCTCAGAGCAAATATTGGCTATTCACAAAGCATGGCGTGTGAGACAATATTAAGTTATCTGGTCCTACTTATTTCAATCCTTTATATTAAACCAGCTGGATGCTTGAGAGAGTCCGAGATGTTGCTAGACCACACTCTAACCATGTGATCCTGGGATCTGTGTCCGGAAGTTACTGGCTTGTTTAGAGGAATATAGCGACTATGCCACCACGCCATTTCCATCGCATATCCCCTTAGATATGTTGGCTGCAGTTTGAAGTAAGGTGGGTTATTAACATTCGACCAACTATCATGGACTTTTTTGCTCATCTCAACACTCCGAAGCCCGTGTCACTGTTGACAACCAACAGCAGCGGGCAACCAACAGTAATCTGATCTCATTATAAGACATTTCTTGGGAACAGGAGTAAAGTGATATAGAACTACAGAAAGGAATTCTGATGTATACATGGCAACAAATAAAGCTGCTCAGCAGCCGAAACTACCTTGTACAAAAAAAAAAAGTAAGAAAAAAAGAGCCGAGAATGGGTAATAATAATAATAATAATATAGCTAAGGAAGATGTCTACCTGCCTTCTGCCTCATCTTCTATCACATAAATCATATCCGAGTCTCATGCATGGCATTGGGAAAGCTTGGTACACGTAGACATGCCTTCCAACCCGGGGCGCAGGCTTCCGCTACGAGATTTACCACAACACAGCCGTCTAACCCACGTCTACCGCAATTCGCGCGCTGCAGAGACCGACCACGCCATTTTCCGCAGCCAAAGACGCCACACCCCGCCGCCCGTCCCCCAACTACCCCGCAGTTCTCACTGTGATTCCCGCGTTATGATCGCAGTGGGACCAAACATGTCATTTTTCCTCAGCCAAAACAGGCTGGGGGCTGTGCTGTGTGGTCCCGCCATAAATCACACGCAGATGCGTCTTTCGTTGTCGCAATATTCATGCTCAACTGAGGCAATTATTCAATTATTCAACTTTGATGGTGTCATGTAAATGACGGAAGCACTATACTTGTAGTGCAGTTGCTATGGCTATCGCCGCTCTTAACAGTGAAGTCGCAACCATTTGGACTATTTCGTATGTGTCCAGAATCATGTAGTATGCTTTCTCAGATTGTCTTCAGCACGTCGGAATAGCATACCAGCATTGTCGGATTTCGGGAGACGCCTTGTCAGAAACTCATCTTCAGTCGTTTGTGAAATGTATATTCCAAACATTGTTTCACCTTTTTTCTGTGCATATATATGCCTTCAAACGATCCTCGAAAGGCCCTTGGGGTAAATCCTTGATAATTGCGATAAACGTGTTATTGTGGATAGAGAAGTCCAATTTTGCGCTTAGTCTCATAAAGCTCGGTATTTACGAGTTTCTTCTCTACTGACCCCCACTTAGGCTGCGTCATCACGTATGTTTGTATTTTATGTACTGGGTTAGCAATGGCAAGGAGGTCAGTATATGTAATATCTACCGGTTCCGGGAGGCCCTTTTACGTTACTACCCAGCGACCAGTTCCATCATCCTATTTTAACCAGACACCGCGAGTTTTGAGAACTGTAGACACGTATACCGAGTAGTAGACTAGACTAATGTGTTTTTGGTGTTATAACGCGGTATATGTGTGCATATATGATATTGTTCACTGATCAAGCCGCGACTCCCGCCAAGGTTCATCTTTTCCATCGTATCCTTGTTGCTTAACCTCTGTTGTCTTTTTTTCAGTAACACATGGTATACCGTCCTCACGGACTTATTGTCTTCCTTTTTACACTTCGGCTTATGCATCAGACCACCACTCTCTAACCGCCAGAATGTCAAAATACAATTCCTTCCTTCTCCCACTCCCACTCCCTCTACCTTCATCCACCTTGTCGACAAACGGTTCGATACGTGGGAAGAGTGCTGTGTCCTTTCATATACCGTCATCATAGGAAATGGGGGGCAAGCCTTCACGGTAGTGACACAACTGGGTTCCGTGTGTCATGATGGGTCGATCTTGGGAAGACGTCACGCTAGTGGTTTCTTTCTGTCGTAGTTGTTCGCCTTGCTTATTTTCACTACTCACCAGTTTATTTACCCTGTATATGAGTGCATAACGCATTGAAGTGAAGGCAAAGAGCCGCGATTTTGTTGCTTTGTCTTGTTGACTAGCGCCAGGCATCGATCTGGTTTAGCACATGTTCCCGGGCTTCTAATGTTGGAATTGGTGATGAAACCACCCTTTTCCTAGGGGCGGTTCACCCATTTCCTCACTTTTTCATAGGAGGATGCTAATTGTGGACCATGTTTTCTGAGGTTAATGCATGCCAGAACCAGTGTACACCTAAACTAGCATCCTACCTATCATGTCAGAAGGTGATTCACTAACTGACACATTGATTGACAAACAAGTACTATTATTACAAGTCTATTACCCACTTGTAGATTGTGTATTACAATAAGCCAACTCATATTATTTTTAATATCTAATGCACTGAATTTATATTACTTACGTGCAACTATTTATTTTCAGTATATTTCGCCTCTCCGTCAACTTTCTGTGTCCATTATTATTGAGTTGATCACTATGACCCACCAGGTATTTTGATAAAGGAATAGATATCATTGGGCCTTGATATCACATTCATTGGATACATGAAATGATTATTTGACATATTAACTATACCGATGGTTCACTAGCAGGCGTTTGAAACTCTAAAGCGGCACTCAGAAGACGTGGAATATATAGAAGTTGTAGAAAGGGGGTTGGGTAAAATCCATTACGTTAAGTATTTACTTTGTGTAAATTTATTAGTAAGAAAATGTAACTGGTAAATTGTAATCGTTCAAATAACAAGGAACCCATTCAGCTTTGCTAATATCTATTAGTTGCAAATACTCTCTAATGACGTACGCGACTCTTAAGTACATCATAATAGGAACTCTGACTATACAGGTAAGCAAGGACGGATGGAATCTTTTATCCTTGGACTGTGTATTTATTTTCAACTGCCGTTTACCGTGCCGTCGAGTAGCAATGCCCCGTAACCAAAGCGCTCAGACTGGCCCAGCTAGCATCTGTGAGGTCAAGGAAATGACTAGGGCATTAATGTAGAAGCCGGCTTCATTGATGGATCCCTTAGCACTGGGGCCGACGCCGAGAAGAGACTGTCATCGTCACCTTAGACTTCGATCGCGCATCACGCCGTAAGCCCATTAATAGCCGCGGTTTTCCCAGCAACTCGTCAGAGTCGTCGCAGAAAAGCGAGATTGGTGGGAATGAGACCCGGAGTCTGCTAAAGCCCATTAACCACCAACGAGCAGCAAGCCACTGTATGGTTTCAGATCTGATTGTTCTCGATACCTGATTGAGTCTTCGTCATTTGGTGGCTGCGATTTTGGAAAGAACTTGATGTTTTGCAGCATACAATATAATTCGTCCGAGTTAATGTGTAATAACCTGTTGGTACGCATTTAGATGGATGAAGGCTATTAATAATTATGCGCAAATGCTCGTGTTCATTCCCAGCGTAGTAGTTGGGCCTTTATTTGCTGCTGCGCGGTAACAAAGGTACGCGCCAAGGGTTCAATGATGGGTGCAAAGTAGCCGCCCGTGGACACTAACTCGCGTGCCATTAACCCTAACGACCTCCCTTCTACTTTACCCCGACCGTCTCACTCTTGTAACGCACAAGGCTAAATCACTACCTGAATCTGAAGATATAAAGGCTAAATGTCTCGCTTCGTTCGGTCATCCAAGTATCGGTGAGCAACCTAGCGAGATCTGTACAATCACAGCTCAGACAGCAACCACCGAACGTGGCAGACATGTCTTCGGACAACCCGCGAAGAAGGAACACTGTCTTGACAACGTCAAGTTATCAGGAAGCGCATGGGACACTAATGTAGTCGCTGTATCTGCCGTGAGTCGTTCAGATTTTTCAAGTCCTATCATATCCCCATCCAAATTCACAAATTTATTGCGCAGTCATATGTTAGCGTGAACTGGAATGCGTCGGGGGGAGGAGCATTTGCTATACTTCCTCTGCCTTCGCCTTTCCACTCTCTTTCCATCGGGTTCCCCGCCAGGCTTCCCGACGTGATTCCCCTCGCTCGCGGCCACACAGCTACGGTGCTCGACACCGCATGGTCGCCTTTCGACGACAACGTCGTCGCATCAGCCGGCGAAGATGGCAAAGTCCTCATATGGAAAGTGGACGCCGATGCGTTCGAGGGCTGGGGCGCGGAGAAATGGGTGCCTCAGGACTTCGACCCCGTCGCGCGGATTGAGGCCTCGCCACGCAAGGTCGGGCAGGTCGTCTTCCACCCAACTGCCTCGCATGTCCTCGCTAGTGCTTCTGGGGACCACACGATCAAGCTTTGGGACCTCGGAAACACGGATGCACCACGTGCGTCTCTTGGAGGACACGGCGACACCATTCAAAGCCTGGCTTTTAATGGCACCGGAACGTTGCTCGTCAGCACTTGCAGGGACAAGAAGCTGCGCTTGTTTGACCCAAGAACTGGTGGCGATGCGGTGAGGATTACTGAAGGTCACGGCGGCATCAAGGGTGCACGGGTATGCTGGATGGGCGACAAGGATAACTTTGCGACCACTGGATTTAACAAAATGAGCGAGAGGGAGGTGTTGATCTGGGAACTTGGCGGATTCACTTCTATAAAGAAGCTATCTTTAGATCAATCTGCAGGCGTGATTATGCCGTTCTGGAGCGACAATAACATCCTCTTCTTGGGTGAGTTGACGGTGTCTCCTTTACCATTTCTCTCACATTTTAACCATTAATCCGTAGCTGGAAAGGGGTGCGTACGCTTCCTAATCTCTTGATATCGATGAGCATTCTAACACTTATCCAGTGACGGCAATGTCCGATATTACGAATGGGAATCCGACACCCTCCACAGTCTCTCCGAGCACAAATCAAGCGAGCCCCAACGCGGGATGTGCTTCCTCCCACGTCGCGCCCTCAACATTGGCGAATGTGAAATAGCTCGTGCCTATAAAGTCCACGGGTCGACGATCGAACCGATCGGCTTCATTGTTCCCCGCAGAGCACGTGTTTTCTCCAATGTATATCACGAATCAATGTCTAACATCACACCCCACAGGCTGAAGGCTTCCAATCGGACATTTTCCCCCCCGCCCAGTCCGCCGAACCCTCACTCACCGCCGGCGAATTCTTCTCCGGCAAGACCGCGCCTGCGAAGTACGTCGCTCTCGACAGCGGCGCTGTGTCTGCTGGGCCTGCGCCCACGAAGACTGCTCCCGCACCTACACCTGCACCTGCGCCAGCGCCAGCGCCCGTCCCCGTCTCGATACCCGCTTCCGTGAGGGCGGCCAGTATCCCGACAGCCACCCCCGCAGCTGCACCTCCGTCCCCGCCAGCGCCCGTCTTTGAGTCTTCTCCTTCCCACAAGGAAGCTGCGCGGACCAACGGGGTGAGTCCACTCATCTCCATGCCCATTCCATTCCATCATAATCCACTTGCGCGCGTTTGTTCCTGATGATCTGACGTGTATTCCACGATCCCACAGTCGCCATCCTCGGACGGACTCCGCGAAGAGAACGCCCAGCTGAATGCAGAGCTGCGGGATGCGCGGGCGAAGATCCGGACGCTGGAGATGCAGGTCGAGACTATGCGTGCGAATGCAGAGAGGGCGGCGAAAACGTTGCTGGGGTAGCGGTTCGGGACCCAGAATCCGGGATCGGGTGGGGGTGTATAGATGTTTGATGGGTGGGAAAAATGTCAATGCTTGGTGGTGTGGTGTGGCGTAAAGGACACATACCCCTATACTCGATCGCAAGTGCGAATGTAAATGATTTGGAATTGGAGGTGGTTTGGCCTTGGTGCGATGTGGTGTTTTGAAGGGGGGTGGGTGTATATAGTGACATAAGTTGGATTGTGGATATATGATATGTATGAAATAACTGCCCAACTTTCTTCAGAAACAGTCAGAAGTGTTTCAGATTATTGCGAGAGTATATATTTCTAAGATAATTCACAGAACATGATTACTAAGTAGTTCATGGGTGCACCTGTCAAAGCGCACGGCATCAGACATCAAGCAACAAATTGGTGATATATACTATCGAATGTACTGCATAAATTTGATACGGACGACATGCTTTGTAACCATCCCTCTCTGGGGGAGAGCACGGTGGAGAACCAACTTGCTCTCTGGGATAGGATCGATTGTAGCGAGAGCATTCTAATATTTTTTGATAATTTTGGAACCACCGAGTTGATCAAGCTCGAACGTCTAGTCCTATTATATCGGGGCGAGAGTACACACTTCCGGGACCCCAGCGCTGGCTCTTAGCGAGAGATAGATAAATTTCCTGGAAACAACAGAACACACCAAGGTAGCTCGAGGTAAAATTATCATCATGTGATCATTCCTCAATTTCAAGTTTCTATCAGTGGTTAGCAATTGTTGCACCAAGAAAAATATACATGCGACATTGTTAAATATTAGACCATGTACAGTTACCTGAGGCGTAACAATTGCGGTATAATACTCCGGGACTCTTGGGTTCTATATTGCTCATCTGCTGAGGCCCCGCCCAGCGAAGAGGAAGAAACAAAAAAAAATGACGTATAAGGAGTTGCGAGGGGAATGCGCGAAAAGGACGAAAAAGAATAGTTCTTCATGCATCCATCGCCAATATTGTGGCATAAAATATTGCCATGGTGACTTCTTGTGCACAGCCGATTCACCCCCGCCAGTACCGCGTTTCAATGAACGGCATACCTTTCACGATTGCTTTGCGGAGCGCCTTTCGGACTTGTATCTGGACTTCCGTACCCTTTTTATGGAAGCCATTCTTCACATAGCCCATTGCAATGTTGAAACCAAGAGTAGGAGATGGTATACCAGACGTTACTTTTCCTGTAGTTGGACCATTCAGCAGCGAAATAGATCAGAATGTAGGGCTATTCACCGATTGCTTCGCCATCTTTTGAAAATATTTCTGCACCCTCTGAAAAAGTGAGGATGATTCATGAGTGGCAACAATATAAACTGCTGTAAGATCATTACCTCGTGCGGGGGCTTCGTCGACGATAAATCCAACACGACGCCTTGGAGGTCCATTCTTGAGATGGTTTATAACCCTCTCAGCGCCAATAAAATCCCCCGCTTCGCGCCGACTCTTGGCTGGACAATCTAAGATTTCTTGAGGAAATGAACCTTCTTAACAAGTCTTACCGATAACCCAAGTTAACCCCCCTTCTACTGGAGTAGTGTCTTCATCTAAATCATGTCCATAAAGGCATAATCCGGCCTCTAAACGCAAGCTGTCTCGCGCGCCAAGACCAATGAGTTGCACAGGCGGTTGGGAAAGTATCTCCGCTAAATGAACAGTATCTTTGGGTGGAATAGATATCTACGGGCATGAGGCTTTTAGTACAGTGGTGTGGTCTGCCTTGCGATACCTTACTTCGAAACCGTCCTCACCCGTATACCCACCCCGCGCGACGTGGACCTTTACACCGTCGATGCACATATGGACTGCACGGCCAAACGTGAGAGGTACTAAATTGGATTTCGTGAGCTTCTGGAGGTATGCAGCTGCCTTTGGGCCTGGCTTGTGATCAGAGAGAATGGCCATAATATATAGGATAGAGTATATCAACCTTGCAGTGCGAGAAGTCCCCAATTGTCAAGAACATCCAACTCGACTTTATCATCGCGTCCCTCGTTCCATTGCTGCATTTGTTCTTCTATCCATGCCAAATCCCTGTCTCTGCGGCCGGCATTGGTGACAATATAGAACTCATGGTCGGAATGCTTTGTGATGATCAAGTCGTCTATGATACCTCCGCGCTCATTTAAAAGCACAGAAAGAGTCGATGAAAATGGTGACAAGGCGCGGAGCGACGATGGTGTGAGGTGTTCAAGGAATGGCAGTGCAGAGGGTCCCCGGATGCTTTGCTCAATACGTCAGAAGTCGAACCTTGAAATATGTTTTGGGCATACAAGGATTGCACCATATGCCCGACATCAAAAAGTCCCGCATCACTGCGCACGTGTTTATGGCTTGCCACTATTCTCAGAAATCTTATACACTTGTTCATGTATGCCCTGGCGACCAGTGAGTCTCACCTTGTCCGACGTCACCATAGGATAACGGCATTAGATATCCACCAAACGACACCATCTTGGCTTTATTGGCGACATGATAATCATACAGACCTGTCTTTCTTAACTAAACCAAGGTACAATTGACGAGTCAGTAATAAGCGCCATTTGTCAAAAGATAACTTGAAGACTAACCTCTGCGGCAGTTGTCGCAAACTGTTTATAATTTCGTAAAGATTCTCTGCAAAGTTTAAAGATGGCATTTCCTAGACGACTTTGACCCCGGGTGAATCGAGATGAACAGCGAATAGATAGAGACATTTTGGCTACCCTATATTATCGGAGAGGCGGCAGGCCGTTTGTTCGGCCGAGTCACGCCTGGTCACACTGACATTTTGCTCTTTCATGCGGCTGAAACCTTGCTTGCACAATAGGAAAATATGGTGACTTGTTTAAATGTAGCTAATTGCGTGTTCTGAATACATATAACTAAGGTTCGGCAAAGGCGTACGCTAATATTAATACATAAATGGTGTAGTACTTTACGCGAAGCAGTGGAAGTGCAAAGAAACCGATAAGTATATGCTTCATGAAGATCTTCTGATTCAGTTTCATTCAACTTCAGAGTAAGAGTGACGTCATGATTAACACATATCAGTCTAAGATGAGGGCTTGTTTGTGAAGTTGCTCTCGTATGAGTCATTCATTCTGTTCCTTAGAATATGGAGGGGAGTTGGGGGGCTTCCGCGTTGGGAAGCAGCCAGTGCGGATAAGGATGGATGAATGACAGAGCAGGCGTTTGGAAATATTCCAAATAACCTGCGATCCTTGCCCCACATGGCAATCAGACTGTGTCTGAAGATTTGCCAGATTTGAGTACATATTATTATATACGCCTGTTTGAAATCGAAATACCAAGATATAAAGTTGCAGCCTCCTCCACTGGTGTATAGCTACATATTATTATAAAGCCTGACAACTCATACGGAGTAACACATTCAGTGGTTCCTGCTGACAGTAATAGTGACAGACGAATGAGACTCCGAGGCTTAGACCAAGACGGGCAGTTATGATAATGATCTACTCGAGTGACAGCGAGTTGTTGGTACCGTTACATTTTTCAGTCAATATAATATACATCTGAAGGCGAGAACTGAAACCATAAGATTTATTCGGTGGGATTCACGATGCGCCATCCTTTCCGCTACTGAGACTCCGAAAGAATTCAGCATAAGCATGATCGACATCAAAAAGAAGCTATAATAATTGGATTAGATAGATAGTCCAACACTCCAAAACAGTGGCAAAGTACGAACTTGTCGCGATTGCTCCTCTGTGATTTCGTCCGACGCTTTCATCGCATTCAAAGTAATGAGCCTAGTCTTTGTTAGTCCCTACCGGCTCAAATGAACTGCTAGACCATTTACCAAGCAACCAGTCGACTCCGGCCTTCCCAGTCTTTACTTCCTTTAAACCTGGCATATCCAGTCATCAATTCCTGTAAAATAGGGTGTAGTTCATCCTTGGCGCGAAGTTGAAGTTTCAGCGCATCCATAAAAGTAATAAATTTCTAATCAAAGTGGGGGCTATCAATGAAAGCGAATAATGACCGCGAAGTTCTCACGACTAACCGCTGTTGTCTCTGCCACCCATTTCCCTGTTTCTTCGCCTGCTTCACTGGAGTGTTCGACTGTCGCGGGAACACCGACTTTCAGTCGATGTAAAGCAGCCGGATGATCCATCTAAATGTCTGATCAATTGAGTTGCCTGTTAAGTACATGGGTATATTCACGAACCTTGTACCGTGACATAAAGTCCTCAACTGAAGGGACTGCGTCGCCAATCAATTTCAGCATCGTCTTATATTGTGACAGTAAGCGTGTACATGCTGGCGAGTATCTCTTATATGGAAATTAAGGATATTAACTCAATCTCTCATCAGGTATGGAGAAGCACTGAAGACTCACTCGCTCGCCTGAATTGAATCTCTGACATATGCTCTTTCGAGGTAATCCAAAGCAACTATTACGCCAAACAAAGTCGCTTGAGATTCGTACTTCTCGCGCTCTGCATTCGTCGTGTATAATCGTACCTCTTCATCGAGGGAGATGGGAGGCATAATTACAGGTGTTTAGGCTGTGACGCGATTCTGATGTGACGCAAGACTGTCGGGTATAAGGCGGAGTCTCAAATATGCCTCGGAATTTCAGGTTAAAAATGCCACCCCGAGTTAAATCTATTAAAAAATAGTATGGGCTGGCTTAATGTAAATGCACAAACATTTAATAAGCTTGTAATGAAGTACTTATATCAATCAATGTGTGAGTCAGTGAATCAACTTCTGACAAGATTGGTTTGGTGATAGTTTTAGTTGTACATGGGTTAAATCATGCATCACTCACTGAGCATGCTCCACAATATGTATTCTCAAGTATTTGGTAGAAGGAGAAGGGTGAACTGCCCTGAGAGGGGTGAGTGTTTCATCACCATTTCCAAGAACAAATATCAATAAACAACATGTATTCTTGTAAATCCTCCCTATACTCTCTACACAGCCAATGCAAAATTATGTGGAGGCTATATATACAGTAAGTTAGCAGCTTGTATACAGTATGCTCGGTTTTGGCTCCACATAGGTGCCACTTGAGTTTCATAAATCTCTCACTCAGCCATTTTTTGTATGGATGCATAGACATTCTACATGTAATATGTAAGTATTCTACAAATTACAATGTACATATGTATCCTACACTATATTACTTTTGTCAAATTATTGCATTGGCCTTTTTGCTTCTGCATAGCATAGTTATTGAGTATGCCACCAGTTCATACCACTGCCACCATGGCCAGGCACTATAATAAGAGGTAAGGATACTTTCATTTATTATATACACATATCAACACTTAATGGTCACCCTTTGACAGTTTATATACATAAACTGGTGACCCTCTTCATTCTCAGACTTCTGACTCTCAATGCATGGATAACTTTCCAGCAATTATGGTGCCTTTCACTTGAACCAATCATTTGCCCCATACTTTCCAATTGCCAAAAAATTTCACTCAATGGACACACCACAACACATTTGAGAAAAAGGTGAGCCTCCCATATCACCATTGACTCTCAAGGAACCTGGGATCATATTGTACACACAATCACAGAAGTCCATTTAGACCTGTGAAAGGTGCATTTGATCATAGCAATATTTGAAGAAGAATTGGAGTGATAAATATAAAACATAAGAGGCCTATAATTGCCAAAAAGGTTTATTTTAATTTATAGTGACTATAGGAGCTAATATTTTAATTGCCTTGGCACAGGGTATTAGCCTTGATTTCTTCTCCAGGGATGTCAAATTCACAAAATGAGGATTTAGATGGTGGGTGGACATTGATGAATTGACACCTTTAGAAGGAAATTTTTTTCCTGCTGAATAATAGGTACATGAAGAATATAATAGATTATTTTGTATGTCACCAGTGTGTGAAATGTGAGACCATCATAGTTTACACTTGCTGTGCTCATCTGTTAAGATCTAAGCCTAAAAGGGGGGGAGAGACTTTAAGTTGGGGGGACCAATGATAAGAAATGAGTTAATTGGGGAGCTGATGATAGAGATTGTACTAGTTGGGAGGTCTGACTCTATAAACATAGTGGAGCTTGGCTTCAACTTATGTATGTGTTGCAGGCTCATATGAACTATTAGGGTGCTCCAGTATTTCAAACAGTGGATAGTACAATAGAGACAGAGATCAACACTTAGCTCAGTCAACCAGAGGGCCAAAGCACTAAGAGTTGAGAGGTAAAGGGTCATGGCTTGCCAAAGACACCTCGAGGATATTTATGAGGAGAGGGAAAAGGCCAAGGATTAGAAGGGGGTAATCTAAGTCAATTTTCAAACTGAAGAAACTGTAGCATACATTAAAGTACTGGATACTACAGGGAGATGGATGATTGAAGGGCCAATCAGAGAAGTGAGAGTGATGATGGGTCAAATGGAAGTAGGGAAAGGAGTGGGAATCCAAAATGAGACTAAATACAATATAGAAAAAGGTGTGAGGGGGGAAATGGAATGTATATGTGGCACAATGATGGGGGGAACAGAGATGGGATGGAAGCTAACGTGCTACAATACAATGAAACAAGTGTTGGGGACACCACAGGTGGTGCTACTCTGAGTGGGGGTACCAATAGTGGGATGATGGAGGGTTATAAGGCTAAAACAGCTTGTGGGGGTCCAAACTGGACAGGGATCCTAACATCATCAAGAATCAGACTGGCCACATTATTGGCCATCCTGCAATGTTTCATGACCTGACACTTTTTTTTTCCACAAGTCATTTAATAGTATATGCTTCTCATAGTTTCAATCCAAAATCATGGTGTGGTTGGTGACAATCATTGGTAGGAGGAGTAGAGTGCATGTTAAAACTGGAAACCTGCCAATCTCAAATTAGTTTGTATCTCTTCTGTCTTTCTGTACACTCAATCTTCAGAACTCTCAGGACTCTGGATATCCAGAACTCCCAGAACTTCTGAGTATCCATAAACTCTCTCTCTGGCATATATCCATCCTCTGAAATATGGACATCTGAGTGAGTGCATGAGGGCACAGCACATAAGCTGAAGCCAAGTCCATCTGTACTCTGGTAATATTATGATACTCCTGAACTAATCCCTGGAAACTCCTGGACTAATTCTCTGAAACTCCATGGACATATTTCTGGGAAGTGTCTGGAATATCCACTGGAAAATCTGCCCCAAGATCTGGAACTTAACAAAATCCCTCACCCCTATTCTTTTGTATAATTCCAGACCCCACAGGTTTCCTGTGTTTCCCCCATCTGAAATTGGACTCAACAATCATGTGAGGGTGCAGCATATAAGCTGAAACCAAGTCCTACTTGTCCCAGAACCCCATGGGTTGACCCAGATAAGCCCTGAACTTAACAGTGCATTAGATTGTGGGGCTGACTTGAAAACATGATACAAAATATGTGCATTATGGAGGGTATGCAAATTGATGATAAAATGCTCATCATCTTTGTGTTGAATTGTTAAGAGCTGGCGAGATGTTTCCTGATGTTTTTGAAGCTTGAGAGATGTCCCTGTGTTACTGCACAGGCCTTGAGCACAGTCATGTGGCATATTTATGACAAATTCTACATCTTAGTGCAGATATGGATAACATGTATATAAATATTAACACAGGAGACTACACAGTTGCCACTCACCTTAACCTGCAGCAGTAGGTGAATGTGTTCCAGTTGCCCATGAATCATAGACATTTCAAGTTCAGCATGCTGATGCCCCAGGTAGAATTTCTCAAGTATGACTAATGGGGTAGGGTTATTACTCACACTCATCCTTTGTAGGCTCTGGGATATGCATCTAATTTGCAGTGAGTTGGTCTAGAAAGAAGTAACATGAATGAGTAATGCTCCTGCATGAAAACATCAAGCAATCTCACCTTTAGTGTCTCAAAAACAACAAAATGTCCAGGGGTATTATATCCAGGAACTCTGAGATCAAATTCACACAGGTTTCATAAGTCACAGTATTATAACCCTGAAGGAGTGACAAGTGATGCATGGGAATAGCATCCATGGCTTCTGTGTTGCTGAATGGAAGTATCATAGCTCTCATGGATGGAAATGGTTTTACAGTCCCTGATGGGGTGCAGTAAGGCCAGTCTAATTTTGAATGATAATAACAAGAAGCTTACTGGTGATGACAACCTTCTCATTAGCCCATCCCAATAACTGTTGCAATTTGGGATTATGGCAAAAAATAGCTTTACATTGTCTCCTGCATGAATCCACTGTTTGTTCTCCTCTTTCCAATACCCACTGCTGGCTATATATGTTTGAACCTATCAAGGTCATCAAATTTATTGCCAATGTCTCAGCTGGGGACATGGTGGTTGATCAAAACAGGACACATGTGGAACACATCATTAAGCCCTTCAAAAGTCTCCATGGGGAAGAGAATAGCTGGCCTAAATCATTGAATATTATCCACAATGTGGATTAGTATGTGGAATTTATATTTCTGGATTATTTGCATGGGATCAGCAGTTGCCATCACTGTAAGGGAGTGAGACTTTCCACACTGTGATTTGGTATTAGTTGGTTCCATTGTTGTCCACATTCCATTGTCCTCATCTCCCATTGTTCTCCACTAGTATATGTATATTATGTACATGTGGATTTCAATACAGTAGTGGTTTTATTCCCCATCACTCATTCTAGTGTCTGTCTGTGCCTGCAGCAGATACTAGTCTTAAATCACATCTAGTAAAAGGCAATCTGATAATTAAGCTCTCCCTCAATGAAACATGTTACTGAGAATGACCAAGAGTTTGTGTTAAGTGTGTTGGGAACTTATTCCAGAACTATTGGGAAATGACCAGGACTCGGAAACCTCAGGACAAGATCAGGACATTGGCTTCAGCTTATGTGCTGCACCTCTATGCAAATGCTTGGAATGTGCTTAATTTTAAAGACAGAACTTATGCTAGAACATTGCAGATATTCAGAGTCCTGAAGAGTTCCGAATATTGAGCATACAGAAAGAAGGAAGGAATAAGAAACTAAGTCAATATCAGATCTAAGGTAAAGTACAAATTTGTGGAAACTAATATAAGTTCTTTCATTATTGTACTACAAACTAGGATCATAATAAGACAGATTAAGGTAAGTATTCCAAAATGGGAATACAACAAGCAAACAAGTGAATACTTATCAACTGACGAGTTATGAAATACGGAACAAGGATGAGGTTCAGAAATATGGGAACTATAAATATTCTGTAGTTGGAAGTCAAGTCAGAGAGTTGAGGCAGAAACTCAGGGCAGAAAGTTGGATAATTACAGAAGATTGAAATATCTGGGAATGTGTTAAGTGCCATGTTGGGAACTTATTCCGGAACTATTGGAAAGTCACTGGGAAGTCAGGAACTATCAGATAGGGTCAGGACATTGGCTTCAGCTTATGTGCTGCACCTCTACGCAAACACTCAAAAGTCCTTAATTTCAAAGGTGAGACTTACAATGGAAGATAAAGATATTCAGGGTTCTGAAGAGTTCCAAATATCGAGTGTACAGAAAGACGAGGGAATAAGAAACTAAGTCGATATCAGATCTAAAGTAAAGTACAAATTTGTGGAAACTAATATAAGTCTTCTCATTATTGTACTACAAACTAAGACCACAATAAGACAGAAATGGAAGTATTCTGAAATGGGAATACAACAAGACAAATTGGGGAGACAATATTCCGAAACAGGAATATAATAAACAAACAAGTAAATACTTGTCAACAGACAAATTACCAAATGCAGAACAAGGGAAGAATGTGGAAGATATGGTAACTATGATGTTCCATAGTCAGAGGTCGGAAGTTGGAAGTCAGATATTGAAACATCTGGGAATGGGTCATAACAGTACCCCCCTGTTAGGCCAAAGTCCCATAGAGGTGATTAGGTACTGAGTGATTGAAGTGATGGCTGATTGTTACGTGTCGTGAAATTTACACAATTCTGGAGGTGAGAGCTTTGGCTGCTGGTCTGAGTATAAAAACCTCCAAATATTCGAATTAACGATTTTGTTTTTTTATCCACAACTTGCATGTCAATTCATCAGCCATTGTTCATCACTACCTCAGAAGATTCAGATGCCGAAATTACTGTGCTTCAAAAAATGTCGAAGGTTGAAGAACTTCGATGAAAATGACAAAGGATGGAGGAGATGAAGTGATGACAAGAGGAGGAGGAAAAGGTGTTGATGTGGGAGTTGAAGGAGGCTGAAGAGGTGGAAAAGTGGGAGTTGGAGTGGGTGAAGGTGGAAAAGGAGGTGCGGATGCGGAAGATGGTGGAGGATCAGAAGAAGAAGGAAGAGGCAGAGAGAAAGCAGCGGGAGTCTGAGGCAGCAGAAAAGAGAAAGGAGATAAGGGAGGGAAAGGTAAGTCTAAACAATAAGTTTCTGTATTTTCATCCAATAACTATTGGATACAGTGAAAAGCCGTGGAGGTGGAGGTAGAGGGAGAGGCTGGGCCTTCAAGTCCAAAAGTAAGTGACTTTGTAAACAGTCGGAAGTTGACTAATTTCCGAGACAGAAACAAAAAGTCAAAACTCCGGAACAGATGGAGGTCATCCATGACAGTCTGTGTTACCACTGTTCAATTCAGAAGATGACATGTTGGAAATAGAAGGTAAAATGGGGCGGGGCTTGCTATCCCTGTGTGGCTCTCAAACTTCCGTGCACTCTTGCCGTGAAGAGGGTTTTGAAAGGTGAGAAGGCTCAGAAAATTGACGATGTGGAAAATTTGGGAATGGCCAAGATTGTGGAAACTGAAGTGCCAAATATGGATAGTACTGGCATCGAGCTCCTCAAGGACACCATAGATGCCTTAGTTTTTATCGGGACGGAACTTATGAAAATGTGGGATGCACTAGAGTGCCATAACAATATCCAGGAAAAAGTTTTCTGTTCATTGACCCAGAATTTTTGGAGGCAAAATGAATTTCTGGAGAAGGTAATGGTTAGCATCAGCGTTATCGCAGTTTCTGAGAGATTTTCCAATAAGGCAAGGGACCAGCCAAATGATCTGTTGGCAGAATGTGTCGAGAAAAGGTGGGAGTCAGGAAAGGGGCCAGAAAGTGAGGATGAAGAAGTGACTCTTCACATTCAGAGTCCAGTAGGTGTTCAATGAAATCCATAGAGATGGAATTCCACAGGTGTTCCAGTACTGGGAGTTGTTTCAGAAGGCCATATGGCTTGTGACACTGTGATTTAGAGTGTGGACAAGTAATGCAAGATTTACAATAGTGCTTAATGAAGCCTCGGAGTCTGGGCCAAGTGTATTCTCTTTTTATTAATGGTAGAGTTTTATTGAACCCAAAATGTCCTGAGAGTGGATGGTCGTGTTTGTACTGGAGGATCCTGAGGTGGAGGCCATTGGAGTCTGGTACATATATGTGATTGTCAAGTCTAATGAAACCATGCTGATCAAGAGACCACAGGGGTTGACTGGGGTTGACAGGGTTAAGGTGTGCTTTAGTTGTCGGGTCTAGTGGAATTGCTGATAGAATATCTTGATGTAACTTCTCAGTATCCATAATGATAATTCCATGGATGATGGGATGGATGAGGAAAGTCACATGGACTGATGCGGTAAGCTGCTGATTCGTGAAAATAGGTTTCAAGTTGTGTGGGTTTACTGTGGCATAGTCATTGCTCCCCTCTTTAGGATAGGTGTCCCATCATCTAGTTGAAGTGTCAGGTTTGCCACCAAGGCAACTAGGTCGAAAATGGATAATCATATTGAAGGCTGATAGGTATTCAGACCAGCAGGCCTGCTGACAGGTCAAAAGTTTCGTGTTAGAAAAGTATTCCAGGTTTTTGTGATCTGTTACAACATCAATCAGAATTCCTGAGCCTTCCAAATAGTGTCACCACATTTTGAAAGCTGAATAAATTGCTAGGAGTGCCTTGTCATGAACATCATAATTGAGCTCTGCTCCAGTGAAAGTCTGGGACAGAAAAGCCATGGGGTGAACTTCTCCATTGGAGTCCTGGATAGACAGAATGGCTCCAAGTGCATAGTCTGAGGTGTCTGTCTCAACAATGAGTGGAAAGTCTGGTTTCCAATGTGACAGAATAGGAGCTGATGAAAAAGAATCTTTTAAAAGATTGAAAGCTTTTTGACACTGATCATTAAAATTCCATGGAGTATCCTTGTGTGTAAGATGGGTAAGGGGAACTGTGATGTCAGAATATCCGCAGATAAATTGTCAGTAAAAATTGGGAAAGTGGAGGAAAGATTGTATATCTTTGACTTTTCTAGGTTCTGGCCAATCTTTGATGACTTGTACTTTAGTTTCATCCATACAGAGTCTGCTGGGTCCCATTATGAAACCCAGGTATTCCACGGAGTCTGTGTCAAGAGTACACTTTTTACCATTTGTGAATAAACTATGTTGTCTGAGTCTCCGGAGAACTTCACAGACTTGTTTGTCATGTTCTGCAGGGTCCTCAGAGTAAATAAGAATGTCATCCAAGTAAACAATGATGCATACATCAAGCATGTCAGAGAAAATGTCATTAATAAAACATTGAAAAACAGATGGAGTATCAGTGAGTCCAAAGGGCATCACCAACCACTCAAAGGCCCCATAATGGGTTCTGAAAGTGCTTTTCCATTTGTCTCCCACGGAGATCCAGACCAAATGGTAGGCATGTTTAAGGTCTATTTTGGTATAATCTGGGCATTCTGTGGAGCATCGAGCAGGTCAGATATAAGTCGGAGTGGATACTTATCCTTTTTTGTGACAGCATTGAGTCCTCTGAAATCAACACATAGTCTAAGGGATCCATCCTTCTTCTTGACAAACAGAACAGGTGCTCCAAAAGGAGACTTAGAGGGTCTGATAAAACCTATGGACAAATTTTCATCCAGGAAATCCCAGATTGCAGAAAGTTCCATGGACAAAAGTGGGTAAATGTGTCCAAGGGGTGGCTGGGCACCTTCTTTGAGGTCAATTTTTTTTCAAGTCATACTCTCTGTGGGGTGGAAGCCAGTCAGCATTTTGCTTACTAAAACATCTGTGAAATTGTGATATTTCTCCAGAACACCTTCTAGATCAGCAGTTTGCTCAGATGTGGATACCAGAGTTGATAAATGACTGGTTGCTTCATCAATTTTCAAATTAATAGTGAATGCCTGGGACCCATACATTTTTGTAGCCCTAATAAACACTGCAGCATTAATGAGAGAAATAGACAGAGGTGCCATGGGTTCCGGGGAAGCCATGGGTGCTGTAGGGATCACAGGAGTCCTCGAGACTGCAGGTGCTGGGAAGGCCATGGGTGCTATGGAGGCCATGTCGGATACAGTTTCTTGGAAGCTGCAGGTGTCTGGAAAGTTATGCTGTTTGCTACCCAGTCAATCAATGGATTGTAGTGGATAAGCCAGTTATGTCCTAGGACAACTGAGCAACTTGAGTCTAACTGGGTCACATAGAAAGTGACCAACTGAGATGTTCCACATGGGAACCAGATGGGTAAATCACAAGTTTGGGTGATAACTGAATTGCTCATGCCATCAAAAAGTTGGAGGCTGACCAGATTTATCGGGTAAGTTGACAACAGATTATTTTGCATGAATTTTGTATCTAAAAAACAATGAGTCGAGCCAGAATCTATGTGCTTAAAAAACAAATTTTGGAATCATATTAGACATAAGTTTAATGAAAAACAAGTCAGAGTTCAAAAGAGTGGATGCGTTGAGATGGGTAAACTTGTGAATGCATGGAGAGGCAATGCAACTCCCAACCCACGTGGAGTCTGTGGGGTTGCTTACTCTTTTTTCAAGTCAGAAGCCAGTTTGTCCTTCAATGGGGATTCCGTGGAGGAAGTCTTGGCTGTTCGAACCTTTTGCAGAGTTTGCTTTTGCCAATGGACATTCCAGAACTCGATGACTGGGTTTTCCACACAAGAGACAAAGGCTATTGTCCATACAATGTTGTCTTTCTTGTGGGGTCAGTTTGCCATTGGGTCTGAGGTTGCTGGTAAGGTCAGGTTTTCCAGTTTGCTTGCTGGACTGTTGACCTTTGTTGTTGTTGTTGTTGTTGGAAGACTTTTTATCATTCTTTCGATCAGATTGCATGGAGTTTTGGTTGCTGGTAGACAAAGTGTTGTTGTTGTTTTTATTGGCTGTGGACTTGTTGACCTTGTCCATGGAGGTCTCACGGGCAACTTCTGCACAACATTCCCAATAGTGTGCATCCACATTTTGAGCCTTGAGGCACATATGGGACAGTGTTTTTGGCTTGCCATCTTCTCCTTTCAAGACTTCATCTTTAAGGTGGGATGGCAGACTGGCATAGAACTGGTGGCAGAGAGTGGGATCACCCCAATGACAACAAGCTGCAAGATTGTTGAACTGGACAATATAGTCCATGATGTGCTGGGTGTCCTTCATGCAAAGATTAGTGAGACTATTCTCGGCTTTTCTGGTTGGGTCATATGGGCCAAAGTTGGTTTCTAGCTCCATAACAAAAGCATCCCAATCTTCAAGCCAAAGCAGCTCTTCCTCAGAAAGTCCACTAAAAGCCAGTTTGAACCATTTCAATGCGGATCCTGAGAGGTATGAAAGTGTGTAGTTGACTTTTTGGGAGTCCATGGAGAATGCAGTGGATCAATCAGGGAAATTGAAGTGACATTGCATGAGGAAAGTGGAAAGTTTGTTTGGGTTGGAACCCGTGAAGGGTTCTGGAGCATTGACTTTTGACTGTGGAGGTTCTGGATCCTTCTTGTTTCCTTCTCCAAGCATGTGATTCATCAATCTTTCTAAAGTGATTGCTAACAACTCAGAGGTGGGATCTGCAAGTGGCGGTTGATCGTTAGATGGGGAATTTTCGACACCTTTGCCCTTGTCAGGGGCCACGGACTTGTCCTCGTGCTCAGATTCATCTGGGTTTTCTGGGACTTCTTCGATATGGGCTTCTTCCATGGTGTCCAGCTGGTTTGTGAGTGTCTGGCTAGTATACAAAGTAAGTGGGGAATGAAGAGTTGATGGTCCAGGTAATGATTCCTGTATGTGTGCTTTTCTTCTTGGGAGATTGTCCATAATCATTATAATATCAGATGTTTACTGGTAAAATTTATATTTCTACAAAACTCCATCTTTAAATAGTGATATATCCTCTGAGACTATTACATATATTGTTAACCACCAACCATAAGAAACAATTCTCCATATTACATCCTAAACAATTCAGAGTCAATTAATAGAACCCATTGTAATATAATTTCCTTCCTTTTACAGATGCCTACTAATACTTTTATTAGTACTTTGTTTTTTAAAAGTTGTAATGTAGTTATTTCCATGTAAAATATGTAAAATATTATTGGAAATTTTTCCTACCACAGCTGTCTTTATTAAGTAAAACCCCCTATATATGGTATGTTGAATCAAGTAGAAATCTGTTCAGATTGACAGATCCATTCCAAAGTAATACATATGTATTTAGAGGTGCCAATGATATACATATGCATGGAATGGACTATCTAAAGGTATCTATTTTTTAAAAATATTAGTGTTTCAAACTACTAATTTTTTTTGTTGTCTATTCATGTCCAGAAAGATTCTTTAGTTTGTAATGTATGAGAGAGTTTAAAACTTTTTGAAAGTTTTAAAAACCAAATTATGTTTGAATCACATCCCAGATGTTTAAATGACCTTAAGAGTATATTAGAATTTGGTATACTTAATAGTTTTCAGATATCCTCCTTGGTGGCATATTGACAATCTGCGAGTCGAGTGATAGATGGGTCAGAGCCCGTGGGCTCCAACAAGGTAAAGAGCAGTGTGTTTCAAAGAGGAGATTAGAGTGGAAAATGTACTGAGATTAGTGGGGAGAATCTAAGCTGATTTTCTGACTGGATTGTATGTACAACATCTGCCAGACTATATAGACTGTGGAATGTATAACATACCAAATCCAGTAATAATGAAATCTAAACTAGTAAACATGAAATGAGATATGTAAGTAAACACCAAACTTGGTGTTAGGAATGGAATGGAGTGGAGTGGAGTCCAAAACGTGACAAGTTGTTAGACCATAATGGGAATGGGGTGGAGGCAGAGTCTGAAATGTGACAGGTCATTTAACCATAACAGGAATGGGGCTCAGTTAGAGAGCTGTCAGGTTTTCTGAGCAGGGTCTGGTGACTGGTGCGTGGGACAGGGTCAGAGATAAACAGGAGTGGGTTCCGGCAGGTATTCTGGTGACTGATACATGATGTAACGAAGGTTGAG
Organism: Hysterangium stoloniferum; assembly: GCA_015178975.1. Taxonomy (NCBI): domain Eukaryota; kingdom Fungi; phylum Basidiomycota; class Agaricomycetes; order Hysterangiales; family Hysterangiaceae; genus Hysterangium; species Hysterangium stoloniferum. The sequence continues at coordinate 404,219 of WHVD01000030.1, read as the reverse complement.
CATGGACAGGTCTGACGTCCAGAGTCCAGTGGGTATTCCTGTAAACTGATAACTGGTGCATATAGGGTGTGGGTGCATATAAGTTAGGGCCTGGAGTCCAGTGGGATTTCTGGTTGTAACATAGGTAAATAATGAAAAGCATAAAAGGGCAATGATAGGAGCAAGGGAAGTGTCAGGGTACGACTTGGGGTTGTCCCCGTCGCTTATCTACGTAGTTTACGTCATGCTTGACAGCTGCACTTAGCGAACATATCTTTAGTACATATGGTTTAGGTTCGATGGCATGTTCTGCCATGTATGTGATAGACGCCATCATCGATGGATCTCATCGATGGTACCTCGATCTAGTAGATAGCCGATGGACTATTGATAGATAACCCTACGCCCCACGGGGTATATAGAGGTAGATAGAGCATGTAGATACTCTATCCTGTTTATTGACTTGATTTCGTGTGTTATCCCTTGCACAACCTTAGGTCCGATCCCTGACAGGAAGTCAGTCAGAAAATCTCCACTATAAATCTTTACATTAGTTTACTGTATTAATAATCCAGTCTCATTCTTCTCTTATGTAACATTGTAACCTTTCAACATCTTATCCATGAGCCTTCATGTCTTGTATTTGCCTCATACTTTATCAACAAGATGAATCAATACTTCATTGAATGAGGCATCCATACTCAATATTGTAGAATATTCTTCAATTATTCTTCAAAGTTTATTGAGAGAAATTCAATTCATGTCAGATGTAGCCATTAGTCAATAGATAAAGGAAACACTGCTTGAGGTCTCCACTAATATGTATGTTGAAAACCATCACTGGCAATTTCACAATGAGTGCTTATTTCATCAGAAATTTTTCAAAATCACATGCAGACAAGGTATATGTGTATGGCTGTAAGAGGGCTTAACAATACTTCAATATTATTTGAATCATAGAGGACTTCATAGTGTAAATTGCAAATCCATCTTAAGTGCCCAGGAGACCAAAATGGCTGAAGGAGGTGCAGACCATATTTTATATTATACAATATCATACATAGCAACTATGCCTCCAGCAGCAACTGTTTGGCCTTTGGTAGGATTGTTTAGAGAGATGCTGGATTTCACACTTACCAACATATTATTACTTCACCATGCGGTTCCCTGTCCTTACCAAATAGGACTACTAGCAGGCCACGATCTGGGCTTGGGTTTAAAATATCCCTTGAGTGGGGACAACTCGGCCCGGCTCGGAGATTGTAGGACCGCATCATACGTCTAAATTTGGTGTTCGAGGCAGCCTATATTATAAGATAACAATATACGCTATTGTGGTATAAAGCGTAATATATCCCACATTTTCTCAACGTGACTCTAATTGCATTTCGGAAGCAAATTCGAGACTCCGCCACCGGTACCGATGTAATCAAAAGTGATCTCAGTGAATTCACAAGAAATTCAGGTAAACTCTGAAGTGCCTTCATCTCACGATCGGTACGCAGTACCTCATTAGGCAGTCATTGGCGTAATTTCATTGTTTTATAGGATATTTAAAATTGCCTCGACAATGCTAGCGTTTTTCTGGTCGTCAAAAGTGGCTAGACCCTAATGAGCGGAATTCAGCACCCTGATTGAAGGGACGCAGAAAAACATTTCCCGATTTATACCGCTTCTCCGTTCTTGCGAATTTGGAAGGCGAGGCCATGACTCGTTCTCTCACTACCAAAAAGGGAACCTCCGAGTCTACGCGGCATCAGATCGACAATTCCACCGAGATCAGCTGAAACGCATGTCATGAAATTTTTTGGAAGAATGTGCACGTCAGGAACCGCCTACTAGGTTCATTTGCACCAAGAAGGTGAATCATGATCAGACTCTGCTTGCTGGTTTCCTCTTTTCTCTCGATTCGGCTTGGTAGCAGAATAGGGGTAGACCCGGGTCTGCAACAGTTGTGTCTGCCGAAACGCGTTTTGTCTATAGGATGATGAACACCCTAGTTTGATAGATGCACCAGTTCCATCAATTAATGAATGCTTTCTTCTTTCTTCTCAAGTTCGCGGTCTTTTTATAGCATTTAGCTCCGGGTTAGGTGAGTTGATCATGGGTCCATTGATCGTGTTCTTGGTCTCAGCGTCGAACTGAATGTTGATAAACTTCTGGTCTATCCATAGAATCTGCAGGTCTTAGTTCTTCCCGAATTGCCACGTTTTGTTACCCACAACCTGGTCACCGAAATAGTAAATCCGAGCGGGACGGTCGCGTTGATTTCCCATGCACAAATTGGGAAGGATTGGCTCCGGTCTGTTTGCACTGAAGTACAGTTCTCCGCTCTGCCGCTCGCTGCTCGGCTGTTCCTCCTGTCTACAATATACTAAGTTTATTTCTCACGGCACTCAAAGAATTCTCACTAATGAGGATCCTGGCTACAGACTTGTAATGTTACGGCCGTAGTGTGAAGAGCATTTACTACACTTTCAAATTGATCCTGCAATAGAGCTTCAACGCTATTGCATCCACGGACCGTACTAATAAAGAAAATGATATCATGCGTGTTAACTCTGTTACGGCCCTTTCTACGACTCTCACAAACATGATATCCTAAATGGACCGTGCGGCATAGATTGCTCATCGAATGTCTTCAAGCACTGGTTCTTATCCGCAGTAATCGATAATACTCTCTGAAGTGAGTGGATCCTCGTTGTTGTGTTATTGCATCTATCAGGCGACTGAGATGACCGAATACATGGACTCTTGAACCTTGTTGTAACCCCCCGTGGGAGGGAAAATAAGGGCTTTACTTGTAAGGTTCATGAAAGTTTGCGAGACGCTGATGTTAATTTTGTCACAACCAGGGCACTCTGCCGACGTATGGAGCTCTAGTTACCCACTCAGGATTGTTCTGTAACTTAGACGCTACAGACTCGCGCCCCTTCTCAAATGCTGTCTTTTGAACTACATCTCCACCATGTATCTATCTTCGAGGGTGTGTTTGTGTACTTGGATGTCATAGACATTGAGTTTGTCACGCCCGTGGTCGGCGCTTGCTCGGCGCTGGGGCTATACCTATGTTATGGATCTTTTCTTTTTCAATTCCATCCCCAACTCTAGCTCCCGGGCCTAGCCTCTTGCCACTCAACTTCCTAGTCCGAACACCCCTCCTTCACTCTCAGCAGCGATGGCTTCCTCTCTCTGAGCGGACCATTGTTAGTATATTCAAAGAGGTAGTGCCTTGTCCCCAAATAGCATCGACTCCTTCCCCAGCTACCACAATTCATAATGGCCCCGGCTAACGCCACCATCTATTCCTCCCCAGCGGGGCCCGCACCCCACGATGGAGCAGGTTTTATCAACCCCGCATTGCAGGAGGCCATTACACAGAGGAACGTAATCAGTTTATCGATTGGAGGCGGATCCGACCTCGATGCCGGAGGAGACTATACGCAATCCCGGTATCTCAGAGTGCCGCCTCCCTTGCCACCCATGCTCCATTCCCAGTCCTCCCTTTTCCTACCCATGGATGAAGCGTCACACTCCGCCAGGTATATCCCCACCAACACTCTCAACACCCAACACCCACCGCCACCGCTTATCATACAACGCGGATACGACGTCAGTTTGTTGGCTCTTCCCTTGCACTCGCAGAACGCCAATAACACCCAAGGCGGCCGCTTCTATAGCCATCGACAAAATGATGGTACTGCCACCCACCTTACAATTTTATTAATTTTTACTGATATATTATTTTAGCTGTATCTCCAAATTACATGCAAAGTGTACCCCCAATGCCCTGGACTGCTTCTCTGAACAATAGTCCAGACATACGAAGTGTTACAGGACCTTCGGCGGTCCCTCTGCTTATGAACCTACCGCAGAGCGCCAATACGAGCGCACCACCCTCACACCGATCCCATATTGGTACATCTGTCGGAATACTTCCCGCGGTGCCTCAGCCGTTCTCTTCACCTCCTGTCCAATTTGCAGCTCCTTTCAACGCCGCACCTGAATATATCAACTACTGCGATCAGACCTGGCAGGCTCAGGTACAGATGCAACTTGACGTACGTCGCGAAGCGAACCCAACCGCTCATGGACCGAACAGCACGGTGCCACCTTACGCATATGCGAATGGACCGAGCAGCGCGGTACCGCCTCACCTATCTGTAACTAGGGCGTCGCCATCTCCAAGCGTCGAAAATCGACGTGCATCCTTGCGGGTCAATACAGAACCGAGTGGTAAGCTGAGGCAACCTACTCTCCAAGGAGCTGAAACGTTGCGGTCGTTCACATGGGTTCGGTTTGGAGATGGAACCAAACCCATTCCAGGGGCCTCAGGTGGGGGGCTTGGCGTAGGGGATACGCATGGTAAAACATATATGTATGTCTGTATCCAAAGCTGATGCATGTTTTACAGGCGTGGGTTTATCTCCTACGAGTCCTTCCGGAAGCTCAGCTGCGTCGCCCATGTCATCGACGTCTTCCTCGTCGATCATTTTGCCATCTCAAACGAACGTTGAGCAGCACGTTATTGTTGAGAGTGATGCACTCCCACAAGAGACGATGAATTTATATTTTCCGCCTTCATCTCAACGCCTCGGGTCGCCCACGAAGCCTGGTGCTCCCAGGAAATGGGAGTGTCAATTTCCAGACTGCAATAAACTGGTCCGCAGACAGGATCGGCTGGCTCATGCTCTTGAACACAATGAGCAGAAGAGGTTTACTTGTAGTTGGTGTGTAATCCGCTGTACATTGTGAGAAACAACCCCACTTATGAAACCGTCAGCGGCCATGCCTTTGCGCGTTCTCAAGACAAGAGGAGACACCAAAGGGAGCAAAAACCATGCAAATCTTGGTGTGTTTCCTTACGTTATATGAATGAGCAGTTGATTAATCTGGATGAATGCAGCGGCCGCCCAGTTGGACGCAATGGGGGGAAGGGCCTGTGCCCTCATTGTCTTTCTTGCCCTGCTGGCGGAGCTGAACATGTGGGTTTTTAGACAAATGATGTAATTGCTTCCACTAGTAAAATGGTTTTCCCTAATTGTCGTGATTTTATTCCATTTGATCATCTCACGCTTAATGCCTATTCCACATTTACACATCCCCTCACACCACCTTACGTATACACAATTCCAATACCCTTTAGGCTCAATTATCATCTCCCTCAACTTCCTTCAATTCCAGGGCATTTCTACATATTGTAACTTGTTTCATTTCGATATGTAGCCCTCAGTCGATTGGCGGGCATTAAACCCGGTTTTTTTCTTTTCTTTTGCTATGATTCATTATCCCAATAATGTCTATATAATAGATCAATCTACCAACAGTAACATCCTACATCCGCTTTTAGAAGTGGCTGTACGATTGTACTGCACCAAGGCATACCAGAGAATGATATCTATGAGTCAAACATGCCCTTGGTCCAATACCGAAGGCAGCACAGTTCGCCGCCTTCGCGCAGCTGCAACACGCGAGATCGAAGGATGAATCGATGACCACCGACGAGGGTATGTACAGTTTCATACATAGCTAATTCCCATGACTCCGCACAATTTTCCGGTGCGGAAATGTGTTAGCGGTGCGGATGTTCGATAGAGGTCGGTTAAGTGAAGAGCAGGATTCCGAGGTAATGGGTCTTCTTCCATCGAGGAGAAGCTTCAACATGAGATAACCGGTATTTGGGTGGGATGGATGGGATGGATGAAACCTTCGTCATGTGCTCAATAGTACCCCTCTGACTGGCTAGGCTAGGGTCCATGTGTGCAGACGTGGTTCATGCAGGCGAAACTTGATCATGGCTGAGCCACTGTAGAAGGGAATATGAGTGAGACGGCTACACTTTCAGCAATGTGAGCTGATGTTAGGAAGAAAATAAATAGGAAAGACATCACGCCTTATTAATAGGGCCTCTTTACAACTAGATCTGCTCGTACAATCGCAGGAGCCATTCTCCGGCGTTCCAGCTTCCATGAGGTCACCTGCTAATTGTTCCAAGCGTACTAAAAGAGGCGGAAAAGATCTCATTATTGCTGGCGATGTATAAAATGCGCTCAGACATCCGTTTGTACCCGTTATAGCCTGCTGCGTTGGTGGTCTATCATGGGCGCTCTGGCCACCTAGGAAAGGCTATCCAAGCTATAGAAATATAACTTAGTATGCTTATATATATTGAAGAACAAGAATGCTTTGATAACTACCTTTGACATTCCCACTGCTGCTTGGCCGATGCAGGCAAAATCCGGTAATGGTTGAGCCAGGATATGAAGAGGGACAAATGAGACAGTTACACTCTCGGCGATGTGTGCTGATGGTCGGAGGAAATTGAACAGGAAAGACATGGTGCTTTCTTGAAAGGGTGGCTTCTTTACGACCAGACCTGCTCGTACGACTGCAGGGAGCCATTCTCGGGCGTTCCAGTTTTTGTATAGGTCACCTGCCAACTGTTTCGTGCGCAGGTGGACTGCAAATTATTCTTGCTGGCGATGTATGTAATGAGCTCAGACATCCGTCTGTACTCGCTGTAGGCTGGGTTGATGAAGTAGTAATCTGCAATAAGCGCTCCGACCTAAGAAAGGTCTATCCAGGCTATAGAAGTATAACTTAATATGTTTATATCGGACAACAAGAATGCCCTAATAGTCACCCTTGAAATTTCCGCTACTGTTGGTAAATAGGAGGGGAATAGTGAGTTGTGGCGACTGTAATGCTAAATCAACTGAATAGCTGGCACATCCCCGTTGGTTCGAAAGTTGCCTGTTATAGACTCCAGTCAATACGCTTGATCAGCATGAATGCAACATATTAGCTACTCAGTGGACATACCATTGTTTATAATAGTGGATATGGAGTCATTATCTGTCAAGAAAGATTTATAAATTAATAAATTCAGAGCGAATGCTTTCTTCGAACCTGCACCACAGACTTCATTCAAAGCCCTAACTCAGAATGGAAGCCTTCCACAAGGGTATTCGCCATCGATATAAACTCTCTTCCATGATTGCATTTCTACCTGTTGGACGTGATCTGGTGATACCGGTTATGTGCTGACTTTTGCAGTCTGATGGAGGTATGAATACGGGATACTGAATCCAGTAAGACCAACTGTGCCAGGATTTTCTGGTGGTCACAAGGGTCCTGTAAGCAGAATTACTTCGTTTGTGGATTCACTGAATACCCTCGTGTATGAGGCGTTCCACTAGTTCCTTTCGCTCAGCGTTGACATTCGTTACGATCGACCTTGTAATTTTCCCAGGAAACGTGTCTAATGGAGGGATAGTGAGGCACTGGTATACGACATTGACGGGCAGGCTCCGAGCATTGGGAGAGAAACATGTCGCAAAATATAAAGGAAGTGATTTCGGATGTGTGTTGCTTGCAAACTAGATGTGTGAGAAGTTACCTGAGAAGGGAAGTGAAAGCTAGAGTTATTTATAACTACTGTCCCACGAACCTGTTGCAGAAGGACAAAAATATCAGCAATGTTCTTGATCTTATTGGCTGTGATGCCTCTGGTACCCCGCGACCTATCGAATCTTGACAGATGGGGATGGGGCAGTGTTGCATATGAGTACGCATGCAATAAACAAAACATAAAATATTAATCGGAAGGACCGTTGCCTCCTAGCATAATCTTGCATATTCTTCAGTGTGCCGGGCGCATTAATTTTGTTGAAGGATTGCGGGTGCCGAGTGTAGGCTTCATCACGGAAACATTTATGTAACCACAGGTCATTGCATAGCCTCCCCAAATTCAAAGGTTTGAGTCCTCAAACTTCTATGTGCTTTTGTATGGACAGAGTGTCTTGTATAAATCATGCTTTCCTGGCTTGGAATTGTACTTGGTGAGGTTTCGGAACGCCGCCATGCCCGATTTGTTGCTCCCTCATGCTATGAAGTTCGCTCAAGCACTGGCAGGATTCTCTTTGAAAACCTCCCTACCGCACGTCATGACAGTCTTTAAATTTATCGAGCAGACCAGACTCGGAGTTCGTCTTCTAAGCCATCGGCCGATGTCCAAGCAAGAACAATGATATTAACTAAACAAAGCTACCAAAGGTCACCATGCGGGAAATTCACGTCAAAGGTTCGGTTCGTGTCGTTGGGTGAATTCCGTGCATTATTATCACAGTACACCTAAAAACGATTTATTTCAAAACAATGGGATGTTACATTGTGACGTAACATATGGCGATATTCTTCACATTGTTAACAAAAAAGATGGGACAGCTAAGTATGTGACAAATATATCATCATAAATTGCGGAAGAAGAAAGGAAACAACGCCCTTATGCAGCATATAAAGGAGACCGGATGGAAAGGCATGGGAGTTATCTTATTTGATGAAATGGGGCAAGATCAATATTTGGGAAAATGGGGATGATTTATGTGTTCAGATGCGCACGAAGAAGAGGTTGCATAAATATCCAAGGCAGGAGGAGGGGTGCATGCCTTTCCACCTTGAATATCGCACAGGTATAGACTATAGTTATGAGGTGTCTGGTTCCGGACACCGAGGGATCGCTTCGTTTTTTTCTCCATTTTGGGGATATAGGGCACAATCGAGTTCCCAGTCCTGTTGCGCGCATCGTCGTAAAATCCATATCTTCCCTCAGCATCATCATGGCCGGCGTCAGAGTCTTCATCGAAGGCACCCTCAGTACGGAGGAGCACTCTGCTTCGTACATCGTGCAGATCATGATGACGCTGATGGACCAGTGAGAACTGGAGCTGTACACCACGAGGAGAGAAGAAGGACAAGTTCCAGTAATCCATCAACTGAGGTTCTGGGTGGGAAGGATTCGACATCATGTCATCCAGCGCTAAGGTCCATGCCGCAGTCAAAATCTATATGCTCCATGAGTTGACTGGAGAGCGATACAGAGATTGATCACACCTTTAAGCAATCCGCCCAATCATCTTCACAAACATCATATGATCTCAGGACACGTGGCAAAGAGGGCATGGAATGTCTCAGCGCATCCGGACTTTGGGCAACCAAGATGGGATCGAAGGCTGAATATGGGGCAGACATCGTTTAGCAGACCAATAACTGTTGGATACAGACTACAAACATACGCATACGTGCGTTTGGCAGAGCATCCTGGGTAGGGCGATGTCGGAAATCCTCTTGACTGACACGCATTTTCACACCTCTGCCGCACGTCGAAGGTGGGTTGCGAGGGGAAGACTCGAAGTAATAATTGGAGATACAGATCGGTATGTTGAGGTGCAGTTTCTGAAAGTAAATACCACCAGTATTGCCTGGACCTGATTGAATATATGGAATAAGCCCGAGAGGATATGAGACCTGTGGTGAAGCACTGTTGCTCTTACCACTAGGAGCTTTGTAAGAATATGATCGAGAAGACGCTGGAATGGGCCTCCCGGACCTGGCGTAGGAGTTGCTGGCGTTGGACATAGTGTGAGGATGGTCTTCTGCATTCAGGCTACGTCGGTGATGGAATGCAGTATCTTCGATGGTCATCTCCAACATCCTTCCAATGAGCTCCTCCCCAGCATCCTTGCCTCGCTTATTGTAAGAGCGGGGGCGAGGGTCAACTTGGGGGACGCACGCTAAAGAGTCTTCAACATGGCCTGAGCGGGGACGAGGTACGCGCTCCGGCGCTTGACCTTCAGGTTCTTCGTTTTCTCGTATCTCCGACTGCCTCTCCTGCCTGGAAGACTCGCATAAGCCCCTTGCCCTCATCCCCCTCCGATATTTCCTTGGTCGAAATGAATGGAAAAGTATAAATGATTGTGACACTCTCTTACCGGTAGTTGGCCTCACATATAGTAGATGCAGTGGGAGGAGCAGCTGGAGACGGTACAGTTGGCGTAAATGCGCGAAAAAAACTCTGGAAGCAACACAGTATATTTCAGTAATAGAGTCTTATGGCACAACATCAATGAAGCTGACTTACATCACCAGCTAGGGGAATATTTCTTGGACAAATGTGTGTCTGGTCCACGAGCATCCACTGGATACCGTGAACGGGTCCTTTGGGAGTTTGGTAGCTAAATAGTGCAATTAATATGAGCATCAACAAAGTACTGGTGTGTATTCTAATTGACTTGCCTGCGAAGCTCGGCTCTGAATGATGCAAACCATGGCGAATCAGATCAGCAATCAGCAACTTGTCCCAAATTCCGAAGAAACGATAATGTAATCAATTGTCATACCGGAATATCTCGTATATAATTTTCCCATTCCGCACTGCTCTCGTATATGTTTGGGACCCAGGTTCAATATAGCCTTGGGGAGGAGGATAGGCTGCGTTGGCTGTATAAGGCGGATACAAGTTGTCTTGTGCAGGTCGTCCATAATGGTCGGATGCATATAGATATGGTAGGGAAACCCTTAGATGCGGCTCTCGCTGATTATTCATTGAGACGATTTTAGATGATCGACTCTATCGACAATGGGGATGAGCTAATGAACTAGGCTTGAACTTTATTTTGGGTCCTCAGCCAAAATTTATCATCTTGAGATCCGGTGCAATGCTGTGAAAACGTGATGCTTGCTATACAGGACCTTCTGCATATTTCAAAACGATGCCGTGAAGTCTACACTAAATTTGGGACTGGTCACGTGGTCACGACATCGCGTTATCACTACCCGAGTAAGAGACTAATTCGTATCGATTCGGGACGGGCAATGAGAAGATAACGCAGTTCTGACGAAACTCTCAGTGAGTGATACTATACTACGATTGCATGTTTAGCCGGTTTAAAGGGTGATATGAACTTTTCCCAACTTTTTAAGAAAAGAGGTTTTGCGGTAGCAGACTTCAAGAACGAGTAAAGAACAGCTCAAAAAATAGTTCTTTTACACAATCAGGCTTTCCTAGTGGTTACAAAGTGAAGGGAAATATTAGGAAGAATCCAAAAAGTACCAAATTTACTATTTGACTGTTTGGGGTGTGTGATGCGTGATGAACATGTAATTGTAATAATAACAGTAACTTTACTGAGAGGTTACAATACCAATTATTTTACTATATATGGTTCAGAAACAACCCTGAACTGTACACAAGGAATGGCTGAATGGGAAAGTCGCATATCTAGTCAAGTTTTGTTTTTCAACTGGCCAAAGCACCTCCCCAGCTACCATATATGGTATTTTGGTTATACACATCATGGTGTTGAAGCAGATGTATCACATCAGCTATCCTTGGCAAGCTGGAACACAGTAAATATAGAACAGCTGCATAGTTCAGGGACCTACCACATTATATGGTGTTGGAACTCTGAACCTGAACTCCAAACCTAAGATCTTTTCTAGATCTGTCTTATTGTTCTTGTTGTTCTCTCAACTTGAACTTGTCCTATGTTATCTATTAGTGTGACAATTTTATTTTATGCCTGTAGAGACCATAGTTACAAGTCAATCCAAATATTCACTTAGACTTGTCTGCTATGTGTATGTCTTGTATGCTAATTCCTGGTTTTCTATCAGTTCTAATTGTTGGATCAAGCATGGAATCGTCCACGATGCTGTATTCGGCTATATGGCTACACAGTCATACGGTCATGCAAAGGCCGCAATATGGCCTTATGGCCATATAAACACAGGTAACAATAGTCATTTCATACCTTGTCTTGATATCATATATTTGTAAGATGTTTCTGATATATTATATGGATATTTCTCTTGGCTATCAGATAGTTTAAATACAAGACAATTTAGTTAGTATCACCTCAGCTATTTGGCATACTGTGTGCAAATACTGAGGTGAGATAGTTATCACTACTTTTATTTATCATTCTTACTCATTTATTACCTAGTATTAATTGTTGTATCTAGGTAATCAATTCAGCTATTTGGCATACTGTGCACAAATACTGAGTATTAATTGTTGTATCTAGACTCTTAACACTAATACTAATAGTACTGACCCAACTACTACATCAGGAAAGTGGGAAAATCAGTAAGTATGCCCTTATATGATCTAGAGCCATCTAGGGGAGCTAGCTAGCTTGGCTAGACATGGCTAGACACACTACTTTTCTCCCTATTTACTAGTCAGTATAAAAGCTTACTGTTATGACTGGAATTCCTGCCGGACTCCAGGTACTAACTTATATGCACCTGCACCCTATATGCACCAATTGTCAGTTTACTGGAATTCCCACCAGACTCCGTACATCAGACTTGTCCACACTTGACTTTCATTACTTCATGTATCAGTCACCAGAATACCTGCTGGACTCCATCCCTGTCTATGTCCAACTCTGTCCCACACATCAGTCACCAGACCCCGCTTGGAAAACCCATCATCCCTCTAACTGAGCCCTGTTCCTGTTATAGTCAAATGACCTGTCACAATTTGGACTCTGCTCCCGCTCCGTTCCCGTTATGGTTTTATGACCTGTCACAATTCAGACTCTGCTCCATTCCATCCTGTTCCTAACACCAAGTTTGGTGTTTACTTATCTCATTTTATGTTTGTTAGTTTCATTTTCATTATTACTGGATTTGGTATGTTATTCATTCGACAGTCTATATAGTCTGGCAGATGTTGTACATACAATCCAGTCAGAAAATCAGCTTAGATTCTCCCCAGTAATCTTAGTATATTTTCCACTCTAAACTCCTCTTTGAATTACACCACTCTCACTAGTTGGAGCCCATGGACTCCAATGCATCTATCACTCAACCTCTGACTTATCTATCTCGACTCCCCGACCTCTCAACCCATGACCTCTCAACCCATGACCTCTCAACCCACGACCTCTCAACCCATGACCTCTCAACCCACGACCTCTTAACTCTCAACCCACGACCTCTTAACCCATGAACTCTCGACCCATGACCTCTCAACCCACAAACTCCGCCTGGACTCCCTGGGATTCCCATCCACCTGTTTGAAATTGGACAACATGATCTTGTGAGGGCGCAGCCTATAAGCTGAAGCCAAGTCCTACCAGATTTCCTGTGGGTTTCTCCAGAAACCCTCCATGTACGCACCCTTAACACTTACTATACATAGATCTAGGGAGGCTAGGGAAACTAGGGAGTCTACATAATGGGTGTAGACATTCCCAAATCCCTGATGCATTTTTGAAACAGTCTTGTTTCCTGAAAGTACACTAAGCCCCTACATGTTTGAAATATAGGGTAACTGAATGGTTTGTGAGGGTGCAGCACATATGTAAACTGAGGCATCCTACCCATCATTGGACAAAGTTTGCACCCAATAAATACAATTAAGAGTAGAACACTGAACCTTGACAGTACAGTGACTCACAAAATGTATCCATGTTAAGTGCTGTGTCAGAACTTATTCCGGAACTATTGGAAAGTCACCGGAAAGTCAGGAACTATCGGATAGGATCAGGACGTCAGCTTCAGCTTATGTGCTGCGGCTCTACACAAAAGCTCAGAAGTCCTTAATTTCAAAGGTGAGACTTATGCTGGAAGATATGGATATTCAGAGTTCCGAAGAGTTCTGAATATTGAGCATACAGAAAGATGGAAGAGGGAATAAGAAACTAAGTCGATATCAGATCTAAAGTAAAGTACAAATTCATGGAAACTAATATAAGTCTTCTCATTATTGTACTACAAACTAAGACCACAATAAGACAGAAATGGAAGTATTCTGAAATGGGAATACAATAAGATGAATTGGGGAGACAATATTCCGAAACGGGAATATAATAAACAAACAAGTGAATACTTGTCAACAGACAAATTACCAAATGTGGAACAAGGGAAGAATACGGAAGATATGGTAACTATGATATTCCATAGTCAGAAGTCAGAAGTCAGGAGTTGGATATTGAAACATGTGGGAACAGGTTGTAACAATCCAATGTTTTGCAGTTTCAACTTCCATACCTTATACATCAGTAGATAAAATAGTAGAAATCACCAAGATATTTGTCAACATGCTCTATCATGTATAATGTAATATGACATAATGTCATTGTTTAATCTCCATATATGGTAAAAATATGAATATTTTCATATAGAAGGTTCATTGGATACCTTTTGTTGCTGACAGGCCCTTGTATGAAAATCATGCACTATGTTGATTGTTTGCACTTGTTTATGTTTTTTCAACATGTTATGTAATCATGTTGTGCTAAAGTATAAGTCAAAGGGCTCTCACAGCTAAGATTCTCCTAATTCCAACTATGCATCCCCTTTCCCCTACTACCCAGGATGAGATCCTTTCTCTACTTGATTGGCTATTCTGCTAAACACATTTCACTTTCTATTGGCTATGGCTTTGCTACTATCTAAACTTCATTCTGAATATGATTCCCACCTTTCTAAGGTCTCTGGTGGTCACCCTTTCAAACTCTCTACAGCCAACATCTGTTTTGCTTGATGCCTTATGAGCTCTGGGAAGGCTGACATAGCTGTAGATGTAACAAAGGCACTTTGTAACTATGTATCACCAGCCAGTCACTCTATCCTCAAACAGTGCATTGTAAACTCAAAGCAGCTTGGATGAAGCTGGTGGTAAAGAAGAAAAGGCTTCTTCTGTCTAAGAAGCATAGGAAGGAGAGGATGGACTTTGCTTTGGCACATCAGAATTGGACTGTGGAGGACTGGAAGAAGGTGGTGTGGTCTGATGAGACAAATATCTATAGGCTGGGGTAGGAAGTGGGTGTGGAAAAAGGCAGGGGAGGGCTTGAGTGACAGGCTGGTTGAGGGAACCCTGAAGTTTGGTGGTGGATCTTTGATGGTATGGGGTTTACACTGTGAGGGGTTGGGTATGCATGTAAGATTGATGGATGGATGGATGGGGATCTCTACATACAGATTCTGGAGGATGACCTGCAAGCCAGCCTTAGTGACTATGAAATCTGCAGCTTCCAGCAGGATACTGCCCCTAAGCACACCTGCAAGAAGGCCCAGAATTGGTTCCAATAAATGGTTTCAGGGTTTTCTCATGGCCAGCACAGTCTCCTGACCTGAAATCCATGGAACACTTATGGAATCACCTGGAGAGGAGGTTGGCAGGGTATGAGAATGCACTGCAGGGGATAGAAGAGTTTTGGGAGAGGGTGGTGAAGGAATGGTACAAGATTGATGCAAAGGTATGTGAGGATTTAATTGCAAATATACATAGGAAAGTTTCAGATACATTAAAGGCAAATGGTGGCTACAGTATACCAAGCACTAAATACAAGTAATCTCCCACCTAACCTTGGCAGCAACAAAAGGTATCCAATGAACTTTCTCTATTAAAATATTCATCCATATATGGAGATCACATAATGTCATTATATCATATCAAACTATACATGATAGAGCATGTTGTTAAGGAGTGCACGTGGAGCTTATTGGAGGGTTTCCAGAGAAACCCATGGGAAAGCTGGTAGGACTGGCTTCAGCTTATAGGCTGCACCCTCATGAGATCATGTCATCCAATTTCAGACAGGCAGACGGGACTCCCAGGGAGTCTGGGAGTAGTTGATGGGTTGAGAGGTCAGAGGGTTGACTGTGGGAATCCTGCAGAGGTTGAAGGGTCAGGTGGTGATGGGTCAGAGGTTGAGTGATAGATAGGTCGGAGCCCATGGGCTCCAACAAGGTAATTAGCGGTGTGTTTCAAAGAGAGGAATAGAGCAGAAAATGTACTGAGATTACTGGGGGGAATCTAAGTTGATTTTTTGACTGGATTGTATGTACAACATCTACCAGACTATATAGACTGTGGAATGTATGTTATACCAAATCCAGTGATAATGAAATCCAAACTAGTAATTCATGAAATGAGATAAGTAAACACCAAATTAGGTGTTAGGAGTGGAATGGAACAGGGGTGGAGTCCAAAATGTGACAGGTTGTTAGACCATAATGGGAATGGGGTGGGAGTGGAGTCCAAAATGTGACAGGTCATTTGACCATAACGGGAATGGGGCTCAGTTAGAGAGCTGATGGGTTTTCCAAGCAGGGTCCAGTTGACTGATGTGTGGGACAGGGTCAGAGATAGACAGGTATGATGTGCATAGGTCCCAGCAGGTATTCTGGTTAACAGATAACTAGTGTGTAAAGAGAAAGAGGCTCTAGAATTTGACAAAGTTTGTTGGTTACATGCATGTGTCAGAGGATCATGTCAGTTACACGTATGTGTCAAAGAGTCATGTGATCTGGAAGGTAAGGTTCAGACATGATGTGTTAGGATACACACACAGGGCGGGTCTCCAGAGAAACCCACGGGATATCTGGTAGGACATGGTTTCAGCTTATAGGCTGCGCCCTTGCTAGATTTTGTTGTCCAATTTCGAACAGGCGGACGGGGATCCCAGGGAGTCTGGGCGGGATTTGTGGGTCGTAGGTCATAGATTGGAGGTCGTGAGTCGTGAGTCAAGATAGTTGAGAGAGACAGATGCGCCAGAGCCCGCGGGTTCCAACTAGTGTGAGCGGTCTGATAAGAGTAAGGTTTTAGAGCAGAAAATATATTAGATTACTGGGGGGAATCTAAGCTAATTTTCTGACTGGATTGTATGTACAACATCTGCCAGTTTATATAGACCATGGAGTGAATAACATACCAAATCCAGTAATGATGAAATGAAACTAACAAAACATAAAACAGGAATAATAAACACCAAGTTTGGTGTTAGGAACAGGATGGAATGGAGCGGAGTCCAAATCGTGACAAAGCATAACCCATAACGGGAAACGGAGCGGGAGTGGAGTCCTAAATCATGACAGGTCATTTGACTAAAATGGGAATGGGGCTCGATTAGAGTGGTGACGGGATTCTAAGTGGGGACCGGTGACTGATGCGTGGGATGAAGATGGACATAAACAGAGACAGAGTCCAGGGGAAGTCCGGTGACTGATATGTGTTGTAATGAGGTCGAACGTAATGAGTCTTGATGTACGGAGTCCGGGCAGAAAATCCTATAAACAGACAATTGGTGCTTGTAGCGTGTGGGGGCATACGGGTTAGTGCCCAGAGTTTGGCGGGATTTGTCTGGTCGTAACAGTACCCTCCCTTTATGCCGAAGTCCCAAAGAGGCTCTAGGCATAGATAAGGTTCTTGTCAGCTACGTGCATGTGTCAAAAGTCATGTCGGTTACACGTATGTGTCAAAGAGTCATGTGATCTGGAAGGTAAGGTTCAAACACGGTGAGCCTATAAAAATTTGAAAAAATAGAAATTTCTTCTTCTTTATTACCCCCATCTTCACAAAAATGGGACCAAAACCAATGCCCAAACGAGCAATGCCAACCGCAGGGCCCTCCACGGGCACTCCGTATCGGGCACCTTGGAGCGCGGCACAGTTATTAGTGCGGTGAGAAGAGCAGCGCCGACTTCATGAAGAAGCAGAGAGGGAGGCCAGGGAGGCCGAGGAGGCCCTGGACAAAGAGTACCAGGCAGCATTGGCCGCAGAGGAAGAGGCCGCAAGGGAGAGGGAATGTGAAGTGGAGGAGGCTGTGTGGTGGCCACGGAGAATGCCTGGGTGGCTGCAGAGAAAGCCCGGGTGGCCACGGACAGGGCTGCGATTGTCATGGGAAAGGTAAGTCCCAATTTCCCACTTGTCGTTTTACTGACTTGTCATTTTCAGTGCAAGGCGACAGAGGTGGAGTCCGAGTCTGAGGGAGAGCCAGAGAGCCCTCAAAAGGTGAGTCCTCATGTCCGTGAGATAACTGTGGAAAACTGACCATATCAACAGAAGGCAAGGAAGGCAGCACCAGTCCGTCTTCCAATGCAGAATGATCTGCAGTGTTCCGGTTGCAATGACTGGAACACAGAATGCAATCAGAAGTCTGGGTGGGGACCGGGGTGCTATCAATGCGCCCACCTCAAGGCAAGGTGTTTACTCGTCCACGAGCAACCCACAGGAACTGGGGCATGGGACGTTAGTGGGACAGATGGGTTGTCCAGGTTGGACGAGGTCCTTGGACGGATCGCTGAGGGCATTGAGGCCCAAAACGAGTTGCTCTGGAAGAGCAACAAGGTCCAAATAGTGGTGGTGAAAGAGTGTGAGGAGTTTTGGAAGTTCCTGGCAGAGTATGGCGGCTATGTGTATGAAGAGCCGCAAATCGGGAGTTCCGAGGATGCCAGGTCAGATGAGGATGGGGTTGCTGCAGAGGTCGTGGAGCTTCCTGGGGAGGTAGCTGAGGTGGGGAAACAGGAGGTGGGGAAAAAGGACAGTCCCATAAATGTAGACTGAAAAAGTAATATAGAAATAAAAAATAATTGAACATAAAAGTAAGCATGAAAAATAAGAAACAAAGTCAAAGTCAAAGTCTGCGGGGAATCTGCTTAAAGACTTGAAAGACATGTCAGAACCTGTAAAAGCAAAGAGAGACATAGGGCAACAGGAAATAGTGAAAATGAGTCCAAACGTAACACGGGGTCCACGGATTGCGGTCAAAGAGACGATAATGGTCCGGGTTTGAGTGGGTAAGCTGTATGAAAGTCAGTAACGATTTCTGTGGCTGTCACAACTGTCACATGTCATGATATTGTCACAAAAAATCAAAGGTAACTTTCGACAACTCTTCGACCTATCAAATTCGACTTGACAAACTGAACATTATTCGACACCATCAAATCTCTTTCGACATGTCTCATTTCGACGTCATATATGATTTCATAATTAGTTCATAACATAGTCATAACGATACAACGAAAAGCATAAAAGGGCTACGAAAGGAGTAGGGGAAGTCAGTCGAAATATCTGTATATTAGTGATATTAGTAATCTATCTTGTCGTAACTCTTCGACAAACACTTCCGTGAATACTCATGACTGGTAATAGCCTCTTACTTCATCGACAGGGCGAATATATACTTCGTCGAACGAGGCTTCCGAATTCGATTTGTAGAATATTATTCGACTTTATTGAAGAATATTCAATTCGTGACAGTATATTTCAACTATCAACTGTTGATGAAGCCCAGGACGCGATCTGAGACTACCAGAGCATTGAGTTCTACAGCACTCCAATATGTGGCTCCCACTCCTTCACCAAGAGTTATTCGGCCATCGCGAATTCCAGTTTCTCCTTTGACCAAAACTCGAAGAACTGCGATGTCTTCAATTCGAGAACCCAAGGAAATTCGAGAAGAACCGATTTTGCCAATTTGAGAAGAATCCGAATCTCTTTTGACACCTCTGCCTGAGTCTCTGCCTCATGAGGCAGGTTCATCTGAAGATGAAACAATATTTTGACATTTCGGAGATGCGATCGGAAAAGTATTGAAGGACCAGATGTCTTCGAAGGAGCCTGAAATCACAATGAATAAGCCCGAAGAGTTTACTGGAGAAGAACCTTCGATGTTGAAGAATTTTATCGCCCAATGTGAAATGGTTTTTCAATCTCGACCAAAATCGTTTGAATCCGATCAATCGAAAATTACGATGGTAACTTCGTATTTCCGGAAAACGGCTCAAGAGTGGTGGCAACCTTTTCTATTAAATCCCCCTATTCCTCTGCCATCTTTCCTTGTGGATTATCTCGATTTTTTAGATGAATTATATGCTCAGTTTGGAGAAATCGATGCAGAGGGAGAAGCCGAAGAAAAACTCGATAATCTTCGAATGAAAGCTCATCATCATGTTGTGAAGTATTCGATTCAATTTACGAGTCTCGCTGCTCAAACTTGATATGACGAATTCGCTTTACGACGACGATTTTATAAAGGACTTCCGAATCGAATTAAGGACGAAATAGTGAAGCTTCAAGTCCAGCCTGAAAGTTTTGCCGAGCTGCGAACAGCAGCCCTTCAACTCGACTCTTACTATTGGATGCGAGAAAATGAACGACAATGTGAAACAGAATCAAGTTCGACTCTGCGAAGATTTGAAAGAAGACAACCGACGACACCTACAACTTATCCTTCGACATCACGAACAACTTCGACTTCAAAACTGACAACTTCGACTTCAAGAACATTTAGGCCTTCGACTCAAGCGAAACCATCTTTGACAATTCTAGGACCTGATGGACGATTACTTCCTGCCGAACGAGACAGAAGATTTAAAGAAGGGTTATGTACATTATGTGGAGAAAAAGGCCATTCAGCGAGGGATTGCCCGAAAAGAAAAACTCGTCAAATTGCAAAAGGACGAATCATTGAAGTACAAGATTTGACAACTCAATCCGACCAGTCGAATCAAACATCGAATGTTAAATCGGAAAATTGAAAAGGGATACTCTTCAGGCATGTGAAGAGTATCGAAGAAAACTCGATCACGCCGAAAAAGATTACTGTGTAATATTACGAGCGGTAACAGTTTCTGATTCTTTAATTATTGAACTTAAATCGAAAAAAATTCCGAAAATGAAAGCATTAATTGATTCAGGATCTAGTCATCTTTTCATGGACAAAACATTTGCACGACAAAATAATCTATTTTTCGACCAATTGAAAAATCCGTTATCATTAAAATTAATTGACGGATCGACTCCGACATCAGGACAAATCATGTATACGACTACATTACAAGTTTATTTTCCATCCGGGCAAATTCAAGAATTACAATTCTTTCTAACCAATCTCGACTCGTCTTGTCAAGTGGTATTAGGACTCAACTGGCTGAAGCAATACAATCCTGCGATTGACTGGCGATCTGGCCGTATATCGTTCGAACCTACTTCGACACCTTCGACAAATCCAAATCCGATTCAACCGTCAATCGAAACGTTATCGGAAGAGAAGCATGCTTCGACCTCGGCGAGTCATTCATCGACATCTGAGAAAATCCGTGAAGAATTGAAATCCGAGACTGTCAATCCGAATATCAATATAGTCAATCAGAAGACTTTCTTACGAGCTGCAAAAGCAAAAGACTCTCAAACCTTTGTAGTCTTCATTCGCGATGAATCTTTCAAGACTTGTAGGGCCTCTGGTGCAAAAACTACAACTTCGACTTCATTCGACATACCAAACGTTCCGACTGAATATTCCGACTTCTCGGATGTTTTCGACAAAAAAGAAGCTGAAGCTCTACCTGAACATTGAAGTTATGATCACACTATCCCATTAGAAGAAGGAACTATTCCACCTATGGGTCCGATCTATTCATTATCTGAGACAGAACTTCAAGTGCTACGAGAATATCTTCAAGAGAACCTTTCGAAAAAGTTTATTCGATCATCGCAATCTCCCGCCGGCGCACCGATTTTATTCGTTAAGAAAAAGGACGGAAGCCTACGACTTTGCATTGACTATCGAGGACTAAATAAAATTACGTGAAAAAACCGATATCCACTTCCTTTAATTCCTGATCTTTTGGATCGACTTCGAACGGTGAAATATTTTACGAAAATCGATCTCCGAGGCGCCTATAATTTAGTTAGGATTGCTCCAGGAGATGAGTGGAAAACAGCCTTTCAGACTCGATATGGATCTTTTGAATATTTGGTTATGCCTTTTGGACTATGCAACGCTCCAGCAACCTTTCAACAATTAATGAATGAAATATTTTCAGATTTACTTGATATTTGGGTAATTATCTATCTGGATGACATACTAATATTTTCCGACAATCTCGAAGAACATTTATGACAAGTTCGAGAAGTTCTTCGACGGCTTCGACAAAATCGATTATTTGCAAAACCCGAAAAATGCGAATTTCACAAAACCAGTGTCGAGTTTCTAGGATATGTTATTTCTCCTCAAGGCGTATATACATATGGACGAAGAAAAAATCAAGACTGGCCTGAACCACAAAAAGTCCGCGACATTCAATCATTTTTAGGATTCACGAATTTCTATCGAAGATTTATTCCAAGCTATTCTGAAATCGTTTTACCGTTGACTCGACTTACTCGAAAAAAGGTTCAATGGCATTTTGACGAAAAATGTCGACATGCATTTAACTATTTGAAAAAAGAATTTACTACAGCTCCGATTTTAATTCATTGGAATCCAGACTATAAACCTATACTCGAAACTGATGCTTCTGATCATGCTATAGCTTCAATATTTTCTATGCAAACTCCCAATAACGAGATTCATCCAGTTGCTTATCATTCAAGAACTCTTTTGACCTCCGAAATCAATTACGACACTTACGATAAAGAATTATTGGCAATATTCGAATCTTTCAAAATTTGGCGACATTATTTCGAAGGAACAAAAGAACCAATTGAAGTTTTAACGGATCACAAGAACCTCGAATATTTTGCGACAACTTGAATTTTGTCTCGACGACAAGCTCGATGGGCAGAATATTTATCAACCTTTAATTTGATTATTCGATTTCGACCGGGAAAACTAAATTTGAAAACAGATGTTCTTTCCAGAAGAAATGACGTTTATCCAAATGAACCCGACTACTCGAAAAAGAATCCGACTAATCTTCGACTGGTATTTACGAATGAGCAAATTCAAGCTTCCTTGCGTGCAACATATTATCTTCCAATAGCGAGAAAAGCTACTCTCATTATGGATACAGATCAACTATTGAAAGATATATTCAAAGCTCAAAAAGAAGATTAATTTACTCTCGACAAGATTCGACAGATTTCCGACGGTACCGAAGAAGATTGGCAAAAGAATGAACAAGACTTTTTATGTTTCCGAAACAGAATTTACGTTCCCAATTATCAAACTCTCCGACTTCGAGTTCTTCAATCATGACATGATCATATTACCGCAGGCCATTTCGGTCAAACGAAAATGTATCGAACAATATATCGAGATTTCTTTTGGCCATGACTCCGACAGGATATTCAAGATTTTATTCGATCATGTGTAATGTGTACAAAATTGAAAACTCCACGACATCGACCCGTTGGATTACTTAAGCAACTTCTGATCCCTCTTCAACCATGGCATTCAATCTCGATGGACTTTATTGAACAATTACCGATCTCGAATGGTTACGACTCAATACTCGTAATTGTTGATCGACTATTGAAACAAGCAATATTCCTTCCAACTTATACTATGATCAACACCCCCGAACTCGCTCGACTTTTCGTATTACATGTCTTTTCAAAGCATGGAGTCCCCAGTCATGTAACTTCCGATCGAGGATCTGAATTCATATCGCATTTCTTTCGATCTCTCGGGACAGCACTCGACATGAAATTACATTTCACGTCGGGATATCATCCTGAAGGCGATGGACAAACCGAACAAGTCAATCAAACCCTTGAACAATATTTACGAATATATTCCAATTATCAACAAGACAATTGGGCCGAATTACTTCCTTTAGCCGAATTTGCTTACAACAATGCACCTTCCGAAACAACTGGTGAAACGCCATTTTTTGCTAATAAAGGTTATCATCCATTGTTAGAAATTCACCCTGAAAAAGATCTAGCTTCCGCCCTAGCTCGTGATTATACGACAGACCTCAAAGCTTTACATAAACATCTCAAATCAAATATCCAGAAAGCACAAATATGTTATCAAAAATATTCCGACATACATCAAAAAGAATCTTTCGACTTTCCGATCCATTCTCAAGTCTTTGTACGATCCGACTTTATTCGAACGACTCGACCATCGAAAAAATTATTGGGAAAAATTATTAGGCCCATTCGAAATCATTGCTCGACCAGGATCTCATTCATATACATTAAAACTCCCCAATCATCTCAAAGGAATTCATCCCGTCTTTCACGTCTCAATGTTAGAACCATTTTATCCCAATACTTTCCCAAATTGAAAGCAACCTCCTCCTCCACCAATTTATGTTGAAGAAGAACCCGAATATGAAATTCGAGAAATTTTAGATTCAAAATTCGATAAAAGATATAAAGATTCATTACGATATTTAGTTGCTTGGTTAGGTTACGAACGAACAGATGAAGAAACTTCGTGGTTAGGATCTCAAGATCTCGAACATGCTTTCGACCTTATCGAAGAATTTCATCAAAAATATCCGAACCTTCCACGACACTAAAATTTTCATTCAACTATCTTTCGACACTTATTTCGACATCTATTTGACAAAACTGAAAAACACATCAAAACGCAAAAACATCAATTATATCAAAATGTATCTACAAATCTTCAATCCCTTCCTCTCTCAATTCTGCCACCTTATCCAACCATGCCCCCCTAAATCTTCCACTATTCACACTAATGTCAGTCTCTTCACTAAAATCGCCACTTTCGACCAATCTCTTTGACAAAACCGAAAAATCCTTCCTGAACGCTTTAACCTCACCAATCAAATCTTCCACAGTATCTTCTAATTTCGACATTCTTTTGCCAATCGATTTTATCTCTTTTTCCAAGTCTTTGTCCGACCGATGTTTTGACCTTCTCGACCGTCTCGAAAAATTCGACATTCTTGACATAACCTTGTGACGACTATTTTTCCTTTGCCCAAGCTTTCGAATTCCTGGACTACCATTTTCGTTTTCATCTTCCGATTCTTCGATGACATTTCGACTCTTTTTTCGGTTACGACACGGTTTTCCGGCTGGCCTATTTACGGTCCAGTAACAAGCCTGATGCAATCGATTGCACCAATCGCAATTCGACCACGCGTTACTTTTCTTGCACACGAAATTCGTATTGAAACACATTGTGCAACTAGAAAAAATGAATTAGCAAAATTTGACAAGAATTCGACAAAACCGAAAAATTACGAATTCTCTGATTTTGCCTCAAATTCCCATTGCATCCCAATTCCTTTACAAGTTGCCTTATTAACTCCCAGAAACCACTTACCAACTGCATCAACACCTATCTCTTTATCCTCGAAACCCAAAAACTTGGATTCTGATTTGAGTTGATCAACTTCTATGTCAGACATTGATGGAAAAATACGAAAATAGACGATGAAAACTTTTCAAACTCCGACCTCGTGGGCTCGGTCACAAAGGGAGGATACTGTCACAACTGTCACATGTCACAATATTGTCACAAACAATCAAAGGTAACTTTCGACAACTCTTCAACCTATCAAATTCGACTCGACAAACCGAACATTATTTGACACCATTGAATCTCTTTCGACATGTCTCATTTCGACATCATATATGATTTCATAATTAGTTCATAACATAGTCATAACGATACAACGAAAAGCATAAAAGGGCTACGAAAGGAGCGAGGGAAGTCAGTCGAAATATCTGTATATTAGTGATATTAGTAATCTATCTTGTCGTAACTCTTCGACAAACACTTCCGTGAATACTCGCGACTGGTAATAGCCTCTTACTTCATCGACAGGGCGAATATATACTTCGTCAAATGAGGCTTCCGAATTCGATTTGTAGAATATTATTCGACTTTATTGAAGAATATTTGATTCATGACAGTGGCATTACCGAGTTCCGTGGCCAAAATCCATGAAGTTTCTTCATCGGTGCCCTCGTAACCCACCCACTTGACCAAGTAAAGCAGTTTACAAGTGCATCAACACTTGTCAATTTTTGAATCTAAAATCTGTGAGATTTCAAACTTGGGTTCTCTGTCAATGATGACTGGAGGAGGCGGAGGATATAAGCACATATCATTCTACAATCATTACAGATCAAGATGTCTACTTCTGTTACGACCGTGTCATAACCGTGTCGCAATCTGATGGTCCCCAAGAATACTGCCGTCTATCGATGTTCCAAGTTATTGATCAAGTCATCATTTTGGCAACCTTCGGAACACTGACACTGATGTATACCTTCATGGCAATCAAACCCCATTTATGCCCCTGTCAAAATATACTCGTACCATCTGGTTATGCTTTGATACATCCCTTTTCATTATGACGATCTGTTTTACTCTATGTTTCACACATGCCCATATATACTTGTTGTTAAGAACAGAAACTGACAGATGTCAGCAGACTGACGGGGACCAAATGGAAGGACTTGGCTTCAGCTTATGTGCTGCGCCCTTGCAAGTTACTGTTGGGTGTCCTTAAATTTCAGGAGGGCAGAAACTAGTCCTGTCAAGTAAACCTCTTGGTAAACTACCGATCGGAAACCAAAGGATAAGTCGAGGGTTGGGCTGAGGGTCGAAGACCAAGAGTCGGAGACTGAGAGTCGGAGACTGAGAGTCAGAGACTGAGAGTCGGAGACTGAGAGTCAGAGACTGAGAGTCGGAGACTGAGAGTCGGAGACTGAGAGTCGGAGACTGAGAGTCGGAGACTGAGAGTCGGAGACTGAGAGTCTGTAAAGGGACAAGTCATTCACACCCAATATCCCCCAGATTATACTCTACTGTTTATTCCCTTTTATTATCTCACCATTGTAGAGTAGAACACCTCATTCTTTGTAGGGTATATTGAGTGGATGCGTGTGGGTGCTTAAGGTGTGGGAAAATGCATTGTGCACTGTATAGTTGACGTGTCACACCTGATAGAGTTTCCTTAGACTTTTCTCTTTGGATTCCTCTATCAGGTGAGTAGATAGTTATCTTGTATTTAGATACTTATATATACTTTGGATTCCTCTATCAGTGTGATTTCCACTACTAGGGTTGCCCTTATAGAGTCGGAGACTGAGAGTTGGAGACTGAGAGTTGGAGACTGAGAGTTGGAGACTGAGAGTCAGAGACTGAGGGAGTCGGAGATTAGAGGTGGAAGTTGTAAATGAGGTTGGATCATAAATCGGATGGAGTCGGAATGTCGTGGTCATGAATAGATAATGGAGTCAGAAATTAGAGGGGTATCTAAGTTGATCTAAGTCGATATTCTGATTGACTAGTAGTTACATTACAGCAGGTCTTATATATGAGTTATCGGCGTCTAGAAACTACTAACTAAGGGAAGAGTGGAAACACTATTTGACAAATAGACTTGACTAGAAACCGGAAGGTTACAATAAGATCAGAAGCCGAGATTTAGCCGAGAGCGGGATTACGAGAAAAGGGAATAATAGTCCATGGGCTACAAGTATATATGGGCATATGTGAAACATAGAGTAAAATGGATCATCATAATGAAAAGGGATGTATCAAAGCCTAACCAGATGGTACAAGTATATTTTGACAGGGGCATAAATGAGGTTTGATCGCCACGAAGGTATACATCAGTGTCAGTGTTCTGAAGGTTGCTGAAATGATGACCTGATCAATAACTTGGAACATTGATAGATGGTAGTATTCTCGGAGACCATCGGGTTGCGACATGGGTTACGACACAGTTGTAACACTTGTAGCCCGTGGACTATTCCCTTTTCTCATAATCCTGCTCTTGGCTAAATCTCGGCTTCCAATCTTATCGTAACCTTCCAGTTTCTAGTCAAGTCTATTTGTCAAATAGTGTTTCCACTCTTCCCTTAGTTAGTAGTTTCTAGATGCCAATAACTCTTATATAGACCTGCTGTAAATGTAGTTACTAGACAATCAGAATATTGACTTAGATCAACTTAGATACCCCTCTAATTTCCGACTCCATTATCTATTCACGACCACCACATTCCGACTCCATCCGATTTACAATTCAACCTACATTTACGACTTCAACCTCTAATTTCTGACTCTCAGTCTCTGACTCTCTCAGTCTCCAACTCTCTCAGTCTCCAACTCTCTCAGTCTCCAACTCTCTCAGTCTCCAACTCTCTCAGTCTCCAACTCTTGGTCTCTGACCCCTCAGCCCAACCCTCAACTTATCCTTCAGTTTTCGATCAGTAGTTTACTGAGAGGTTTACTTGACAGGACTAGTTTCCACCTGCCTGAAATTTAAGGATACCTGACGGTAACTTGCAAGGGCGCAGCACATAAGCTGAAGCCAAGTCCTTCCGTTCAGTCCCCGTCGGTCTACCGACATCTGTCAGTTTCTGTTCTTAACAACTTCTTTGACCTCACTCCTTATTCCTCCTGCTTATAGCTCTTATGTGCCCAAAAAAATGGTAACAATTATCAGAACTAGGGAACCAAACCCTTTTGTTCCACAACATGTTCAGATGCCAATTGATGGCCCTAAGGAAAAAATCTACTACATCAATTATGATGATTTGGGACTAAGTCCTCCATAGAAATTTCAGGATAAGGTTGATTTTCCATTCTTATCTGAAATGGGACATTACAAGTTTGTAGGGCTTGAACCAATCCCTCTAAGGTCATATGATAATGGGATCCCAATGTACAATGCAGTATTTACTCATCATAACATGGCTATTGTAGATAAACTCATTCTTGAGGTGTTTATATCCTTCAGAAAAAGGTTAGATGAATACCCAGTTGAAGAGAAAGTTGAAAGAGTTGAAGAAGTTCCAACATCTTCTGGTTGGTGGAAGAGACTACTTTGTTATTTCTGTGTTTGTTATTTCTAACTGTCATTAGCATTTGGCTGCAAATTTTTTAAATTATATAATTGTTAATACAATTTCAGAAAAAAAGTGGAATATTTTGATACAATATAATAAAAATATTCCATGAGGTAAAATGAAAGTGCATGTATTCAATAACTAACTATGAGTATTTTGTGAATACAATCTCCATAATTCTAAAATTACAGAAATTATGAAATCATTTGCCAAAAAAGTTTATCTTTGTATAATAAATATTGGAAAATCACCTGACATAAGTAAAAGAAAAGCTAAAGGTAAAAAAAGAAAAAATTATGAAAATAGAGAAGAAGCTGAAAATTTTTTAAATAATTTTCAAAGACTTAAGTTGATAATATAAGGAGAATGTGGCATACATTTTATATTTTGTTCCAAATATGTTTAAAAATTAATGTAGGAGGATGGTGTCAGGAACCGGAAAACCCGCCGGCCTCCGGGCCCCCGGACCCCATCCTACATGTTCCTGACCCTCTATATTGTATAGTTACAACCGGAGTTCCCACCAGAGCCCGCACATCAACTTGTTTATGCCTGACTCTCTATACGCACCCCACCTGTCTGCACCTAACCCTCTATGTCTCATACACCAGTCCTCGGACTCCAGACTCCACCCTACATACATCCGACACTCTGTGTCTTATGTACCAGTCACCGGACTCCGACCGGACTCCTGGAACCCCTCTAACAGAGCATAGAACCCCGCTCCTGTTATGATCTGTCTCTGTGTCTCACACACCAGTCATCGGAAAACCCACCGGACTCCGACCAGACTTCCAGAACCCCTCTAAACTGAGCCCTGCTCCAGTTATGGTTAAATGACCTGTCATGATTCGTTCTCCGCTCCCGTTCCGTTCCATCCCTAATCCCCAGTTTAGTATTTACTTGTTTCATTTTATGTTTAATAGTTCTGCCTCTCATTAATACCGGATTTGGTATTATTACATTTCACAGTCTATATAAGTCTGCTATATTCATGTACTTAGAATCCAGTTTCAATCTCGAACTAGTTTTCCCCTGAACAAGTTTGACCCTTGAACAAGTTTCCCTTCAATCCCAGTCTCTAGTCCTCTTGCTCTGTCTGCACACTCAATTCCTGGAACTCCCACAGGAACTCCGGAATCTATATCTCCTTGCATGCATTCTGTCAGTTCGAAATATGGACGCCAGTGTACGAGGGCACAGCCTATAAGCTGAAGCCAAGTCCATCTCAGTCGTATTCATTCTCTGGTAACTATTCTGACACAACACTCCCTTGTACTACTAATATTCCCAGAAATTGCCCGGACCTATTACCTGGGGAGTCCGTGGGACTATTACCCGGAAAGTGTGTGTTCGGAATATAGTTACCAGAGAAACCTCCGTGGACTATCCGTGGAGCATTTGTTTGGGAACTTAACAGATGGTCACACTTTATTGAATATACAAAATTTCACTGAATAATCCTCATATTTTCTAAGTGAGACTATTCCTTCTGGCCATGACAACTTATTCTATGAGTTTATATTTAATTACCTGAAATTTCATCTTTAAAATATACATGCCTTTTTAAAATACACAAAAATGACATAGTTACACAAGATTATTTGGGTTAACCTAGATCATTTGGGTTAAACAATATTATTTGGGTTATGACTTAATCTTTGGGTTATGATGTATTCTCTTGTATACAAGCAAACTTTCAAATATATTTCATATAATTTAAATTTAGTTGGTTTAGAGAGTTAACCAGAACTATCTGGGGTACCAATCCCCATTGTGCAATTTATTCCAAAAGAATAACCTACAGATAATTGTTTGACTAAATTTTGTCAGATATAGGATAAATATTAATATTTTTGCATTCTTCAGAGTGATACCTAATCAACTGAATTTGATTAAATATTAATTTTACAACAAACAATATAAATATATATACTTTAGTGGATAAATAATTTTTAAAGTTTTGGGTTATCCTCCACACCTAGATAACACCCGCACTTCACCACCGTAAGTCAACCACAACTCTTTCATGCCCTTCAAATAACGATATACTTGTTTCACAGCTTCCCAATGAGCAACACTGGGGTTACTGGAAAACTTCAAGAGTGCTGTCACTGCAAACATGATATCCAGGTGCATTGCCAGTGCCACGTACATCAACGATCCAATGGCCCCT
Organism: Hysterangium stoloniferum; assembly: GCA_015178975.1. Lineage (NCBI taxonomy): Eukaryota > Fungi > Basidiomycota > Agaricomycetes > Hysterangiales > Hysterangiaceae > Hysterangium > Hysterangium stoloniferum. The sequence continues at coordinate 373,911 of WHVD01000030.1, read as the reverse complement.
CAGTATGGGACATCTCACATGGATGCAAAATCTGCCATTGAAGCTGGTGCTTGAGATGTTGAGAGATGGACATGGGTGTCCATAGGTGTCAAAATCAGCTTTACATCCTCCAGGTTAAATCAATGAAGGATTGCATCAATGTAGAAGCATTGTGAAAGGGATAGGGTACGTGTGCCACAGTCCCTCTTTACTTGATGCCTAACAACCAGTGTAGCTCGCTGAGATCTGAAATTTCAATGTGCTTTCGAATCTCCTCCTTGAACTCTACCACCAACAACTTTGACATTGCTGCGATTGTGCAATCATCCATGTGTACCACAACAACTGTCAGCTTTTCCCCCTCATTTGAAGAACACTGCTTGATCGACATTGCACTGGATGAAACCCATCTCGTCAACCAGAATCTGAACCAAAACGGTGGTACCAGTGTCACCCACTCTGCTTCAAACTGTATAAGGTTTTCCAAAGCCTGGCAACTAACCTCGAAGATGACAATGACAGCTTGGAATAGCTGGGAGGTTGACACATATAGACAACCTCGTCACCAGTAAGTTCTCCATTCAGATATGCACCTTTGATGTCAATCTGATTAAGCTCTATATCATGGCATGCAGCTATGGCCAGAACTGCACAGATGGATGCCAACTTGGCGACAGGAGTGTAGGTATCAAAGTAGTCGACCACAGGTACTTGCGAAAATCCCTGTGTGACTAGCCATGCCTTGTAATGAACGACATTGCTGGCCATGTCTTTCTTTTCCTGAAAAACCCACTTTGACCCAACAACATTTGCACCTACAGGCACTTCTACCAACTCCCAAGTGCCTGTGTCTTTCAGCATTTGTAGCTCCTCCTCAATTGCCTTCTCCCATAATGGCCAATCTGGACAATGCTTCACCTCCTCCAGTGTTCTTGGCTCACTTGCCTCCACCTCTCGCATCTCCACAAGCATGCCATACTCCACATCATCATCTTCATCATCATCAATGTGAAGACCTTGCTCCCCCTCATTTTGAGACTTGGGATCTGGCAACTGAACCCCATGGGTAGGTTTCTTATCCACCACTTTACCAGAAAGAATATCCTTGACATGTTGTGCAGATTTAGGCACATGCTTTGGGCATTCTGCGACAGGTTCTGGTGGAGGTTTTTCACAGGAAGTGGTGAGTCCTTAGGTTTTGGATCAGGAGTAGACAAATTTTTGACAATTGGATTGTCAGCTTGGACCTGGGCTCTGGGTAACTCAATCTGGAAATCATCCTGCCCATCAAGTGTATCTGGAGCCCTTGCATTTGTCTTGGCGAACCACAGATTCCATTCGACCGTTACTGACTTTTTCTTTGGCCAGTAAATTCTTCCTCCCTTGCTCCGATCATCAAAACCCATCCACTGGCCTTCTTCTACATGTCCACCTGTGAGAGGTATGGTGAAATATACTCAGGAAATATAGTCTGGATGAGCTCATACTATATTTCTATTATTATTTCTACTTTCTCTTTATTTTATTATACACTTATAACTAGTTTGATGACCTATGTATGTGGTACATCGACTCTTGTGGGCACATACACACCAAACTTATGTATTCTAGTGCCCGTAGTTAGAACTCAGACACTTTTACCCTGTAACTACGACTTACCCAGACACCAGTTAGTGTCCCATAAGTTGTGATTGGGGTATCATCTCGACTGTCACAGACAGGCTTTAACTATCTACGCAATCAGAGTTTCGAGCAGTACCAGTTGAAACTCCATCTACAACTCAATCTGCACGGACTACATCTGCGCTACTCTGTTAGTTGACTCTCTCATTAATCTCTTCTACACTCGAGCAGTCATTCAGAATCGTACTTAACAGTCAATTCTCTTTATTCGTTTTAGCTCTCTACTCTACTTTAGATAGCTATTTCACTCAACCGTATTGAACTAAGTAGTCATTACGTGTTTGGTCTGTATTAGACTTAGATAGTCGATACATCTTTGTGTTGTACTGAAATGGTCAATATTCTTCATATATAGAACTGTTAGAACTTCCACCACTCTTCACACCACCAAGCTTATTTCCACCCTCAATGTGCATCCATACTGGACATCCCCATTCACGAAGGCCATGAAGATCAGGCTGCTTGCCAGTTGCTATCTCCCATGGTGTTAAATTTTCAAGCACTTTTGTCAATGTCTGATTTTAACCAAATGACATGTCGAGCTGCCTCATCCCATAGGAATTTAGGTAAACTGCTGGCATGTAACATTGCCCAAACTTTCTCCACAACTGTCCTATTGAGCCGTTCCACAACTCCATTGTGCTGTGGTGTATCATGAACAGTAAGCTTCTGCTTCATCCCTCATCCCTCAAGATAAACTGTGAATTCCTTTCCTAGGTATTCACCACCTCGATCCGAGTGGAGGGTTTTCACCTGTGCATTTTGCTGGGTTTTGCACCATGCATCAAAGGTCTTGTAGGCCTCCAGCACATCATTTTTCTTCCAAAGAAGATAAATGTGAGTGAGCCGGGTCTTGTCATCTGTGAATGTAATATAGTAATTTCATCCACCCAGGGTTGTGACTGGCAATGGTCCCCAGAGGTCTGTATGGACTTCCTTTGCAAATTTCTTCACCCACTCCCCCTCACACTCATTCGCAACAGGTTTGTGTGTCACTTAGCATAGGTACAAGCCTCACAAAAGGTAGGCTTGTTCGATGAAGTATTGAGCTTCACCCAGTGACTAATCCATTCTCCACTAGCTTCTGAGCTGTTTGGGGTGTGATGTGCCCCATTTGGCAATGTAATTCCATCATGGAAACCTCATTGTATACAACATTTGCAGCATCAGCCTCCTGTACACTTCGGTACAGCCCTTTGTTGCCTCTGGGGATTTCACCAATCATCTCACCATAAGGCCCACAAATGATGCATTTTCCTCCCTCAAACGTCATCTCATATCCCAGCTCGTCTAGTCGGCCTATTGACACCAATGTATAACCGACTTTCAGAGAATACAGGACTTCTGTCAACTGCAATTTCGAGATATGGAGGCCATTAGGGACCTCAATAACCATCTCACCCATTCCTACAGCATTAAACGACTTCTTGTTTGCCACTGTAAAGGGCTTTGGAGGACTTTCAATGAAATTGTCAAAAGATTCACAGTAAGGTGAGATGTGTCTGGTTGTACCAGATTCATATAACTCCTTCCTTGGATACTCAGTTGGACGATCCTCATTAATGTTCACAGTTTTTTCTGCAGGTTCTATGACTTGGCATTTCCTTAGGATGTGAGTCCAAGATACCTCCTCAACCAAATCAGAGTCAACACCAGTAAGTGAGTCATCACTTTGTCCAGCCTCCAATAACTCCTCATTTTTGCAGCCACAACCCAACAAGCTGTCATTCTCATTGCCCACTTCTGAGAACCAGTCACTTTCATCATCTCTCTCACTCCCCTCCACTTCAGATTCATCTGATGAATCTGAAGCACTTTCTAAACTGGACACATGATTCTCAGAAGATGATTCATTGATGTGGAACACCCCATTCGACTCTAAATTGGAATCAGATGCTGTGTAAGCTTTTTCCTTGGCTTTCCCATCTTTCTTCTGTTCCTTGCCCTTCCCAGAGTCATCAGACTTTTTTCTTGCTTGGGCACTTTTTCTTGATATGCCCTTCACCCCCGCACTTCCAACATATTAACTTCTTCTTCTTTCCCTTCTCCTTGTTGTTACTTTCACCACCTTTTGCAGCCATAACCACCAAGGCCTCATCATCCTTGGAAGTTTTCAAAATACCTTCCCCATTGCCACATCCAAGCCACTTAATGCCCATCCATTCCGATTCCTCATGTTAAGAACTGAAAACTGACTAATGTCAGTGGACCGACAGGGACCGATCGGAAGGACTTGGCTTCAGCTTATGTGCTGCACCCTCACAGTTATCCGTTGGGCATCCTTAAATTTTGGGCAGGCGAAGACTAGTCCTAATGAATACCTTTCGGCAAAACTACCGATCGGGATCAAGGGATAAGTCGAGTGTTGGGCCAAGTGGTCGGGGACCAAGAGGGGGCGAGCACACGTGAAGGTGGATAGTGGAATACTTAGTATGAGATTTCTATAGATGTAAGAGGGTATTCTGAGTCGATATTCTGATTGCCTAATAACTACAACTACAGTGGGTTCATACACAAGTATCAGGCATCTAAAAAACACTAACTAGGAGAAGAGCGGAAAACGGTATTGACAAATAAGCTTGGGAGGATATCTGAAAACTATTAAGTATACCAAATTCTAATATACTCTAAAGGTCATTCAAACATCTGGGATGTGATTCAAACATAATTTGGTTTTTAAAACTTTCAAAAAGTTTTAAACTCTCTTGTACATTACAAACTAAAGAATCTTTCCAGACACAAGTAGAAAATAAAAAAAATTAGTAGTTTGAAACACTAATACTTTTAAAAAATAGATACCTTTAGATAGTCCATTCCATGCATATGTATATCATTGGCACCTCTAAATACATATGTATTACTTCGGAATGGATCTGTTAATCTAAACAGATTTCTACTTGGTTCGACATACCCAGAATATATAGGGGGTTTTACTTAATAAAGATAGTTGTGGTATGAAAAATTTCCAATAATATTTTACATATTTTACATGGAAATAGCTACATTACAACTTTTAAAAAACAAAGTACTAATAAAAGTATTAGTAGACATCTGTAAAAGGAAGGAAATTATATACAATGGAATTTGTTAAATAACTATGGGTTGTATAAGATGTAATATGGAGAACTATTTCTGATGGTTGTTTTTTGATGATATAATTGTTTCAGAATAGATATCACTATTTAAAGATGGATTTTTGTAAAAATAAGACTTTTATTAGTAAATATTTGAGATTATAGTAATTATAAACACCCTCCTTGACTAGGAACAGGAAGGTTATGATTAGTTCAGAGGCTGTACATTAACTGAGAGTGGGATTACAAGAAAAGGAAAAAGTCCGAGAGTTACAAGTATTTTTAGACATGTGTGAAACATAGAATAGAATGGATCATCATAATGAAAAGGGACGTATCAGAGTTTAACCAGATAGTATGAGTATATTTTGATGGGGGTGTAAATGGAGTTTGATCACCACAAAGGCATATGTCAGTGTTGGGAAACCGATGGCTTCTGATGTGAGGACTTGAGCAATGACTTGAATCATCGATAGGTGGTGATAACCTCGGGAACCGTCGGGTTGTGACACGGTCGTAACACCTCAACAAGAACTGAAATCAACACATCAGGCTCAATGGTTTTCTTGGGCTCCAAAGCCTTGCAGCAGTTAACTGGGATGATGCAAAGTTGGCAAGATTTTTGGGAAGAGACAATATAATAGTTGAGCGGTAATCCTTTTCATCGATCTCAACTCCTACTTGTGATAACTTTTCCTTTTCAGCATGAAGGTGTCGAGCAATTGTCTAACACTCCCTCCAGTGGGGCACCTAGTGTGAGAGGTATGGCGAAATATGCTCAGGAAATATTGTCTGGATAAGCCCATACTATATTCCCATTATTATTTCTTCTTTCTCTCTATTCTATTATACACTTATATTAGTTCGATGACCTATGTATGTGGTACATCGACTCTTGTGGGCACATACATGCCAGACTCATGTATTCTAGCACCTGTAATTAGAACTCAGACACTTTTTACTCTGCAACCATGACTTACCCAGACACCCAGATAAGTGTCCTGTAAGTTGTGATTGGGGTATCATCTCAACCGTCACAGACAGACTTCAACTATCTACACAATCAGAGTTTTGAACTGTACCAGTCGAAACTCCACCTATATCTCAATCCACGCAGACCACATCTGCACTACTGTAATATTCGACTCTTGTTATTCTTTCTAGACTCAAGTAGTCATTTGGAATCGCACCTAACGGTCAATTCCCTTTATTCATCTTAGCTATCTACTCTACCCTAGATAGTTACTTCACTCAAGTGTATTGAACTAAGTAGTCAATACTCATTCAGTGTGTATTAGACTTAGACAGTCAATACAACTACGTGTCGTACCTAAACGTTGATATTCTTCGTATATAGAACAGTTAGAACTTCCACCACTCTTCACAGTGGTGATCTGGGCCAGACCACTCTTTCCCTATGAAGAAAACATTACTCTACGACTATTAATTTCTAAGCATGTAAATGACCACTGGCAAGAACCAAACACCGAGATCTTTGACAACCCCAAGTAGTTCAAAACTGCATCAAAGACCTGCAAGTCTGGAACCACCCCGTAATGTCACCATGAGGAAGTCTTCATTGACTTTTCAAAAACCAGTTCCTCCTGGAAGTTCCCCCGGAGCAGCAGCTGGGCTGTCAACGGATACTCCCTCAGTGTGAAGAGTCAATAGATTCTGACCACTCAATATACAAAGAATAGTGTTTATTCAACTACTATTAGAAAGTATTGACCATTCAGTACAATACTATAGATTACTAGACTAATAGTACTAGTATAGGGATGCACTACACATCACAAGAGCAACTGTACAGTTGCTTGTGACGACTAGAACAAGAGAATAGAAGAGTTGACCCTTACAGTACAACTTGTAGCTAGAAGTAAGAGAGATAATCAACGAAAAACTGAATATCTAGGGTAGAGAGATAGCAGCACGAGTTGACTACAGTGTCAACGAGTGCAGAGTCTTGAGAGTGGAACTCAACCTTCGCGGTTCAAGTCCAAATACTATTAGTATGCAAGAAGGCGCTACCTTTATGGGTAGCTGAGATATTACCCTTGACACCTCTCACTATTCGACATCTGAGTCGTTACGAGGTGGTGTCTGCTGGGTAAAAAAGTGTCTGTCTTTTGATGCTGAAAGCACCCATAGATATACACAAGGCTTCAAACTAAGAAATAAGGGTATGCTCAAAAGATATAGAGAATTAAAGAAAGGAAATAAAAACTAGATAATAAAGTACTATAATATGTCTATTATTCCACAGTCCAATCGTGATATATGCATACCCTTCACAGTGCCCCCAGTTCGAAGGGATGTGCTATACAAAGTGTCGAAGAGCATCTGGGATGCCACCCCAAGCTTCCTGTGAGGATCCCCCAAGGTCCAAAATGATGTTTCCCCACCGTTCCCTTTTCACTCTGAAGGATTCGCTGAGTCGCCGACATATTAATCAAAAAAGAATAAACATTAGAAATTCAAAATCTTGCTCAATTTATAGGATAAAAATACAAAATAAATTGTATAAATTCAGGATAAATCGAGAAAATATTGTACAATTTTTTCGTCGCGATATAATTACATTTAGATTTCGTTTTTGCAATTTGTTAGGGGGAGATTGGTTAAAAATCGGGAAAAACCTATAAATACATAACAAATAGCCGCCTATTCACAACGCGCGAGTAATCATGTGACATTCACATGACATTTCAAACTCCGATGCCGACAAAATGCGATATAAAATAATCGCGCATACTCAAGGCAATATATATATATATTTATATTATTATAATAGAATATTATATTTATAACTAATTAAAAATAATTATAATAATTATAATAATATAAAGCCGGCCACCTGTATTTATTATACGGCGCGCGGGAAACTCGTCACAATGAGTGACAACCGTCACAACAGGTGATAGTTGTCACAAGGGCGCGCGACGGTCACAGAGGCACGCGACGGTCACAGAGGCACGCGATGGTCACAGAGGCACGCGATGGTCACAGAGGCACGCGACAGTCACAGAGGCACGCGACAGTCACAGAGGCACGCGACAGTCACAGAGGCACGCGACAGTCACAGAGGCACGCGACAGTCACAGAGGCACGCGACTGTCACAAGGGCGCGCGACTGTCACAAAGGCGCGCAACGGTCACACAGGCACGCAATGGTCACACAGGCACGCAATGGTCACACAGGCGCACACGGTCACACAGGCGCGCGCGGTCACACAGGTGCGCGCAGTCACACAGGTGCGTGCGGTCACACAGGTGCACGCGGTCACACAGGTGCACGCGGTGTAGAGAGTTCAATCGGAAAGAGACTAATATGGCAATAGTTTCAAGTCACGTCACAAGCACAAATTCTTATATATACTTTGGCACTCAAGACGACTTCTACACAGCCAAATCAGTTTCATCAAACAGACGACCAAAACTCCATCATGTTCAACACTGCATCATCCTCCAAAGTAACCCTCAGTTCCTACTCGAAACCGACTCTTCACTCCCAAATAGAACTCCAGCCAATAACGTCTCGCTTCTCCTCATCCTCAGACATCATTTCCAAGCCCCTACCAGCCCACTCATGCTCCTCCAAGAAATACCATCGTTTCCTCCGTCGACAAGGTATTCGACTCCCATATGCTCCAGACGATCCTGTCTTCATTCGTATAGAGCACTATGATGGCTCCTCCGAAATCCTCCACTATCGATTCGATCGAGTGTTCCACCAGGACTGTTCCCCACCGTCATCGGGAATCTATTACATGGCAACGTTCACTCCAGTAGGAGATCACAGAGGACCCAAGTTATTTAGGACCCCAGTTCCAGAGGGAAGTCAAGTAGAGCCTCGTCGAGGTCGCCGTCGATTCGTGTTCCTTGCGTGGTTGTGGAGCCTACTCACCACCTGGTTCTAAATGGTGATTGATTGTGTCCCCTCCTTATACTGCAAAACTAGGAACACAATACGTCCAATCTCGGTTCATCGATTGGTAATATTGTCAAGATTTCGAAATCAAGCATAGCATTTGAGGGTGACGCATTATCGTGGGATTCTTGTGTTTCTGACTCATGTCATCGATGTTTCATCAGCCATCACTTCTATTACTCCATCATCCCTATTGTCTGACTCACTTCCCCTATTGTTCTATTGTGTTTCCCCATTTATCCGTATCACATGTCTGATCTCATCTTTTGTTTGTCATTCTCTTATTGTTCAGCGCAGCCTCCCCCTATTATTGTTCACAGCTTTACTAACACTCCTATTGTGATGACTCAGAGATGACTCACACCATATCGCGTCGTTATTGTGTCGTTGTTTGTAGATGTTTGATTTGACCTGTGCTCTCTCATGTATATAAGGGCCTCTCTCTTGCCCACTATTGAACAAGCAATTTCGTTGTATCTCATTTCGAAGCTCATTCTTAAGGACAATCTCTTAAGTCTTACTCTCAGTCTCACTCCTACGGCCAGTAAGGGATACTGTAGTGTCTCTTATTGTTGAAGTTCTACACTCCTCGACATTAGGCTTACGTCAGCCTTTTGATATCATCTTCGTTTACGTCATCCAAGGTCCGATCTCTAGCCTCTCGCTCCGAGTGTGTTTGGTTATAGACTGGTTTCAAGAACGACTGTGTCAGTGACCGTCATAAAGACTTGACCGTTGCGCGCAGGTTATTAGGTCTTTTCCTAGTAACGAACTTACAGCGGTCACACAGGCGCGCGACTGTCACAACATGTGACAGTCACAAGACGCGAAGGGCGTCATACACGCACACAGGCGCGAGAGCATTATGTCATCATATATGCTACTACAGCAAAAACCGGAAATTCCCTGGAATATTCCAGTGGCTTCCAAAGGAGTAGTAGATAGTAGGTACTAATAATAGATAGAATATTGTAGAATATTCTATAAGATTCCTGAAAGTTCTATTATGCCAAGAATATTCTATAGTGTCTTAGAAGTAGTTAGAACCTTCCACAATGCTCTAGAAAATTCTAGAAAATTCTAAATGACATCATTCCTCCCAGAATGACATCATTTAATCTTCTAGAATCTTCTAAATGTCTCAGAATAAAATGTATATAAGGAGCACTGCTCCAGCCATGAAATACAACCAAATTTAATCAATCTTTACTACATTTTCTCAGCCACATCAGTGTGCCACTGCAGCAAGCAGTTTATTCCACCCCTTGTTGGGCTGTTGGACAAATAAATACAAATACTTAGTCACCTCTAGTTGAGCTGATGACCTAAGTTAACTAAGGATCCCTTTGTCACCTCTTGTTGAGCTTCTGACAATAATCCTACCCCGTGGTCATTCTTCTGACCAATCAGGATTCCCTGCCACCTCTTGTTGAGCTTCTGGTATTAATTCTTTATACTATAGTCACCTCTTAATTGAGTATTGATTATTAGTTTTCTTTACATTGTTATTTGTAATCTAAAGACTTCAGTCACCTCTTGTTGAGTAATTTGACTGATTATTACTTTACAAATAATCCCTGTTCCCTTGCTCATTTATTGTGAATCAGTAAAGCATATTCACAAAGCATCTTAAAGTGTTTGAGCATAAATAAATACTGAGAATATCATTGCAAGATCCTAAGACTACATTAAGATCCTGATAAGTTAGTATCACAGTAGATCCTGTAGGTTAAGTGTAAATAAAGCATATATCAGCCAAATAGTGTTTTATTCTATATCTAATCTTTTGACCTGTTTATAAATATTTTTACTGTTTGATAAATAGTATAAAATATATATAAACTAGCTAGCATTGAAGTTAAATCTAGCTTCGGAATCAGTAAATTGTTATTCTTATTTTAGTAGTTGTTATCACAGAAAAAGAACAAGCTTGCACAAGCAGCTCTCAAAACCTTCTTTGCAAAGTAGGGTGCATATATTCAAGTAAACTCTTGACTTCAGGGGTTCTAAGTCTACCAAGGCTGCCACTGATTAATATCAAATACTTAAATTATTTTACCTTGCAGTGAATTGAGTATTTGCACATTTTGATTAAGCATTGGACTCCTTTTTCAGAAAATAAATATTAAAATAAGCCTAATACATTACACTATTCTCACCTGAGCCAAATTACTAGAATCCCTGTGAAAGGAGTTGGCCCAGATCTGTAGGCCTTCTCTCTTCAATGAATGACTGCACAGACACTAACTGGTGGAGCGGAAATCCGCACGAGAAGAGGAGCATTGGTACTTGTGGGCACACTCAGTGCCAAAAGAAGGAGACACTTTTTACCCATAACCATGACTTACCCAGACACCCTTTCTAGTGTCCTATAAGTCATGATTGGGGTATCATCTCAAGCCATCTTTGAACAGCTTCCAACTTGAAATCTATGACAATTATTTAGCTTTGAACTGTATAGTCGGAGCTAGAACTACTATCAATTTCTGCTCACATCTCACATCACTTGAATCATCTTTCCTCCCCTCAACTCATTACTTTGTTGACTCATTCTAAGGAATCGCACCACAAGGTCGATTCCATTTCTTTTAGTCATCTTAGTTGTCTTACCACCACTAAAGTTGACTAAAGTTATTTACCTTCTATATTGTACTTCAATAGTCAATATATAGTTGTGTCATACCTAAATGGTCGATATTCTTTGTTCATAGAACAGTTAGAACTTCCATGACTCTTCACACTCCCTCATCACCATTTCCATCTATACATCCCATTTGCCACCTCATACCTCTTTAGAATACTTTGTTATGTTGTATTTTGTCTCATTTGGACCCTTGTTCCTTTCCCTACTCCTTTTTAACTCATCATCACTCTCACTTCTCTGATCAGCCCTCTGATCATCTGTCTCATTGTAGTATAAAACTCTTTTCATTGTTATGACCCATTCTCAGATACTTCAAAATCCATTATTATCTGACATATCCGACTTTACACCTGATCCGACTTCCACCTCAACATCTGACCCTGACCTTCAACTATGGAACATTATAGTTCCTGCATCTTCCATATCATCCCTTGTTCCACATTTGGTAACTTGTCCACTGACAAGTATTCACTCATTTGTTTATTGTATTCCCATTTTGGAATACTCCCATTTCTGTCTTATTGTGGCCTTAGTTTGTAGTACAATAACAAGAAAACTTATATTAGTTTCTGTGAATTTGTACTTTACTTTAGATCTGATATCAACTTAGTTTCTTATTCCCTTTTCTGTCTTTCTGTACACTCGATATTCGGAACTCATTGGAATTCTGAATATCCATATCTTCCAGTGTAAGTTTTCATCTCTGAAATTAAGGACCCCCAAGTGTTTGTGTAGAGGCACAGCACATAAGCTGAAGCTGATGTCCTGACCCTATCCAATAATTTCCGAGTTCCCAGTGACTTTCTGATAGTTCTGGAATAGGTTCTGACACAGCACTTAACATTCATGTACATATACTACAGTTCTCCAGTTCAAATATTGACTTAGATTACCCCCTTCTAGTTCTCAGCCCTATTACTCCTGTTCTAATACCCTCAAGGGTGTCTTTGGCAAGCTGCAACTCCTTACTTCACAACTCTTAGTAATTCAGCCCTCTGGTCAATTGAGCTAAGTGTTGATCTTCATTCCTATCATACTATCTGCTCTGTTTAAAATACCAGAGCACCCTAACAGTTCATGTAAGGGCACAACACATAAGTTGAAGCCAAGCTCCACTATGTTCATTGAGTCAGACCTCCCAACTAGTACAATCTCTATCATTGCCCCCCCAACTTAGAGCCTTCTCTCCCCATTTGGTTTAGATCTTAACACACAACAGTTAAACCCTACTAACCATAAGTGCCCATTTGAGCCCTGGTCTTTCACCAGCTACAGCCCTGTCAGCAACATCAAATCAAAATAATTGGGACCATAGATGTATGTATTTAATTGAATATAATCCATAATAGTATGGTCCAATATTCAGATAAATTTTCCCTCAAAAAAAGATATAATGATATTTTTTTATTGCTTAAAAATCCTCAAAATGGAATTACAAGTTGAATAGGCAAGGGTTGTATGGGTACCTCGAACGATTTCCGCCGCCTAGGCACCCGTAAACCCTAACCTAAATGCTGACTCATCAGCCCTACTATTAGCTTAGTTGAGATTGTGTATCTTATGTTCACTAGGTTTTACGTACACCCAAATAAAAATATGTGTATCTCATTGAGACGCATGGAAAGCCTCACACAAAGGGCAAAGCCATTTTGTTGTCCAAATGAGGCATACTGAAAAATGCGCAGTCGTGCTATACATCTTTTACCGAGTTTCTCCGATTGAGCTTTCCGCTCAGCTTGGGACCCTGCATATCGAGTCCTCCAGTCTTGTCGTACTGATTAGTATATTAGAAATCTGAATGTGTGCCTAATATGGAATATCAGGAACTAATTCAGTTTGTTGATATAGCTTACTTTGCATATATATGCAATCGATTGGTTTATTTTCTTGGGAGCCTTCTAAAAACGAGGCTGCAACGAGTGAGATCGTTTGAAATACAGAGCCAAGGCAGTAATCTCCGGGGGGCACGTGTAATGTGTACCAGTGTAATCCCGTCGTCAATTGGGATCACTGGCGGTCACACAAGTTGACAGGACCATGGTGTATTGTCCAGAGCAGAACAAGATACAGGCAAGTGCAGCGTACGGTAAGATCTAAGGCCCTGAAAACTTCCCGGCTATTTATACCGTACAACACAGTGATTATGTAATCACGTAAAACTAAAGGGTCCGTGCGTAAGACTGGGGGCACCAGGATTACACCCCTCCCCACACAAAAACCAACCCACCACCCCAGATTCAACCCTGCTGGACCTCCTCTGTTAATGCAGAGCTTCAGGCGGCGGAGTCTGTATCCCGACCAAAAAAACACACGGCAGCGACGGAAATTGATACGGCACTAAAAAAAACAAACAAAAAACAAGGGGATCCAAAATAACGGCTTCTAATCATCAATTCTTCACGTAAAACATTTCTCCAAAATGCAGGTGCTCGACTACGGTGCGGGGCATGTGGGGGCGCCCATACGTGTGCAGTGTGCAAGGGTGCGCGGCGGCGTGGAGGTGTGTGCATGTGTGCGTACGTGTGGGGGTGCTCGGGGACGGTGCGGCGGTGTGTGCAGGTGCGCGGGCGCGCGTACGTGTGCAGGGTGCACAGCAGTGCGGCGACACGGATGTGTGCGCGTGCGAGGGTGCGGCGGTGTGCAGCGGTGCATATTTGCATGGGGAGCACTTGCAAGGGTGTGCGGCGGCACGTATACGCGAGGTTGCGAGGCGTGTACGGGACAAGGAAGTGTGGAACCCTAGGGAATGTGAACGAGCGGTCTGACAAGTGAACGGTGGTGATGCAGATCAGGTTCAACCAGGAAGGTAAGAAGTTGGTTTCTTTTGGAAGGTGAATGAGATCCAGTGGAACGAAAGAGCCAAGGGTCTGGAGGGCCAAACACAACGAAGTGCTGGATGAGAAATAACAAATGGCCGGTGTCAAAAAAAAAGTGTAATCCCATCGTCAATTGGGATCACTGGCGGTCACACAAGTTGACAGGACGACGGTGTATTGTCCAGAGCAGAACAAGATACAGGCAAGTGCAGCATACGGTAAGATCTAAGGCCCTGAAAACTTCCCGGCTATTTATACCGTACAACACGGTGATTATGTAATCATGTAAAACTAAAGGGTCCGTGCGTAAGACTGGGGGCACCAGGATTACAACCAGAGATCAAGAATTAAGATCTAAATTGATTGGGTAACCATGCAATGGCTCTATTTCCCGTTATCCAGGCTCCGATCCATAAAGAACCTTATTCTTTGTTACCATATTTGGCTGCTGTCAAAGCCACCTCATATGAATGTTTGCGTGCGGTCACGAGCTGACTCAAGGCTCACTTGTATTTCAGGCACGTCATCTACAGAAGGGGACTTCCAATATACATAGGTGCTGATGCATGCGATTTCAACGCACACCTGCCATTCATGTACATTATCGGGGGAGTACTACAGGAAGATGGTTATAAGGAAACTCAATAAGTGCAATGAGGTAGTGTCTTGATGCCTGCATGAGTTATCAGGGTTAATCTCTGCGTGTTGTAGACTGACAGTTTTACTTACATCGATGGCCGGGCGCATTCCTGTGCAACCTTTTTTGTCTATTGTCGCAAGATTCGGATCTTGTCCCGGCTCAAAGTTATGTCTCATTGTTCTTACTAAGAAAGGAAAGGAACTGTATGAGGCTAAACTGACCATCACAAAATAGACTAGTTATAATTTATGAAAAAGAAATCATTGTTTTGATATAGTTTTGCGTTACGGTACATGTCAAAGATAATTGGGGTTAGGTAATCGTCACGTGTCGCATATCGGACTCCTTGTTCATCTGTCGGGAATTCTGCAAAAAAATTGTCGAGAGCGGAGATATTTCGAAGAGGTCGTTGAAAGAATGCTTGTTATGTTTAGTAGTGAATGTTGGTTTCGTTTGTTCATGTTAATGGCCGCGTCTGCTTTTATGCCAAGCTAGTTCGTCGGCAGACGTGTACTGCTTACCACACTTGCTGCATGTAGGATTATTGGTTGCACCTACAGAATGAAACTGTGAGCCGTTCACTGAAAGCGTGCTTCGGTGTGGGCGCGGAATGGAGGACTCACTCGATGAATGTCTCGCCTTCTTGTGCCTCTAAATACAAAAAAGAAAATCAAGACACATTCAAACAGTGACAGAGAAGGTTCCACAGTCAATTCATCCGTTGTGCGATATTCTTTGCCGCAGCCATCGACAGGGCAGACATATGAAGACTCAGTTGTCTGAAAAGAGGACTCTTGTGCCCGTGAGCCGGAATATTGTACGCTTGAAGGCGCTTGGGGGGGACCTGCCCTCTGGGGCTGGGTCGGGGGCTGCAGGTGAAAACACACGTTTGTAGCATGAACCGTCACGGATTGCTGAGGATGAGATGGAGCGGGGGCTCGCTGTTTTTTGGTCTGTCTTTCCTCACCACCGTACCTCTTTGTCATGGGATTTTGACTGACCCCAGAACTCTGGCCATGTCATGAGCAAGTTTCAAATTCGGAGAGACATTCGAACAATTTCACTTACAACGGCAGACGTTCCAGACGGAAGGCTAGCTGTGGGGTTGATGACGGAAGATCCTATTCCAGATCTGTCACCTGCTGGATTTCATTATTGTCATAGAATAAATAACAAAGCGAAAGAGCGTTCCTTGCCCCTCAGTGTATAAACTGCCGCTTTTTGAAATACTACTCGCAGCCCTGTGATTTCCTCTCTGTGAATCCATCGTCGTACAATCGCTTACTATATAACGAGTTTGTGAAGAATTCCAGCCACTTACGGCCTTTTTTCCTGTTGTACTGATCGGCTGTGCTTGCGTGTGTCTTGGTGGGTGCGGTTCGGTCAAAGGTGTCTTGCCCTTGTCAGCTGTAAAATGTTGATAAATTGGTCTTAACCGTAAATATGATACGCTCACCTGTACGACCGTTCGATTCTACCGCTGCAAATTTGTCAATATCATGTTCCGAATCATTTACGGCGGGACGGGATGTATTCTCTTCGAAAGCTGTTGCACTCTCATTGGAACCTTTGTGATTCGAAAAAGCAACTGATTAGAGAGGAATGATCTATGTATATGTGAATTTCACCGTTATTTTGTGTGAGTCCCTGCACTTCACTCCGACCTTTTGCTTCTAGGCGAGCCTCTTCTATTTTAGCTCGAGCTTCCAACTCACGGGAGTTCGACTGATAGTTGGATTCGACTTGGCAATGGGATTATATATATGTGCTCATTTTCACGTACCAAAACCTCTTGATAAAAATTTTTCACCTTTTTACTGTGTTCACGAGCATCCATTAGAGTTTTAAGACTCCCGAGAACCCCAGCATCCTCAGCTGAGTGCCGAAGCCCAGCGTTTTCAGTGTTATACCTTGTAATAGATATTCGGAATGTAGCTTTAAAGATAAAGCCGGTTTGAGATGAGTGACATACTGGCTCATCTGCTGCCAAAACATCTCCTTCTGTTCAGGATGGTAATAGTCCTCGTACTTGCCATAGGTCTCCGTGGTTTGATTCAACTTCATTGAGGATTTTTCGATGTGTTTCGTCGGAGATACCGCTTTCTTAGCGGAATGTAAAAGCTGGCAGGCGGGTGCAACAAAGGGAGTGATGGGATCTACCATTGAAAGTGTGAAACAGGGAAAGAGGCTCTGGAGGTCTTGTTGCTTGAAAGGACCTGTGGGAGGCTAGACATTTATACGAACCTAAACGGTGCAGTTATAAGATTGATACTGTAAAAGAAACACGCTAACAGTCAGACGGACAGACACGTGGCAGTAGCCCGTTAGCTCTCTGGCGGCATTCTTCTGTCAATGAAAGCATTGTACTCAGATGAAGCACCTAAGTCTAATTTTAGCTGACAGAACCCGGTTCGCGATCAGTTACGTACATCATTTTCGGTGAAATATAGAGATTATACATTTAAAGAGTTCGCATAAATTGACTACAAGTCACTTTTTTTCGAAGTGTTCTCTAGTTTCATGTCGGTAACACAGGCTGTTACGAACTAATCGGAACATGCCGATATTCCTGGGGGGGATAGACGAGACCTCGTGGCAGTTTTACAGTAACATATGTCAAATGATGGAATAATTGAATGTAACATGACAAAGGATGGGACTGTCGACCTATCTCATCTTCAAATTCGACCCTTGACATCAGATGTGTTTAAGCAAGTGGAATAGGCGGAATCCGCAAGAAAATAAAGCGTAAAGACCTGAAAAAATGGGTAACGTCGAAAAACCAGCCAAGACCACGTATCTCCTTCCGTGAGACGATCCTGGCTCGAAGTTGCGAAATGCGGAGAGATCGATATATGGAGTTGAATGTACTGGCAACTGAATCTATGGTTAGTCGTTTAGATGGATCATCTTGCCTCATGTCTGCAATTAAAGGGACCATAAAATCAAATCCGTACTTTTTCTAAACAATATACACATCAATGGGATGCATATTCAGAAGCGACCAGTAACGCACATCCAAAAATTTTGTCTTGATCATATTCCCGAGGGTGTATATATCAACTGGGAAAGGATCACTCTCTTCAAAATAGCCTTCCCCTTGATACTCTGGAACACTATTGTCACCTCCATGGATAGGCACAGCCATGCGTGGGCCATCCTTGGGGTCATAAACGTGAGAAAGACCAAAATCAGTCAGGTAATATTTCGGTGGTCGCTCTGTTCTAGTATAGTGTTTGGCAGTTTGGGTATGACTTGGATTGAGATGGGGCCTTAATGGGTGGAATCCTTCCGGATAGAGTTCCCTTGCGTCCATCATAATATTATTATAATTACAGTCACTGTAAGGGTCAGTCAGGACAAATAATTTAACGGCGGACGGAAACGAACCGGTGGGCAACATTGTTCTTGTGCATGAATTGCAATCCCTGCGATAATGAATATATCGTAAGCACTCTTGCGGCTTTGGCACACGGCATGGCTTGAACGGCATGTATACCTCAATGACCTGCCTGAAAAATTCTAAAGCCTCTCCAATAGTCAAGAACGGAGGATCGTCGAGACGCCTAAGGAAGGGCATGACTATGAGAGAGACACCGTTGTATAGGTGGGTTGGAACTTCCAATATTTCTCGTATGGGAACACAGTGGTTTTGGGCATCAGACGCTAGCATGTCACTAGAAAAAAATTTCCCAATTTGGATCTCTTGAGAGAGTTTGGAGTGATAAATTTTTTTGATGGCGACCAATTCCCCAGTCTCCATCCGGATGGCATCCATGACAAAAGTATTCTAAAGCAAATTAGCAAGGCTCAGATTGACGCATTACGAACATGCCTGAATGCTGCGTCCATCCTCGCAAGAATAATACGTTTTCTTGGTGCCTCTCCAAGAGGGAGTCCAAGAGGGATGATATCTTGGCCGTAACTTGTAGCCACAGGATGCGAGCCATGGCTGTAGCTTAACCCAAAAGTACTCGAAAGGTAGTCTTTGTTCCACGTCATTCACGTCCCAAGTCTTCTTGTATTCCTCCATTTCGTTAAGAAACTGTTGTAAGGCGGACATGACGTGTACAGTAGACGAGATTGTTGCGTATGCAAACAACAAAACATGAGTTGTTGGTGCGTGACACTGCCTCGTCACGTGTTCATTTGCCAAACTGCTGCCTTTGCGAAACAGCCTAACAGACCTCAGAACCCCATTTCGACCCAACCTGGCACGCCTGATACCACACAGACTCACGACCCACCATAGAGGCCCTACCTTGCCACGGACCTCCCGCTCGACCTACGCCTCCTATCTCCTGGACACAGAAAAGCCTCCTTCTAGCTATTTGTATTTCCTTCGTGTACTTATATCCCCTTCGCATGCCTGCAACCCCCACTTCCCACCTCACCGAAAACCCAGACTGCTTCCCTCCCACCAAAATCCCTCATACCCACGTAGCTCACTCGGCACTTCGTAATTCCGTAGCATAGTTTAGTGGGGACACCATGCCCCTGGCCGCAGTTAGTCCTTGTTACTTGAAGCGGGATACAAATATATCAAAAAAAAAAAAAAAAAAAAAGCCTCGTCATGTGCAATGCCTTTTTTTTTAATACATTTATATACCACATCGCATAACTAAGATAGGGAACAGGGGCCGGTAGAGAATTTGTATGTAGATGCCGGGGCGAGTAGGTGTGGATATGAGGGTCAATTGTAAGGAGGGGGAAAAGGACAAGAGGGAGAGATGAAAACCAAAGGGGCTACGACTTGCCAAAGGCGTTGAGACGTCGATGAACTTCGCTAGGGCGGTGAGCCCTAACACGTACAATGCCTAAAGATCGGGATTGGACTTGATTAAACGGCTCCTAGGAACATAATAAAGGTTACATGACTAATGGAAGGTGGCTCAGTTGCGGTTTAACACTTCTTTGAAATTTATTTTTTAAATCACCCCCGGCCTCCCGGACAAGGTATGTCTGTGTAAACTCTGATTGAAGTGCACGGTGAGTTTGCATGACAGGTACCCGAATCGGGTTGAGTTATATTGGATCATATTAATTTTTTAAATGTCACAACATCCCCACTATTGGAAGAGATATAGTTTGCTGGTTTGCTAATGAAATAAGAAACTGGCAGTATGAGTCTTTGAGGATATGCTTTATGTGGGTTCACACTTTGTTAGAGATTAAAACTAATGCCCAGCTAGTGTGCAGTGCTATCATTTGAAGGGCTGTTTGAAGAGCACCATAAAAGCATCATTTAGCATTTATTACTCACACTAGCTTCTTGTGATGTATTAGCCTTATTTTAACACTATCTTCTGAAAAAGGAGTCCAATGCCCTATCAAAATGTGCAAATACTCAATTCACTGCAAGGTAAAATAATTTAAGTATTTGATATTAATCAGTGGCAGCCTAAATAGACTTAGAACCCCTGAAGTCAAGAGTTTACTTGAATATATGTATGCACCCTACTTCACAAAGAAGGTTTTAGAGCTGCTTTGGCAAGCTGTTCTTTTTCTGTGAAAACAACATGAATAACAATTCACTGATTCCGAAGCCAGATTTAACTTCAATTCTAGCTAATTTATATATATTTTATACTATTTATCAAACAGTAAGAATATTTATAAACAGGTCAAAAGATTAGATAGAGAATAAAACACTATTTGGCTAATATATGCTTTATTTACACTAACCTACAGGGTCTACTGTGATACTAACTTATCAGGATCTTAATGTAGTCTCAAAGATTCTGCTAGAATGTTCTCAGTATTTATTTATGCCCAAAACCAGGTAGAAATTAGAAATGTATTCCTAATCTCAACAATGATAACCAACAACTCAATGAGAGGTGGATAAGTAATAAAGGAAAGCCAGCTACTCAATTAAGAGGTGGTAAGGGGAACAAGATTGCTTGTCAGAAGCTCAACTAGAGGTGACAAGGTTATGGGATTAATACCAGAAGCTCAACTAGAGGTGAGAATCCTGATTGGTGTCAGAAGCTCAACTAGAGGTGGCAATAAACTGCTTGCTGCAGTGACACACTGTGAGAGGTAATGTAAAATACACTCCAAAATATAGTCCAAACAAGCCCACACTATATTTCCACTATTATTTCTATTTTACTCTCTATCTTATTATATGCATATATTTAGTTTGATGACCTATGCATTCAGTACATAGACTCTTGTGGGTGCATATGCACCAGACCTGTTACAACTGGAATTCCCGCCTGGACTCCGGGTACTAACTTATATGCACCCGTGCCCTATACGCACCCACGCACCCATTGTCAGTTTACTGGAATTCCCACCGGACTCTGTACGTCAGACTCGTCTACGTTTGACTTCATTACATTGTGTTTCAGTCACCGGAAAACCCACTGGACTCCATCTATCTCTATGTCCAACCTCGTCCCATGTGTCAGTCACCGGACCCCACTCAGTAAACCTGTCTTCCCTCTAACAGAGCCCCATTCCCGTTTTAGTCAAATGACCTGTCACGATTCGGACTCTGCTCCCACTCTGTTTCCCATTATGGTTTATGATTTGTCACTATTTGGACTCCACTCCGTTCCATCCCATTCCTAACACTAATTTGGTGTTTACTATTCCCGTTTTATGTTTTGCTCATTTCGTTTCATTATTACTGGATTCGGTATGACATTCACTCCATGGTCTATTTAAACTGGCAGATGTTGTACATACAATCCAGTCAGAACATCGGCTTAGATTCCCCCCAGTAATCTAATACATTTTCCACTCTAAACCCTACTTGAATCACACTGCTCACACTAGTCAGAGCCCACGGGCTCTGGCACATCTATCTCTCTCACCAATCTCAACTCACGATCCACGACTTCCGACCTATGACCCTATGACCCACAACCCCCACCCAGACTCCCCAGGATTCCCATCTGCCTGTCAGAAATTGGACAACACAATCTAGTGAGGGCACAGCCTATAAGCTGAAGCCAAGTCCTACCAGATATCCTGCAGGTTTCTCCAGAGACCTGCCCTGTACATATCCTAACAAGACCTATACAATCACCATTTCAAACTATACTAGTTGAAACTCAAACCATTATTTCAATCCACATGGACTACATCTGCACTACTCTATTTCATTTAACTCTCTTATTATTTCCTTAATCATGAGAGCAGTCGCTCAGAATCGTACTTCAAAGTCAATTCTCTTTCAATTGTCTTAGTTATCTATTCTACTTAAGATAGCTAATCCTTTCAACCATATTGAACTAGACAGTCAATACACACTTTGATCTGTATTAGACTTAGATAGTCAATACATCGTCGTGTGTGGGAGGTACTGTGAAATATACCCCAAAGTATAGTCTGGACGAGCCCACACTATATTTCCATTATTATTTCTATTTTCTCTCTATTTTATTATACACATATATTTAGTTCGATGACCTATGCCTTCAGTACATTGACTCTTGTGGGTGCATATGCGCCCGACTTATGTATTCTAGTGCCAATAGTTAGAACTCAGACACCTTTTACCCCATAACCATGACTTTCCCAGACACCCACTTAGTGTCCTGCAAGTTGTGATTGGGGCATCGTCTCAACCATCACAGATGGGCCTTAACTACCAGTGCAGTCATAGTTTTGAACTACACTAGTTGAAACTCGATCCATTATCTCGATCCATGTGGACTATATCCACACTACTCTGTTTATTCGACTCTCTCATTATTTCCTTAAACACTCGAGTAGTCACTCATAATCAAACTTCAAAGTCAATTCTCTTTCATTCATCTTAGCTATCTATTCTATTTAGGATAGCTAATCCTCTTAACTGTATTGAACTAAATAGTCAATACGTGTTTGGCCAGTATTAGACTTAGATAGTCAATACATTGTTGTGTTGTACCTAAACGGTCGATATTCTTCATATATAGAATGGTTAGAACTTCCACCACTCTTCACAGTGGTGATCTGGGCTGAGCTGCTCTTTCCCTACAAAGAAAATGTTACTGTTCGACTATTAATTTCTAAGCATGTAAATGACCATGGGTAAGAACCAAACACCGAAATCTTCAACAATCCCAAGTAGTTCAACACCTCATCAAAGACCTGCTAGTCTGGAACCACTGCATAACATCACCATGAGGAAGTCTTCATTGACTTTTCAAAGATCAGCCCCTCCTGAGGATTCCCCCAGAGTAGGGGCTGGACCATCAATGAGTACTCTTCCCAATCCACCTGAGGAATGTTCATCAACTGGGCAGTTGAGCACCCCTGGAGCTAATGTTGAGCCTACCTGAGCACCTGAGCCTGTTCTTGTGTTCCCACCAAGGCAGGTTATCCTTAAGCAGTTTCTTGGGGGTCATATGGTTTATGCCGAGCCTATCAATGTGAAGTGGGGCATGTACTATGCCAATTGAATTTCTGCTGATCAGCTTACTCCTTTTGTGGAGGAGTATGAAACGGATTACCCTTCTTTACCGGTGATGGTAGCAGTCTGGTTAGGTCACTATCAGGCCATCTTATCGGCACAGGACTTATTCACACAGCCAGGAACCCTCGAGGATCTGACCCGCTCAATTCCCAAATGGTCGAGTGATGTTACATCCATTATGGAAGGGGGAAGAATGATTTTTAAGCGGGAAGTGTTCTCTTTATTCCTCAAAGTGCTTAGTACACACAATGATGCACTGCAAATCCTTCACATCCTACTCAGTGGGGATCACATTGTGCCCAAGGTTGACTACCAGTATACATATGTACATTCAAATGTTGGAGGAATCTCTTAACAGAGTCACACCAAATGTATCATTCATATACTGTACTTTACTCTAAAGGGCCAGTTGAAGTGAAATCAGAGAAGACTCGATAAAATGGTTTTGGAGGTGCTTCACCCTTATAATAATTCGATTCAAGTGTCCGATTCACCTATCTCCACGACTAATTCATTCGTTCACAACCTAAATGGGTTTCCTCCATTCACTCAATTGTCCTGTCATTTTGGAGGATTTCCCATCGGATATGAGGACAGAAGTGATAGATTGCCTTCAGGAAAAAAGGATTGAAGTCTGTGCTCCTTTCCATCAGCCTCAGCTGCATCAGCCTTTGAATACAATCAAAATTGAGAGATGAATCACGATGGAACCCAGCCCTATGCCCCACCAGGGGATTCATCACTCTTGTGTCATGTTCAAAAGAACTTTGGATAGCCCCAACTTCAGTGATGAACAGCCCACAGTTAGGAATTGATCGGTTGCAAGCAAGAGTCGACCCTCCTTCTCTACCACATTCACTGAGGGTATAGCTGGTCAGGTTGCTGGTCGAGGATCACTGAACCCAGACTGTGATGAGTGGTGGAAGTTCTAACTGTTCTATATACAAAGAATATGGACCATTTAGATACAACACGACAATGTATTGACTATCTAAGTTCAATACAGACCAAATGTGTATTGACTACCTAGTTCAATATGGTTGAAAGGATTAGCTATCTTAAGTAGAATAGAAAGCTAAGATGAATGAAAGAGAATTGACCTTGAAGTACGATTCTGAATGATTGCTCAAGTGTTCAAAGAAATAACAAGAGAGTCGAATAAACAGAGTAGCATGGATATAGTCTGTGCGGATTGAGATAATGGTTTGAGTTTTGACTAGTATAGTTTGAAACAGTGATTGTGCTGATAGTTTAAGCCCCTCTGTGACAGTTGAGACAATACCCCAATCACAACTTGCAGGACACTAAATGGGTGTCTGGGCAAGTCATGGTTACAGGGTAAAAAGTGTCTGAGTTCTAACTATAGGTGCTAAAATACATAGGTCTGGCATGTATGTGCCCACAAGAGTCTATGTACTGAATGCATAGGTCATCGAATTAAATATATGTGTATAGTAAAATAGAGAGAGAAATAGAAATAATAATCAAAATATAGTGTAGGCTCATCCAGACTATATTTCAGCGTATATTTTGCAGTACCTCTCACAGTGCCCCCCAGGTCGAAGAGCTATGTCAGAGAAGGTGTTGAAGGATGCTTGGAACTCCTCCCCATGCATCCTGTGAAGAACCTCTGAGGTGCAGGATAGTGTTTCCCCAGGTGAGATGCTTGGCACGAAAAGAAGTGACAATGTCCTCCCACTTCAACACATCGCTGGCTGACATCAACCCGTCCAGCCTCTGAATGGAGGAGACTCAATGACTGTAGGACCTTTGGCACATTCAAATGATGGTGTGAACATGATCAGCAGAGGTGGCTGTAATGTGGGTGATGAGAGGGAGCTGGGAGTACAGTGAATGAAGGCAGGGTAGGAGTGGAAGGTGGTGCATGGCTTGTGTCCCCACCAGAGGGAAGGCCTCCCAGGCTGTCAGAATCTGATAGCAGATGCTCCAACAGGTTGACTAGGTCCACAGCCAAATGGATCAGTGCATGCTCAGGAAGGACACAAGCAGAGTCCACTAGCAGAGACTGAAACATGGAGAGTTCAACCCATTTGATGTCCTCCACTAAACACAGCTGTTCCTTAGGGTCGTTGAAACATAAATAAAGCATACTCATTGTGAAGAGTGGTATAAGTTCTGACTGTTCTATATACAAAGAAATGAGTAGAATGGGAGGAAGGATGATTCAAGAAGGATGATTCGAGTGGAGGCCTTGACTGTTACAGTTCAAGGCCTGAAGTGTTAGATAGTTCAGATACTGCTACTTATGTAGTAGCTGACACGTTACCCTGATCACCGCTCGTAGTAGACCTAGTTTATGTCTTACGAGTGGTGGTGCTTGGGTAAAAGTGTGTCTCAGTTCTATTTGGTGCCGAGTGCACCTACAAGTATACACAAAGCTTTGAACTAATAAATGGTGCAATATTCGAAGAATATAAAGGATAGAAAAATATAAATAAAATGTGTAAAATATAAATAAAATAAAAGGAGTGTTTTACCATAATGAAACTGTGGTAAAAGCATACTCCTCACACTCATGCAGTCCGACAGCGTGAGAGACCTGCTATACCCTTGGATATATCCCTTAAGAAGGAGTTGCCGCAAGGTTTGCCCCAGTCGTGTTAGTGTGCACCCCACAGTAAAAATGTTGGAAGGGTAGTTAATTGACATGCACATCCAACCTGCCTGTGAGAAATGAGCCAAGTCGGCCATGTCCCGAGAGTGAGGGGGAGAAGGCGGTTGCAGTGGAGGGCTACAAATGGGGTTGCCCAGAATGGGGTCGTCCTGGACATCAGCCTTCCACTTCCCCTTGCCTTTTCACTCAAGGGGGGAGGGTCCTTGAAGACTTCCATGGCTGGGGAAGGTTCCTTGAAGACCTCCATGGGTGGGGGGGGGTTCCTCGAAGACCTCCATGGCTAGAGGAGGCTCCTCGAGGACTTCCTGGATTGGGTGATCAACATCCATCAATGTAAGATTGGGTTGATGAATGGGGCTCCCCAGGGAAATGCAAGGTGAGTAAGGAGAGGTGGGTGGTGGACTCTGAACTGGCAGGAGAATGGGGGATGTGTCCGACACCATAGAGAACAATGGTGTCAGGGTAGAGTGGGTAGTGACAAGGGGGTCAGGTGATGTGCAGGAGGGTGGATTTGGCCATGGTGTGAGAGGGGGCTTGGGTGTGGGTGAGGACAGTGGTATGAGGGAAGGTCCTGCAGAGGGGAGAGGTAATGGTATAGGGGGGAGAGGAGGTGGGTCAGTGGTGGATGGCTCAACAGTTCCAGGCAGCTCTGAAAAGGGTGTGAAGTGCTGCAGTGGGGGTGCAGAAGAAGCAGACAGAGGTGGAGAGAGGTGGGTGGAGCTGGTCAGCATTGCAGGGTTGGCTGGACGATACCCCCTCCAAACCCTGACAGAAGTCAGTAATTTTCTTTGCTGGGTTAGGGTCACTCGTGAAGAAGTGAACATGGTCAGGAAGTAAAAATTCATGGCAGTCAGTGCTGAGGTACTTGTCGTCATAGGCTGGGTAGCATGGTCAGTCATCCTCCAAGTCAGATGAGAAATCAATGGGCCCCATCTGGTAGGTTCGTTCCTGGGGCCCACATTGGGAAAGAGGTCTTGGAGGTAGTGCAACTCCATCCCCACATCGTAATGCAATGCTTTGTAGTTTGATCCTCCATTGTGAAGGGTATGTGTATATCAGGATCGGACCATTGAATATTAGATACATTATATTACTTTATTATCTACCTTTTATTTCCTTTCTTTTATTTGTTATGCCTTTTGAGCATACCATTTATTCTTTAGTTTGAAGCTTTGTGTACATATACTTATGGGCACACTTGGCACCAAATAGAAACTCAGACCTTTTTTACCCAACAGATACCACCTTGTAGCGACCCAAATGTTGAATAGCTGTGATGTATCCAGTTGATTTTCACAATTTTACCTTTAATTTTCCCGAATTTATTTCAATTTATTTCCATTTATTTTATTTTATTTATTATTCCAAGAATATGGCTATTTCCTTTTAACTTCGCATACTCAAAAGCTTCGAATGATGTCACATTACATAATCGAAGCCTAGAGCGGTCCAAAGTTAAGATTAATAAGCCACTTTATCTGTTTTTAGTGATTTGGCCCCTTTTCTCATAATCACTGCATATATGCACATTTTTTCGGCTCTATCAAGTGATATTACATAATAATCAACTCGATTGCAAGTCGACACATGCCGTTTCCACAGCCGAGTGGCCAGTTTCATCCAAATTCGGCCCTGGAAGCTATTTTGCTTCCCGGACATATCTTCTGACTCAAATGGTTCAGATCTTCAGTTCGGATCTTCAAGTCGGGTGATAGCTATGACATCATAGCAGAATTATAGAAACCTTTAGAAGCTTCTAATAATTTCCTAATTAGTTGTTTAGATATTATTAAGCAAAACTCTCTACATGTATAAAAGGAGGCCTAAATCTTGAATAAACTTTACTTTTACTACTATCAACAGCACCAGCTCAAAGCTTATCTAATCATCCTAAGGACAAAAATAGCCTTAGTCTGATATACTAACTGCAAGCACCTACACTTGCAGCATCTTGAACTCTTTGTCAGAACTCTTGAACTTAGCTAATTCATCTACAGTGACTTACAAAACGTATCCAATGTTTTGTAGTTTCAGCTTATATATGCTATATCCCAGTAGATAAAATAGTAGAAATCACCAAAATATTTGTGAACATGACCTATCATGTATATATGTATATGGTAGAACTATATTATGTAATATCCATATATGTTTGTAACTGACAGGTTCTAGCATGAAAACCATGTGCCTATGTTGATTGTTTGCAGTTGTTTATGTTTTTCAACATGTCATGTGATCATTCTATACTACAGTATAAGTAGAAGGGCTTTCTCAGCTAAGATTCCCTCAATTCTAACTATGCATCTCCTTTCCACTGCTGTCCAGTATGAGATCCTTTCTCTACTTAATGCTGGCCATTCTGCCAGACATATTTCAGTTTTTACTGGCTATAGCTATGCTACTATCTCTAGACTTTGTTCTAAACACTGTTCCCACCTTTCTAAGTCCTCTGGTGGTCACCCTTCCAAATCCTCCACAGCCAACATCCATTTTGCACAACACCTTATCAGCTCTGGAAAGGCTGATACAGCTGTAGATGCAACAAAGGCACTTTGCACTATCACCAACCAGTCACTCAATCCTCAAACAGTGCGTCATGGACTCAAGGCAGCTGAGATGAAGCCTGTGGTAAAGAAGAAAAGGCCTCTTCTTTCTAAGAGGCATAGGAAGGAGGGGATGGATTTTGCTTTGGCACATCAGGATTGGACTGTGGAGGATTGGAAGAAGGTGGTGTGGTCTGATGAGACCAAAATTAATAGGCTGGGGTCAGATGGCAGGAAGTGGGTGTGGAAAAAGGCAGGGGAGGGCTTGAGTGACAGGCTGGTTGAGGGAACCCTGAAGTTTGGTGGTGGATCTTTAATGGTTTGGGGGTGCATGCTGTGGGAGGGGGTTGGGTATGCATGCAAGATTGATGGAAGGATGGATGGGGATCTCTACATCCATATTCTGGAGGATGACCTGCAAGCCAGTCTTAAGGACTATGGTAAATCTGCCAATGGTATCATCTTCCAGCAAGACAATGACCCCAAGCATACCTGCAAGAAGGCCCAGAATTGGTTGCAAGAAAATGGTTTCAGGGTTCTCTCATGGCCAGCACAGTCTCCTGACTTGAATCCCATTGAACACCTATGGAATCACCTGAAGAGGAGGTTGGCAGGGTACGAGAATGCACCCCAGGGGATGGAAGAGTTGTGGGAGAGGGTGGTGGATGAATGGTACAATATTGATGCAAAGGTGTGTCAGGATTTGATTTAAAGTATGCCTAGGAGGGCTTCAGATGTATTAAAGGCAAAGGGTGGCTACACTAAGTACTAAATACTAGTAATTTCCTGCCTAAATGTGTCAGTTACAAAATGTATCCAATGAATGCTCTCCATTGAAATATTCATAGTGTTTCCATATATGGACATTACATAATATAGTTCTACCATATAAATATATACATGATAGGTCATGTTCACAAATATTCCGGTGATTTCTACTATTTTATCTACTGGGATATAGCATATATAAGCTGAAACTACACAAACACTTGGATATTCGACTCTCGGACAATCTCTCTATTTATAAATTATTTAACAGCTTGTTAAATCTTTATAAATAGTATACTAACAGGCTACAAGAAAGCGAAGGCTTATGACAAGTTTCCGCCAACTTATTGCACATACATTCAGCTCCTGAACCTTTATTCTCAAGGAGAACTTAACTTTCGTAGAGCATGTCACTACAGGTTCATCTGAATTTGTCAAGAGACCAAACAAATATTGACTTTAGTTGTTTAAGCTTAATAGCACAGCTAATTAATCTATCAGTATTTAAATTACTGGACCTTTATTTGTTTATTTCTTGAATCCCTTGCTGTGTCAATGTTTGTTAACCATTTGAGAGAGTAAATAGCCGGATACCTTACAATAGCAAGAGGTGTCAAGGGTAACATCTCAGCTACCTATAAAGGTAGTATCTTTTAACTTACTAATAGTTTCTGGGCTTGAACCGTGAAGGTCGAGTCCCTCACTCAGGTGTTTGTGCTAGTCGACACTGTAGTCGACTTGTGCTGTTCTCATTCTAGTTAGATATCCAGTCTCTCATTCAAACTTTCATGAGCAACTGTACCATTGCTCTAGTGTCGTGTAGCATGTTTCCCTACTAGTACTGTCAGTCTAGTAATCTGTAGTATTGTACAGAACTGTCAATAATGATTAGTAGTACTTGAGTAATCAATATTCTTCATATATTGAATGGTCAGAATCTATTGACTCTTCACAGTGGTGATCTGAGCTGGACCGTTCTTTCCTACAAAGAAAGATCTTATTATTTGACTACTAAGTCTTGAGCACACAAATGACTACGGGCAAGAACCAAATGCCAAAGTCTTCAACAACCACGAGCAGTTCCACGCCTTGTCAAGGACTTGCTAGCCTGGAACCAGCCTGTAACATCACTCTGAGGAAGTCTTCATCAACTTTTCAAGGACAAGCTCCTCCTGAGGATCCCCCTGGAGTAGCAGCTGGATCATCAATGGATATCTTCCCTGGCCCACCTGAGGAACGTTCTTCAACTGGGTGGTTGAGCATCCCTGGAGGCAATGTTGAGTCTAGCCAAGCACCTGAGCCCATTTTCGTGTTTCCACCAAGACAGGTTATCCTTAAGCAGTTCCTTGGAGATGTGAAGGATAGGTCACATAGGAGGTGTGACTAAAGGCTCTAAGCCTTTCCCCTTAGCTGCTTTATAATTCCATTATTTCCTTTGTGTTTTATATTTTTATTCTCCTTTCTATCACTCATAAATACGGGTCATACCCCCTTGTATTAGTTCGAGAGTCCATGTATGCTTGTGGGCGCTCTCACCCACAAGAAGTACGTGCATGTCACAGTAGTAGTCACATGTGAGAAACCTAGACACTTTTCAACCCCAACAACCATCACCTGCACACGCAAGTACTGGTTTGGGGTCTCGTCTAAAACAAATCTTCACTCTATCTCTTTTCATAGATCTGTAGTAACCATACTTTGCACTGAAACAGTCGAAGTCAGTTACTACTATTCGACTCAACTTCAAGCTCTTGCTTCACACGGTAAGAATATCCATCGTAGCTCACTTTCTTAGGATATTCTCTCTCTCTCGCAGTATATAATTTCTCTTATCTACTTGGCCATCGGCCCAGCTAGCTACACTGTCAGATCATACCGTAAGGTCGATCTGCCCTTGTAATTATCTACCAATTGCACCTTAAAGGTCAATCATAATCTACATCTTGACTACTTAAACTACTAGTCGATTGTATTTCGTACTATTGCTAGTCAATAACAATCGCACATTGAGTGGTAAAATACTCAACCGTGATCCAGGCTGGACCCTCATTCACTGCAATCTACATGTATAATCAACTAGTAGTATGACCTTAACCAGTGGTGGAACCACTCAAATTCCTACGCCTGCAGGTGCCCCATGAACTAGAAAGGAATATCCCGGCTTAGGGCTACCCAGTAATGTCACGACACGAAAGTCATCTCTAATGACTCAGGAGACCGATACTGTCTTGGAGCCCTCACAAGGTGAACACAGGCTTCCCACGAGTGATTTTGCTGGAACGAGCAAGGATAACTCCTATTTTAAGTTGTCAGAAACTCTCGGACTCCTTACTGCTCGATCAAACAGAAACGACACTGGTCTAAAATTTCCACCACCTCAAGTAATGCTGCAGAATCCCTTCAGGGGTCAGGTATATTTCGCTGAACCAGCAAATGACAAGTGGGATAAATACTACTCGGAACACATTGAAGAGATGGAAGTTGATGCAGTAGCTGTGGACTACTCAGACAGATACCCCAACATGCCGAAGGAGGTGTCCATCTGGTTAGGCAGGTTGAATAGCATCATGATCACTGATTCTTTCTTTTCCCAAACCGGTACTATAGATCAGCTAGCAGAGCAACTCTTTGAGTGGTCTGAGGAACTTGTCACTATTGATGTCACTGGAAGTGGATGTATAAGGCTAGTGTTATTCGAACGGATTCTTGACCTAGTGGCCATGCACAATGACACGTTACAGATCTTACACATGATCCTAGATCAGGGCGGAACAGTACCTAAGGTGGATTACCAGTATCTTTATACACGTACACTGGAAATATCCCTATACGAAGCTTCTCCGAACCTCCCATTCGCCTACCACAGCCTGCAACATAGGCTCATTCGCTGCCATGAGAAACAAGACAAGTTGTTCATGGAAGTTCTCCACTCATATGATGATAGTACCCAGGTACCTGCTTCCCTGGCCCACATGTCCAGAACCTTCATTCGAGATCTCCAAGGATCCCCTGGCACTAGCTTTCTGCACTCTCTCAACTGTAAATCTATCCTCGAGAGTTTTCCCCAGGATATGAGGGAGGAGATCTTGGGAAGACTCCACGAGAAATCTATTGCGCCCATCCTTCTGGCCAGTGGAATCAAGACCCTCGGCATATCACCCCAGGATGACTGCAGACCAGGAACTTCAAACAGACCATGAAGGAATGAAGAGCCAGATACTCCCCACTGTCGAGTTGCTTTTTGGTCTGAAGTAGCTTCCTCCTTTACAATGGTTAGTCACTCCAACGTCCTTATTAGATCTGTCGCAAATCGAAACCGTTCTTCCTTTGTTACCACCTTCATTGAAGGAATCACTGGACAAATACCCGGGAGGGGAACTTCTTACCCAAACAACACTCTCCCACCTTTGCCAATTTCACAGGCCCCCTTCTTTCCCCCAGGAGGACTGCCCAGGGATTCTTCTGAGGGATCCAGCGATTCGGACCACAGAAGAGACTGGGACGAGAGAAGGCAAAACCCAAGAAACTCAGGAGGCCCAGCAGGTACTAATAAGAACACTAGGAGTGCCGCTCCTGAGACCGAAACTGGGAAGTTGACTTTGAACACTAACGATCTCAAAATCAAATGGTCAGATCTCCCAGAATATGATGGCTCGCAATCTAAGGCACTGGACTACATAATGGATGTTATGAGCTTGTCAGAAATCTCAGAATCCATGATGATGATTCTAGGCATTGCTCTTCCCAGACGACTCAAAGGAAACGCGAAAGTCTGGTGGACTACTTTGGATCATGAGCATCACACTGAATTCAGTCGATCACACAGGTCCTTCCTTTGGAGCATAGTCGAAGGGTTATTGGGTACATGATGGTGTGAATCCTTGTCCTTAGAATGGGAAGAAATGAGGTTTCACCAGCCCCACCACGACTGTGAAATCCCCGTGCAGTATATTCAACGAAGAGTTAAGCTCTACAGATTTCTATACGGATTCTACCAACTACAGTAATGCACAAGACAATGTACTTTTCCAAGTTTTTCGTAATCTGGGTACTGAACCTGAGGATGCGTGCAAATGGCTTAAACGCACTAGATCATCCGATACGAGAGAAACTATTTTGGGACTATGGGACATGGTGAATGAAATTACTCGCGATATTTACAAGCTAATGCGATATATTTTAGAGGGACTCTTACAATGTGACGTACTTGGATAACTTCTCTCCCGCAAATGCTGATGTGATAATGTGGCATTAGGAATTATTTGAATTCTGTTCAAACAACGACATTCTTATTGACCGGCTTGTTGGTTAATTCCACTGACATCAGATGTCAAATGATAACTTTGTCTATTCAGTTTTTAATCCCGGTGATTCAATTGTCACTATTACTGACTGTCCTGCCAATCGCCATCATCTGAAGGTTGTATATACCGGAACACTGGTCAGCAGTGGCCCGTCAGGGAACTACAGGATCTGGTATCCTGGTATTTATACCGGTCACTCTAGGATCAATTCATCATCACCAGACTCCATCGTAAACTTATTCATGTCCCAAGTGGACTCATGGCGTCTAGGCACTGCTTTATTGGATCAACAACTTCGAAGCTCACACGTCATTCATCAATTGGCCAATCAACTATTGGACTTTAAGTTTCCACGACCAATTGAGGGCCGTATCAAGGATGGAGATCTGGGGTCCATCGCTTTGTGGGACGTGAGCTATCGGGATAAGGTTACAAGCCATTTTGTAGTGTGTGGGAATCTGCAAGAGTGGTTCTCTGAAATCCTCGGTATAGACCCCTCAGTCGATGTTCTTGTTCACCTCAACAAGCAAGAGTATAGATGTTTACACCAGCGTGAGAGTGTAACAATACGAGGTGGAAAACCAATGAGAAGGTATTTTTCGAGCTCGGACACTGACCCGATCGTTGCTCAGTTTTCTGCCGCGTAGATATACCTATGATATTGGCGGAGCCAACCTCGAAGATTTCTGCCGGCCGATGTCAAGATCGCAGCAGTCGACGCGCACTCGTCTGAAGTGCAGAAAGCATGGAGAGCATACGCGCCGCTTTACATAGAGAGAAATGGGATCAAGGGTATCTTTCCACACCAGTTGATGATCAGTAAGCACAGAAGTCTTTTGGAAATGATATTTAACCCTTTTTGATAACAGTAACTCACTGGAAGACAAGAGCAGTTGTGGAAATGCCTCAGAATTTGTTTGTTTCACTTCCCCCTTTATCGATGTCAGAGCCTGATAGAGTAATCTAGTCACTCCGGAGATGTGGAACCACGGACCATATTCTTGTTTGAACCTACTTCTCCACGTTATATAGCTGGCCCCTCGGGGTCTTAGATGTGTAGTTGCGCGCTTCTTATGATGCGGAGCCCAGTTGGATAAATGACCCTGTGTGGCCGGACACAGTATTTGAGTCAGACCCGTGAGCGTCGATGTTGTCTTTATTCAATAGTATCAATGTCTTTAATAAGGTTGGTAATTTATTTTCAGCTACCTACGTGCATATGGGAGGAGGATTAAACTTGGGGACGATCAAACCCGAGCCATTTGCATGCATCCTCAGGTTTAGTGCCCGGATTATGGAAAGCTTGGAAAAGTACACTGTCTTGTGCGTTACTGTAGCCCAAGAACTCAGCAATGCTAAAATCCCTGAACATGAATGTGATTACACTACTTAAGTTATTTAATCTGATGTAATGCATTCTTACCACACGTCTTGTGATATTTTTTTATTCTTTCAGTAATAGATATGATTTCAGCTCAACTTTCTCTATTAAATCTCCCAATGCTAGAAGTGTCAGTTCACTACTATCACTCTTACATATGTGCGGTGGGGCGATCTGGTTGAGTTCCCCCTGTCCAATACAGACTTCTCCGGCGTGGTATCATTGTAAAGTAATTGTGTGAGGGAGATTAGTAGTCATTGGTCGACATTTCTTCAGTTCCCAATGCCGCCGTAGTCACATTCTTCCTCTTTGTCGCATGCAATCCCACATAAAATTAAAATAATACAATGTAGTAACATAGGCTTTGTTTTGCCTTTATTTACGCTCCCTGTGTACATCCCAAATTGTACCGATCCTCCACAATGTAATTCATCAACATTATCATAGAATCACTACATTGTTGAATCTTTGGTCAGAGCTTCGCATGCAAAATGGCATGACTCTAAAGGTAAGCATATATCTACTTCACGCCGCTCCTATTCAAAGAAGCCATCAGAGTCCATAAGTTAACCTTCGCGATATGAAGAGGTCAAGTGACAAGGCTCTCTTGTTCCGTGACCACCTGCCTCTGGGGTTGGGACCCCCATGCTCGTGGTAAAAGGACAGAGAGGCAGATGACAGTGAACAGGCTTGGCGAGCCTCTGAATTCACTGCTCTGTCAAAGTCGGCAGCCTTCAGCCGCGCACCAGTGTCGCCTGCGGACCGTCACTGGCACCACCTAAACCACGACCGCAGCTTGGCAGCGGTCTTTTCTTCCTACCCACCCCCGACTCCAGCATTCACTTATGCACTAGCCATGCAAGACTTCGGTGTGCCTGCAGCCGTCGTCACGCCTGTTAGCAGGATCTCGGGCTCTTCCTGGGGCTTCGGCCCAAATGGCATGTGCTATTCACTGGGCAAGCTCAGCGCAATCACCTCTCTTTATTCAACCATCCTGCCAACCACCACTCGCTCTGACGCATCCGGCCTGCTTCCTCTTCATTCCCCCGTAGATACTATAGTAGCTATGCTCTATACGATGCTACGGAACCGCTATGTATCTTCGTTATGCGATGTGGTATATAAATGTATTAAAAAAAAAAGAAGAGGTCAAGTGACTTGCCCATGACGTCAGGTTCAAATATGCGGTATGTCGGGGCTCCTTCGACTGATCAAAGATCAAGTGAGGCAGAGGCTAGGGTGATATAACTAAGCCTAGTATTTGAGAGCAGCGAGTGGAGGGATCATAAAAAACAGACAGTTATAACCACGGTAAGCTCCTACCAAAATGCATGCAACTTTAATTCTAGCGTTCTGGTGTCTTTTTTTTTTTTTGTTTTAAGTCAAAATTGTGGACGACCAACTTGTTATAGTGCATTTCTCTGTTAAATTTGATGATGAAACACACCTTTTCATAGGGGGAGTCCACCAATTATTGCAAGTTTTCATATGAAGATGCTAATTGTGGACCATGCATTTGGAGGCTAATGTGTGTCAGAACCACTATACACCTCCCAGAGCACCAAACCTATATTGTCAGGAGGTGCTACACTAACTGACACAAGATATTGAGACACAGGTACTTTTATTACAAGCTTATTAAACCCTTGTAGATTGTGTATTGCAATAGAGTCAACTCATACTATTTTTAATATTCTCTCCTTCCTGGTCTGTTCTCCCTTCTGGTGTGCAATGCTGATGGGTTTCGCGAACTTGAACAACCGTAGTCAGAAGGGCGATGGATTCTACACGTTGCGACTCATTGGAACTCGCTACAGAAAAAATTTTCATTTTTTTAATACGTTTACGGTGTTTCCTCTGCATACCCGGCCATCCATAAGAAAATTAATACTTAAGAGCTTTCAGGGGACAAATTATAATCAACTTTGAAGATACTCTTACCGAACTATTTGCGAATCTTGTGAAACGTTGACGTTGGAGACAGCCTGGAGATTAAAATATGGGTTGTGTATGATACAAGGAGTTGCGTCGTATAGGAGACCAGAAAGTGACCCCACTGCGTCAATGCTGCCATCCACGTCAAGCTCAGAAGTTGATTGATGGGCACTGTTGCCTACCATTTCAATATCAGATATATCTGCTGATGCGTGTATATATGTATTACTTAGGAAATTGAAATCTCCCGAGGACATCCCGGCATGCAACAAATTAAAGTCAACTTAGGTCGTAGGTACTATCCCAATACGCATGATGGTGATCCCACACGCCCTCCTTTACTCTCTTCTGGCCTGTCTCATCTCCACTTCCTATACCTCTTTGGCAAACGCCAATGAGGATCTCAGCAAGTCACTAATTATCGTCAACTCAGAAGACACCTTGACATCAATCAGACCTGCTGTTTCAGCCTAGTCTTCTCCTCCGATTGGGGCAAAATGGAGGTAGGTTGGGAACAATTGCTGGCGCAGTACCATATGCATCCTCGTGCAGCCCGACATTCTAACAATGCCTACCACACCAGGCAGCCACTCTCAATGCTAAAATGGATGGCAACAGCTTGGTGGCGATCAGAGCATGCGAGTGGATTACACACATTCTCGAATGACCCTTCAGTCACTTTGATATTCTCGGCTGAAAATCTATCGTTCCTTATTTGCTACCAGGAATAGCAGCGCGAAGTCGGTTGTAGTGGTTTATTGGACATATGGAGGTTCCGGGTGTGTCGTTGATGATATTAGACACCGTCGTTCGCCCGTCTTTCTTCTGTCATTACAGTATCGATGATCCTTCCGTGCAGTCGAAAGTTGCTGCGGCAAGTGACAGTAAGCCTGAACCGTCTGTGGAGTAGATAGCTATGATTGAGGATATGGGATGTACGTTGTATGGTGAGTCTATACGCATACACGATACATGCAATACATATATATATATTAGTTGTGAACATAATAATGAACATATCACGATAAAGCACCACGATGCAACATGCAAGATCCGGATCAGAGAAGGATCTATGGGACATTATTTTCTAACCTGCGACTTGTCAAGAGCAACAGAGGTATAGTAACCAAACGTTCAAGATTGGTCATAAATGTTTGGAATGATATGGGGGTACGGGTACGAGAGTTCCTTTGTAGGAGCGGTATGAAACAGGTATATGGTTACCCTCAGAATCCATGCCATTGTGCAGGCAGAGCCCTTTCCAAAGATTCAATGCAGTATAATGATTCTGTGATGATGTTGATGAATTACATTGTGGAGGGCCCGGGAGAATTCGTGATTTGCACAGGGAGCATAAGTAGAGACAAAACAGAGCCTGTGTTACTACAATGTATTATGTGGGACTACATGCAACAAAGAGGAAGAAGATGAATATGGCGGCATTGCTAACTGAAGAAATGACGAGCAATGACTAATCTCCCTCACACAATTATCATATTTTACAATAATTGAGAAATCTGTATTGGATACCGGAACTCAATTAGATCGCACCACTGCAAATATGGAAAAGTAATATTAGTGAACTGATACAAATATTGGGAGATTGAACAGAGAAACTCGAGTTGAAGTCATATCCATTATTGAAAGGTTACAAAGATATCACAAGTTCCATCTCATCCATCTGAGATAGTTGCTCTTTGGCACATCAAGGCACATTATTTGCTATTGGCTGTGCCCTGGATGTCCACTGCAAGCCATGATTGGGGTATTATCTCAGCCATCTCAAACAGCTACAGCCTGAACTTAAAAGCTTCCCTCTCAGCTTCATACTTTGACAGTTAAAGCTTAGAGCTCATTGCCTGAACTCACTTGTCAATATCAACATCATTCCATTCCTTCTTGTGAACCATCTCTTATCTTCACTTTACCTCATTGGATCTATTCCACTGGGAATTATACCACCAAGGTCTGTTCCATCTTCCCTTATCTCAGTTACCTCCAGCAACTGTACAGTTGCTTACAGAGACTACTATTTCTCTTATACTTGTATTGTACTTTGATAGTCAATACATCCATATCACACTTAGAATACTCTTCATATATTGAACAGTTAGAACTTCAACAACTCTTCACAGTGGTGATCTGGGCCAGTGTATTTGTTATACAAGCCTCATTGTTCCATTCTGATATATAGTAGGTCTAACCTTTCACAAGAAAGGGCATCTTTTACGCTCCTGCCGAGCTTTACTGTAAATCTCTACATTTCACTATCTTCAATAAAGACAACCTTGTCCTGTCTGTTACCAACTGAGTGAGGTTGACACAACGACCTTTCAGCCAGACTGTTCTTTTCCTATGGAGGATATCTGAAAACTACTAAGTATATCAAATTTTAATATACTCTAAATGTGATTTAAACATATGAGATGTGATTTAAACTTAATTTGGTCTTCCAAACTTTAGGAATGTTTAAAACTTATTTGAATATTATGAAACAAAGCATCTTTCAGGACCTGAATAGATTATGAAATAATTTAGTAGATTAAAACATCAAAACTTTTAAAAAGCATATCCATTTAAATGGTCCATTTCATGCATGTGTATGTCATTGACACCTCTGAATACATATGTATTATGTACATTGGAATGGGTCTGTCAATCTGAACAGATTTCTACTTGATTCAACATACCAAGAATATATGTATAGGTGGTTTCACTTCATGAAGAAAGTTATAGGATGAAAAATTTCCAACAATATCTCACATACTTTACTAGGAAATAACTACAGTTTAGCTTTAAAAACAAAGTACCAACAAAAGTATGAGAAAATATTTACATAGGAGTTTTTACTTTGTAGTTGGAAGATATGTAGTAGAGAAATAAGGGAAAATATGATACTATAAAACAGTTACATTCCTCAGAGTGGGGTACCCCTCACATCTTCGAAAGGGTTATCATGTATTAACCTCAGGATAATAGTTGTCATATTGCTAGGTACACAGATTTGACTTTTCCAATATGAATCTTGGAAGTATAACAACTTGCTTTTGTGTTACAACTGTGTCACAACCCTGTTGCAACCCGACAGTCCCCAATGATACTATTGTCCACCTGTATTTTAAGTCATTGGCCAAGTCATCATATGAGCAACTGTCAGTACACTTACATACTGTCACACTCATGTACACTAGTGGGTGTAACTAGAAACTCATACCCCATAACCATGACTTGCCCAGACATCCTTTTTAGTGTCCTGCAAGTTGTGACTGGGGTATAGTCTCAGCTATCTTGAATGGCTTCAACTAGAACTTACAGCAACCTTCTAGCTTTGTACTGCATAGTCAAGGCTAGAACTATCATTGGTTCTACTCACACCTCACCTTACTCATATCAACTTCTCTTTTAACTCACTAGTTCATTAATCCACCCCTTGTAATTGTACCATAAGGTCGATTCCATTATCTCTTAGTCATTTTTAACTATCCTATGGTTATTAAGGTCAACCCGACTGTAGATAGAGGGGAGGTGGTGAGCGATTATCGAGCACGTGCGGGTTGCTGAGAGGGAGAATGGCTAAACCACAACGCACCATGGAGCCTGGTAATAAGCTTAATACACTCCATCGCTGAGCCGGTGATGACGGTCTTCTGGAGAGCGACGGCTGTATCGAAGAGGAGGTATCATGTTGGCTTTGTCGGTACAGTCAAGGATTATATCATACGAAAGATTGTGCGCGCATTTTGCGGGGTGAGCAAAGTAGGATAAGAAATTATTGTTACGGCCGAGTTTATTCTGGACAGAGCGTATGGGGATAAAGGTAAAGTAACAGGGGAAGAAACATACTCTTTTAGGGCAATTTCAGCGGATGCCACTTTTAACATGCCGATTCTTCTTGCCTGTGTGCAGTATTTGGCGATGGGGTTGGATATATACACAATATTATGGACTACAACTCCAAGTCGTCCTATATATGTGAAACATCTTTTGAGCTCTGAACAATGACAATGGACATGTCAGGGTGATGTGGTGACTATCCTTTGACTCAGAAGGTGTTCTGCGTTGGCTGGTTATGAGGGCCGAGTGTGACCACATAAGAGGATCCCATGGCGGCCGAAACCATCATGAATATTCTATTTCATACTCAAGATTCATTTAATCTCAGCCTGGACCCAAGGTAAACGATTTCAGATATCCACTGATACTGCATTGCTAGAACTGCTCGCTCTTTTTAGCACTTTATAAACCAGCCACATCCATCCACTGCTCAATTATAGCCCCTTAACTAGCTGCTGAGAATAGGTAGGAATAAAATGAGAAAAGAGATAGTCTGAGCCATAATTGGCAAAAGTAATGTATGACGCATGATTCACAGTCAGAGGCATATCTGAAATTATCGTATGCTTGCTATTTACCTATGTATGAAAAAAATGGAGACACATATATCATTACTCGCTCTTGCTATCAAGATGGATAGGCCACATGGGAAGGTGCTATAGGAAAAGGTCGATTCGGATTTGAAGGCAAAGCTTCTCTAGACGCATTTCTAATATGACGATTGTTCGACAAGCACAATGAAGGTCAATTTTGTCTCTTTCTAGAAGAGGTGCCTTGTGATAACGAAATTGGGGATGATCCCCTGCTAACATCCATTGCACCCAGTAAACTGCCAGGGGGGAGGTATCTTTCTCGCTCCTTCCCTTTGCTTGATGTAGGTTTCACCTCTTGGGCAATAGAAGCGGGCGTTGGCGCGGTACTGGAGTCCATTTCAAGAGGTTTATCGACATATTTCGATAGAGCAGGTCCTCGACGTTTTTTCTTGTTGTTTGCGGACATCATTTCGTCGATAGCATCCTCCAGATCACGATCTGCCTTATCGACCGCATCCGCAGCTTTTCGGACTGATCGACTCGCAGCTTTGATTTCGGCCGGAGTGAGCAGTCGTTCTCCTTGACGTTTCTCGATATAGGACCATAAATATCCCCAGGTTTCAGACTCGAGATTGCGCAATGCGATGCTCAAGGCTGCTTCCAGGTGTGGGGGTCCAGGCGGACGCAGCGTTCCTTCAGATACCTGAGTGGCATGAACCGTAGCTTGCCTTGCACTACGTCGTATAGGAAGAATCACGTTTCTTGATTCTGACCGATAATCGCTTACGCCATCCGATCTCGGCGCATGACCCTCTGTTGACTCGACACCAATTTGTCCCTTGTCGCTCGTAGTGATTTGAGATTTAGGTGATTCTACTTGGGGATTAATATGAACGGTAGGCTGAGGAGAAGATTGGGTTTCGAGTGGCTGATCTGGCTCCATTGCAACACAAGACGACTGCATGCCACTAGTGTCGATTGCCGAGTTGTCTTGGGAGTTCTGAACGAGGTCTGCTCCAGTCGGTTTTGCTATTCCTTTGGAACCACGTTTGATTTTTGGAGGCCTACCTTTTTTTAATTTTCAGTTGGAACTTTGCTGCCATTATTGTACGAGAGTCTTAACTACACACCTCGAGGCCTCTTGACTTTAACTGGCGCGCCGGTATCCATTATGGCATGTATTGATGACAGCCGATATATAAAAACCCAAGAGCAACTCAAAAAATGGTCCTTTGAGACTAAATTGTGTAAACGCAAGTTGAAGTCGTAAAAGTGCGGTGACGGTAGAATGAGTCCAGCAGTTGACGCGACCTAATTTGTTCCCGCTAGACGTTCCTTCACTGTATCCCGAGTTGTGAGGTCGGGCACTTCGAAAGGGAACAGTTGTAAGCTAATTATGAGCTACGATTCACTTATATATGTGCTGGAGAACCTGGTCGCTAAGCGAAGCGCGGCAGCGTGGTACCTTTGATCAACTTTTTACATAACCGGCGCTCCCACTAACAGAAGTGCTTAAGTATTATCCATCGAGTTCTAGATTCTCTGGCTTCATTTCAAGCAAGTCTAGATCTATGTTCGAAACGCGAAGAATTTGGAGGAAAATTATTTTAATTCTGACTTAGGCTATTTTAGTCGTTAACCCGAATACTTACGACTATGTAGTCGGGCAACCCCGAAGGTAGCAGCGCCTTTGGAGGCATCTGATTTGTCTTCTTTGCATTCTTTCGCATATTGAGGTACTATAGTTGGTCGGCAATCTACCACAGCCTGAATCCTTATTAGATATAACTGCAAAAGAAAACCATTAGGTTATGCCGGTTCAGGTCGGGGATTAATAGATGCGCAAGCATTAGTTGAGACGTTTTTCATGACGTATGCCAAGCCTTAGTCATAATGCCTGGTTATAGTGGGCGGACGGAACGGGAATCCCACACTGCGGACGGCTAGCAGCTACTGTTTGAATATTCTAATAGCATAAATATGTTTGTGATATAAATCACTGATTTACTTTATACTAGGCACGCATTCAGTTTATATCACAAACATATATACGCTATTATTACTCTTTTACTCTTCATGAGGCTGTCAGCTACCGTTTGAGCGATACTACTACTCACTCATTTTGCTCCCCATATTCCTTTACTGGTGTCTCTTCAAGCTGTCCAATACGGTATGCGAAAGTTTCCCCAAACCCTCGAAGTTTCCGTCAAAGAACAATGCTGTACATGTGACAAAAATTACCATATATGGAAGGAGTGCCCCGCGAAAAAAAAATCTCAGTGGACACCTGATTTCCCGGTTCCGCTACCTTGTATCACCTCATCGTGTAAATGTTCAAAATATCAGCTAAGCCCGCAAGCCGTCCATGCATCATCTTTCATGGTTAGTACTCAAGTGCAGTCAATGACTTCCGGTGGAGTCTGACATTCCTGGCAAGGAGCTCACACAATCCGCCAGACAACAGGCTTGGAAACGCAGTAGTAACTTAATTTAATTCTACAAGATGTTCGACGTGGACAGCCCTTCATTGCCTGCTTCGTCGACTCGAATATCCATGTGTTCGACACCACATTTTGACGTCGATTTCGTTTTCCTACTAATAGCTTGTACGAGTCTGTGGTAAGTGTCCTTATTACACGGTTAATCAACTTTTGTAATACTTAGTTCACCGGCAAATCAATGTGAACTGCCTAACTAGAATACTACCCGGTCGGCTTCAGGGCTGAGTTCCGTGGCACCTCGGTAGAGGTACCACAGTCCACAAAGCAAGCGTCTGAAGGCACTTAATAAATATAAAGGGGTAAATACCCGTCTGGGAAATAATTAGACCGAAGGCACCAAACTTATAGTTGACAAATATGAGTGATGTAGCACAGTGAGTTTATCATCACGGCCCTTTCTTTCTCATGTCAAGCTATTATAACAACTTGAACTCCGAGCCAATGCGATGAAAACTCAAGAAAACTGTTGTACGTATATGTCCATATTTTATACAAATGTTCCCGATAGAGCGAACATACTTAAATAGGTTTAAGCGCAAGGACCGGAGGCCATAGAGCCTCTACGAGGCTGCCAGATTGGGAAGACCCACAGAGCCATCCAGATCAAAAACCAATTTACTGATGCCCTTTCATTACATAGCCCTCATTG
Source organism: Hysterangium stoloniferum (assembly GCA_015178975.1). Classification (NCBI taxonomy): domain Eukaryota; kingdom Fungi; phylum Basidiomycota; class Agaricomycetes; order Hysterangiales; family Hysterangiaceae; genus Hysterangium; species Hysterangium stoloniferum. Next base: position 329,648 of record WHVD01000030.1, on the reverse strand, counting down.
CAACTAACCAGTCCCAGGGTAGTCGGTGGTATCATAATGAGCATTGTTTGCCACAGAACAAGTCAGTCGCAAGAATGTGCCTTAGTTAATACTGAGGACCAGTGGAGGTCCTTCAGGAGTAAAGCCATCAACCAATTAATCCCTTCCATCCCGTAATCGTCAGCAAGGTGACTTCTATACTCCATTCAAACGTTGTTACTTACGTGGTAGTGTGCTGTGTGACTACAGACAAGTAAATGTAGAATAGTGTTGCCACCCTAGTCGACGCACCGGAATATACACATATGTTTTTGCTGTTTCAAGCTGTCTATAGGTATGTCCATTATACCCTTAGCGTATTACTGGACTTGTCTGTCCATCCCTGCTCCAGCCATAGAATGCATCGAGTCACTGTAGCGCCACGAGCGGGACTGTGAGCGCATTGGGTGAATGGGGCATAACAGCACCGCAGAGCAGCTAACGACTAACCAAATATGACTAATACTCAGAATACATAATTTACTTGCCGATGGGACGACTATCTGTGCGACCAAGGTCCCATGAACGAACGACCTTCTATTGGAGCCCCGCGCACCACCTGACCCAAAAACGAAAGGATAGTCGCCTTGGTCGAATGAGTAACCATGGTTGTTCGTTCAGAACATCCCCTTATGCTGGTCCATATGGAACGACACGACACATCAGCGGTGTCACTTGAGATCAAGTATCAGACAGTTCAAAAGACATCGATCGCAACTAAGGTCCCAAAGCAATTGATGGCTACCGAATTTTCCAGGAAAAGACGTTGAATTCTTGGACTTTGAGTCGATGTTGGACACCATATCGGGCATTTAGGGGTGTTCCAGCGAAGCTACCCTTGTTAATAGATCACATGAACTATCTAGATTACCTATACTTCTATATACTGTTATTGTGCCTAATAAATAAAAGGTAGTCTGGCTAGCCCGAACTAGTTGAACTGGTTAGCACTCCTAAACACCATACAGGGATATTTACTGACATTCCCATTTTATTACTGCAGGGGGACCTGCGGCCGATGTGAGACTGAGTCAACTGAGTGACCAGTCTCTTTTCGGTCCACGCTGCAAGCCTACTGGCCTGGCAAGAGGATATGATACCGACACTGCCGGGGTGGCTTCTTCATAACTCCGATTGCATTCATGCAGATCCAGCTATCTAAACAGATAGATGGTGTTCTAATTTTGTATGACCGATAAGTAGCTTGCACGGATACTCGACTGATTAATATAGAAGCAGTTCAACTAATCAAGACTTGGATCCTCATAAAACTTCTAGAAAACGCTATGTGATTCCTGAACTCAAGTTAATAGAGCAAACTATGGTAGGTTACAGCTATATACTTTGGCCCCCAATCACCCCGTTCCTCGTGTAAACCGACATGCACAGGCACTATTTTAGTCCCAAAACAGGACAAAACTCTTCCATTGAAGCATACCATTTCGCCATGGCTCATCATATCACATAAAATTAAAGTTTCTGCGAAAGAAGTACAATTTTACCCCTAAATTGATGGACAACGCTCAGTACAAATCAACTATATATAATACAACACATAAAACACAAATGATGTTCCTTATTCTCAATATAGCTCGAAATACCTACCTTATTGAGTCGCAAACGCGAAGTGCGGTGTTAGCATTTAATAGGAATGAATTCAACTTGCACCTGTGGAAATCCGAATAATGCCTTACACTCAATGCTTACAGTCAATGCGGCGTGCTGATGCTAATATGCGCAAAACATAATATCGAACTTCGACGGGTGTTAGCGGTCAGTTTGAAATGCTGATCAAGGCTAGGTCTGAGTCCCCATGCTATCCATGCTATCCATGATATATACACAATACTGAGACCACATACATATGTTTGAGGTATCCAAGTTTAGTTGGATATACTCTATCAGCCTGATTTGCCTGGGACTTTCAATGGTTACAAAGAAGACGGATATTTAGTACTTGCCGTGTCCCATGTATGTGTCGAGCTACCTGGTAGGTGGAAAATGAAGGAGTGAACCGACTTCGTCGTGCAATATTTATAAGAACAGATCTTTCACAGAGCCCTGTTGAAGAAGCTCTAGCTCTCTTTCCATGCCAAGTCAATTGCGAGGCTCTCCGCGGAACAGACATGATACCGAACCTAATTCGTTTTGTGGACTCTACCGACAGGCTTTAAGATGCTTTTGGAATGAGGAAACGCAATAGAATGATAACCGATTGACACACCTTTTACCAACCCACCTACACCGCTTGGTCTCAACAGGATTGTTTTATAGGCTAAACAAGCTTGAGATGTATATGTATATATGTATATAATTAAAGTCGACCATGGGGTGCAGCCCTGACAAGCTATAAAAGAAAAGAAAAATAAAGAAAAGGAACAATTTATGGACCAGAGCACGTAGGCTAAGTAAAACCTTCGTGCAAAGAACCGCGTGTGGGGGGGGGGAGGAACAACATAAGAGGAGCTTGGGAACCTCGATCATTGAATGCATACCAAGGAGCGAAAACCATCTGGCTCTAATGCGGAGAATGTCGGCGTATCATTACGTCAGAAGTATGAAAAGTTAACGACGACACACTGGACGGTAAACGCTCGAAAGACAATAATACCGGCTCCGCAGCATATTACTTCAATCTAAAGACAGCACAATTGCATAGATCAGGAGGTCCACAGATACACATAACGCATATGCAACATACCCTAGTGTTCTGTTCATCGTTTTGTAGCTGTTCTCGCGACGTACGGGACAAAAATATGACTAAATTCCGGGAGGTGTGATGAGGAACGCATATTGCATCTCGCCGATGACACTTTCCTTTATTACGAAGCCAAGATGTAGTATACATTCACAAACATCAAACTTGGCGTTCAACGTTTGTGAATGTTATTCCCATGCAGCCAGAATGAGACTTCTTTGAAAATCATGGAGCAGACACATTATTGGTTTGAAACTGGTAATTTCCTAGGTCGACCATCAATGATGCAAACATAGAGACGGGTCCTCAACTCACCGAGGTCAAATTGCTATCCTCCGCACCAGCCCAAAATGGCCATCCAGCCAATTAGGACCCTCCAATTTCAGGTCATATTCTGATTTTGGAATCTAAAGAGAACTTGAAGCAATGAGATTGCTTTAAATGAGATTGTCGGAGCAAATGGAGTTACTACCTGACACAATATAGCGAACTCACCTGTTGCCAGAATCAACATACAACCTATTAAGGTTTATGCTACGGAGTCATGAATCTTGCACGGGGAGAATACTAACGACGTTCCCGATCGTGCCGCAGAGAGCAGTTCACTCACAAGTTTGCCAACAGAAAGAACCATTTAAGTACGTCTGATTTTGCCAGGCAGGGCAAAAACCCCTAAGAATCAAACTCTAGCAAGTGGGATGAACTCCGTGATAGACGGCTTGTAACTATGGTCATCGTTGACCTTTGAACGTCGCATATATCGCGCAGTGTGACATGCTAGTCGCGTTATGAGCGGCTGGGAAAGCTTGCTGGCGACCACGTTACATATTCTGCTGGTAGAAGGACAGTGGTTAAGCCATCTTATATCACGTTCAAAATACCAAAATATACTCAATTTCGATTTTTTCAAAATTGGATCGGCGAAAATGGGTTTAAATCTCGGTACCAAGCCAGCCGAAATCGGTTGAAGTCTTCGCCGGGACTCTTCAAGATGGGTAGGAGCGCCCATGAGTGTATAGAAAAGAAATTTTCCATCAAATCTACCTCCAATCGAATTAAAGCTTTTGTCATTTTTTTCAGACCGCTGAAGGCCTGGAGTGTATCGAATTATTGAAGGTATTCGAGGGCTCACCTCCTTGTCAAGGGAACGTTCAATCGGATTTTGTACTTCACCAGCTTCCATTGTAATTGTGCAATCGAAGATCTACAAGTAGATTTGCGTCATGTGGGTATCATTTGGGAGTGACATATCTTCATTCCTGTCTTCCTGTTGGATCCTTATCTAAAAGGTGAGAGGTCGTGCCCATAAAAGTCTCATGCTGAATCGAGGTACTTATCTTCAACTTGAACCAAAGCCTTCCTGCACTTCTATTAGACGGCGACAACCGTTGAGCTCATATTGTGTCTAATGCCTGTTGGCACTGAATATTCCTCTACCTTCTCTGGTCGTAGAGTGTGGTTTATCACTGGTCATTATTATAGTCTCCAAAAAGCTCATCAGATAAATAACCTACATTGACCACAGGAACATCATCGGGCTTGGGACGTTGCCTGGCGTTGAACGCTCTATCCAGAGGTGATAAGGTCATTGCGACCGCCCGCGACATAACTAAGATCGAGGACCTTGTGTTACATGGTGCCCATGCGATGCAACTCGACGTACGGGATGATTTTTCCATCATCGCAAGGAAGGCGGCTGAGGCTATTGAGATCTATGGCTGTGTGGATGTCGTAGGCATGTGCTCTTAGTACATTAGCGGTGAAAACTATAGCTTATGATAACCGTAGTCAATAATGCTGGCTACGGAATGTTTGGCGCTTTGGAGGAAGTGGGGCAAGTTAGACCATTCTTCTCAATGACAGTAAGCTTACAGGATATGGATATGTAACAGCGTCGATGGCTTTATGCGACAGTATAAGACCAATGTCTTTGGTGTCATCAATGTTACCCACGCATTTCTTGCCCACATGCGTGAACGGCGCAACGGCACTATTGTCGTTGTTGGGAGCAGGTCGGGTTGGAAGACACAGTCTGCTGTGAGTCTACCATTCTCTATAAATATTTATACTTGATCTCATAACGCAATGATAGCTGGTTGGTACGTCAATAAGCCATGAGAAGATTGCCGCCGTTAAAATTGATTTTTTGGTAACAGGACCTTACGGAAGTTCGAAAGCTGCTGTTCATGGTGAATCCGAGACCGATTTTATCTATTAGTCTAGCTGAAATTTTGTTTGAAAGCAATTGCTGAATCTTTGATGGAGGAATTACGACCGCTAGGTATCCGTGTTCTTCTAGTCCAACCAGGCGGCTTCCGCACGGAAATGATAACCAATAGCGAGCTTAAACTAGGCAATATGGTCGTCTCTCAGTATCTCCCTTTCCATCTCTTATGCGCCAAAGCACTTGCGGGCGTACATGGATGCCAGCCTGGTGATCCGCGAAAGGCGGTTGATGTCATCGTGGATGTCGTACGGGGTGAAGGATGCGCTGTTGGCAAAAGATGGCCAGACTTACTGGTTCTAGGAGAGGACGCAGAGGAAGATATCAGATCTAAATGTCAACAGGTACTAGCTCGGCTAGACGATGCTGAATGGCGGGACATTGTTCGTGGGGTTGGTATCTGATGTCGACGGTTTAGAAAAACTTATAGGATACTATGAGCGCTCCGGTGGCAAACTTGTACTTCATTCCGTTAGAACCTTTGTATTCCTCTTGTATCTGTAGTTTACCCCGTGGTAAATAAATTGAAGAAAGACGATGGGAACATTTTTAGAAGTGTGAATTTAGTATACAGTTGCACTGATATCAGAAGCGTCCGCGGCGGCGGCGGCGGGTTTCTGTAGTTGGTTCGGTTTGAATTTGGATTCAGACAACGTCGGCAACTATTTTTTGCAAGTCCAAAAAAACTATGATATTCATAGTAGTAATATATAAGCATCTTGAGTCAAAAACCAATCGTGCTACTCATATTCGCATCTCAGCGTCATACTCTGGCGTTCGGATGGCAATCCAATCAGTGACGATAATGACGCAGAGTGCGCCCTGCATTCTCGACTAAGGTCCGATGTTGTGGTATTATTATCAGTGTCCAGAACACGGAAAGGCAAGTCTAGGCCAAAAGTCAATGGGCCAAGCGGCCCGCTACTTGTTACCCACAGGAACGGATAATAATATAACCCTCTCCCCCCCTCCCAAAAAAAAGGCATAGATACATAATAATTCTCCAAAAAGAAAAAAAACCCGGGCATAGATACATAAGGACTATCCAAAAATAAAAATAAAAACCGGGCATAGATACATAACTTTCCGAAAAGAAAAAAAACCCCTTCTAAACAGATTAAACAAGGGCAAGGGCAAATAGCCCTCAATGTTTTGCACTTATTGCATCACTAACTTCCGCCCTTTATAACATCTCCTGCACAGACGAAAACGCCTTTCCCCGTAAAAGCCTTCTTCTTCGCAACGCTCATCCTGATACCTCACCTGGGTTGGTATCTCCAATATAATTACCTCGGTCCCTGGCGATTTCCAATTGTCCACAGAACCGAGAATACAGGCCCCAAATCGGAAGTGTCGCCATTGTGGGTAGGAGTAGGTGCTCAAAAGAACCCCACTGACAGGTTCAAATGGTGTGAGAGAGAGATCACCATTAATATCCAGTATACTTTCGGGCGGTGCCTGCGAGCGATCACGAAGAAACTGCGTGATTGTCTCGCCATCGCAGTCAGAAAAGTAAGGAGATGACGAGCCCTCGCTTTCGAAAGTGTCTGGCGTTAGCGCACGATGGAAGGTAGGCCCTCGGTTGAAGTCCATGAAATCGACATCATCTTGATCTACGATGTGCGGTGAGAACTGAGCTGAGATGGGGTGTTTTGTGCAATATATCGAATCTACAATTCGATCACAGTGGAAACATCGCTGGCCGTCCGGAATAAACTCTGATGTTAAGGAGTTGGGACCTTCGGGGAATGCTTCCAATAAATAGTCTACTTCATCTTTGTCTTCGTCTTCCGAAGTGTCCATGAGGGAAGAAACGTCAGAACCGCCTGTTATTATATCCGACGAAGCGTCAACGGGCATCTCATGACAAGTCCCGCTTGACATTGCTTCCGTATTGATCGGGTTCCAAAGAACCCTCGAGGCAGCCCAAGCGAACAATTGGCAACTCGCTCGCAAAAGGTTGCCCACATGTCTTGAAAGGTGAGCAAGTAGGTTGGATTTTGAAGTGCTTGCTGATAATGAAGATTGATAGGAGTTTTCCGCTGGTAAATCCTGTAACTTGTAATCGTGAGAAGAACCATTTCAAACATTTAAAATAGCGTAGCATACAATGGATTGGGGGTACAGTGCAGATGAACCCTGGGTATTCGACCGCTCATGCAATTTTACGTACTTCTCGAAAGATGGTTCCGGACGTGGACCATCCTGGAAGACACTCTGATTTGTAAACCGATGATACTCTGCTAAAGACAGGAAGGTGATCAGCCAAAACAGAGCGCAGTGATAAGAGAAAGTGAACCTTCATGATTCGGTTTATCCTCGTCGCATATTTCAATGGGAAAATGACGTGATCTACACCAAGTGCCCGTAATTCAGGACTAGATCCTTTGGATGATCAAGATGTGTGATCATACCCCGTCTTTTCACGCCATACATTGATATTCCTGTCATTACACATGTCATATCGAGAATGATTGTCATCCCTAACAAAATAATGTCAATGGGAAGTTCTAAGAATTAGTGAAATTTCCTAACTCAATAGGCTTATGAGTGTTTCGGCGATAAGATTCACCGTCCGCGTCATTCCTAGATGTATTCACACAGCGTTTTCTTGAAAGGCCTTTTAGCTTGTACTCAAATGAGGCTTTGTGCGTGGTGAGTACGTTGGTTCGCGAAGAAGTCCGTCTCTCGTTGGAGCATGGGGGTGGGGGCGGTCGTGATGAGCACGAATAAGATGTATCTCTCCAATGTTCAAATACATCGTCGGTATGGGGTTCGTACATGTGAAGCACAGAAAATGACAAATCAATTTGGTTTCAAGGTGATAATCCTCCTTGGATCGTAAGCTTAATGTCTGACGGGGGAGGGGGCAATAGTGAGTTGAGGACCTTCCTAAAGATATCGTGCATAAAGAAAAGCATAGATATATTATTGTCTGTCCTAATTTGCTGAATAACTATCGATTTGCCTGTTATGAGGAAAGCCGAAGCGCACGTTTTCAAACAATAACGGACCAAGCGAAATAAACGGCTGTCACGGTGAAAAAGATGTACAGTGACATCCAAAACACATGTTTACCTGCAACCACAACACTAGGAGCCGGATGCCGGCACTCAAGAACTTCAGCAAAAGCTAAGACAAGAATATTGTCAACAACTTTGCAAGTGCGGCCTAGGTTTGGCGGGTTACCGATTTCAGCGGGGAGGCGGGAAGCGTCGTCATTTTTCTGAGCGACACAATAAGGCTATTGAGGAGAGAAGTGAGGACCGTGGGATTCCGGACCGATCAGTTTAAAATTACCCAATTTGGTCCACCTAGCTATTGTGTGAAATGGCAAGCAATTGCTATATTGGTTTTATTGAAACATTGAAAACTCGGAAGAAGCATCTTCATTAATTGTACAATTCAAGAAAGGAAGTGGCAGAACAATACTGGTTACATGTGAGTAGGACTCTCTGGCTGATAAAGCAAAAATGGAAGAACACGTGACTCCATCATATCTCCCCCAAGTTCAAATTTCACTTGAGTGGATATTAGGAGTAAACAAACAACTGTTTGCACTTTTCAGACATGACGTTACTTATTATTAAACCGTTTCAGAAAAACGCGGCCATTTTTTTTCACTTACTATGGACTTACAAGCCTCGGGTAGATAGTCACTAACAAAGCAACAAGCCCTGCTTGAAACAAGCCGTTTGCTCGTGAATTTTCAGCAAGAAATGGATTCAACGTGTAATATTTTTTCCTGAAATTAATTAAAATTTCGTCTAAACTTTAATTGTTCTTAATCTCGTTTATTTCTTTACGGCACATAGTGTATATATGCTATCCTAGGAAACAAAGGTCCTCATACGGGTAGAGAGAATACATATTAAATATATTGCGTAGCCGGAATCTAATTCTTCCGGAGATAAATACGGTTTCCCATGCAAAGTTGTAGGTGCTTGTGGAAGAAAACAAAGAAAAATCATTCGCGCTGTACAAACTATCTAATCGAACATTGTTCTGAGACGTTGGAGTATAAAGACGTACCCGATACATCAACTCATCCTGCATGACCTGCAGAGCAAGCCTTGCCGCCTCATCGCGGGCACCCTGTCTGGTCGATGACGTTCCTCTACCGTACTCGATCTCATCGACTGTTAAAGACACGTCCAGCGTGAGGACAGGTCAAAGAAGGAAAAAGGTCCAATTAATCCCAATTGTATGAGATCAGGAAAAAAAATTGGACATGCTCACTTTGGACGATCGAAGTCCATGTCGCCTGATGCGTAGGTCCATAGACAGAGTCATCCCAGGTTAGAGATCTGAGTCGTCCCTGACGTTGCATCTCATTGTGTAGAATCATAGCCCAGTGCTGGCCTATAGGCTGATATTAGTATGTGAGGCATAAGACTAAGAGCGGGTGGCGATGTCATCGTAGACTGTGTCTACTACCCAGTCGGGACTGGAACATTGGAAAAAAATACGTACTTTGTCTGGGAGGCATTAAGCTTCAACAGATTAATGTATGAGGGACAGGTAATTGATATGGGGAAGAAAATTGAGGTAGAGACACAGGAGACGAAGGCGGCGCATTTATACCAGTGACGCTCACAGCTATGTAGTTCCAAGAAGAAGTAACGCTCAGCCAATGTATCATATCAGATAGTTGGATAAGGCACACAGTTGACAGCTGTGACGGAACATGCTAAACAGGATTGTACATCCATCCAAAAGGCCGGAATATCACTTGATCCTAATGTATTTTATATCGCGCTCAAAACCACCAATTGGAATTAACACCGGAAGCTATAATCGTTAGAATAGAGGCGCCATAGAGTCATGTGCGATATTATTATTATTTGTTCGAGAGACTCTGGTGCCAGCAAAGAGATTGAATGGAGAGCGATTTCGTCGGATATAACGTTGGCATTCTAAACAAGGGGTTAGTTAGTAACCCCTTGACGGAGACGAGCAACACCCAGAAGCAATGCTATAAAGGCTATAAAGGCCTGGTGCGCCTATCGTCTCCTGTGTGAAGTAGGCTGATAGGCTGAGCGCCGACGAAAACTACCTGGCCATGACTGGCCATGAATACCAATGTTCCCACTTAGCAGATGCGTATGTCCAGCCTGCCATGATTGGCGTGTATCTTGACGCAGGCAAGGGACGCTCGAAGATCCCATCCTTTTACACCAGGGGATTATTTTCTACCAGATTTTCGGAACAAGGGGATAAAGCGCTGCTTGCCTGGGATCGTCACCACCCTAAAATCGCGATGATGTGTTGGTCTGGTTCGGAGTGACGTGTGGAGGTCGAAAAAGTTCTGATAGCCACTCCGATCTATTAAACACGCGGCGTATAATGTGTCTGAGGGAGAGAAATAAACCGGTTAATCGACAGTTTTCAGATGTGTTGAGTTGACATTTGAATGAAAAAAATCTTCTGCATGTCCCAACGATAGATCTCAATCAGTTACAGTTTGGCTCCATGCGTATTATAGGTGGGGAAGCCCCTACCTTGGAAGCCGTCCCAGGGTACTCTGTCACGATTATGGAGGCTGAATATTTATGCACAGTCACCACAAGATAGATATCAAGATGATTAATGATTCGAGTGACTCTAAATGAACGGGGGAAATGTAAATGCTGTGCCGCTGAACCGAAATCGATTCTCGCTTTCCTTCCTTCTGGTTTGTAACAACGGAATGATCTCAGATCCCGCTTACAAAATCGCTGCTTCCGATTGCTCTTCAGACTTCAATCAATTAAGAACTATCAAACCGAAGACATGGGGCCGTTAGAGCATCATCAACTAAAGCAGAGAAAGGCTTGGAATCAAAAAATCAGTGTTGGCTGCTGATCTAGGACCTGTTCAACGTCACGTTAATCTATGCCGTCACCAGAACCTAAGGCACGTGCCGGTGTACTATTCTGCATGTCGATCCTTTTGACTGTCTGAAGGCAATTAACGACCTAAAATGGAAAATTTAGGCACCATGGTGCCAATCCCACAGTCAAATTTACACTTTAACAAGAATAACTCGGGAGGACAGTACTCCGGTACAACTCACTGGCAGGCTGATCTGATTATTATTAGTGCAGTTAAGCTTCATCCTCACTTCCATCCACGTCCCAACCATAGCTGTTGAATAACTACCTGAGAAAAAATCTCTGCTTTCGGTTTACCGTGAAATTAAAGACAGGCTTTTCTTGCCGCCGTTATATAGCCCTTAGTCGAATCGCTTGCCAGGCCGGTATTCGCGGGACATGTCCTTACAAATTCTGAAGAATCTACCAGGTCTTGCACAGCCTTCAGCTCGAATCCCACAATAGCCGCCATTAACTCTATATTACAAGCCCGCCAAGTTGCTATCCTCCTGAAATGTGTTGAAGACTCTGAATAGTATATTTCACTGTAGACAATGCCACAAACCGATCAACGCGCCTCGAACAAACATCCTTCTGGTATTGATGAAATTACATATGTTCATCATTTTCAGGTTAGTTTCTTGATTAGGTAAAGCCGGTTTTACTTTGTACCTCCAGGACAACCGGGGTTTTGTAGTATATCATAGTGTCTCGTGCCTATTGGATTGCATTTTATTGACAAAGCCCAGCATTACGGTAGCTTCTGCCGAGGTGTACAACCGAGATTCGCCTCACTCTTATTGACTGATAACTAAAATGTGGAAGTCATCACGACGCATCTTGTATCATAGATTACCTCTGCCCCTGCCGATGCTATAGCCATCGATCGATAGTTCCTCGCTACTCATAAAATATCTGGGGCATCCAATCAAATGGTTCCACCATATTTGGTCCAATCTATCTGTGTAACGATTGTAGGCACATTAAAGGGACCTTATCACCCGGCAGTCCCCTCTTTTCTAGATGCTCCTTACCCTACCCTGTCCTGAACCCTGTCCTCAGCATTTGCGAATGAGTGTCATGATTAATAACTGTTCCGATACTTGTCCCACGTTTTAATGGTAGTCACATATTTATATAACTCATGTCACAAATGCCATCTGCAGCTGGGCACCACCATTGCTACTGCGGCTGAACATCGAGTGTTTGGACCCGGTCGGGAGTGTAATTGGAGTATAATCTCTATGCTGGGGTGTTCTCTCACCATTATTTTGGAGATACTTCACCCTGACCACAAATCCATTTCTCTGGGGTTGTACGACGTGGGATAATGGTGGCGTCATACGCTCACGCGATTCTCGTTTCTCAAGCTCTGCCACGATATTTGCTATTCTGTTTAATTGCCAATACAAGCCGGGAAGCCTTTGCGCCTACCCCTCTTTCATCATTGCCAACCTCACATTCATAAATTTATCTGATTGATAAACCGAGCATCAGCAGACTGATAGATGGAGCAGTATGTCAGTACATTACCTTTCATATCGAATTACAGTAAAGGTAATGGATATTTAGACTTTCAAATTCCCGGATAGAATGGTAATTATGCTGTCGTGCCAGATACCTGCTTGGAAATTGAAGAAGAAGAAATGTTGGAGCATTGATAGATCCGAGGCAAGTTCAATTGTCAATCGGTATATTCGCATACTTTTGCCGTACCGATTAGAATAATAATACGTCGCTCATGTCAATGTCTTGAGTATCCTGAAGTCAACGGTCATAACTCGGTGAACATAGTACGAGAACATGATTCGACGTCACGGTTGCAGTGACCAAAATGGCAAATAAGTTCCCGCCGATGATGGGCACAGCCTGAGAATACCACTACCGCCAGCAAGATTATAGGGAGATACGCATGAATGCAGTCATGCTGGTCACGCATCCCAGCGAGAGAAGAGGACCTATTGATTCAGCTTCTGACGCCAATGGATAAAATAGCTCTCGAAACTGAACTACAAGCACGGGTAGCAGTTGAAGCATCCCCGGGGGGTCAATCTCTACAGGCGGTGCGTAGTACATAGGCCCCCAACAAATGAGAAGCTTAAAGAAAACCTCAACATAAAGCTCTATAATTAATCGACTTAAATTTCTACGTCGAGGCAAGTTTTGATGGCATCTCACTATGCATGTAATTATTATTCGACATTACAATGGCATAGGATATAATACATAATTTGTGTGGCTTAATTTTTCAATTTTGTGATGTTTAAACATTTTCAAGACCTTGGAAGATTGGTTATATAAATTGCTCCCAATGTCGATTCGGTCAACCGGACAGTATGTATGCATCCTAGTATTGGAGGTGAGGTCTCAAAGACACAAGCTGAACCCCTTCACATATGTGTCTCGCGACGGTGCGACGGTCTTCGTACGTCCGTTCGTCAGAAATGAAACAGTGGGACATAATTCAGAGAGGCAGGGTATGCTGTGGTTGGAGTCCTGTCATTACTAGTCAAATGGTGATGGTCTGGAATAATAATGCTTTTATCATTGAAGTACGGAGTGTTTATTGCAAGAGATACAGAAAGAATAAAATCGTAGAGCAATTAATATTTGTTTCCCCGGTCACCGGGAAAATGACATAGGAAAAATAAAACAAGAATAAAAAAATTAGCTCATAGACGTTGACAACAACACACCTTTCAAGATTGACTGGTAGGTATATGTAAGTAAAACAATCCGTTTCTTGTGCAAGTGATCTCCATGTGGCTTTGGATTTGTCTTCAAGTTGTCATTGAAATCAGATTAACAAAGTATTAGAGTAAAGGGCAGTACAATGCGCTCAGGTCTAGTTTCTCGCGTGTCATGTCCACCAACACGGACGTTGCGACTCACAACAGATGTACTATACCTCCTCATACCCAAAATACTCCGTGTTCGAATATGTGGTCCGGAACCATAAGTACCCACATGTATCCATAGTAGTCCTTATCCATGGCTTTGGTGGTCCATTTGTCCACTAGGTCACTATTTTGTGGCCCGATCCCCTTATATTCTCTCATTCTAATACTCTGCACATAATATTTTATTATTAATATCGACATTACATTTATTATTATTTATTACAGCTCTTAAGTTCAAGGGCCTTATCTCATAGCCTCTATACAAAATTTCACTTGAATTGAAAGGTGAAAAGAAGTCAAGTGCAGCGCCCCAATAACCTCCTATCAGGATCCAAAACAGTTTGAAACATTTCCACTAATGCCCTCAACTGCCACACTAGTTACGGGCAGTTCATGTTTTGCTTACATGAGCTGCGACAATTGACTGCGGCCGGCTTGTGCGGGGTTACGTCACCGTGTCACCGGGATTTTGAGGTTGACGGTGACGGCAGAACGCGGAGCCGTACAAGCCGTATAAAAGCCAGCCGTATACGGCAATGCGGCAACCTTAGGCGCAAGCCGGCGTCCATCCATGATGGTATTGCATTTGAGTGTGGGACCGTGATAAGTTTCTTACCAATACTAATACTGTAACTTTCGATAGAGGCTCGTACTCGCCTCAAAGGATACTACAATGACTGACATTTCGTACTCAGCCAGACAATCGTTTATTGAATAGTTAAAGATATATTTCATTAATAGAGCATTGCACATGCACCTTGCATAGCTGTGCATGTCATCGCCATTTGCGAATAAGCTGTGTATAATTTTCCTTGCCTAAATATTCGTTTGGTCGCTGTCTGTCGGAGCCTTGCGGGAGGGGGCAGGGCATTGTCTCTGCTGTGGTTTATTGTCACAGTCACAATGCTGCTTCCAAAAATAACACAGTGAGACCCAACTGATAAGCTCGAGGAGTGGAAAGAACAAAGCAATCGTTGCTTTTAATTTTACCATTTAACGAGGCTAATCGTTCCTACAATCCATTTGGAACGCCCCCAGGTGACACCAATCCTGTTGACAACCCAAGTATTAGCGACTGACCATTTGCGTGTGTAGGTGTCAGTAGGAACCAGGTATGATCCAACTTTAATTGATGATTGGTTATTCTTATCGTTGGATTCACCATTAGAATTATACGTCAGACGCTACTTCAATGTCTTTGGAGCCTAACGATATTCCTAGTGAGGCTCCCCCAGCCTATACGCCAATTGCAGATCCATACCAGGGCGAAGCTCCTTTGGACTTTGGACCTAGGCGGCCATTTCAGGAGCCACCGGTATTAACACAGCCGAATATTGCTCCCAATATACCCGCCATCAATATAAACGACACTGGGAACTCGACAACTGATCGTCGTCCCCAACCCAGTCGATTCGACTTTGAACCGCCGCCGCGTCATCCCTCAGTCGCATCTCCATCTCCAGCTTCTGCTAACTCATCCCATGATTTTCACGTCCCTCCTTCGGACTATTTACGGCCATCGAGTGAAACTGCATATTCGCCAACTTCGCCGGCTCAAGTTCGATCAAATACTCCTCCACTGGAACCACCGGGACCACCACGACGCCGGGCGGTTTCATTCTCTAATAGACCTTCAGGGCTCATGACTGAGAACAATTCGATATCGGATGATAACCGGCCAACTACCACACCAACGCCAGGACATCCATTATTAAGAGGGGGGAAACTTCTTGTTTATCCTAACGGCTTTGAATGCTCAAAATGTCTGTGTTTTCTTGTTTTCCACTTATTTATCCATTTTTGAACTTTCTGCATTGGTGATTCACCTCATTTTGCTATCAATTTGCACCCGCGCCTTGTGAACTTTGACTAATCGCATTACCCGCCCAATTTTAGGTCATAATACTGGTTTCAAAAAAAACGACCCGTCACATCCATGTAGTAAATGCTGGGACAAATATGCCAAACCTTATTATGGTGCACTTGCATACGCTCCCTTCCCCTCCGCTGGGTCATCAAATGGCAACTTCCAACGCCCATTACCCGTCTTCCGCCCCCCTCAAGCTCCGCGTCCCCGCTCAATGGAAGGGTCTCCGGGAAAATTACATAGGGTACAGAGTCGTCCTCAACCTCCGCCCCAGTCACAATCTCATCAACCACATATGCCACCTCAGACTCCACAGCTCTACTCGCCACCTCCCCATGGTCCTCCACATTCTCCACAGGGTTATCCATCTCCCCAACCCAGTCATCCTTATCCTCATCACCAAGGTCCATCCTTTTCTCCCCCGCCTGGGCCACCGCCTGGGCCGCCACGCTTTCCCACGCAACCTCAGGCCCCGATGATATCATTCCCTGTTCCACAACCGGCCCATACGATTACTTTGCCTCCAGGTGATCCCCGAATCGGTGGACGGCTTTGTTGGCGCTGCGACGGACGTGGTAAAGTGACTTTTTTTATTTTTGATTCAACATTCTGTGAAGTATGCCGAGGAGTTGGAAGAGTGTTCAACTGAGCATAACGAGTTTATTTATATACATATTCAATCTATATGTATCACTCGCGACACAACCGTTATTATGGACCGCTCGTACCAACCTAGCTTAAGTATGCAGTTAAGGCACTTAGATATCCCGAGCATATGTATATGTGGGTGTGGATACTCTGAGCTCTAATGACCACTAGCAATGAAGGTCATGTAAAATTTCGATACGTTTCCGTATTCAATTACGGATTTCCGACATGAGCCTAACCCCACTCTGATGAGACCAATAAACCGTAAGCAAGTCAGGCTACGCAATATATGAACCAGTTTATGATACTGTCTTTTGCAAGCGAATTCCCGTATGCTCGTTAGATTGTAAGAGGCATATCCTGCATCCTAGGAGAATGTACTAAGGCTGTTTCACAGAATTGAATAGATATATATACAATTTCCCTCACACTCACTGAGTCATTAAGCATGTTAATTTCTATCTAACAATTGCGGCTATCGGGTTGTTAGCGAAGTATCTCGGCCGAATCCGGACGCTCAGTTCAAGTAATGTAGGTCAAGGCCGAATGTCTACGTAGCCTAATCGACTGTCCACTCAATGTACCATCACGCAGATTTCTTCACTACGAGTCTAAATTTACATCGTGAGTGCTGAATAGACCCACGCATGACACAACGACACTGACGCAATCAATGTAGGCGAAATTAGGAGCTCCCTAGATAGGTATAGTTTGGGATTAGCATTCTGAATCTCCCGCATTCAGACACTCGTAATTTTTCAATAATAACTGCAGCGAACCCAATCGTACAGCGGGTCGCTTCGTGATCGAAACAACTTAATTAGCTTCTTGTGGATAAATCTTTCGAGTGCGCCATAGGAGATGCAGCTCCCAGCTCTACGCGTGGCTTGATATGACCTAATGAGTTAATCACCGACACATTCAAGCTGATCAAATCCTAAAGCCTATAATTGCCAAAATTGTCGGTCGAATATGGTTGGGGAACAGCAGCCTGAGGATGACCCTTGATGGTTTCCATACCCACATTAAAATATTCAAACAATCCACATACATGGATGATGAAGCAAGTGGGACTGAAGTCATCCATCGGGAGGGATCAGTGTCCGTTTTGCATATTCCCTTCGGTGCTCTGCAATCTCCGAAACGTCATAGCTAAGTAGAGTAGTGTGTCTTACGAATTCTAGATATATTCTTCCCTCTCGGCGTCTTCTGTGACAGGGGTTCTAATTCGTCATATCGGTTTATCTTCAAGCTCGGGTTAGCGTACCGACATCGATGACTCGCGGTCTGATTTCTGATTTAAATGGAAGATACCCTTAACACATCCGAACGGGCTTCCCTACAATATAAAACCACTTGGTCTATGTCCAAAAATGGTGGGACTTAACTTCCCCCCTTCCCAAAGTCTATGGCGGCAGCTCAGGTTTCTCATCCCAAAGTGTGGTTCGTTGCCGGTAAGCAGACACTATAGGCAACGATGAGGACTTGTTCCCATATCGATTAACACAATTCCATCAAAAGGGGCCCCCTCCATCTTGGGAAGTGAGATATGTCGAGTTGCTCGTGCCCGAGGTGATCTGGTAATCGCAACCGCTGCTACTCAACAAGCCGTAGACCGTTTGTCGGGAGAGCAGATATTATGCATCAAGATAGACAGCGACATGAGCTTCACGCATATTCGTGAAAAGGTTCGCTGGGCTGTAGGATACTTTGGAAAAGTTGATTTTATGGTAAACTGCCCCGATTTTGAGCATCGGCAATCGACAAGGTACCTATGATTTTCCCACTTCGGGCTTTGTTTCCTGTATGTAACACTTTTCTTTTGTGGATCAGTTCGAATAGCGAGGCTGCCCTCGGCTATTACACAAATGCGTTTTCTTATACCACCATACAGATAACTAAAGCAGTTTCGGAACAGGGTGGCCTCAGATATATCACCGTCATCGCGCCTTATGGACTTGCAAGTAACACCCAGCTGGTGAGGTCATCATTCATTCCAATTGATGATTTTGTTAAACATCGTCAAAAATATTCAGACTGCTCGTAAGTGTTGGAAACCAAATTGTCAATTAGTTACTCACATTATGAAGGCCTATATAATACGCTAGAAGGTTAGCTTCCGCTTACGGCTATGTGCACCCCACTGATCAACAGAATCACCAGCTACGGCCCAAATCCTTGTTGCAGAACATCGTTATAAAGGGTGCAAAGTGTCTATAGTTGATCCGTGGTCCGTCAGCCCAAATCCTGGGTCAGCTAGTGGTCATGATATCCCCTATGCTGTAGAACGGATTATGGGACATATGATGGAACGGAGTGGTTCTTCAGAAGCTGGAATTCGTATACTGTAGGAAAAATCTGGTATCATCACATGTATTTATTATGATTGTTGTATCATATTCTAGACTACTAAATATCTTGAGAAATGGAGACATTACAACAGAAGAGACAGGGTTGTTCGTCAACTTCTTGTGACAAGCGCCGGTGGCTTAGATTGGATGATAGAAGAACAAGTGCGTTGATGGGTATAGACTATCGTTGAGTTACATGTTGATGCGATGGTAACGCTAAATGAGTTTCGATGATGCATTGTTAGGTATATCTTGGAGGCACAGGGTATCCAGCTAGTACAGCTCGACGTTCGACGCAGAGATTCTGGTGGCTGTCGCGATAGCTCTTCCGTGCGAACGTTTTTTCACTAGAAATTGTGGTTAATTGATTTGTGAGAATGATATCTGAGTTTAACTTGCCATATGTTACATTTAAATCTTTTACCGCTGTTTGCGGTCTCAACATGGCGGATTGCGTCTTGTTTACGTGCGAATGATGTTTGACTGCATTATGATAAATCAGATGATTTTTTTGACTGAAAGGAAATCGCGACCACAAACCAAGTTGTGCATAAGAAAGGTTTTTCCTGGAGATGTACAGATCGAATGTGGGTGATTAATTGGGACTTGTTGTTGAATTCGACAGGGTGTCGACAACCACTCCAACCACAAAGAAAAGATTTCGTCTCGTGCGATGACACATCAATCACGAAGTCATTCAGGGATTTGCTTGTCGTGACAGAGCCAACCTGAGTCCAACTGTGGGTGATGGATGCGCTGTCCGACCCGCTGGCATCGGAGTCACCTGCTGCGACAGAAACGTCGCGGTTTTGCAAGGAAGCTTGGTTCTTAGTGGTAGACGTCAGACACATTGTTCATACAACACCAGTAAAACTACTCACTTCATGAGTTGGCACAACATGCTCATGCTGACTCCAATCACTGCTAGAAGAGGCGTAAGGCGTCGGGTTGATGGGGAAAAATGGTCCATGTTGTGCTAGCTCGACAGGTAGAGGTAAGCGTACATCTCCCAGATGATGGAAAGTTCACACACGTGATGGGCTAGCGTAGGCTGCGGCAGTGGCAGCGAGGCCTTCGTCCAAGTAGCAAGACCTCCATGCTATATAAACAAATCATGGATAAGAGATTGCAACAGTGCATGGCAAAACACGACGTACATGTCGCATCTTGTGGTTGAGTTGTGTCAGTGTCTAGAGAAAGTACATCATTGCGTAAGTACAAGGATACACACATGTTGAAAGGCATACTGTAGCAGGAAACAAACATACCAGGATGTTCGGACATGGGGTATTGAAATGCGTGCCGATTGTTCATAAGAGCCAGTACGCACGCCAGTGTGGATAGTAACCAAGTTGTAGATGCCCGGATGGGAGAGTTCGAGCTCAAGGCAGATGAAGAAAAAGCAACATGGTTATTTCCCTAAATACTTCGAGAGATGACGCTCGTGAACACCGGCTTGGACGGACGACTGGAAGGCCGATCCTAAACTAGCTCAGGTAGGAGAGCTGTACAAGTCGGTTACGCTGCACCGCTTTCCTTGCCGGTGCTTTTAGCAGCCTGTCCAGGAACCGGCGGAAGGATTCTCATGGGAACTAGCTCCTAGCGGACTTCGTAAAGAAAGCATAAAACGCAAATATAAGTAAACTATCGTACTTTAAAAAAGATTACAGGCAGCATGGAAAGGGGACAAGAACTTTAGCTACTTTGGTCATTATGTTCCAAAGAATCGACGCGGTCCTTTTTCCTTTAACTATAGCTATACAGATATACTTAAGCGCATTTTTTTTACAAAAAAAAAACGTGCTCGGGTTACATGTTCATTGAACAGCAATTCATACAGCTGGACGTACGGGTAACCCTCCATACTTCTATCTAGATCAGTCTTCGATCAACCGGCAAGCTGTTCGGATCTATACACGTGCTGCTTCATTTGGGATTGTCATCTACCGCTCAGCTGTGTGCTCTTAATTTAGCGTCAGGGCGGTGCGAGAAGAGCTTGGTGAATTGTGGAAAAGTAGCGGAAGGCATTCGACACCGATTAGGAAATGCTTCCGTGCAGAGGCAACCTCCGAGTATCCTATCAAACGGCACACTTTCAGCACCGCCAGCTTATTTTATCGACAATCAACTATTCGACGGATTGGCTCAAAATGAAGCGTTTCATCACCTTTAAAACCCAACGCATCTCTTGAGTTCGACGATCCGGTGGCTCAAAACTCCTTTTTGCTCTCCGTCTCGGACGAGCTTCCGGTCCGACGTCATTGTCACCCAGCAACGAGCTATTGGAGTGTACAAGATGACACGAATTCATATCACCACGTTATTGTCCATCTCAAACTGCAGGCGAGACTAGTTGGTTCCTTGGATGGGATCATATTTGGTCAAGCCCACCGGAGTCAGGAACAGCCTGGAGAGCTACCTCATTTAGCACACATAGATGTCAGATCCAACAGGTTAAGATTTCATCAAAATGGAATGACAGCCGCGCCGCGTATAACAAGTTGGCTAAAAAAAAAGGCAGAGATCGACAAGTTCGCAATCACTCTTTTTCCCGAACTTCGGCCTCATTAATTTACTGAATACAAGGTGATGAATTGCAATTCGCCTATTTAAGTGGGATAGGCTGTTCCACAAACAAACACAGTGCGTATGTGCTCTGCTGCAGTGCTAGCCGAGGTGACCGATGCTGTGCTTTGTGACCCGTTCCACGTCTTTGCGCAGTGCAGTTAGACTTGTCCCAATTCCCTCACTGCCCATTATATGATAATACAATAGCATTGCAATACAAGGCTCCATCATTCAATCAACTCGGAAATGTCATTGTAGGGTATCATACAGATCCCCCACCCATAAAGGCTTGATTCGACTCTACCCAGCTGAGTAACCCCATAGAGCACCGCAATGTGAAGGAAGTCAGTCCAACCGCCTCTCCCTATTGCTTTGAAGATTTTGTCCATGGCGCATACTCTAGGAATAGAGCGAGACCATCAAGAATCCACCACAGCGCATCAGTCATATCATCACTTTTCTGTGAGAAATATCATTTCGGACTCGCCGAGCTTTCCTAGCCCTTCCTTGTTTTTTCAACATTTAAAACTATAACCTTCGGCACAGCGTATGGAATTGTGCAACAGGACGAAATAAGATTAAAACCGAGCTGGATCAATAACATGGCTTGCGGGGCATTTCAGTACGGCGAATCCTGACTCCCTACAGTGCTCGCAGTATTTTTGAAATATACAGATGTGACGCTCACCGATAACACCCCTTAGCAGCGCCAATTTCTTCATTTAAGGCCCTACAGAATCCCCGACATGCCCGAATCGTGCCATATGCGTATTGTCGGCGAAGTGCTGGGATATCGCTGCGTATTGGTGCTCCTTTGAAGTAGTTCCGAGGGCTTATTCTCATGATCTCCCCCCCCCCCGATCTGGACCCAAGTACTATGCGTGGTAGTGATTTCCGTGTGGAACCTAGTCTTTAGCCGGACATTACTGCGATGCGATTACTTCGTATTCCAAGAGCTGAAAGTATATTTCATAACTACAAGTGTATACATATAACCAAATAGTAAAAAAAAATTATTTAAATGAATGCCAACAGCGGGCCTTACTGCAGAGTTTACAAAAGAGGAGACAGTCGCGATATTGTGCAACTATTCTTGACGCACTAACAGCACTATCCAGTTGAAGATTATATTGGGGGTCCAAAGCAGAAACACCACACTTCGGTTTTATCTAGGAGGCTGTGGGTAAAGAATTCGGTGGCATCCTACACCTGTTGTCCAAGAGACATTTCATTTTTTATAGAAACTTCTCCCCGCTGAGATTATGGAGTTGTTAGTAGCGTCAATCATGAATAGTAGAAGCTACCAGCAGGTGTGGTTGGTAAAAGAGCACCCGCGATGATAGCCTTTCGATTTGTCTTTTTGAGAGTGTTGTCGTAGCTTGTGAGGGAGACCTTCTGTCGCGGAAAAGAGCCACCGAAAAGCGACTGCTGTGAGTCATTGAAAAAAAAGATTTGATAGTGCCGTTACCGATTGTCGCTATAACGTACTAAATCTTGACACAATCAATAATGATACCGCCTCCCTTTTCAATGCTCCGAGTCACCACCGGATATCCACCCCAATTTTAGCTAAATGTGCCGGAGACCCATGCTTATTCTACAGCATTTTCAATTTGAATGACAACACGGTCGTAATTCTGTGGTAAAGCAGTGCACAGCATTTTTGCATTGCCTCGAAAATAACATTGCTTAGCCAAGCTGCCGGTTCCTCAATCGCAAGGCTATGTTGAATGCCGCTTCGGCATTACTGGTTCACACGGGTTTCCTCTTTGGGCAATCACTGCCTCATCAAATCGCCCCGAGAAAAGGGCTTGGCTAATAAACAAATATTACAAATACACATGGATGACTTTTCACATATATTTGGGGACACATCTGATTTCATGATCATTCCGATAATCCCGCCGAGCAAACGCTTTTGAACTAACAGCCTCTGAGTCCAAGTTAAATAATGATGCAGCAATACGATCGTCTCACCAGATCCTACATTTAAACTGTTTTCCTTGATTCATCGTTTTGGAATGACGGTTTGCGTCGTGTTTTCGTGTAAAAGGTGTCTGGCTTTATTGTAAAAGTTGGTTTTGACCTTTATGGTTTAGAGTATGAATTACACACCATGTAGTACACAAAAATCCCTTGTGCTGTAAATGTTTGGAGCGTATGTGAGCTCTTAGAGCTTCTTCTGTTTCAAAGTACGAGCTACAATGACAGCGAGAAAAGTTGCAGTGGAACTGGATTCCGATATGGCATGCATAGATAGTACGGATATAAGGTAGAAGAACTTGATCATTTGTTTGGCTAATTACATGTAGTGTCGACTTCTGGAGAGTTACATTCAATAAGTATCCTACTTATATTAAATAGTAGATCTACCTTTGACTGAGTGGCTGTTGAATCAAGGACATTCTGCGAGCCATCCTGATCCTGAGAGCCTCCGGAAGAATTGACCTGTATATGCTCTGCCCGTCAACAATGTCATCAGGAGTGTTGACGTCGACCTCTAAATTTTTCAGGGACTCACCATTATTTGAGGACGACATTGCTTGATATGAGCTTAGTCCGTCCCTTTGGATGGAAAAGGTATCATAAGGTACGCTGCCACTGTCTAACAGTTCCTCGCCACTCCAAGATTGACCTATTTCAAATCTGGAGCTTTGATACTCTAAGCCGAATAGCTATGGAAAAATGAGGCTAAATAGACAGGATTTATCCTAAGCACCTACATTTTCCATGTTGTTCGTGTCAATAGTATATGATAATAAGAAAGCATCGCGTTGACGGCCGGACAACGGGAACGGGGAAATGGCGATGTTTTCTTCGTATTCTTGAGAGATCGAATCCCAGAGCATTGTATGCTTGAAAAACTTTGGAATGGAGGGGTACAACTAGTCTTCTTTGAAACAAATCATACTTATACTGTTTTTTATTATCCATTTTTTTTATAATACTGGAGATGCCTTGCATAGCATTTATGACATCTCCAGAAATGGAATGAGCCTAGACCGTGGCCCATAACAAGAGGCTACCCAGCAGTGTTTGCCCAGGCCCGCCAGCCTGGGCTCGTCTAGGCTTTTGAACATAAAATATTCATAGATAGCTTAGTAATAGATCGCTTACCCTTCAGCGTCCCCTTTTAGGCAAAAGAAAGCGCGACAGGGGGACAGGGCTAGGAACTAGGCACTCATCCCAGCCAGGATGTACATGTGCTTTTGGATTTCACGTTGGCTTATCAGCCGGTTTTGGAAAATTCAAGCACGTTGCTCTAATTTCCACTCACATTCAATAATTCAAAAGCTTTGTAACTCAAGCATTCTCAAATTTGCATAAACATCCATCAATTAATTATACATATTGGTCGATACTTGTAGGTTGCACTTTCGCCAACAAGCAATACCCATCTTCTCAATCAATACTGGCATGACAACACGGTCGAGACTATTGGCCCATTTCAAAGTTGCTGGCTACGTTCCATATACAGGAGCAACTATAGACTTGATGCGAAGGGCCGAGACTACTGCGGTGGTTGCAATTTGCCAGTGCTTGACATTCAGCCTGAGCCTAGGTCTACATCATTCTTCGAGCATTACGAATGATTTTTGAGGTGACACGACTCTAACACCTTGTTGCTATTTATCACCTTTAGGAATGTGATCACAGGCGCCGCATAAGTATTGGCGAGGCTTCTTACTGTTCTTTGTCTTGCTCTTCACCGCTAGCCCGAAACAGCATGGTCACAACTTCTTGTTTTGCAATACTGGTTTTGTACAATATACTTGTCCGGCTCAGGTTACCAGCCCTATATTCAACATAAAGAGGATTTGCATACTTGTTTCATCAATGTAGGTGCCATGGCGCATCTGGTTCAATGCATGCTGCCTAACTTTGTACGGCTGTCTGCCACTTTGCTATCAGTTCAAGGCTTGCCGTCAAACACAATGAATCAAAAATCCTGGTCGGTAAACTTTCTGTGCCTCCAAATAAGGTGACGGAGATGTGAAACCACGTGAGATTATTTCGTGAGAGATTAAAATACAGTCATACAATGCCAATCTCGGTGCCAGCGTGACTCTCCTGGGGTTTCTTTCGAGAGCTTCGGATTCGAGGACGCCCTAAGGTCGACTCATGATGCCAAATATTTCGGCGGTCCCACTTCGACAACTACAGGTGTCTACTAGATTTACATCGCTCAGTGTGTCGGTCTCGGTAGTCTTTCCTTGCAAAGCCTTCATCACTGCACAGGATATGTATGAAGATTTTAGCCAATGTGAACAATTTTGTGAAAATCTTACCAAAGAGTGCATCTGTACTGTTTACCACTATTCATTGTTTCCACGTGCCGAACAGCGTCTTGCCGTCGTGTGAATGAGGCGTTACTGAAGATGGTATCAAGTCCAGGTTTTCATGTCAAGCTCCACAAGGGAAGTAGCTCACCATGTTGTGCATAAGAATGGCTTTTCAGATAGATGCACGGATCTAATATGGGTCATTAATTGGGCTTTCCGCACGAAGCCGCTAACATGGTCACATCCTGCCCATCCGCAAAAGAAACGTTTGCCGTTATTATCGTGAGACTCTATCATCAGAGGTTCTATGACCTTCGCCATTGTGGTGTTACGTGATTCCGTCCACTCATGGCGGGGAGGCCATGAATCCGACACCGGATGACTATTAGGTTCACCGTGCTAGATATACGAGGTTATTGGATAAATTCTTTACACCAAATAATTAGCATACAGTGTTCCATTCTGTCTGTTGCGGGTGCGCTGCTCCTTGCACATTGTTCCATGAATGCTCCTGGACCGGGCCTGATTTATTAGCTTTATCACTAGTTAATTATATCATAAGATTCTTACTCCTACTGGAGTAATCCACCTGGTCGACGGGCAAATTTCCTAACATATATGGTAAAACCATGGCAGCTTGGAATATCACAAATCAGTACCATGATGTTGAGAAGTAGAACCCTGCTGTTGAAGCGCTATATTGGTAGAAATATGCATTAGTAGGATGGTGTGAGATCGTAATAAGATCTACTCGCAATGTCCATATTCTTTCAGTGGAACCATTTTTTAAAGACCGTCAGTGTCTGGTGGGCGAAAACAATACTAATTGTCCACATACGACTTTCTCGTCCGTTGTTTGGAAGAGAATTTTCCCCTTGATAATTATCGGTCCTTGGGTACTCATGGAGGGTGTATGGAGGATACATCGATGGGTGCTCAGGGGGAGTTCTGATGGACTGAGTAAATACTCCGCTTTAAATTACTGGGACTTCAATGACGTCGATTTGCCTCAAGTAAATTACGAAAAGCCGCGCATGTAGTAAATATCAGATTTCGATGTTTCTGGGATATGGAGCTGACGGGCGAGTAGGATGAATAATACACGATAGCTATCGAAGCAATTGGCGGAGTATAATCGGGGCTTGAATTAAACTCCGACCTTCGGACTCCGCTCCGATATTCCGCTTATGGTAACAACGACATGAACAAGATATTTTGTCAGAGGCGCCAATTTTCAGCGTTCACCTCCACATGTGCGGTGTTAGCTTTACCGAGATTTGATGGTTTCCTTCCTTGAATATTGAACTGCTACGAACCCGCCGCAAAGAGTACTGCACTCTCTAGAACGATATCGCTATCGCGGATAGGACATCGGAATTAGGATCGATCAACCATCTATATAGATTTTAATGCATTATTAGAATTGTAAGAAAGAAAGTTCTTCAATGGTCATTCTAGAAGAGTCCATCCCAGCGTGAGGAGCAGCGCTCTAGTTTTGGCTTGGACGGAGACATATAGTAACGAAATGGGGAATATGGTAGGTCTCGTGAGTGTAATAAGATAGTCCGTGAGGCGTAGGGCACGAGGCGTGAGAGTACGTGTCTGTCTAGACCGTGACTCTCTGATCAGGCGTGGCAGTGGCTTCTAACAAGCAGCGTTCTTCGTGCGTGTCTCTGTAGTGCTTCCGTGAATATGCTTTTTGGCTAAGAGGTGTTTTAATACAAATTTCGAAGCCATTGCCATTGAGACTCACCAGATACTACATCTGTATTGTTTGCCCCGATTCATCGACACTACATGTCGGATTGCGTCTTGTTTGCGTGCGAATGACGTGTTGCTAAGAAGATATATTTCTATAAATAGATCGTAATGCATATGAGGATCGACTCACCAAGCGATGCAAAGGAACGTTCTTTCCTGAAGGTGAGCTGAACGCATATGAGTGATCACCTGGTTTTTCAGGGTGAATCCCACGGGATGTTTGCAATCTGGCCAGCCACAAAAAAATGAATGGACACCATCGTGGTAAACTTCAGCGACATGTTGAGCTAATGTTTTATTCGGCATTTTTTCCTTTACTTGTACCCAGGTATGCTGAATATTTTCGGATGAAGAGGGGAATGCGGCAATAGTGGAAGACGGTGATGATCCGCTCTGTGACATTCATGAGCATGGCCTTGGATCCTATTCCGAGGTCACTTACCGAGTGAGGTTCATCTTGCTGTTGCAATTGGATATCTGACGACTGGAAGCTACTCAATTCGTTGTTGTGTATTCCTATCGGAGCTGCCTGGTGGGTCACGTGAAGCTTAACTGAGGGGATTTTCATCCGCGTACCTTGGTCACTTCCCATGTCAATTAACAGATCTGCTATCACCAGGCATGATTAGTGTGGCTAATTAGAATACTAAGGATGAGCGCACGGTAGTCCTGCATATTGGGCATGGTTTCGACATGGCTGCGAATTTCATTTGTGGCGTTTACAACTGCTGATTCAAATCCTAAAGAGAAGTGATACAAAGGGGAAATCAATATTTAGCTTGTCGGTGGTGAATTGTCATACCAGCATAACGTGTGGGATCTTCCGGATTAGAGTAAAGTATCGTATCGTCAATGTGTGTGTTAAGAAGAGTGGTATCTATTCCAGTAGATCCCCATTGATATTGAGAAGTTTGTGATGAGGAGGGATCCATAGGTGAGAGGAGAGGGGCGTGGAGGCGGGTACTAGTAGTTGAGATAGTAAAGTAAGTAATCAGTGGAGATGCAGATTGTTCAAATGCTTTTATATGTGACAAGAGATTTTTTTACATGCCCCCTCGCCAACAGGATCGGCGCAAAACTGAATGTACTTGCATAGCAGTCATGATGCATAACACAAGATCAGCGTGACCACACTGCATTGAGAAGATCACATCAAAGAGGCAGTGATGAGTGCTTTACGATATCGTCTTGTAAGTGGCTAGACGCTCACATCAGAGGCAAATGAGATCATGATCACAGCAGTGCAAGCGCCGCTGCCAGAGTATAATTAGACCTTATCAATTCTCTGACAAGAAATGCTCACTGCCTGGCAAGTGCGGCTTGATCCGTCTTGATCACAGAAGCTCGGAAGAGGTCCCTGTATTTTCACCTCGTATTTGGACGTATGAACGCTAAGCGAAAATTGATGTCAACTTCCCCCGTACTTCGATGGGTGCGTGATCAAAATCCGATTGGCTCAGATCATGTAAATAGTATATACCTATGCAGCCTACGTATGTGCTCATTCGTATCACTGATGAGCCTAAGTGGAAATTCGTACTGTATGCATATGTTGACCATATGTCCTATGTCTTCGCCGCACTCTTCACGGTGCATCGTCCATAGTAAATGGAGTGACTATTGAATTCGTCTTTTGCTGTGAGTAACCAACGAGGATCAGCGTCAGTGTGTTGCAAGGGTGGGCGATATGGAAGCCAATACCAGATTACCGCAAACTTTTAAGCCCATAAGAGAGCGTATACACATCAGAAAAGAGTTAAGTAAAAATAGATAATAGAGTATATATTCTACGAATACGTATTATTAGTACCTGATGTGTATCAACCCAGGATAATATAACCGCTGGAGGTTCCTCACAATTCGCCTCCTCAGCTTGTCACACCGGCATACCGTGTTGTGCTCTGCCAGTCCTCGCCATCCGCTATTTTTTCAAGAACGCACGGTGTATGAGATTGCATAGGAAGGTCAAAGGTGGAAGAGGGGATTTCACGGAAGGGATGTGCTTACCGATGAAGGACATAGGTTGTCACATTGTCAGTGTTCACACTTCTGCGTTTGAGCTGTTGATGGTTCGGGATTATCAGTTGCGGAACACGGGGGGCACATATACCCGGAAATGATCCGTCAAAATTGTAGACTCATGAGAACAGGGGTGGAGGATGTGACAGCGCAACATAGGATGTAACGTTCCCACCAATCAATTTGGCTTGATCCGCTAACCGACTATCTTTTCGTAGATCACTCTAAGGGACTGACGTTGACGGCATCTTGTCTGCCGAGATTCCTGTCAAATTCGTACGGTTGACCACCAATGATTAATAAACCTTTGCAAATAGTGAAAAAGAGTTCGAACTCCATATGCCAAAGCGCAGAATCGAATGCGGACTCAAAAACTAAAATATGGGAATCTTGAGATACAGGTCAGTTCCCTTGAATATTTCAGACAACAGATACATCAAGCAAACAGTTGCCAGCGAGGCTATGCGTTCGCTTGAATAAGTGTTATTACAGACGTACTGAAATGACAGCGTGTATGAAAATGATCGGGGCGGCGTATCAAAGGAGTGGATGGATGTCAGGAACATGAAAAAAATATGTAGATTGGGGATTTGCCCCTCTAGGTTCGGAAACTATCGCACACATGGGGATCGTGGAGCGCTGCAGGGTCTTTGGTGAAATGGCCAGCGGCAAGGGCAGCGAAATAATCCCTGCATGACGCCATCAGTTCAATGCGGACAATTAGTGGGCTCTAAGTGTGATGTCTCACCATTGTCTCTGGAAAGAGTTATTATCTTCAATTTTGAAGCTCCAGAAAATCCACCCAGAGGATTGGGAGTACATCAATTTCTGAGCGTCGGCCCCTACGAACTGACATCGGGCGCTCGCTTAGTTAATGATCAAAACGTAAACTTACATTGGTCCAGGAATCCATCAGTCTAGTAAAACATGAGCAAAATGTCCTATGTATTTGGAAGATGAAGATCACT
This sequence comes from Hysterangium stoloniferum, assembly GCA_015178975.1. Lineage (NCBI taxonomy): Eukaryota > Fungi > Basidiomycota > Agaricomycetes > Hysterangiales > Hysterangiaceae > Hysterangium > Hysterangium stoloniferum. The sequence goes on along the minus strand of WHVD01000030.1, from coordinate 299,491 downwards.
GACTGCATTGAAGTTTGTCGAAATAGACCATTCTCCGAAGATCATCGGTAAGTTATCTAGGGTAGTGTCGTTCGTAACTCGCTGAAGATCTGACCATTATATGAGTATCAGCAAACAGATTTGGAATGCTAATACATACTACAAATGGACTTCAAATACGCCTGAGGGTTCGGATCAGCCACGCCGCCGAAGGAATAATCTGGAGAGGTTTAGAAACATGTAGAATGATAAAAACGATGAAAATAGGTACAAAGATGGTCGTCAAACATGGCTGGACCCTGAACAGCATCCGCAGGGTTAAAGCCCTGTGTATTCTGCCACAAAACATCCATGTAACTACCGCGTAAATCGGGTTAATCCAAAAAGTGTGGCAAAAAAGGGAAGAAAGGGGAAACAAAAACTCACGTTGTGTGGATGCATTGTCTATTAACGCCGCCGAGTAGACTTCCAAGAATAGAGCTGAGCAACGGATTGGGCACCCCGAGCTCATCCGAGACATTTTGAATAATCGGGATAATGGATATCAAAACATCTCCAACGCGTCCTCCACAACTACTAGCCAAGGCCGAGAGAGAAACGGATGCTCCAATCGAACTAGAAATGCCTGCGCGCTTAGACGTCTCGCTGGCCAAGGGAACAGCAAGGTCGAAGAGCGAGTGGTAGTTGACATCAGGGCAAATAATACCCAAGGCTAATTCCACAGCACGAATGACGAGAGTGAAGTCCTTTAAGTCTGATGTACAGGCAAAATTAAAAACACCGTGGATGCTGAGAAAGACAACAACTTACAATCACCATATCCTGGTGTCATTGTAGGGTCGTTGAGGGGCTCATTCACAGCTTCGATTGCAAATACAGTGCTGAAAGCGGGATCCACATGAGTTATGAAAGTTGTGATGGCAGCCCATTGAAGGGCACGAAAGTAGTTGGGAGGGGTCTAGAATTTGGTAAGAATGTGTACTTTTTTTAAAAAAAAGGTACAAGGCTCTCACATAAAATTGCACGTCGGTGGTGCAGTGGCCTGCCATGAAATTTGTATTATGCTATTAGGTCTCCATTTTGTGAAAGCATCCGATAATACACGGACCTGCAAACATTTGGCCAGAGCTGGATACGCCAGGCATGGCGTGGAAATCCAAAAGGACGTTGATACCAGCGGATTTCAGCTGCTGTAACCCTCGTTTCTACACCGCTAATGCTAAGCATTTCCAAATGAATTTATTGTCAAGTTTAGTACCAGTTCTTTGATTCCTCCACGTGGCTATGAGTAAATAGGTGTTAAAAATCTTTACTAGAAAATATTTGGATTAATAACGCACGTAGAACTCGGTTGTTCGATCCACAAGCGATTCAATAATCCAGTAGCCGAGCTTAAAATACACAATTAGTCACGTTTGAAAAATCGGAAGATGAACCACTCCAGATAAAAGATAATAAAACAACACGTTGAAGGGGTCTTGTAGACAGTCGCAATGTAAATAAATTACCCACAGGTATTCTGACTGTGTTCAAACCAGCATCCACGATGTTTCTTACGTCTTCCTCTGTGAACCAAGTTTGCCAATGTTGAAGAAAGACTTTATCAGCCTCGGCCTGGCCCAGTTTCTTCACAAGATCGAACTCAGATGCGACGCAAGTAGTACACCCGCCAGTTTCGAAACAGGTTTCGCCGCCCATTTTGACCCATTCGTTGGGGAGCATCCATGGCTCGAGCAAAAGCCACGAGCCCAGCTGAGAAAGAAACCATTGAGAAGTTAAGCGTTTCCGACACGTAAACATCGTACATTGACGCCATAAATTTTGCTAACGGGCAGGCTACCCGACGCAAAAACATGGGTAACACCTAACGATGCAAGGAAAATCCCAGGAAACAACATGTGTAGAATAAGAGCAACCAGAGAGTGATGACCAGCGCCCTTTTGGCTGCAGCTTTTAAATTGGGGGCGTAAAGTCAAACTTCTTTGAATGGTTCCTAATTAGGAAAATTTATATTGACCAATTGTTGATCTCCCGCCTCATGTTTTTTATATGTATGTTATATATCTAAACTTGGTACCGCGCCGAGGTTATGCCAGGCTACGAATGAACTGACCCTCAAATGACTGCTCTTGTGACCTCGCGAGTATTGTTAGGGATCGTTTACAATGATTCAGGCTTCTGATGCTCTGGATGACAGCATAATGGTTAAATTTAATCTCATCATAACGTTATTTGAAGCTGCAAACATCAAAACTACCTTTCCCATGTCCAAGAAGAAAAAAGTATTTCCGGCAGTGTGTATTTCCTCCTTGTGGCCCGCTCGGGATGAGCCAGTGAAAATTACGCGGATTTATGGAGAGCGGCTTGGCTACTACGCTCCACAAAAAAAAAAAACAAAAAAAAAAAAGTAGACGAAAAAAAGAGTATGGTTCTGGACGGATGCATCGGAAAGGCGTAGGACCCAAAAGTTGTGGGTGGCTGTCATGTATCAACTCCACTGATCAAATCTGCAAGGGCCGGATCAGTGGTAGCCCGTCTCGAAGCTCACGTGGCTAAAACCCGTAGGTCAGCGAACTTGCTTGTATTGAGGTTAATTTGGATGGTTTGGGCTATGGTCGGCTTATGCATCAGCTGCACCTCCAATGCTTGCTTATGCATCAGCTGCACCTCCAATGCTTGCTTAGTATTTCTTTATTTTTTATTTTCGCTTCATCGCTCAAATAAGCATTTAGAACTCATTAGACCATACTGACCTGTCTCTGGTGCACCACACCGCACGTGTGCGTGACGCTATCACAAGGGATGGCTACACGCTGCGGATTCCGTCTCAAACCGTACTGCTCACTAACAAGTAGGAAGATGCTGGCTACGGCACGTATGGTTGACCTTATGACTCATTTCATATGGTCAGGCTCACTATTATACCTATTGCTCTCATACCCTATCGTGAATATCGAACCAATTGTAGTGGCCTCGAATGTCTACTATACTGTTCGGTGCGACTAATCCTCATCATTCGCTGGCCTGTGTATTAGGTGATAGCGAAACGGCAAAGTCCTCCTGATAATCCCGCTGTTTCATCATATGACTCTGATGAAGTGAACTCTAGACTAGTCTGTGGCCTTTCTTCTAAATTTTGTTGTATACCCACTGGAATAATCCTCATCTGGAAGACACAATATATATTTGCTGCCGTTTTTATGCGACCGATTCCAACACGATTAGGTTGTTGCAAATCTGCCTTGTCGTTGCTTGCACTAAGAAGTTGTCTCCGATTTTACACTACTAATTGATATACACCGCTATGTCCTCATCGAAGAAATGGTTAATCAACACATCGTCTGTCATAGATACTTGTGTCCAAATGCATCATCCAACCTCCAAAATCATGAGCAGAAAATTCATTTTAAGCGTGTTCCAATATGCCCGCTATGGATCGGAGGGCCCTTATAGGAACCGCCCAGAAGTTCTTGGTGATGATTTCGGCAACTCCTTCCCGTCCAAAATGGTTGGCGGATATTGACTACTAGGCACTAATCAAAGAATGGATATGGCGCTATTTCCTCTTCCTGATTATTACACTAGGTATGTCCCGTGTGTCCCACTAATCTTCTCTTTGTCACTTGAATTATCACTTTCTAAAGGATTAAATATCAGTATAAGAACTATTAATGGTTTGATGATGACATATTCCATTCAACGCGTCCACAAAATGAATTATTTGCCATCTTTGAACACTAAGTCATACGATCACAGTCTTTTGTGATGTTCAGTTTTTTTATATCGGAAACCTCTTCCCTGCGCTGTGGGCACTCCGAATATTATCCACTGAGACCTCACTAATGCTAGCCCGCACAGGATTTTACTAAGAAATATTCCATTGTGCATATGATTTCTTCCCCTTGAAATGGAATCAATCAGTTAAAATGGCACCAGAACTTCCAAGATCCCGGGAGGGGGGGGGGGTGATTCTAGATATGGTTGTGCTTATCGGTTATATCAATTACAGCAGTTATAGGTTTTTAAGAGTTTAAATTGGTAATCCCGATCCTGTTGGGGCACCCAAGACCATCGGCTGCCTTCAAGTTACAGGTAGTTGACTAAAGCCATCTTAGTGCATTACTGTGATACCACATTAAGTAACAGTTATGCAAGAGTGTATATTCTTCAGTCTAGAGCATCTTTCCGAAGTATAGGGCAAGGTGGTAGCTGAAAGCTTCAAATTTAGGAAAAAAAGGATATATAAGTATCGAAAGTACTGCTTGTGAAAGCCAGTGAGTTGGCTATTGTGTTATGACACAATACTTTTCTTTTTTCAGAATGTGAGAAGACATTAAGAGCGATACGATTAAACTATTACCGGTGGGGAGGCGGCGAGGACACACTGCACACCGACAATTCACTGACTCCTACACAGGTAGCTAACGCACCCGTCACATATTTGCGCTATCCGTTGGCCTTCTGATGGACTCGTAGAGGTCAACCGGAAATTACATTATATATTCCGGGACCTTGTATCAACTCTAGAGAGTTGATTTTAACAGCCACTCACTTTTCGTCATGTTGCCAGCGGTTAATTCAAAAAATTGAGATAGAGCATCAAATAAAATAGCTAAATTCTGAGAATATTTGAAAGGATAGATAGCTCTGAAAGCTGTGGCTCGCAAAACGGTTAAAATTTGGGCCGCTTTGTGAGCCGGTCGGTATCTTTTGAATAACTAAATAGCTTGTTTAGCGTTAGCAGAGCCCCTTAGGGTTTCAGAGTGATCTATCTTGTCAAATACTTACAGAATTTTAGCTATTTTATTTGAGGCTCTATGTCAATTTTTTAGATTTGACCGGCTTAGCCGTTGGCAACACCAACTTTTACGATCAGATTTAAGTTAAAACGGTTATTAAATCTTACATGGATTGTTCTATTAAATAGAAAATCTGGCCTGTGAGTTGTTACTCTGCCAAAATTGGAGACTAAGGAGATTCAGTGCCTACATTTATTCTGGCAGAAAGCAGACTATTCTGTTAAAAGACCAAGTCGAATACAAGCTCTATAATGGGATGTTTAGAGCGGAGAATCCACAGCAGAAAAACCACCAGTTCGACATATACACAACATTAGAACGTTTTAAACCGCAAGGACATCTTTCGGGGCTCTACGCCTTCTACGATGTTCATGAGGCTTTTGGAGACCGTCAGACTGGCGGGAAGGTGCCGCCTTATGGAGCCTTCCAAATCAAAAAAACCATTTTATTGATGCAGCCGCGAACAATATGAAATAACACTTCGCCTTAATCTATAGGGTATATATCACAAAACATATATACACTAATTTTTTCGATAAATATGGCAAAGACACTCTTCTAATTATTAATCTAGTAAAGAGATATCAAAATTAATAGACACAATTTGGTATAAGATCGCCACAAACACCTATAGACCAGCCAAGACACCATTCGCACCCTTTTGGGCAACTACCTTGGTCGAACCAAGCTCTTTATACCCAATATGAGGCTTCCCAACCATGCGCGTAAAACCGTCTGCCGTTTCTACCTCCTCCTTCTCTCGAGGCTCTACAATCAAATCTTCCCCAGTCGCTCTTAGCCATTCACAAACAGGCTCTTTAACCCAACGCTCAACACCCAGAAATCCAGATTTCTTCTGTTCCTGGAACCATCCGAGATGTCCGCCTCCCTGCGTAGTTACGATTACAGTATAGTTCGCCTCATCGGGAACTGGGAGAGGTACATCTTTTACGATAGGGTCGTCCAATGAGCTGATGGCTAGGAAAGGGACGCGGATACTAGCTATGTGTTTGTGACTTGACGCCCAGTCATAATATGCTGATGCAGAAGGCAACGGGAAGGGTGGAGACGACCCACCGACGAAGCGGGTCAAGGTTTCGTCTACCTCGATAAGGCAAGGACTTTTTTGCCGTTTCATTGCCTCTATATTTGAGAGAAATTCGGCTGGTGCATTTCTAAGGAGCGGATCGATATGGCTAAGGGCGAGTCTGCGAAGGTTTTCCCCCATGGTTTTGGAATACAAGTTTCTATGGAGCCAACGATTCTACACATAGATTATTAGCATATTTGAAAGTCAACCCTGGTCATTCTTATGTGTAACACACCTCTAGACTAAGACAGAGAAAAAATGAGAAGAATCAGAGAATGACTCCAACGAATGTAACAAGGCATAACCTACTTGTAACTGTTTTTCTGTAGGTCCCATGGCTGAGATAATACTCATCAGAATAATATACCAGAAGACACTCAAGATAAAGTATTTACGCATGCTAGAGCACAGCCTGATATCAACTTGCTATTTTCACCTTCTTCTCCCAAATAACGTGTCAATACATTCGCGCCTAATGAAAATCCGAGTCCGACCATTTTAGCCTGAGGAAATTTCAAAGACAAGTAAAAGAGTGCTCTTCGGAGGTCGTCTGTGTAACCAGCCGAGTACAGTTGGGCGCTGGTAAGCTCCACACCCGCACCTAATGGGTATTGAAATTGTCAAGCAAGTAAAGGCATCATTAAGGCAATTGGTACCCACAGCCACGGAAATTCACGACCACACCACGGAAACCTAATCCTCCCTTGTCTTTTGGTGCACAAGCTGTCGCCACGATAGACCGTACATATGCCTCATACGAGCCTGTCTCAAAGAATATTGATCATCTTCGGCGAGGAGGACCACAACTACTCATACCACCAGATAGACCTTTAAAAAACGGTGAGAGTACTGATAGGGTAAAAATGTATTGGTAGATACCATGCAATACTACTAATATGGGTGTTTCGGGATCCAATTCCTCCTGATCGGTGGGCCCAGTAAAGTCTAAACCTCTGAGGGGGGATTCAGGTGAAAAACGACTGGTGGAGGGGGTTGCGTAGACACATACAGGGTCCCACCGTCCGGTACTGCCAACAGTTCCCTTGAAGGGATATAGATACAAGGCCGTGCAGAGCAAAACCTAATTACTTACCGTTTATAAGTCACGTTATCTATTTTTGAAAAATCTCCAAAAGCGACATATCTGCTCGGTAGCGACACTTAAGAATTCATGGATGCCATCCTAAAGAGAACGGAAACGTACATAGTTTGGAGATGGCCATTGAACAGCCACCATGGCGGCTTGAACGTTTTCAGAATTCCTGGACATTTGGATACTATAAAATCACGCAATGTCATTTTAGAGGACGTGTCCTTGACGGCGACGCTTGCAACAGAACGAGAAGCATGCAGCACTGGCTGCGCTTTCGCTGCAGGTCGTGGGGAGAGGAGATCCATTAATATCCGCTTAATACTCGAGGCGGACATTTCACAAGCTCATGCTTATTTTGAACTTTATGAAATAACACAGCCACCAGCGTTGAAGTCTGAGCTCGAAATTCCTCCGAAAATGCACCGGGATGTTTGCAGAAACATCTCGGAAAAAATTCAGTGATTCGCAATGCGGTTTCGTGAGCAATCACAGGAAATTTCATTTTCTCCTGTTTGTTCAACCTGTACTGTGAAATAAAAAAAATCTAGCTCTTAGCGCTGTACAGCTCGGCAAATAGCTGTCAGCGAGGACCGCTAAGGGCTTATCTAGTGATCGAAAAAAAAAATATAGCGATTAAAACTCAGAATATTGACAAAACATTGAGTTTTCTATTATTTAAAAAGATTTTGAAAATACTTGAAAAACATTACGTTTTTAACGAGATTTTCATAAATTGAAAACCCTTTGAAAGCTTATAATATTTTCCGAGGGTCTTCCATGCGTCTTTTGAGGCCGAAAATTTGGACCTCCATGCTGTGAACAGTAAAAAATGCATAAACATCACTGCAGATCCCGAACTTGCAAAGCAAACATATACTCAATTGGCCACTATTTAATATGATCTGAAGAACCATATTCACCTCATTCCTTAATTTTAGAGGTCCTCCTACAGAAGTCGTTGAAGTATCCAAGCACTGGTTTTCCTTTGGAAGGAGAACGGAAGTTAACCATGTTTATCAACGAGACTAAATAGCATGGTCGTTTAACGTAATGGACGGTTGAAACGTTGTCTTGTCTGAGAGAGTTTAGAATTATTAGCCAATTCATTCAGGTAGTTTCTTTTTCTCTAAAAAAACATTTCATCTGGATGGAAAATCAACCAGGGCAGCAACTTGTAGAGAAATAAAAAAAAATATAATGGTGTGGCATAACACTTACGTGATGTACAAATATTCACCGATAACCCACCCCTATTGTTTGCTCCCTGACTCGGGCATAAAAACTTTATTGCTTACATCACTAGACTCACGCTGGTGCATCATAGCAACGCGTCTAACCTCAGCAACATCTCTAGCTTCCCGCCTTGCATCTGATAAGTTCTTTGCGGCTCGATCATGTCTGCTGTAGCGATTGGCGAATGGCGATAATAAGGATATTGGAAGAATCGAGGCTGTCAACGCCTGAAATGATATATCATTTGGAATCCACAAGGAATAATGGAGAGAATAACTTACAAACGTCACGATGAAAATAAGTACGCCTTGATCCCACCGTGCTTTCTGTCGTGCTTCCCATGCTGCTGGACGAGGGTATCCAAATTCATCAGAGCCGGCACTAGCTCGCCATTGCGCTCTTTTTCTCCGGAGTACCTCGTCATTGTACGCTTTATCGTCTGACCACGTTTTAGTAGAAGGTTTCTTTCCTGATAATGAGGCATATGCATCTGATATGGCTTGGAACCTCGAGTGGGAAATCGATGGCGGTAAATGTCGTGCGGTTATACAATCGGGATGATGTATTCGTACAAGCTGATAATCTATTAAATAAAACAATATGGCGCATGTCATAAGCACGATACGAGAAGACGGCAGCATGAATGTACATCTAGCCTTTATCTGGCTTTGACTTGCCCCACGGGGTAAATGAAATATTTCATGTGCAGATGGGTTCGAATTACAAGGAAAGGGAAATTCTCCATGATTTGCACTCTCGCTCGAAGCAAACCGAACTTGACCCAGTAAACGAAGAGGGCCTGGTAGCTTGGAGGAGGCAAGCGACATCGGGATTAACAGGGTGCTTACGCAATCATCGTCATGAGAGCGGTCCGTAATTGAGCCGATGTGCCGGTTCTCGAATCATGTCCGAGTGATTCAGATTTTTGGCATAGCCATCTAATATTTTTTGGGGAGTAAACAAGATGCGCGAGCTCCGTGGGGCTAAAATCACAACTATTTTGCAAAGACTGGCAGACGGACAATAAATTTTCATCCAAATAGTGATAAAAGATACAACGTTTTAGGGATTTGACAGATCAGTTGGACGTAAAATCTAGAATCCATTTGGTACAATGATAGAAATATTTCTATTTTACATACGTAATTTATACAAAAAAGGGCTAATCCAAGGAAGCATGCTGGCTCAAATGGACCGAGGGCAGAAAGTGACCCCTCAGGTTGAGCTATTTGTCCGCATACCCTACAGCTCCATAGAGAGACAAGTTGAAATTGGGAAGGGGGGGGGGGATTGGTACTTATCAGGTAGGCATTTTGAAAAGATTTTTTGCGCAGTTCTATATGTAACAAACTCAGTGATATGGCAAATCACTATATATTGACATTGTGTACCTATATGTAATAAACTACAAATAGATATAGTTAGAAGGGCTATTAACATACCTCAGTGATACGGCAAATCACTGAGGTATTGCAGCGAGCCATATTCTAGGCTCGCATGCTGACTCATCAGCGTCGGCGCCGAAACTCAACACTCCCGCTGAATGCAGACCGATGAATCCAGCTAGCATTTGTGGCACGGCTAATGCCTTGGTAGTATCGATATATTTTGTGGGACAATATTGGATTGAGATGAGGCGACAATGAGCTGTTGAAATTATTTGCGCAGTTCTAAATAAGACTCTCAGTGAGTGAGAAACTTTCACTCTAACATTATTGTTATCTACCTAAATAAGACTGAATTAATAGTAAGTAAACTATTAATGTAAAACTAGGGAAAAGTGTATACCTCTCAGTGAGTGGTAAACTTTCACTGAGAGGCTACATGATCAGTCTCTATACCATATCCTGTATAGTATCTGTAAGTGAAATGTGCAAAGATCCATTCCCAGAGACTCCATGGAGTATTTCCCAGAAATCATATCAGGTTCTGAACTATCTTCCAGACTAGTATCAAGATCTGGAATCCACTGGAACCTGACCTTCACCCCTCAAGTACCCTTCACATCCTGTTCTGGCATTCTGCCCCCAACTAGACACCTTCTGTTATGACCTGGAACCCATTGGACTCCACCCTTCCCCAGCTAGTATCTCCAAGTGTCCTTGGTCATTTCCTGACCTGGACTCTGGCTGGACTCCTGGTGTTTGTTCTAGATACTTTGGTCCATGGCCTAACCTTCACCAGATCATCCTTGTCACCTCTCTATGCTAATGTTCCAACTTGCCTGGAACCCATGGCTTTCCTGGAAATATGCACACTTAGTCATTATAGTGTTAGGATCCATTTCTGGATAGTATCAGATATCTATGGATATTCTGACTCAATTCATTTGTTCCATATTTGGTAACTGACTGGTTGACAGATGTTCATTCATTTGTTTATTGTTCTTGCTCTTGTTCCCTGATCCCCATCTTTGTTTCTCATGTATCTTGTTATTATATCCTTAGTTTGGAAACAGTTCCAAATAGGTTTTATTATACTCCTAGATATGTAGTACAATTATTGGAACATCTATATAGTCTTCCATAGTCATGTACTTAACTCTTTAGTTTTAATCTCGACTTAGTCACAACTTAGTTTCATATCCCTTCTGTCTGTCTGTATGCTTGATATCCAGAACTCTCCAGACTCCAGACATCCAGAGCCCTTGGAAACTCCAAGTATCTGTAAACACTCTGGATATATCTGCCCTCTGAAATATGGACACCTGAGTGAGTGCACAAGGTGTTAAGTTGTGTGCCATGAGGTCGGAAGTCTGACAGGGTCCAAACAGAAGGATGTGGCTTCAGCTTATGTGCTGCACTCTTGCAAAAGTACTGTCAGTTGTCCTTAAATTTCAAATGTGCAAGGACTTATCTATTGGAAAGCTGAACAGTGGGCAGACTGTTGGGTTTCCAGGTGTTAAGAACTGAAAACTGACTAATGTCGGTGGCTGACAGGGACTGATCGGAAGGACTTGGCTTGAGCTTATGTGCTGCGCCCTCGCAAATATCCGTAGGGTGTCCTTAAATTTGGGACGGGCGAAGACTAATCCTACAGAGTTCCTTTCAGCAAGATACCGATCGGGACCGAAGGACAAGTCGAGTGTTGGGCCAAGGGGTTGGGGCCGGGAGTGTGAGAGGTATGGCGAAATACACTCAGGAAATATAGTCGGATGTGCTCTTACTATATTTCCTTTATTATTTCTATTTTCTCTCTTTCATTATACCTATAATTAGTTCGACGACCTATGTATGCGGTACATCGACTCTTGTGGGTGCACACACGCCAGACTTATGTATTCTAGCGCCGGTAGTTTAGAACTCAGACACTTTTTACACTGCAACCACGACTTACCCAGACACCCGTTAGTGTCCTGTAAGTTGTGATTGGTGTATCGTCTCGACCGTCACAGATGGGCTTTAGCTACTCATTTAAACTGAGTTTCGAACTGTATCAGTCGAAACTCAATCCCTATCTCAACTCGCGTGGACTACATCCACACTACTCTATTATTTGATTCTCTAACTACTCTCTACTTGCACTCGAGCAGTTATCCAGAATCGCACTTAACCAGTCGATTCTGCTTATTCGTTCTAGCTATCTACCTTACTTTAGATAGCTATTTCTCTCTACCGTATTGAACTACATAGTCAATACGTGTTCGGTCCGTATTAGACTTAGACAGTCAATACATCGTGGTATCGTACTTCAACGGTCGATATTCTTCGTATATAGAATGGTTAGAACTTCTACCACTCTTCACAGGGAGTGGGTGAGCACATTCAAAGGCGGATGAGGGGATTCTTAGTATGAGACTGTTACAGACGTATGAGGGTATTCTGAGTTGATATTCTGATTGCCTAGTAACTACAACTACAGCGGGTTCATATACAAGTAACAGGCGTCTAGAAAATACTAACAGGGAGAAAGGCGGAAAACGGTATTAACAATAAGCTTGACTAGGAACGGGAAGTTTATGATTAGTTCGGAGGCCGATGATAACTGAGAGCAGAATTACGGTAAAAGGAAATAGTTCGAGGACTACAAATATAGATAGACATATGTGAAACATAGGATAGAACGGATCAACATAATAAAAGGGATGTATCAAAAGTTTAACCAGACAATACGAGTATTTTTGACGTGGGCGTAAACAGAGTTTGATCAACACGAAAGCATACATCAGCTTCGGGGGCCGATGGTTTTTGATGTGGTGACTTGAATAGTAACTTGAATTGTTGATAAGTGGCGATAACCTTGGGGACTGATAGGGTTGCGACACGGTCGTAACAGTATCTCCCCTTTTGGCCGAAATCCCAAGGAGTGTTACGACCGTGTCACAACCCTATTGGTCCCGAGGTTATCGCCACTTATCAACGTTTTCAAGTCACCACTTCGGAAACCATCAGCCCTGAAGCTGACGTATGTTTTCGTGATGATCAAACTCCATTTACGCCCACGTCAAAATAACTTGTATTGTCTGGTTAAACTTTTGATACATCCCTTTTATTATGTTGATCCGTTCAATCCTATGTTTCACCTATGTCTATCTATATTTGTAGTCCTTGAATTATTTCCTTTTATCGTAATTCCGCTCTCGGCTATCAACGGCCTCCAAACTAATCATAAACTTCCCATTCCTAGTCAAGCTTATTATTAATACCATTTTCTGCCCTTCTCCCTGTTAGTATTTTCTAGACGCCTGTTACTTGTATATGAACCCGCTGTAGTTGTAGTTACTAGGCAATCAGAATATCGACTCAGAATACCCTCATACCTCTGTAACAGTCTCATACTAAGAATCCCCCCATCCGCCTTTGCGTGCACTTGCCCACTTCCGGCCCCGACCCCTTGGCCCAACGCTTGACTTGTCCTTTGGTCCCGATCGGTATCTTGCCGAAAGGAACTCTTTAGGATTAGTCTTCGCCTGTCCGAAATCTAAGGACAGATATTTGCGAGGGCACAGCACATAAGCTGAAGCCAAGTCCTTCCGATCAGTCCCTGTCAGCCACTGACATTAGTCAGTTTTCAGTTCTTAACAAGGAGGCTGAAAATCTAGATCCCGTATGTAAAAACTCGTCGGGTACAGTTGGGTGTGTCAAAACATCATGTGACTCGGCAAAAATTACATATAAAAATTCGAGGGGTCCTGGTGCTTGAATTTCCACTTCTCTTCCCTCGACCACCATGACCATAGGTTTGGGGTCGAAACCCTTCCCGGTTCGGTTAACAGTCGCTCCTATGTCGGTCCTGAGTGGACCAGCTAATGCGCAGGAATGTCGTCACATACTCGAGCAGAAGAGAAAGGTGCATGAAGAGGAGGAGTGGAAGGAGAAGGAGAAGTTGGTTGCCATCGAGGCCGAGGAGAAGAAACAGGTGGCGGAAGAGGCCGCGCGCAAGCACTGTGATGCAGTGCTTGTGAAGAAAAAGCAGCAGGAGGCCGATCGGGCGTGAGAGGAGGCGGCAAAGAAGAAACGGGAGGGGAAGGTGAGTCAGCTCCGGTGTTTTTGCAGACCTTACTGACTTATATATATTTTAGCACAAGACTGCGACACCTTCGGAGTCTGATGATGAAGAGGAAGAGGAGGACGAGGAGGATGCACTGGGGCCGTCGAGCCTCAAGGTGGGTTCAGTTTCCTAAATAAAAACTCCTCTAATAATTTTTTTTTTTCTTTTTAGAAACAAAAGCAGGCCCCAAAGGCGGGGCCCGAAAATGACCCTAAGTGCAACCAGTGCATGAAACAGGGTCGAACTTGCCATCCTCGGGCCAATGGTCGGGGCCGCACTTGTCAAGAGTGTGCCGATCAGAAGCTTGGATGCGTCTTCCCAGGGGCCGATGGATCATTCCAGGAGTGACAGGCCAATGCTCTGGAAGAGCAAAACCACCTTATGTGGACTTATTTCTCGGAAATGACTCGGTTCCGATTCAAGACACTGTGACAACAAGGGCTCATGACCGAGCAGTTGCGGCTTTTGGACGTCGGGCTGGAGAAGCAGACCAGCGTTATTGAGTCTCTTGGGGGTCAGCTTGAGCAGTACTTAGAAGTCTCGAGTTGCAATGGAGTTGGGCATGAGATTGGGGTGTCGGAAAAGGTCGGTGGAGTGGTATCAGTGGCTGTCGGTGCGGGGGGAGGTTCGGAGGCTGGAGAGGAAGGAGAAGTTGTAGAGGAAGAAACTTAGATAGTAAAAATATATCGGTTTAAAAAACAAACAAATCATAGCGTGAAATCATAAATGCATTGTCGGGAAAGGGTCGGAATACCGCATGATAGACTTATAAAGAATTTAGAGGACCGGGTTTGTTCGGATAGGCTTGGTGAAACCCTAAAACAATTTCCGAAGCATTACCGAGCTCTGTAGCTAGGATCCATGAGGTTTCTTCATCTGTACCTTCATAGCCAGCCCATTTAACCAAATAAAGTAATTTGCATGAGCATCGGCGATTATCGATTTTTGAGTCTAGGATCTCTGATATCTCGAATTCGGGTTCTCCATCAATGATCATGGGTGGAGGTGGTGGTTGTATGTGATCCAGTATTCTGTTAGCAACACAAGGTTCTAACATAGATACATGAAATACCGGGTGCACTGCACGCATGTTGTCGGGAAGCCGAAGCGTCCATGAAAGCGTGCTGGCTTGTGCTATAACTTCAAAAGGACCTAAATATTTTTCAGAGAGCTTCTTAGAGGGTCTAGTAGTTCGGAAAAACTCGGCTTTAATGAATACTCGGTCTCCGATCTTGAAATCAGGAGGCAGAAGTCGGTTCTTATCCGCAGACCGTTGGTATTGTTCTTGAGCCATTGCAATAGTTTTACGAAGTTCTTGATGTAGCTCGTTAAGGTTTGTAACAAAGTTTTGAGCACGGGCGGATGCGAGATTGCGTTCCGGGTGGATTGCAATGTTGGGGTTGTAGCCTTTGTTTGCAAAGAAAGGTGAAATGCCAGTAGTGGCGTTCGGTGCGTTGTTATATGTGAATTTGGCGAGCGGTAGTAGTGATTTCCAATTGTCTTGTTGGTAGTTACAATAGACATGGATGTACTGTTCCAAAGTTTGATTCATGCGTTCGGTTTGGCCGTCACCTTCTGGGTGATATCCCGAAGTGAAATGTAATTTCATGTCTAGTGCTTTTCCGAGTGACCTAAAAAAGTGAGAGACAAACTCGGATCTGTGATCGGATGTGACATGCGATGGAATGCCATGCTTGGAAAATACGTGGGTGATGAATAATTCGGCTAACTGTACAGATGTTATCGTATCATATGTTGGAATGAAAATACTTTGCTTTGAGAGCCGATCCACAACAACTAGGATTGCTGTGTGACCTTTGGATGCCAGTAGGTGCTCGATGAAATCCATGGAAATCGAGTTCCAAGGTTTTTCCAGTATCGGTAACTGTTTGAGTAGGCCATATGGTTTGTGTCGCTGTGATTTAGAGTGTAAACACGTAGTACAAGATTTACAATAGTGCTTAACAAAATCTCGGATGCTGGGCCATGTATATTCTCTTCTAATGAGTGAGAGGGTCTTATTGAGGCCGAAATGTCCTGAGATCGGGTGGTTGTGCTTATGTTGTAGGATTTGCAGCTGAAGGGTGTCAGAATCCGGTACATAAATGTGATTGTCAAGTCTAATGAAACCTTGTGAGTCTAATGACCATCGGGGTTGATCGGGGTCGGATGGGTTATCGAGGTGTGCTTTGGTGACTGGGTCTAATGGAATTGCCGGTAGTATATCTTGATGTAACTTTTCAGTATCCATAAGGATAACACTTCGCAAGACTGGATGAATGAGGTAAGTGGCTCGGATAGATGCGGACAGTTGTTCCGATGAAAACATAGGCTTGAAATTATGCGGATTAACTGTGGCATAGTCACTACTCCCCTCTTTAGGATAGACATCCCATCGTCTAGTCATAGCATCAGGTTTTCCACCAAGGTGGCCAGGGCGGAAGCGAATTACCATGTTGAAGGCAGAGAGGTATTCGGACCATCGAGCTTGTCGATGGGTGAGAAGTGTTGTGGTTGAAAAGTAAACTAAATTTTTATGGTCTGTAATAACATCTACCGGGTGGGCCGATCCTTCCAAATAATGTCACCATGTCTTGAAAGCTTCAAATATTGCAAGTAGTTCCTTATCATGAACATCATAGTTGAGTTCAGGCGCCGAAAATGTGCGAGACAGAAAAGCTACTGGGTGTACTTCACCATCGGTGTCCAGAATGGACAATATCGCAGCAAGCGCATAGTCCAAGGCATCAGTTTCCACGATGAGTTGAATGTCGGGCTTCCAGTGTGACAAAATAGGGGCAGATGTAAATGCACTTTTCAATTCCTGGAATGCCAATCAGCATTCTTCGGAGAAAATCCACAGGGTCTCTTTGCGAGTAAGACAAGTGAACGGAACGGTAATTTTTGAGTAGTTGTGAATGAAACAACGATAAAAATTGGTGAAGCCTAAAAAGGACTGAATATCCTTAACCTTTCGGGGTTCCGGCCAATCTTGGATGACTTGAATTTTAGAGTCGTCCATGCGGAGACTGTAGGTCCCATCATAAAACCTAAATATTCAACTGTGTCGACATCAAAGGAACATTTTTTACCATTCGCAAAAAGACCATGTTTTCGGAGTCTTCGGAGGACTTCATGAACGTGTTCATCATGAAGTGTAGGATCTTCGGAGAATATGAGGATGTTATCTAAGTACACAATGATAAAGACATCGAGGAGATCGGAAAAGACGTCATTGATAAAACGTTGAAAGACTGACGGAGTGTTGGTGAGGCCAAAAGGCATCACTAACCATTCGAAGGAGCCATAGCGAGTGCAAAAAGCTGTTTTCCATTTGTCGCCTTTGGCGATCCAAACCAAGTGATAGGCATGCTTGAGGTCTATCTTTGTATAGATTCGGGCCTTCTGAGGGGCATCGAGTAAATCGGAGATTAGTGGTAATGGGTACTTATCTTTTCGAGTGATCGCATTTAGTCAATGCAAAGCCGAAGGGAACCGTCTTTTTTCCAAACGAATAGGACAGGGACTCCATAAGGAGACTTTGAGGGTCAGATAAAACCTATAGCCAGATGTTCGTCCAAGAAATCTCGGATAGCCAATAGTTCGGACTGCGAGAGAGGATAAACTGGGCCTAGGGGCAGATGTGAACCATCTTCAATATTAATTTTCAAATCGTAAGGCCTGTGAGGGGCGAGTCAATTGGCTTTTTGTTTACTGAAGACATCTGCAAATTCATGGTATTTTTCTGGAACACCTTCCAAATCTGCAATCGGTTCGGTCACCGGGGTTGCAAAGCGACCGGTGACTTTGTCAACTTTAAGATTGACTGTAAATGCTTGGGAGCCATCCAACTTGATGGCTCTCATAAAAGCTGCAGCATTTATTAGAGAGACGGGCGGCAGAGAGCTTGGATTTGCCACAGGGGCCGGAGGTGCCATAGAGGCCATATTTGCTGAAACAGGCAGAAATGGACCAGTCGTATCGGGTGCAGATGGGGTTCAGAAATGGATACTGCTCAATACCCAATCAATCAACGGATTGTAGCGGGTGAGCCAGTTATGTCCTAGAACCACGGAGCAACTCGGGTCCAACTGTGTTACAAAAAACGTAACTGTCTGAAAGGTTCCACATGGGAACCGAAGTCGGAGTTCGCAGGCTTGCAAGATTATGGAGTTTGAGGTACCATCAAAAAGTCAGAGCGGAATTGGGTCTATTGCATAGGTTTTTAACTGATTTTTTCAGGAAAAACTTGTATCTATAAAACAATGGGTTGAACCTGAATCTATGAGAGCTCGAAAAGTGAGACTCCTGAGAGGTTCCGAAGTAAGATTTATGAACAAGGAATTAGGATCATACAAGGCGGATGCGTTAAGGTGACAATTTTCCGGTGTGCGAGGAGATTCAACACAACTCTCCAACTGCACGGAATCCAGAGAGTTGCTTAATCTTTTTTCGACTTGGCAGCCAGCTTAGCCGGTTGGGAGGTTGTGGCCGTATTGGCCGATCGGGCTTTTGTGGCCTTTGGGCATGCAGCGACTCGGTGTCCAGGATCTGCGCACAACAAACAAAGGTTATTGTCCATTCGGCATTGCTTTTCCTGTGGTAGGAGTTTGCCATTGGAGCCGAGTTTGCCAGTTAAGTCGGGTTTGTCTTTATCTTGAGACTTATTTGACTGTTTGCCCTTGCCTTTTTTGTTGTTAGACCCTTTGTTTTCAGACTTCTTATTGGAGGTCGAGTTGCCACTGTTGTTGGTGTTTTGATTACCAGACTTGTTGGTGTTCTTATTGTCTGATGATTTCTTGTCTGAGGGGTTTTCGCAACTACTTTCCGAATGTCGATCCCAGTATCGGGTGTCTGTGTTTTGAGCTTTCAGATGCATGGGAGGGTCTTCGGTTTGCCGGTCTCTCCTTTGGAAACTTCATCTTTGAGGTGAGATGGGAGGCCGGAGTAAAACTGGTAACGAAGGGCCGAATCGCCCCAGTCGCAATGCGCGGCGAGGTTGTTGAACTGGACGATGTAATCGGTGATGCACTGGGTGTCTTTCATTTTGAGATTAGAAAGCGCAGTTTCAGCATCGCCGGTTTGGTCGTAGGGACCAAACTTGGTTTCAAGTTCCTCAACAAAGGCATCCCAATCATGAAGCCAGTCGGGATCTTCGGAGGTGAGGCCAGAAAATGCGGGTTCAAACCAGGCTGCTGTGGAATCCTTAAGGTATGAGAGTGTGAAGTTTACCTTTCGGTCATCCGTTGCAAATGCAGCCGGGTGGTCCTGAAAGTTGAATTGACATTGCATAAGAAATGTCGGCAATGTCTTCGGGTTTGAGCCAGTGAATGGTTCGGGTTTGTTAACTCGGGTTTGCCCAGGTTCCTTTTCCTTGATATTGCTTCTAAGGAATTCGTTAAGGGATCCTAGGGTACCTGAGAACAATTCCCATGTCTCTTCAGGGTCGAGAGTCGGTTTCTTTTTTGTGGACTTCTTGGAACCACTAGCCTGAGGTTGGTCGCCATCCTCGGGGTCATGTTCCAGAGCAGGTTGGTTGTTAACCTCTTCAGTTGCTTCGGGTTCGGTTGCTTCAGTTACTTCTTCAGCATCGCCGGTAATCTCCACAAAGCGAGATTCTTCGGAGGTTTCTGGTAGCAGGGTTCTCTGGGTAGCTCGGGCTGTATACAGGAAAGGAGACTTGAGAGTGGAAGATTCTGCTTTGCTGCTTGGCTTGGCATCTTTTTTTCTCGGAGGCATGATTAAACGGAAAATGCGAGTGTGAAATCAGAATATACTGTTAAGAACTGAAAACTGACTAATGTCGGTGGCCGACAGGGACCGATTGGAAGGACTTGGCTTCAGCTTATGTGCTGCACCCTCACAAATATCCGTAGGGTGTCCTTAAATTTCGGATGGGTGAAGACTAATCCTACAGAGTTCCTTTCGGCAAGATACCGATCGGGACCGAAGGACAAGTCGAGTGTCGGGCCAAGGGGTCGGGGCTGGGAGTGGGCGAGTGCACGCGAAGGTGGATGAGGGGATTATTAGTATGAGACTGTTGCAGACGTATGAGGGTATTCTGAGTTGATATTCTGATTGCCTAGTAACTACAACTACAGTGGGTTCATATACAAGTAACAGGCATCTAGAAAATACTAACAGGGAGAAAGGTGGAAAACGGTATTAACAATAAGCTTGACTAGGAACGGGAAGTTTATGATTAGTTTGGAGGCCGATGATAACCGAGAGCGGAATTACGGTAAAAGGAAATAGTTCGAGGACTACAAATATAGATAGACATATGTGAAACATAGGATAGAACGGATCAACATAATAAAAGGGACGTATCAAAAGTTTAACCAGACAATACTTTTTTGACGTGGGCGTAAATGGAGTTTGATCAACGTGAAAGCATACGTCAGCTTCGGGGGCCGATGGTTTCTGATGTGGTGACTTGAATAGTAACTTGAATCGTTGATAAGTGGCGATAACCTCGGGGACCGATAGGGTTGCGACACAGTCATAACACCAGGTCAATCAAGGGCAGAGGAAGAGTGTTAAGAACTGAAAACTGACTAATGTCAGTAGGCCAATGGGGACCGATCGGAAGGACTTGGCTTCAGCTTATGTGCTGCACCCTTACAATTATCCATCTGGTGTCCTTAAATTTTGGATGGGCAAAGACTAGTCCTAACGAGTACCTCTCGGCAAACTACTGACCGGAACCAAAGGATAAGTCGAGTGTCGGGCCAAGGGGTCGGAAACCGAAAGTGGGTGAGCACACACGAAGGCGGATAGCAGAGTACTTAGTATGAGGCTTCTAGAGGTGTAGGAGGGTATTCTGAGTCGATATTCTGATTGCCTAGTAACTACAACTACAGTGGGTTCATATATGTACAAATATTCAGTGTCTATAAAATACTAACTAGGAGAAGAGTGGGAAACAGTATTGACAAATAAGCTTGACTAGGAATGGGAAGGTTATGATTAGTTCGGAGGCCGTGAGATAACCGAGAGTGGAATTACGAGAAAAGGAAATAGTCCGAGGGTTACAAGTATATATAGACATATGTGAAACATAGAGTAGAACAGATCGTCATAATAAAAAGGGACATATCAGAGTTTAACCAGATAGTACGAGTATATTTTGACAGGGGTGTAAATGGAGTTTGATCACCACAAAGGCATACGTCAGCATTGGGAAACTGATGGTTTCTGTTGTGAGGACTTGAATGATGACTTGAATTGTCGATAGATGGCGATAACCTCAGGGACTGTCAGGTTGCAACACGGTTGTAACACCCCTCATTAATACCAGATTTGGTATTATTACATTTCACAGTCTATATAAGTCTGCTATATTCATGTACTTAGAATCCAGTTTCAATCTCGAACAAGTTTGACCCTTGAACAAGTTACTCCCCCATCCTGATCCAGTCTCTGCTCCTCTCGTCTATCTGCACACTCGATTCCTGGAACTCCCATGGGAACTCCGGAATCTACATCTTCCTGTATGCATTCTGTTAGCTTGAAATATGGACGCCCAAATGAGTGTACAAGGATGCAGCCCATAAGCTGAAGCCAAGTCCATCTCAGCCCGTGCCATACCTTTCTGGTAATTATTCTGATACCACCTTCCCTTGTACTAATAATCCCCAGAAACTCCCCCAGACTTATTACCCGGGGGCTCCATGGGACAATTCCTGGAAGCAAGTGTGGGTTTGGAATAATTACCAGAAACCTCTGTGGGACTATCCATGGAGCTTTGTTCATGAACTTAACAGTTCCCCTTTTACTTATATTATACTTTGATAGTCAATATAACCTAGTCATACCTAGAAGGTCAACATTCTTCATATATTGAATGGTCAGAACTTCTATGACTCTTGTTACGACCGGAATTCCTGCCAGACTCTGGGCACTAACTTATATGCACCTGCACCCTATACACACCAATTGTCAGTTTACCAGAACTCCCGCCAGACTCTGTATGTCAGACTTGTCTATGTTCGACCTTGTTATGTTGTGCATCAGTCACTGGAATACCCACTGGACTCCGTCCCTGTCTATGTCCGACCTCGTCCCATGCATCAGTCACTGGACCCCACTCGGAAAACCTGTCATCCCTCTAACAGAGCCCCATTCCCATTTTAGTCAAATGACCTGTCACGATTCGGACTCCACTCCCACTCCATTTCCCATTATGGTTTATGATTTGTCACGATTTGGACTCTGCTCTGTTCTGTCCCGTTCCTAACACCAAATTTGGTGTTTACTATTCTTGTTTTATGTTTTGCTAGTTTCGTTTCATTATTACTGGATTTGGTATGTCATTCATTCCACAGTCTATGTATATAGTCTGGCAGATGTTGTACATACAATCCAGTCAGAAAATCAGCTTAGATTCCCCCCAGTAATCTAATACATTTTTCCGCTCTAAACTCCTACTTGAATTACACTGCTCACGCTAGTCAGAGCCCATGGGCTCCGGCACATCTATCTCTCTTATCTATCTCGACTCATGACCTCTCGACCCACAACCTCCGACCTACATATGACCCCCCAACCCACAAACCCCACCTGGACTCCCTGGGATTCCCGTCCACCTGTCTGAAATTGGACAACACAATCTCACAAGGGCACAGCCTATAAGCTGAAGCCAAGTCCTACCAGATATTCCACAGGTTTCTCCAGAAACCTGCCATGCATGTACCCTAACAACTCTTCACACTTGTCCTTGTATGCTTAATCCATAAACCACTTCATACAACCTCTGGTCCTCAGCCTCCTCAATGGGGTTCTGTGTGGAGCATTTGTTAATTCAAATGTAGTGAGACATCTTGTCTGTGTGAGGACAATCAATCTTAAAATGTTCCAGGCTCCTGCAGATCCAACACACCTTAGGAGGTTTAACAATGCTCTTCTTGTCACTTTTCTTGAAGAAGAACTTCCTGTGTCCTTTGCCTTGTTTTGGGTTAATTATTCACATAGTGTTGCTGTCCATGGTTTCACTAGTGAGAACTCAGCTGCAATCAGTTGAATTATCCCTGGTTGAGGACTCCTCTGTAGTTTCAAGGTTGAGCTCCTCCTGTTCAGCAATCATGGCTCTGGATTTTGGAACTGATAATGTTCTCAATGTGTTTGGTTCCAAGCATTAATGAGGGCCTCCTGTAAATTATTGGCATAGGTCTGTAGCCATAATGTCATCAATGGATTGACTTGGTAACAAATAAAGCCATTCCATGGGTAGAGTCAGAATTAGACAATGTGTTTCTTCCTTCTGATCTTGATGGAAGCCATACAAGAAATGATACAGTTTAATCCTTTGCTGAATGTATTGGACCAGGGTTTTGCGATCATGACAAGGTTGACAAAATCTCATTTTGGAATCCCATTGTCAATGAGATCACTGGTGGTCACAGGACCATGGTGTATTGTCTAGAACTGAGATGGGATACAGGAGGTTACAGCGTATGGTAAGGAAAGAGAGAAAAAACTACCTAGGCTATATACATGCATGATGTGGTCATGTGCCAGAATAAAAGGAGTGGAACAAAGGAAACAAGAAACAAAGGGTGAACACATAACAAAGGAGTGAACACATAACAGGAACAATGAGTGAAAGCATAAGACTGGGGCACCAGGCTTACATTCTAAAACCAAGGATTCCCACCCCTAGATCTACATATATACATAAGCTTCTATACCAACAAGTAAATAGGGATCTCGTGAAAGTAGTGTGTCTAGCCATGTCTAGCTGAACTAGCTAGCCCTCTTAGATGGCTCTAGACAATATAGACGGCATATTTACTGATCTTCCCACTTTTCTTATGGGGCCAAATGATTTTGTGAAATGATATAAAGACTGGACTGAAAGGTGAGACCGTCGACATCCGACATTTCTCTCCCCGGTCTCTTCTGAATAACTTAGCAACTAAGTTGAAGGGTGTTCCAGCTCTTGTGTCTCAAAACAAACCAAGTAGTGTAGAATCAGTACAGGAGCACGCATCACATGTGTACCAGGAAGCTTTCCGAGCTGGATTATTGGTGACAGATGAACTGGATAAAGCTATAACGAGATGCAAAACGGAAGTGGAGGAGTTAGCTGAGGAGTGTCGCAGCAGAAATCGCAAGTTCCGGTTTGTTTGTTAGACGCGAATCATCTCACTTTCGTCTAATCTCTTCAACTCAGTGATATCGAATTTGATCTTGCGAAGGAGTAGGGACAGTGTCTTCACTCGTTGTCGACGTACGTAATGGTAAATGCGCCTACGCACTCATTGACAACATTACTTTAGGGAGGATAATGACAAGTTCAAACCAGCGGACGTTCTGAGAGTGTCAGAAATATTCAACGGTCACAATTCTTTGTTGATGGCTTATAATCAAGCAATATTGTACAAGGTCGTTTGATTTCTTTGTGCCGTGGCCACACTCTCTTCCATGCTGGCTTAATAGAGAAAATTTGCGTGGCAGTGTGTCATATACCTTCGTGTGTGAATATTTCTCTCAATGAGATGTTAAATCTAGCGAGACAAAAATGTCGGAATTTATGGATTAATCTTCTGTCGAGACGGAGAGTCGGTGGATGTTGTTATTAATGAGTGAATACCCATGTCCTTATTCCTTCGTCGGCTTTCACCCTGAGTAATTCAGTCAATTTTTCACCATTGTACCGAAGTACGAAACATTAGGCCCAGAAGTCAGCGATTCTCTCATGAAAACATATATGTCACTCATTGTTTCATAGACCCAAAACTTAATACGACAAAGACAAGAATATGTACAACAGGGTAGCCTGGAGGGGTAGTAAAATCCTGTATATCCGAATCGCACAATCTGCTTAATAAAACGAGACTTAAGGGTGCCAGTCTTTCTTTATCTCCTGCATGTGACATCATCACCTACAAGTCGCTGGAAGGCCGCTTCTTGAAAAGGCCATGGCTTAACTGCATGGCAACTATGCGGCACTGAGTAGTGGATTACATTCCAAGCTTTGGAAGATGTGACGGGGTACACTTTTCACCACCCTCTTCACCAACAGAATGGCTCGTGAAAATGCTGAAGCAAAGCGAAAGCGTCGTCTTCACGAATGTGAATATTCGTAATATTCCCCGGTTGATGTCACATGCTGAAGATTCTGTTTAGGATATCTTCGATACAGATGAATTCTGGCACAATGATCTGATGCGCGCTACCAAAGCCAGGCTTTTCGGTTGTTTACCTAAACTCATTCGCAGGCAAAAGGCGCCGCTACCAGGAGCCAAAGTTAGCGTCAGGTTTACTCTTAAGGCCATTGATGCTCCATATGGTTGTTCAAGGGTCCCATTCAGCAATTTATTATTCTTCCACAGCCTAACTGAGCTATCGAGGAATCGAGTGTTAGCAGGGACTTGATATTCTCAACCTGGACACTTACGGCGGTATTCTGGGTACACCCTTTCTGTTCCAACATCATGTCATGTTCGGGCTCAAACGTACGTATGTTATTATTGGTTCATTGTCGCCACTTCACTAGAGGGCGAAGTTGTACGTGTTGTTCCATGTGCAAAAGTACTGGGTCACATTGTCGCCGTCGGAAGAATTTGGATGTATCACACATGACGTCGGCTCGCTGAACGATCGGAAGGTCCCTATCAGCAGGGGTTCGTTGGCTGTGCTTCTCGGCGTGGTGGGATCTATGGTGAATAATGCTGTGGACACGGTGTTCGAATTACTATGGCTGTTCTAGCACCACACACTAGCCCCGTAATTCCAGGACGATGTGGCGTGTATTTGACAATGCCAACCAAATCGTTCGTGATCATACAGATCTTCATACGACAGCCTTAGACTGCTCATCTGGACATGCGCCTATGACTATGGTCGCTAATGCTTGCTTGTCCGGTGCAGATAGGATTCTAAGACCGGGAGCCGATCTTAATTCTGTAAGGGACCTTCTTGCGATCATTGAATTCTTGAAACGTTTGGCCTTAGTCAAATAAACCATCAGACGTTCCCAGCGTCTCGCAGATAAATTTGGACGAATTTGCTGTGGAGATTCTGCAGCCGACGCTGTCAAATCGGGGTGTTAGTGGTACACAACCTCGAAAATGAAAAAAAAAAAAAAAAAATTTAACCGTTCAATAAACTATTTACCGTATCCTCAACTACATCGCCTATTCCTGACAAGAATCGCAAGACCTTCTAGCCTATGCTGCCCCAGGGATCATCACCAGTAGCAGGCCCTCCATGAATAGAAAGCGATCCTGCTGGTAACCACCGGCGACAGGTATAAAGCTTCCCATAGATAACGCTCCTACCGCCAGTGGCGGGCGGGTCCATTTATTATGCGTTCGTCCTCATGCGACGAACAAAGTTGGCACGAGTAGGAAGCGCTCGTAGTTAATATCAGTGAAATGTGCCAATCGCTTAATTACTCGTAATCCTATCAGCGAAGCGTGCCAATTGACTAATCACTACAAGTGATGGCACCGTAGCTCTTAGCATATAAAATCCAGCTTGAGAATTGACCCAAAGTAGAGTCCCTTGTCTGAACATGGCAGACAATCCCACTGTTGTTAAGCCTCAAGAATCCAAGAAACGCCGTCAGAGAAAGAAAAAGGCCGACAAAGGCCCAGGATTAACTCAAAGCAACGCCCATCTCTTTAAACAGGAGCCATCCCGCGCCGGGATTCTCGTTACTGATAAGTTCTCCCAGGCAATTGCGAGATGCAAAGCCAGGGTTGAAGACATCGCCGCAGAATGTCGCAGTATCAACCGCAAGTTCCGGTAAGAGTATTTGTACTGTCCAAGATGGGCGGTCTTCATTGACAGTCACCTCTAGCGACCCGGAATTCGACTTGGAAGGCAATAAAAATCTCTGTCTTCATTCTCTAGTGCTGTGAGTTCGACTTTGGCTGTTTAACAAGAATATTTTGCCGAACAATAACTCGTCACACACCTTAGAGATGATGAAGAGCAAGAGACATTTTCTCCCGCTGACGTGTTGAGGGTTTCACAAATATTCGACAATCCACAATTCATCGTAGATGAGGCAGAGTCGAGTGATATAGCTCAGGGCCAATTGGGAGATTGTTGGCTCCTCTCAGCGGTGGCCATGTTGACCTCCTTGCCGGGTTTAGCGGAGAAGATCTGTGTCGCTGTGAGTGAAGCAGTCAATTCTGGTGACAATTTCCACTGAGTATTCGGATCTTTTAGAGAGACGAAAAGGTAATGATAGATTATCCTGTCGCCTCCTCCATTAACAATCGAATTCTTTTAGGTCGGAATTTACGGATTCATTTTCTGTCGCGATGGCGAGTGGGTGGATATCATTATTGATGAGTGCGTACTTTCTCCTGTCAGTATCTTTGCAGTCTTTGTTACGCGAGTTGTCTATTAGCCAATTATGTACCACGGTTGCCAAGTACGAGACCCTTTCTGGTGCAGTGAGTAATTATCTCATACCACATGACGAATTATTCACTTTCCTCTTTCAGGAGAAAAACCTCTATCATCATAATAAAGACCTTTTCGAGAAAGTTGCTCGGAAAGGAAGCAAAACTTTATTATTTTCTCATTCCGTTCAAGAAAATGAAACCTGGGTGTAAGTCCTATAATTTTACTGCTGAACAGGTATTGACTGTTGCTCAGTCCACTCCTGGAGAAGGCCTATGCCAAGTTTCACGGCGATTATGCGTCACTTTCTGGCGGATATGCCTGCGAGGCTCTCGAGGACTTGACTGGGTTCGTGTTATTTATTATACACCGCATTCATTAATTTTAATTCTATTACTGTGGCCCAGGGGTGTCTCTGAGACTTTGTACACCAACGTGAATACGATCTATTTCTTTCAGGCGTGCACATTTTTATTTCTTTGAACTTAAGGACATTCTCGATCCAGACGAGTTCTGGAATACCAACCTCACTCGCGGCACGAAAGACAGGCTTTTTGGCTGTTATCTGTATATCCCCTACGGAGAGCGAGGGGCGGACGGTGACACAACTGACGGTGAATCCCCAAGCTTCATATCGAGACACTTAAGATTCAATGTCGGAAATAGGCCTCCAGAGCGGTCACGCATATAGCATCCTCGGTGCCGTTGAACACAACGGCAAAAGATTTGTCAAAGTCCGTAACCCTTGGGGCTGCGGTGAATGGAAAGGTCGGTGGAGCGATGGTAGCAAAGAATGGACCAAGGAATGGACCCCCGTTTTGGATTTACTACACCATCAATTCGGAGACGATGGCGCGTTTATCATGGAATACGGAGATTTCCTGAATACTTGGCAGTTCCTCGAGCGAGTTCAGCTGTTCGACGACAGTTGGATACAATCATCACACTGGCTTAACGTCAAGGCGCGGCCCTTCCCTTCCTTGTGGCAATATGGGGATGTGTCGTGTACGTCCCAAATTAATGATTGAACTTAAATTTTACTGTGTATTAACATTTTTCAGTTACTTTTACTATCGATGGGAGCTCCCCAGCCATGATCGTGCTCTCGCAAGCAGATACCCGTTTTTGGAATGCTCTCAAAGGACTGTATGAGTGGTCCTTTGATTTTATATTATACAAAAGAGGCCAGGAGAAGATCATCGCTCGTTCTCGTGTCGCTCCAAACACCCGGAGTGTCTCCGTCAGCAGAGATCTGGAAGCGGGCGAGTATTTCGTCCATGTACGTATCTTTTTCACCACTCATCATCAACGGCTTGACGATGGGCGGATAGGTGAGGTTAGACCGTACGCAAATCCACGATGATGTGAGTTTTGTTTACTAGATTCTTCGCTTACTTTACCTATGGTTGCCAAGGACTACATCAAAGAGAATTCCCAGAACTGGCCGGGTAAAAAACTCATACGAATTAAATCGGAATACGCGAAGAGCCAAAGCATGGCCGCCAATTACAATAGGTATGTTGTTTCCTTTTTTTAATTGTGACATCCTTCTATGTCTGATATTAACACATTCTATAGTAGTTTCTCAAAAAACATGGTCGTTCCTGAAGAATTATTTACAAAGGGAAATCTCTTGCAGCTCGAAATGGGAAGCTATCAAGAGGTTGTATCAAAACGTCAATCACGCAATGCTATAGTCTTTCCTACACCTAGACCCCGCACAGCCGATGGAGAAGAGAGCAAAGATGATGACAAGAGAGGTACTTCTAATGAGAAGGCCCCCCCTGCTAACAAATATGCCAAAACGGGATCGGGAGTTAAATCTGGCGACAGACCTGCCAGAGGATACAAAAAGGAGAAAATATCTGTGGACGAGGATAACAATAAGGATGATAATCGGGAAACAAAGAAAGAGAGCGCTGAGGAAGAGAAAAATGGAAGTGGAAATGGAGGGGAGGGGAAGAAGTTCAAGAAACAGGAACAGGAAGAAGCAAAACATGGGGATAAGGAACAGGAGAAAAAGGACCAGGAAACAGAGGAAGAGGAAGAGGAAGACGACGTCGACCTCTCCAGATCTGACATTCATCCTCACATTGCCTGCAACGGTTGTAAGATGCGCCACATCGTGGGCATAAGATGGAAATGTGCCGATTGCGAAGGTTACAACCTCTGCGAAGATTGTTATTCCAAAAACGTAAGGACGGACAACCACAAGACCAGTCACCGCATGATTCGATTGGAGACGCGTGATTGTGAGCAGCTTTTCCATTCCCATTCACGAGTTTTTATTGACTTGGATATTTCAGCCAGCGAAGAAGACCTTTCTCGTGTTTGCGATGGCTGTGCAGTGTATCCCATCGTCGGCCTGTTGTGGAGGTGTCTTCTGTGCAGCGAATTCGACCTTTGCGATGCATGTTATTCGAAGGGCGTGCATCCTGCTGAACACCCCATGGTTAAGGCAGAAAATCAAGGTGACGTTGCGGTTTTGGCTGACGAAGTACGTAATACAATAAATCTCTTCCTCTACTGCATCTCTAACCATATGCTTTCTTGTTATGTTTAGGCGGATGAAGATGAAAGTAATAACAACAATGTCCTGCTTGGTTTACGCGTTTTCACGAAGTCTCATGCCAAAGTCAATATTAGCGGGCAATTGAGGCACGGAAACATGCTTTCATGGGTAAAGCAGGTGTGATCCCTCGGTCTTAAACCATTGCTAACCAACTTGAGATTCGAAAAAGGGCGAGTTGAATCGGGGAGGAGACCTTACTGTAGCTTGAATGTGTCTTGAATGGAAAATATATTTCATTGTTATGTTAGACCCCCTTGGTCTTCTTTCACATATAAGCTGCGAGAATCTTGCATCTTCACCTCAATCCGCTACACTAAACAATGTACGAGAGTGAGACTACTCATAGGGTTACATTTGTCGGCTGATAAGAAATCGGGGGTTGACAGCCGAGAATGTCACGGTAAGACATAAATTTATGTAGGAATTATAATTAAGGGGTTATTTTGCGTTGCAAGGAACAAGTCAGAGTCGGTTGACAGGGCAACTAACCGTGATATATTCGAGCCGGTCGATATACAACAGAGTCTTGGAGGATCGAGTATTATGAAGTATGCTGCGTTGCATCATCCTGACTTGTACCAAACGTTCCACCATAAAAAACTGTATCACATTCCGTCGTGCGGCAATCCTGTCATTAATATTCAAGTTGTCCGCATGTTCCTTCCCACTTTTCGTGTCGCCAACTTCTTCCTCGCAATCGAAAATTATAAAAAATTTGGTGTGAATTTAATGTGGAAAGATGCTGAATGCCGATTGTGGGCAGTGGGGAGTATTTAAAGTTGGGGCAGTAGCATTATGTTCCGCCGTGTCGCGCTCAGGCTGTCTTTCATTTGGATTCCGGATAGACAGCACCCCCCTTCCTTTCCTTTCCTTTCCCAGTTTGTTACGCTAGTAGTCTGGTATACCGTTCCCCACCTTAGTCGGCACAATATCCGTGGTCCGAATCTGCTTGGTCACGGTAACACAGAGTCTAATACAGACTCGAAATTATAAAATGACATACGTGAGTGTTAGCTGTAAATGAGTAGCATTTAAATTCACAGAAAAATTATTGAGGGGCAAGTTTATCGTAGAGGGAATCAAACATGGGGATGGGGGAATCATTTTCCCTATAGGTTGACCTGACGCGCGTCCAGTTATCTGCTGTCTTGTGTCTCAGCGCGATACTTTTATGAAATATCGTGTTCAATATAACAGCATCGACATCGCCCGAACACTTCAACTTGAGTCCATCTCTCACACAACACAGATTAAATCTATGCAGGTAAAAAAGGATAATCAAAAGAATGACGTGTAAAGATCGACTAGGACATCAACAGCATAAAAAACAAACAGTAACCGGGTAATATAAAAAAAGAGCGCCAGCGCGTCCATCTCTAATCAGATATAACCTCCTGCGTGCGAGTCCATCGTAGATCGAAGCTCTCGAGTCCGTCCATCCATCCATCCTACCTCCCTCGCGCTGGCCGGCCGCTCCCCACCGTGAACAAGTCCGCCCTGTCCGTCCGTCCGCCTCCAAGCAAATGTTCTCGACACGCTGATCAGTTCTCACCACACCACACCGGCCAAGAGACCCAACCCAAGACCAAGACCCAGCCCCAGGCTCCCCTTCCCTTTTCCAGCTGCACCATTGCCATTCTTCGCCCCCACAGCCGTCGTGGACGGCACCGGCACCCCCGTCGGCGTCGTCGTTATCGATGCATAAGGCGGTGGGAGACCATTATATTGCGCGCGGATGATGGACGCGGCGAGTTCGGCGAGGCCGTACGTTGGGGCTTGGAGCTGTGGGTGGGGGCGGATGGTTAATGGTTATTGGTCATTTGAAGGTGGGGGGTGGGGGGTGAGAAATGGGATGGGATGGGA
The DNA here is from genome assembly GCA_015178975.1 of Hysterangium stoloniferum. Classification (NCBI taxonomy): domain Eukaryota; kingdom Fungi; phylum Basidiomycota; class Agaricomycetes; order Hysterangiales; family Hysterangiaceae; genus Hysterangium; species Hysterangium stoloniferum. Next base: position 268,010 of record WHVD01000030.1, on the reverse strand, counting down.
TGGGATGGACGTACATGTGCAGCGAATTGGATCGGGTATACGGAGGCGTCGACAACGCGGACATTTGCTGAGAAGATCAAGTGAGTGTGTGGTTTGTGAGGAGGAGGAGAGGACATACCAGTTCCGTAGACTTTGAGGTTAGGATCAACAACGCCGCCTTGGGAGAGGGGCAACATCGCACAGGTACACGATGGATGAAATCTAGAAAAAGCGGCAAAAAACCGAAAGACAAGGAGGCAGTCAGTCAATCAATCCAATAGGAACCCCCCCGAACAACACGACAGTGGGTGGTGATACAACACAAAAAGGAAGAAAACACGCACTCAGTTCCCACCGTCCCAGGGATCCACGCATCCCAATCCGCATCCGACACCACACTCGCGCCGGGCGATACCTCGGAGAGAATACTGGCGTTGAGAGGCTGCGTCTGCCCGAGTTTGCGCGCGAGCTTGAGGCCTTCGCGCAGGGTGAGGGCGTCTGTTATGTCACGATGGACACGCAAGATTGAGACATGACATGGGCGGGGAAGTGGGAGGAAGAGGCATGTCGGATCGGAAAAAGGAAGGAGGAGCCATACATAAAAGATCAGGAATCAGGAGTCAGAGAACGCGGAGTGGAAAAAGAAGTTCTGGGTGTGACTGACCGGCAGGATGAGAGAAGTACTGTGGATCAATTACGGGGTAATCGAATGGATCGGAGGTGTTGATGTAGATACGGCCATGACTGTACATGTGCGCACGCGCGTAGTGGGATATGGGAATACACAATCAATATACCAGAATGCCACGAGAGGCTTGGCACAGACCGACGTACCTGAACGGATGTTGAAGGGCAGCTTGGATAGCGATGGAATTATCACCACCATTTGCTGTCCCCGTTAGCGATAACAAAAGTTCAACCTGTACAACACCAACGTAATACAATCAGCCAGCCATCCCGCCATAAAAAGAAGAGAAGAAAAAAGAATAAAAGAAACGCGATTACAACCACAAACGAAGAGAGAGAGACCACAACCAACCTGCCCAACTTGCGACGTCATAAACTTCTCCGCCGTAGTCGCATAAATAGCCTTATATCCCTCCAAGACGGTAGTATCCTGGGAGGGCACGAGCGTCCCCACATTCGCACTCAAATTCGCAAGGATCTCCTGCTCAAACTGCGCGGGAAAGTCGAGCCCGAAGAGGTCCGTGCTGTTCGCGTATGCGATGGCCGAGTTGATGAAGGAGAGGAACGGCGTCGAGACCCCGCCGCTCGTCTGTGAGCTGCCTTTGATGGACGCGGCAGTCTCGGCGGTGGTTTTAAAGACGACTTGGCTGCTCTGTGAGTTGTAGTGTGTAGTTAGTGGGAGAGTGAGAGTGATTTGAGAAGAGAGGTAAAGATGACGGATGTATAGATGGAGGAAGGTGACTTACGACGTGATCTTGGAGATGCTGCCCGACTCCTGGAAGAGCATAATCTATATAACAAACCACCCATAAGAAACTGGACGACGGAGGGGGGGACCCATGACTGAAACAATGTACGCACTAACAGAAACACCCGCAGCATTCAAAACATCCGCAGGCCCAATGCCACTGTGCATCAACAAGTGGGGGGTCCCAATCGCGCCGCCGGACAAAATGGCCTCCTTCCGCACGCCCACGGTAGCCCGCTGCTGACCACGGGCAGAGGACCACTCGACGGCGGTCACATTGAGACCGCTGCTCGACGTGTCGCTGGAGAATATCAAGCGGGTGGCTGTAGCGTTGGGGAGGATGGCGAGGTTCGCGCGGAAAGGGAGGGGGTCGATGTACGCGGAGCGGGAGTAGGAGCGGGTCCAGTTGGCGGGGTTGATGGATGAGGTGGCGATGAAGCCTCCCCAGCCGGCGCCGCCGTTGGGATCGGGAGAGCTGTCGATGCCTGAAGCGGAAGTCATGGTGAGGGAGATGGAAGATGGGCGGGTGGAATTTGTGGGACTAACCTATCCATTCGAGGGTAGCTGTCCAGTTGCCGACAACGGGTAAGATGCTGTAGGTTTTCTGTTAAGTGAAGTAAAAGGAAGTGATGGGGTGAATTGGTACGCACTATCCAGGGTATGAGTAGTGTAAAGGTCCCGAGGTCCCATGGGACGCGAGGTTGTATTGAATTCCGCCTTGTTGCTGAATGTCTGAGGAAGGAGGCGTAAATGTCTCTGACTGTTCGCGATGTTTAATGATGTGATATAGCCCTTTCATGAGGAAGAACGACTACACAGACCTTCTTCATCGCGGCGAAAAGGCTCTCCCAGGTCCATGCAGTTGAGCCCGTCTGATTCTGGTTGAGACCTGCTATGGTATCGACTTCCAGCTGGCTGGGTCGGACAAGGTACATTCCATTGACAGCGGACGAGCCGCCGAGAACTTTTCCTCGCGCCCATGGAAGCTGGCGATTTTGGAGATTTGGCTGAGGGACAGTTTGGTAGTTCCAGTCATATGATGTTCCGAGAAGAGACGAGTAGTACGCGTTGCCGGGAATATCTAACGAGTTTTTTTATTTTTTTATTTTTAAAATTGGACTGAGAAGAAAAGGTTGGTGGACTAGACGTTCCTTAAAACTCACCAATGGAGGTCCTTACTGCATCTCCGGTATCACCTGCTTCAAGGACAAGAACGGTGGTGTTTCCATCCTCTGAAAGCCTTGATGCCAGGACGAGCCCGGCGAGACCACCGCCTGAGATCACAAAGTCATAAGCAGGAGCCAACTGGTCTGGGGTGATGATGTTGGCTGAGGCATGAAAAACGAAGCCTGCAAGGGCAAGACAAGCAACAGCTAGCATTAGTATAAGGGGGTAATATTGAACAAGTTTTGTTGATTAAAAGCGCACCATGGGCTTATATACTGGCTGGGTTATTAAATGGCTTTCCTTAATCGACGGCTCCGATTTTCATATTGCCGGCAGTCGGCAAGCACAACTAACCCTCGGAGTTTCATGTGGATTGGCTTGGACAATTCTTGGCCAAAATAGTCATGAAATAAGACATGTTTCTAGTATAAAATGATAAGTAAATCGATGGATAATGGGACAATGAGTTTCGTTGCCCCCGTCGTCAAATCGGACACGGGGATATCGCATTCCGAACTTGGCCAGTCACTACTACCCATTCTTTCATTTAACAGTTTCGTCAATACTGTCTCCGATCATCTACCGCCCACATGGCAACCTGGGATACCATCTCCCGGAAGGAAGTTACGTGAATAACCTCAAGCTGGCTCAAATAAATATGCCATATTCTGATGATATCTCTCTTGAGCATTTATTGAGGGTCGACTGTCAGTTATATATCTATAGGCGCCACCAAAAGAAAAGAAACAGACGTCCACAACAGAAGCGCCGTCATAGCCCCTCATATTTATATTCATAATGTGACAAGTAACATGTTACGCGTTCATGCATGATCTTAATAATATCCACATTGTCACTGTGTGCGCAGCTCTCCAGCGCTCATCAGTAAACATAAGAACAAACCCTGCGCTTCCTTTTGACTGCAACATCTTTCCCAAACAACGATGTACCGAGGGATCAACTCTCTCCTTTATCTGAGCTGCTTGCTCTTACCAGCATTCTCCGCACCATCCGTGGATAGTGCATTGGAATTGGGATGGGACAGGCTGCAGTCTCATGCTCAAACTGTCCTATCAGGCGCAGGCGCAGACGCGTGGGCCGCCGAAGATGGTCGCGAGTTCGTGAAGCAAGAGGGTGTTACATGTGAGCGGAACATCCCACATTTTGCGCAATGCGCGGGTTGTGTTAAACGAGTCACAATTATTGATTAGACTTGCGAACAACCCACCCGTCGTTCGCCGACAGCTATCAACTGCGGACGCAGCCTAACGCATCCAGTCTGTGCGATAGTACAGTTAAGCAGCAGTCCGGGTATCTGGACATTAACCATAAGGATCATCATCTCTTCTACTGGTATGTCATATATATAGGCTGAGCTTTGTTAAACCACGCATTTTACATGTCCCCCGACTTTTGTGTAGGTTCTTCGAGAGCAGGAATTCGCCTGAGACGGCGCCTCTCATTCTTTGGTTGAATGGTTAGATTGTGGATTTCCGTACTAAATACAAGTGGTCAATTTACTGACATAAAAGCATATAGGCGGCCCTGGATGCAGCTCCAGCACCGGTCTCCTATTTGAGCTTGGTCCTTGCAGGGTTACCGACGGCGGTGCGAGTACCGTCCCCAACCCCCACAGCTGGAATGAATATGCGAATGTAAGCATGCGGCCCTCCTTACCTTTTGAACGTAATATTTTACAGTATCTGCTTATGATTAGATCATTTTCTTGGACCAACCCATTGGTGTGGGCTACAGCTACTCCTCCGACGGATCTACTATCAGTGACACCCCCGTTGCTGCACAAGACGTTTGGGCTTTCCTTGAGCTGTTTATGAAGCAGTTCCCTCAGGTTAGGAATTTCCATTTAATATAGTCATTATTATAGACGTCTCTAATTGTTTGTTTATTCTAGTATTCCAAACTTCCATTCCATCTCGCCGCAGAGTCCTATGGTGAATTATATGCAGCCCATTTTTTATTTATTATTTCATGCTCATAAAATGTTAGGCGGAATCTACGGTCCCAACATCGCATTTGTCATTAACAAGAAGAATGAGGAACTCTCACTAGCTCCTGTTCCGGACTTGGTGCATATTAACCTTGTGTCAGTGGTCCTAGCAAACGGCCTAACTGATCCCTACACTCAATTCGGCGCCATTCCGGAGTACGCGTGCAACGGTATGGGTCCTTTTTCGCTTTCATCGTCATTTCACATCATAATAATGATAATGAACCCGTTTATGAAGGACCCTACGCGCTCTACGATGATCCCCAAGGACCCGAGTGTACTTCGTTATTTAGTAAAGCCTCGACTTGCCAAACTCTCGTTAAGGCTTGTTACAACTTCAATTCGAAGTGGGTTTGGTAAGCGGATACGATGGTTTGTCTGTACAGCCTGCATCTGTCTCTAATTATCTTTCCAGCGTGCCAGCTCAACTATACTGCAACAGCCAAATGTTCACACCCATCCAAACCCTAGGTCTCAACCCGTATGACGTCAGGCGTACGTGCGACCCGCAGAAAGATGGCCAGTTGTGCTACAAGGAGATGTCCTGGATTGACGTATATCTTAACAAGCCGGAGGTTAAAAAGGCCCTTGGTGCACCTGAGGACTTGACGTTCCAGAGTATGTATCCTGTAATGTTAACACTTGGTTTATTGTGTCTGACCTTCTCTCTCTGTTGGTTTGCAGGCTGTAATATGGAAGTAAACCTCGCGTTTACTCTGCAGGGCGATTCCGTGCACAATGCGGCTGAATTGCTCGTTCCGCTTTTGAACAAGGGGGTTAGACTGTTGGTGTATGCCGGCAAAGCTGGTATGTCATATGTTACCGTCTTTTGAAAAATGAAAGGAACAAGATGCTCAAAAGTTTCCTCAATCTAGATTTCATGTGCAATTTCATCGTAATTTTTATTTATTTAGAATCTGTGTATAATTTCTGAAATATGCTGTTTAGGGAAACGAGGCATGGGTACACAACCTCGATGGTCACCCCTTCGCAGAAGCCTTCAAGAAAACGCAGACCAGCAAATGGGTTACACTCAGCAGCGGGACGGAGGCAGGTGATGTCCGCTCCGTCGGCACCAACTATACCTTTGTAGCAGTGAACGAGGCTGGGTATGTGGTTGTCTGGTGTTTTTGCTTGCCCAGGATTTGACTTGTGTCCCCACCTCTGCTTATTTTAGACATATGGTGCCCTTTGATCAACCTGAGGCTGCGGCTGATCTTATTGCGAGGTGGATCAATAGTATCCCGTTGACGTGGGCTAACAGTACTGTGGTGTAATGGATGAAATTAAAGGAAGGAATTTTCTCGGAGAGCTTGTGCGTTGGAGCGGACGTTTGCGAACGTTTGCATTAGATAGCTGTGTGTACTACTATGTTACTTCAATAAAAGAGTTTTTCCACTTACTTGTCTAGCTTTCTAATACTGCAGGATGCCACACAGACTGGTGGTAACAAGTTGTTCTCGAACTACTGAGTTCATCTCACATTAATAGCAAATATATTTGATTCTATTGTGACGGTAGATGATGAACCTCATCAAGAGAACCATAAGCATTATTCCAGAGGTAGGGAAAAACTTATGCGTTCTACCATAAGCCAGCAACCATTTGAGAGTCGATGGATTTTGGTGGTATTACCCGCAGTAAGTAGCCCAAGCTAGAATTCCATTCACTGCATAAATGGTATCGGCCTTGAAAACACCTGAATCGTCACCTTGAGCGTAGAGAGGTCGCATCACGATTTGTATGAGCCGTAAGCCAGTTTCACAGGCTCGAATCAAGTGGCACGCCACCAGAACGAATTGGGGCTCACTTGCAGTGGGGTGTTTTCGTAGTCAATGATATATCGTTATGTACATATCCGCCGTGACTTCATTGGCACTCCACTGGCAGGTCACCTTTGGCCATGTGGTCGATGCCATATTCCAGTTCTTCATCTGCTTCCGAATAGGGACCGCTCTGTTGCTCCATCATGTAAAACAGCAACCCTTGGGAGTGAGCACAAAGGTCCCGGTTTGACGACCACAGAAAAATTTGGAAGGTGTTGGGAGATTTTCATGAACACCGTGAAAACGGAATATTGTATCTTTCGTTGAGCCTTGGGAGTTCGATACCAGGTCTGTCGCCGACCTCGGATGGCCGTGAAATAGGGTGCGCGCTATTCACGGATATCGCATCATCTAATGTTTGTGTGATGATGGAGGTATTGTGTATGTAGTTTGTATCTCTGATGCCGTCCGAATGCCTCTTTGAGCCAGTCCGTATATTAGGAAACACGTTCTCAGTGTAATACTAGAAACCCGCCATCCAGATCGGAGAACGCCACGTCCCTCTTGCCAGTGTGTGAGACGAAATGTATCTCTTTAACTGGTTCGTCCCGATAGATAGTCTAGCCAAGTTTTCAGCGAAGAAAACTCCATCGCTTGATCTGAAGGGGCAGACGTCCGTTCATGTAAATTTAATTGCATCCAGGGGGCAGCTGCATGGACAAAAATAACGACATCCTACAGCCCCCAAAACATGGGTCAGTCTTGATGAGGGCCGCCGCTATTTGAAAGTAAATGGTAATTAATTTACGTGATCAAGCCACCTGTGGATGTCGCTCTCTTTGGCCAATTGCAAATTTGGAGCCTGAAAAAGGATCTCTAAGAAGAATGTAAGCACTACAATTTACATTGATGCATAGATTGAGCGCAACGACCTTTGACCGTGAGTTGGAAACGGATATCGGTAGCAATATCAAGGAAAATCACCCAGGCGTGCCATCCCATCAGCTCCCAGCAGATGCCGTGTTTCTCATTGTTTGAGCACTAATGGCCATGAGACATATAATATTTTCTTCATCCACTACATCAGACGTCTTCTGTATATTTTAGTGTATGTGTCCATGGCTATTGTGGGTTTGTGGTGAAACAGCGTAAGTCTTATACTCTCGGCAGTCCCATTTTGGCATGGCCGAATAGCTCAGTTGGTTAGAGCGTCGAGCTAATATCTGATTATGTCAGTTGTGACTCGAAGGTCTTGGGTTCGACCCCCACTTTGGCCATTTGTTTTTGTGACCCTCCCTGGTCACATTTTGTAGGCTCATGGTTTTTTTGTGATAATCCTCAACAGGTGCATCATAGGATGTGACCCTGTGATCCTCTGGGACCTGGTGATGAGTACTATCTATTATTCCCATATATGTATGTATATGATGTCAGGTAGAGTCCTTTTTTATTGCACCTTTGTCCCAATTTCCCAACTTTAAAAGAATACCTCGACCTCAAACAACAGTTCCTCCTTCCCCACCACCTCGAACAGAAACTGTCAAGCGCGTGGAGGAGACCTCATCGTCCACGTACCCTACACGGACAGACTCCATTTCAAAAGCTACACCCTGGTCCTCTAATACTTGGGGGGCTCCCTCAGGAACATGGAGTGAAACCCCACCACCTTCTTGTAGTATTTTCCCTTCTACTGAAGAGGAGATCAAAAAGAAATGGCAGTCCGAGGCTTTCTCTGCACAGGTCCAGGAGGAATTGAAAATGCTTAAACGGAAGAGGAGAGAGAGTACTTAGAAGGACAGCGGAGGATGGGGGCTAGGGATAATGTCCCTTCAAAGCAGACATGGCAGGAATGGAGGAGAATGGAAGGACACAACAATCCTTCAACCATCGCTCCCCCTCCAGGTCATAAATGGACAGATTTCGTGGAAACAGATTGCAGCGATGGGGGCACACCATGCGTTCGGAGTGTGGGACAGAAAAGTAGGAAAGGAAAAGATGGGGTCACCTTCTACGATTGGGACAAAATACAAAGGATCAAACTACAAAGCATTGCATTGCAACGTGGGGACAGAGTTGCACTACCTCCCAGACCCCCTTCACAACGTGGACCTCAGGAATGGACCTACCGGATGGGGCCCAGTGATCTTTCATCTGATTTGGAGGATGACCAATTGCGCTAACCGGCCTACGACAGCAAGTACCTCAGTGCTGACTGCCATGAAGGTTTCCTACTCCCTGACAACATTCACTTCTTCACGAGTGATCCTAACCAATGATGAAAGCTGCCGACTTCCATCAGAGTTTGGAGGGGGTATCGTCCAGCCGACTCTGCGATGCCATCCAGCTCCACTCACCTCCCCCCCACCTCTGCCCATCTTTCTGTACCCCCACTACAGCACTTTACACCCTTTTCAGAGTTGCCAGGAGGTCTTGTACCATCCACCAACCTGCCTTCTCTCCCCCCTATACCATTGACCCTCCCCCAGCTGACCCCATTCACAGCCGCCCTCTCCCTTCCATTCTCAGGATATGGCTGGCCCCTCTCGTCCCTTCCAGTCAAGTTGGATGTGTGTGTCCATTAATTACCCCTCCGACATCTTCACTGTGGGATGCACATTAATGCGACTGGGACCAACCCTGCGGCACCCCCTTCTTAAAGGGCATATTCAGGGGTATAGCGGGTCTCTCACGTTGTCGGACCGCATGAGTGCATTTTACTTATGCGTCAACGACCCTAAGGAACAGCTGCGTTTGGCGGAGGATATCAAACGGGTGGAACTCTCCATGTTTCGGTCCTTGCTTGTCAACTCCTCTTGTGTTCTTCCTGAACACACACCAATCCACTCAGCCGTGGACCTTGTCGACTTGTTGGAGCAACTGTTGTCGGATTCTGACACCTCGAGAGGAGTCCCCCCTGGGGGAGACATGAGCTCCACACCACTTCCCACTCCTACCCTGCCATCATTACACCCTCGGCCCCCTCTCATTGCCTGCATTACTGATGCTTCCGCTGATCGTGTTCGCACCATAATTTGAATGCACCAGAAGGCCTACGGTCATTGGGTCTCACCGATCCAAAAGCTGGACGGGTTGACATCCGCCAATGATGCTTCAAAGTGGGAGGACATTGCTCTTTCCTTTCATGCCAAGCATCTCACCTGGGGCAATGCTATCCTACACCTTGGGGGTTCATCACAGGATGCATGGGGAGGAGTTCCAAGCGTCCTTCGACATCTTCTTTGATATAGCTCTTCGACCTGGGGGGCACTGTGAGAGGTATGGCGAAATACACTCAGGAAATATAGTCAGATGAGCTCTTACTAGATTCCCTTTATTATTTCTGTTTTCTCTCTATTCTATTATTCTATAATTAGCTCAACGACCTATGTATGCGGTACATCGACTCTTGTGGGCGCATACACGCCAGACTTATATATTCTAGCACCCGTAGTTAGAACTCAGACACTTTTACACTGCAACCACGACTTACCCAGACACCTGTTAGTGTCCTGTAAGTTGTGATTGGTGTATCATCTCGACCATCACAGACGGGCTTTAGCTATCTACTCAATCAGAGTTTCAAACTGTACCAGTCGAAACTCAATCCTTATCTCAACCTGTGCAGACTACATCCACGCTACTCTATTATTCAACTCTCTAGTTACTCTACTTTATACTCGAGCAGTCGTCCAGCATTGCACTTAACAGTCAATTCTACTTATTCATTCTAGCTCTCTACTTTACTCTACATAGCTACTTCTCTCTACCATATTGAACTAAGTAGTCAATACGCGTCCAGTCTGTATTAGACTTAGTGTTACGACTGGACAAATCCCGCCGGACTCTGGGCACTAACTCGTACGCCCCCACACGCTACAAGCACCAATCGTCTGTTTATAGGATTTCCCGCCCGGACTCTGTTACGTCAAGACTCGTTACGTTCGACCTCATTAAGACACATATCAGTCACCGGACTTCCCCCGGACCCCGTCTCTGTCTATGTCCGTCTTCATCCCACGCATCAGTCACCGGACCCACTTAGAATCCCGTCACCGCTCTAATCGAGCCCCATTCCCGTTTTAGTCAAATGACCTGTCACGATTTAGGACTCCGCTCCCGCTCCGTTTCCCGTTATGGGTTATGCTTTGTCACGATTCGGACTCTGCTCCGTTCCGTCCCGTTCCTAACACCAATTTGGTGTTTACTATTCCCGTTTTATGTTTTGCTCGTTTCGTCTCATTATTACTGGATTCGGTATGTCATGCATTCCACGGTCTATATAAACTGGCAGATGTTGTACATACAATCCAGTCAGAAAATTAGCTTAGATTCCCCCCAGTAATCTAATACATTTTCCTCTCTAAAACCCTACTCTTATCAGACTGCTCGCACTAGTCGGAGCCCACGGGCTCCGGCGCATCTATCTCTCTCAACTATCTCGATTCACGACTCTCGACTCACGACCCACGAACCCCCACCTGGACTCCCCGGGATTCCCGTCTGCCTATCTGAAATTGGACAACACGATCTAGCGAGGGCGCAGCCTATAAGCTGAAGCCAAGTCCTACCGGATATTCCGCGGGTTTCTCCGGAAACCCGCCCTGTGTGTGTGTATTCTAACACTTAGACAGTCAATACATCTTAGTGTCGTACCTAAATGGTCGATATTCTTCGTATATAGAATGGTTAGAACTTCCACCACTCTTCACATATAGGATAAATATTAATATTTTGCATTCTTCAGAGTGATACCTAATCAACTGAATTTGATTAAATATTAATTTTACAACAAACAATATAAATATATATACTTTAGTGGATGAATAATTTTTAAAGTTTTGGGTTATTCTCCTATATATAGACATATGTGAAACATAGAATAGAATGGATCATCATAATAAAAAGGGATGTATCAGAGTTTAACCAGATGGTACAAGTACATTTTGACAGGGGCATAAATGGAGTTTGATCACTGCGAAAGCATACATCAGCATCAGGGGTCCGATGGTTTCTGATGTGGTGACTTGAATGCTAACTTAAAATGTTGATACGTGGCAATATCCTTGGGGACCATCAGGTTGTGACACAGTCGTAACACTCCCTACCAATATGTAACCTCTAATTGCACCTTGAGTTCGATCCTCACTCTTAAGTACTTCATCTCTTTGATTGCACCTAGAGGTCAATCTTTGCTTATAAGTACTTCATCTCATCAATCACACCTTGAAGGTCAATCCTACTTCTATCATTTAAGTAGTTGGTTATTATATCATTTATTTACCACTATCCTAATAAGTTGATCTTACTATATGGAGTAAAAGCAGTTCCATTCCCCGAGTTGGTGGACGTTCCCGCCGTGTCATCCTGCGCAGTGGAGGGTATTGATGAAGGCGTTCCAGAATTACCCGTGGAGTGCTCGACTTGTTCAGTATGAGATGGTGTGGTAGAAGTATTAATAGGTTGGGGTCGCAGTATTCTTTTGAAGTTGGGGAACTTGGGTTTGAGTTGTTGCTCCTGTGACATAGTGTACTGATTTGAGAGGTTGACGTGGAGGGAAGAGATAGGGGGAAGAAATTTTTCTTTAGTGGATTTACGTATTTTATATTAATTTCAAGCCCCACTCGGTTATTGAGGTGAAAGGCTGAGGGGGATGAGAGTGGGGGGTAGAGTTAGAAGTAAATAAACAGTGTTGTCGTCATAAGAATGTGAAATGATCATTAGATTCGATAAATAGTCTTGTAAGCTTTAAGAAGAGTGGGAGCATTACGAAGGTCATTGCCATTTAACCAGGTGTCCTCCTCCGGTCCATATCCCTTCCATCGAACTTGGAAAAGGAGTCAATTTCGATGCTTTTTGTGCCCTACTATACAGTGAGGGACAAAACCCTTCCAATGATTTTTAGTTGTGCAAAGATTCTTGAATAACTCAAGAACCACTGTAGCTACAGACCTAAGATTTGGGGAGTGGTTAGGTCTATATGTTGTCTATTTACCCTTAAAGTATTATTACATAAGCATCAGTATTTCCCACACTATAAATAAAATACTAATTAAACTGCATTGGAAGGGTTTTGTCCCTGTCACATGATTAACATATAACCATATTGTTTATATGCAAAGAAGTGCAAATAAAAATCATCTGACCTGTCAAAATTATATATATATACATCTGTTTACTTTCCAATCCAAAAACATCCCCATAGCTCAACATTCTACACCATGAAGGCTCTTACTCCTCCTCAGCTTAGCCATATTCTCACTTTTCTCAATAAGGGCAAGTCTGCTCCTCACATCTCTGAAATCACTGGCCAGGATCTGTCCACTATATCCAGAATTCATTCTACCCATTGCTCATCACTTGCCAACTCATCTGGTGGCTGTTTATGCAAGCTTTCCTCCTCAGATATTCATTATTCTATTCAACAAATCACTTCTCAAAAGGCTGAAAATGCCACTGAGGTCACCAAACCATTAAAGATATGACTGGAGAGTCTATTTCAGTTAGAACTGTTCATAGGGCATTCAAGAAGGCTGAAATGAGGGCTATGGTGAAGAGAAAAAGGCCTTTACTCAATAAGAGGTATAGGAAGGCAAGGATGGACTTTACTCTGGCACACAAGGACTGGACTGTGGATGATTGGAAGAGGGTTGTTTGGTCGGATGAGACAAAAATCAATTGTTTGGGGTCATATGGGAGGAATTAGATGTGGAAAGGGGCAGGAGAGGGGCTCAGTGGTAGGCTGGTCAAGGGCACGGTCAGGTTTGGGGGAGGAAATCTGATGTTATGGAGCTGTATGTTGTGGGAAGGCCCAGGATATTCCACCAATATTAATGGGAGAATGGATGCTGACCTTTATGGTAGCATTTTGGAAGATGAACTTCAAGCAACTGTGGAGTATTATAGCAAGAACACAGAAGATGTGGTCTTTCAGCAGGACAATGATACCAAACACAAGAGCACAAAGGAGGGTGTTTATTATTACTATAATCTCAAATATTTACTAATAAAAGTCTTATTTTTACAAAACTTCATCTTTAAATAGTGATATCTATTCTGAAACAATTATATCATCAAAAAATAACCATCAGAAATAGTTCTCCATATTACATCTTATACAACCCATAGTTATTTAACAAATTCCATTGTATATAATTTCCTTCCTTTTACAGATGCCTACTAATACTTTTATTAGTACTTTGTTTTTTAAAAGTTGAAATGTAGTTATTTCCATGTAAAATATGTAAAATATTATTGGAAATTTTTCATATCACAGCTGTCTTTATTAAGTAAAACCCCCTATATATTCTGGGTATGTTGAATCAAGTAGAAATCTGTTCAGATTAACAGATCCATTCCGAAGTAATACATATGTATTTAGAGGTGCCAGTGATATACATATGCATGGAATGGACTATCTAAAGGTATCTATTTTTTAAAAGTATTAGTGTTTCAAACTACTAATTTTTTTATTGTCTACTCATGTCCAGAAAGATTCTTTAGTTTGTAATGTATGAGAGAGTTTAAAACTTTCAAAAAGTTTTAAAAACCAAATTATGTTTGAATCACATCTCAGATGTTTAAATGACCTTTAGAGTATATTAGAATTTGGTATAATTAATAGTTTTCAGATATCCTCCAAAGGCCATTAGTTGGTTCAAAGACAATGGATTTATGGTCATGGTATGGCCACCGCAGTCTGCTGACCTTAATCCAATTGAACACCTCTGGTATTACCTCAAAAGGAGGTTGGGAGAGTATGAAGTGGCACCCAAGAGTATTCATGAATTGTGGGAGAGGGTTCAGACAGAGTGGGAGAATATCCCTGCCTCTACTTGTCAGAACTTGATAGAGAGTATTCCTAGAAGGGTTGAGGCTGTTTTGAAGGCCAAGAGAGGCTATACCAAGTACTAGATTGTTTGATTTGTGTTCTTTTTATACCAGGGACAAAACCCTTCCAATGTGATTTTATTAGTGTTTTGTTTATAGTGTGGGAAATACTAATGCTTATGTCATAATATTTTAAGGGCATATAGATAACATATAGACCTAACCAACCCCCACATTTCAGGTCTGTATCTACAGTGGTTCTTGAGCTATTCAAGGATCTTTGCACAACTAAAAATCATTGGAAGGGTTTTGTCCCTCACTGTAGCTTCTACTACATACTCCTCATCATTACGATTGAGTTCTCGAGGATTCTCGAGTAGCTCCCTGGATCCGAATTCCTTAGAGGAGAGATGGTACTTTTTAAGATGGTCTCGATTAATCACTGGGTGTAATTGATATTCCGAGGGAATGCAGAGTCGAAAGACTTGAGGATTGATCTTCTCCAAGACTTTGAATGGCCCTATCCGTCTTTGTATAAGTTTCCTTCCAGGTCCCTTGGCTTCGATGAGCTTGAGAGAATGGGGATTGATCAGAACATAATCTCCCTCTGAGATATCTTCCACCAATCTCCGTCTCTTATTGTAGCTGTGAGCTTGCATTTCTTGTGCTCGCATAATCGAATCCCGCGCCACCTGTCGATGGTTTTCCAATTCTAAGATCCATTGGTTGGCTACGGGGCTATCCGATAATTCTCTGGGAACCATGGGGTCATCCCCTCCTAGACAGTGAGACATTCCTCTCGGTAAGTAGCCCATCAGCAAACAGGCCGGCACATAGCTTGTTGAGCTTTGAACCGTCGAATTGTAGGTATGAGCCACTACTTGAGTCCATTTAGACCATTCCTCCTTCGAAGAAGTGCAGTACGCTCTGAGCATTTGCTCCACGATAGCATTGCCATTCTCCGTTTGGCCATCAGTTTGAGGATGGTGGGATGAGGATACTGCAAGGGCACTTCCATATACCTTGCAGACCTCTCTCCAGAACCTACAGGTCCACCTCTTGTCTCGATCACAGATTATCCTTGAAGGTAGACCGAAAGGAGCAGCCACTTTATTCACGAAGATTCGCGTGAATCCCTCTGCAGATAGATCTGAAGTTGTGGGTTCACAAATTAAGAAACACGTGAGTTTATCCACGGCGATGAAGATGGCTGAATTAGCACTCTCTGTAGAAGGAGGCAATCCGGTAATCAGGTCCATCAAGACAACCTCAAATGGCCTTAGGGGTACATCTGTGGGTCGAAGAGCTCCTTGTCGAGTGGAATGATCAACCTTAGTTTTCTGGCATATGTTGCAGCTGCAAGCGTACGCCACGCAGTCATGCAACATCCTCGGCCAGAAGAAACAGTCTTTCATCAGCTTAAAGAGTCTGTGGCTGCCTGCATGAGCTCCTTCGAAGGGGTTATCATGTATTAGCTGGAGTATGGTTGACGTCATACTGCTAGGAACAGATTCGACTTTTCCAGTCCGAACCTCAAAAGAACAATAGCTTATTCTTGCTGATGAAATAATGTGAAGGAGTAGCTACCATGTTTGGAGAAATGGGATCGGTGGCGTAATGATTTCTGAAGGCAGGATCTTTCTGGTATCCATTGTGAAGTTCCTTAGCGTAATTTTCGTCGATCTCTATAGGCAATTGTGGATTCGAGAGAGTAAAATTCGCTTTCATTGGTTTCATCGTTTCTGGGGAGGTTGTGCAAGTCCCATTTCGTTTGGGGGACCTCTTCCATGGTTCCAACTGGTTCAACTAACTCGTGATGAGTGAGAAAGACGGCCTTTTCTGCTGGTTTGTTCTCCCATAACGTCTCATCATCATTCCAGTTGTAAGAATCCACTATGATTGGTAAGAGGTCGTCTCTCATGGGGCTAGCACAGTCAGGTACTCGAGGAAGTCTAGACAGTGGGTCAACATTGCTGTGTATCTGTCCCGCTCTATGTAGGATTTCCAGACCGGGGTATGCAGCGTATACTGCCCCCCATGCGGCCAGTCGACGATTAGTATTCTTGTAAGATCTGGCCCATTGTAATGCCGCATGGTCAGTGATCAAAAGGATATGTTCTCCCTCAATAAAGGGCTGGAAATGGACTAATCCTTCTTTAGCAGCTAACACTTCTTGCTCTGTGGCTGAATAGTTACATTCTGCTTTCTTGAGTGTATGGCTCCAATAGGCGATAACACGTTCGACCATGACACTGGTGTCGTCAAAATCTGTGGCCCAGGAATCTGTCCAGGTGAATTCCGGCTCCTTGGTTTCATAACGAGTAACAAAAATGGGCATGTCTCGTGATTGATCGAAGGCTGCTCTTGCTTGGGCATAAATTTTCATATCTTTTAGGTCCTTAAGCGTCATTTTCTGTATTTGTTGGAGACAACATCCTAGCGCGAAGTCCGAAGCATCTGTGTATAACCGATAAGGCATACCACTCGCGGGGTGTCCAAGTACTGGAGCTGAGCTCAACGCAACCTTGATGTCCTCAAAAGCTCGGGCGTGTTCAGAATCCCAATTCCAACAAACTCCTTTCTTCAAGAGGTTGAAAAGTGGAGCAACCGTCCAGGAGTAAAATGGTATGTATGCAGAGAAGTACAGAACCATCCCTAGAAAACGTTGAAGATCTGCTATCTTAGAAGGCGTAGCTAATTCTAATATAGTGGCGACCTTTTCTTGATGGGTTGAAAAGCCAAGTCTAGACACCTTATGTCCTAGTAGTAGAATCGAATTATACCCCATGTAGCACTTTTTAGGCGAGAGAGTGATTTCCGCTGCAATTATAGCTTGTAGAACCTGGTCTAAATGCTCTAGATGATTGTCCCATGTCTTAGAAAATATCACGATGTCGTCAATATAAACTAGGCAGAATATCCATAAGTAAGGTGCAAGTACAGTTTGCATAACCCTTTGGAATATAGAAGGTCCATTATGAAGTCCAAAGGGCATTCTCCTGAATTGCCACAGTCCTCGATGGGATCTGAAGGCGGTCTTCAGCTTGTCTTCCTCTAACATTTCAAGTTGGGTAAAACTGGCTAGTACATCGAAGGAAGATAAGATGTTGGATCCCGAGAGCGCTTGCATGATTTCCGACTGGCGTGGCAGTGGAAATTTGTCGGGAACTGTTAGGCTGTTCAACTTTCTATAGTCAATCACTACTTGTGGTTTCCCCTTGCGATAGACGACAAAGGCTGGCGCCCCCCAAGGACTCTTGGACGGTTCGATTACCCCCTGTTGGAACCAAGTATCCATTTGTTCATCAATGACTTTCCTATTAGCTGGGGAGGTTGGAAACATCAACATTGAAATAGGTTGCGCACCCTCTTTCAACGGGACGTTGACCTTGACATCTACTTGTCCTAAACATCCATCTACTCCAAAGGCTAGGACATTCTTAGTTAATACCGACTCCAAGCTGGAGGAGACGTCGGTAGGGATGTCAGGTCCTAAGTTAACCAACTTATGCAGATCTTCCCCACGAAACATTTCCGTGGTGGCAACCTCTGACGTTTTAGGGCCTGCCGGGTCGAAATCGTCTGCGAGTTCCCATTCTGGGGGCAGTCTGGAAGATTGAGGATTAAGGATATGCTCCTCTTCTATTCTTGATAGACTTTCCATGAGATGGGCGATCTTGGTTGCCGTTGACTGCATCAATGCCTTCTCAGTCGAAGATCTAGGCGTCTGGGCCCATTTTCCACGTTGTGAATTAATCCAACGGTTTCCCCTCATCTAATGATTCTTGGCATCAGAGAGGGATTAGCGAGAGGTATCGTGGCGCATTCCCTAGAGATGGCAGTGGTGGGAGCAGCTAGTATACTCCCATCGTCATTCTGCAAGACAACTCCCTCGACTATCCATTGGTCACCAATAAGATCTCCCACAAAGATTGGTACTAATTGAGCCGATTCTGGTTCTATAGTACAATCCTGCAGGGCCTGTGCGACTCTTTCAGTACACACTCCTTTGTCTGGTTTGGAAGTCAATTCAGGTGAGTCATTGGCTAGTTCCTCAAGGGGGATCTTGCTAATCAAGAAGGCTAAAGGCTGCGGCTCCTTGGAAGAACTGGCTGGGATAGATCCTGCTCTCCCTGGCAAAATCAATCTAGAGCCCAGCGGTTGGTCTCGCAGTGTCCCGATCTCATAGTTCATGTGAAAGTCTTCTCCAAGAAGAATTGGGAAGGTCATACCTCGGACAATGTACATTTCGGTGGTAAATTTAAGGAGCATACCAGTGTCATCCTCGAGATAAATGGGGACGTTGACGTATCCTAATACTTTGGCATCACCGGTAAGTTGTATGAGGTGCAGCTTGAGTCCTTGCTTGAGCTTGGGGCAGTCCTCTAGTTCCTTATAGAAGTCCTCCGAAATTAAGGAGAGGTCGGCCCCAGTGTCCAGCCTGTTTTGATAGGATTTGAGGTTTCTGAGTTCCCTACGCATCCATAGACATGTAATGCTGAAATCCCAATACTGGAATATCCACCCGGAGGGTCCCTTCTGTGATAGATAATAGTCAAATCCTCCTTCATAAGCTGACTGGATCGAGGGTATTGAACTCTAGGTCTTTTGCTTTCTTTTCTTGTAGCCAGTTTGACGTTCCTCCTGATGCATCTACCGTTAGGTACCTTGGGAGTAGCGTTCCAAATAGAGTCATCCGCTTCAGAGTCTGACTCATTGCAAGGAATTATGTTGGGTAATTGTCCTGGGTCGAAGGGGAAGCTCTCCTCCTATCCCTCTGACTCAGAGGGGTCTTCTATAATGTAGGTCTGACTTATTTCCTTAGATCAGTTTGCAAATGCTTCCTCGTCAACGATTTCCTCAATGGTGGGAGGTTCAGGTCGCAATAAAACTCTCGTCTCAGTCAGACCTTTCCGGTTCTGACAATGAGCATCTAGCCAGTCTCCTTTCTCGAGAAAATCACGGTCTGATATAGACACATAGACTTGCGATGCCTCATTCTCATTTGAAGATGCATTCACGTCTGAAACGATGTCATCCTCTGACTGAGGAAGGTAGACAGAAATGAAAATCGATTCCTCATCAATGTTATGTACTTGTCCCTGTATGCTTAATCCATAAACCATTTCATTAGCCCTTTGATCCTCCGCCTCCTCCATTGGGTTCTGCACGGAGCATTTGTTAATAGAGAAATAGTGCAACATCCTGCCCACGTGAGGGCAGTCGATCTTAAAATGCTCTAAACTCCTGCAAATCCAACACTCCTTGTAAAGAGTTGTGTATTCGGACCGCTCTGTATACGAAGAATATCAACTATTGCAGTGTGATATTAGAGAGAGTGAGAGAGAGAGAGAGCTAGATGACGATGTAAGTTTGTTACTAGGAAAAAGACCTAATAACCTGCGTGCAACGGTCAAGTCTTTATGAGGTCACTAACACAGTCGTTCGTGAAACCAGTCTATAACCAAACACACTCGGAGCGAGAGGCTAGAGATCGGACCTTGGATGACGTAAACAAAGATGAATACAAAAGGCTGACGTAAGCCCAATGTCGAGGAGTGTAGAACTTCAACAATAAGAGACACCACAGTATCCCTTACTGGCCGTAGGAGTGAGACTGAGAGTAAGACTTAAGAGATTGTCCTTAAGAATGAGCTTCGAAATGAGATACAACGAAATTGCTTGTTCAATAGTGGGCAAAAGAGAGGCCCTTATATACATGAGAGAGCACAGGTCAAATCAAACATCTACAAACAATGACACAATAACGATGCGATATGGTGTGAGTCATCTCTGAGTCATCACAATAGGAGTGTTAGTAAAGCTGTGAACAATAATAGGGGGAGGCTGTGCTGAACAATAAGAGAATGACAAACAAAAGATGAGATCAGACATGTGATACGGATAAATGGGGAAACACAATAGAACAATAGGGGAAGTGAGTCAGACAATAGGGATGATGGAGTAATAGAAGTGATGGCTGATGAAACATCGATGATATGAGTCAGAAACACAGGAATCCTATGATAATGCATCACCCTCAAATGCTATGCTTGATTTTGAAATCTTGACAATATTACCAATCGATGAACCGAGATTGGATGTATTGTGTTCCTAGTTTTGCAGTATAAGGAGGGGACACAATCAATCACCATTTTAGAACCAGGTGGTGAGTAGGCTCCACAACCACACAAGGAACACAAAACGACGATGACCTCGACGAGGCTCTACTTGACTTCCCTCTGGAACTAGGGTCGTGAATAACTTGGGTCCTCTGTGATCTCCTATTGGAGTGAACGTTGCCATGTAACAGATTCCCAATGATGGTGGGGAACAGTCCTGCTGGAACACTCGATCGAATCAATAGTGGAGGATTTCGGAGGAGCCATCATAGTGCTCTACATGAATGAAGACAGGATCGTCTGGAGCATATGGGAGTCGAATACCTTGTCGACAGAGGAAATGATGGTATTTCTTGGAGGAGCATGAGTGGGCTGGTAGGGGCTTGGAAATGATGTCTGAGGATGAGGAGAAGCGAGATGTTATTGGCTGGAGTTCTATTTGGGAGTGAAGAGTCAGTTTTGAGTAGGAACTGAGGGTTACTTTGGAGGACGATGCAGTGTTGAACATGATGGAGTTTTGGTCGTCTGTTTGATGAAACTGATTTGGCTGTGTAGAAGTCGTCTTGAGTGCCAAAGTATATATAAGAATTTGTGCTTGTGACATGACTTGAACATGACTTGAAACTATTGCCATATAGGTTACTTTCCGATTGAACTCTCTACAATGAGTTCAAGGCCCGAGATGTCAGTTAGCTCAGATAGTTCAGATAATGCTACTTATGTAGTAGCTGGCACGTTACCCTAATCACCACTCGTAGTAGACCTAGTTTTAGTGTCTTACGAGTGGTGGTTTCTGGGTAAAAAGTGTGTCGTTCTATTTGGTGCTGAGTGCACCCACAAGTATACACAGCACTTCGAACTAATGAAATGGTGCATTATTTGAAGAATGTAAAGAATAGGAAAATATGAGTGAAATATGTAAAATATAAATAAAATAAAAGGAGTATTTTACTATAATAAAACCATGGCCAGGGTATATCCCTCACACTCCTTTGGGGGTTTGGTGACACTTTTCTTGTCACTTCGTTTGAAAAAGAACTTGCCGTGTTTCTTACCCTGTTTCACATTCGATCTCCTAGGGATGGTTTTATCCTCGAGTTCACTGAGGAGGACGTGGCCTCGATTAGTGGGGTTGATTCCTCCAGAGTGTTCTTCCTCATGCCAGGGATCCAACTCGTCTTGCTCGGCGATCATGACTCTGGGTTTCTGAAACTGATAATGCTCTCAATGTGTTTGAACCCAAGCGTTAATCAGAGCCTCTTGTAAATTGTTCACATAAGTCTGCAGGCTCATGATGTCGTCGATAGGTTGTCCCTGTAGAAGGTAAAGCCATTCCATGGGCAGCGTCAGGATGAGTCTGTGCATTTTGTCCTTTCAGTTTTAGTGGAACCCATACAAGAATCGATAGAGCTTGACCCTCCACTGAATGTAATGAACGGGTGTCTCACGATTGTGATCAGCTTGTCGAAATTTCATGGCTTCCCATTCTAGAGCTAAGGATTCGCGCCAACGAGTTCCAAGTAATCCTTCTACGATGCCCCAAAGAAACGATCTGTGAGATCGACTGAATTCAGTGTGATGTTCACGGTCTAGGGTGCTCCAGCAGATCTTGGCATCACCGGTGAGTCATCTTGGCAGAGTGACTCCCAACAATGTGCTCATGGAGTCTGAGATCTCCAAGAGACTCATAATATCCATGATGTAGTCCAACACCTTGGTTGAGTCCCATTGTATTCGGGAAGGTCGGACCATTTTATCTTGATGTCGTTGGTGTTAAGAGCGATCCTTTTATCCTTAGGTAAGTCATCGATAGGCGTGCTGGCTCGAGGCTGCATCGGAGTTTGAAAGGGAGAGTTAGGTACTCTACCATGATGCCCCCCACATCCCGAATTCCCTCCATAGCTTGAGGCACTAGAACTCCCAGATGAATTATTAGGGGGTCCTCCTGTAAAGAGTCGTGTATTCAGACTGCTCTGTATACGAAGAATATCAACTATTGCAGTGCGATATTAAAGAGAGTGAGAGAGAGAGAGAGCTAGATGACGAGTTCAAGCCTGAGATGTTAGTTAGCTCAGATAGTTCAGATAATGCTACTTATGTAGTAGCTGGCACGTTACCCTAATCACCGCTCGTAGTAGACCTAGTTTAGTGTCTTACAAGTGGTGGTTTCTGGGTAAAAGTGTGTCGTTCTATTTGGTGCTGAGTGCACCCACAAGTATACACAATGCTTCGAACTAATGAAATATGCAATATTCGAAGAATATAAAAGATAGAAAAATATAAATAAAATGTGTAAAATATAAATGAAATAAAAGGAGTGTTTTACCACAATGAAATTGTGGTAAAAGCATACTCCTCACACCTCCTGATGGCAGAAAGGGGTTCGAGGAGATTGGCAGGGAATGGTGGGGATCAACTGGATTCAGCGATCCTCGACCAGCAACTTGACCAGCTATACCCTCAGTGAATGCAGTAGAGAAAGACAGTTGACCCCTGTTGGCGACTGATTGATTCCTAGTCACAGTTTGCTCATTACTGATGTTAGAATTACCTGGAATTCATTCGAACGCGACACGAGAGTGGTGAATTCCCTGGTGGAGGGTAGGGCTAGGTTCCATCGCGATTTCTCTCTCGATTTCGACCGTATTCAAAGGTCGATGAGGCTGAGGTTGATAGAGGGGAGTGCAGATTTCCATTCCCTTTTCCTGAAGACGGTCTGCAACTTGCATCCTCATATGTATCTGATGGGAAGTCTTGCAAAATAATGGGACGATTGAGCGAATGAAGGAAACGAGTGTTGGGAGACCCATTCAGGGTACGAACAAATGAGCTAGTTGTGGAAATGGGCGAATCGGGTACCTGGATGGAATCACCATAAGGGTAAAGCACTTCCAAAACCATCTTATCAAGTCTCCTCTGATTTCGCCTTAACCGACCCCTTAGAGTAAAATAGGCAAATGAAGAATTCCAAGTGATCCCATTAAGAGACTCCTCCAACATCCGGATGTATATATACTGGTTGTGAGGTATCAACATTATCTCATAATGTTCTCTTAATTTTCTTTGAATTATTTAATATTTTCTCGAATTTTTATTGTATTTTTACTATATTTATTGTGAAAAATAAGCCTTATTCCTTTTGACTTCACATAAATAATAGCATATATGGACTCATATTATGCTATTATTACTTAATTAAATTATTATAATTTCAATTAATTAATTATATTTTATTTACTTAGTTATTACTGCCCGGCACATTGCCTTGCTTGTATGTGTGCATTTGGGCATCACATGACACATTACCTAATCCAGCTCATACAGTCACACTAGTGACTAGCATTTAGTCACACGAGTGACTGTAACACTAGTCACATGACTTATTAGATAAGCCTCCGGTGTTGGGATGTCACACAAGTCACAGATGTGACTACCAAGTCATTAATTGATTTGAGATAAGGATTGAGTTTCAACTGGTACAGTTCGAAACTTTGATTGAGTAGATAGCTAAAGCCCATCTGTGATGGTCGAGACGATACACCAATCACAACTTACAGGACATTAACAGGTGTCTGGGTAAGCCGTGGTTGCGGTGTAAAAGTGTCTGAGTTCTAACTACGGGCACTAGAATACATAAGTCTGGTGTGTATGCGCCCACAAGAGTTGATGTACCACATACATAGGTTGTCGAACTAATTATAGATGTATAATAGAATAGAGGGAAAACAGAAATAATAAAGGGAATATAGTAAGAACTCATCCGCCTATATTTCCTGAGTGTATTTCGCCATACCTCTCACACTATGTCTGACAAAATTTAGTCAAACAATCATCTGTAGATTATTCTTTTGGAATAAATTGCACAATGGGGATTGGTACCCCAGATAGTTCTGGTTAACTCTCTAAACCAACTAAATTTAAATTATATGAAATATATTTGAAAGTTTGCTTGTATACAAGAGAATACATCATAACCCAAAGATTAAGTCATAACCCAAATAATCTTGTGTAACTATGTCATTTGTGTGTATTTTAAAAGGCATGCATATTTTAAAGATGAAATTTCAAGTAATTAAATATAAACTCATAGAATAAGTTGTCATGGCCAGAAGGAATAGACTCATTTAGAAAATATGAGGATTATTCAGTAAAATTTTGTATATTCAATAAAGTGTGACCATCCTCCATACTTGTAACCCTTAAACTATTTTCCTTTTCTCGTAATCCTGCTCTCAAGTGGGCATGTTAGAATACGTTGTATTGCAAGCCATTGATGTGTTTTACGCTCGGCTATTTTGTACTTTACAGTAGCTTAGTCATCGTAAATAAAACCTTGTCCGTTTTCCTTACGCTGTCTTCGAACAAAAGTGTGTTCAGAATAATCACTGTCCACAGGACTTCCTTGGAACTTATCCTTTGTTCCAGAACTTAACATGTAGACAGGCTTGATGTCCAGGTGTGAAGAGTGGTAGAAGTTCTGACTGTTCTATATACAAAGAAATGAGTAGAAAGGGAAGAAGGATGATTTGAGTGGAGGCCTCGACTGCTATAGTTTGAGGCCAGAAGTGTTCACTAGCTCAGATAATGCTACCTATGTGGTAGCTGACATGTTACCCTGATCACTGCTCGCTGTAGACCTAGTTTGTGTCTTATGAGTGGTGGTGCTTGGGTAAAAGTGTGTCTGAGTTTCATTTGGTGCTGAGTGCACCCACAAGTATACACAAAGCTTGAACTAATGAAATGGTGCAATATTCGAAAAATATAAAGAATAGAAAAATATGAATAAAATGTGTAAAATATAAATAAAATAAAAGGAGTGTTTTACCATAATGAAACTGTGGTAAAAGCATACTCCTCACACCAGGTCCTGGTGGGTTTTCCAGTTTAGCTGTAACTTGATATAGTGAGTTGCATGTAGGATGGGGTCCAGAGCCTATTGGGTTTTCTGGTCCTAACAACCCTGTAAATTAGTGTAAATAAAGCATATATTAGCCAAATAGTGTTTTTGTAAGCCTGGCGCCCCAGTCTTACTCATTCCTTTTGTTCCACTCCTTTGTTCTCATTGTCCTTTTGTTCCACTCCCTTGTTCCACTCCCTTTGTTCTACCACGTGATCATAGCATATAAAGCCTAGGTAGTTTTCCTTCTCTTACCTTACCGTACGCTGTAACATCCTGTATCTCGTCTCAGTTCTAGACAATACAACGTGGTCCTGTCAACTCGTGTGACCGCCAGTGATCCCAATTGACAACGGGATTACACTTTTTTTTTGACATCGGCCATTCTTTTATTTTACTCTGCATTCTGGACGACACCGCTGTACCTCAGTTCACTCGTCAGACCGCTCGTTCACATTCCCTAGCGCTCCACACTCCCTTGTCCCGTACACGCCCTGCAACCTCGCGTATACCGTGCCGCTGCACACCCTTACACGTGCTCCCCGTGCACATATACACCGCCGCGCACCCTCGCACGCGCACCCCCCACACGTACGCGTCACCGCACCGCCCCGCCGCTGCGCACCCTTGCACACGTACGCGCGCTCCCGCACGCCCCCGCACCCTCGCACGCGCACCCCACACGTACGCGCCACCGCGCCGCCCCGCCACTGCGCACCCTTGCACACGTACGCGCGCTCCCGCACGCCCCCGCACCGTCGTCGAGCGCCTCTGAGTACACTCGCGCGCAAGCACCGCCAACCCAGAATGCAAATTGGATGGGCTGGAAGGTCCTCACCGATGCGGGTTGGACCACGCATGTCAGTCGTGGACGCACCTGACTGGCCTCACTAGTGCCAATGTGATCACAAATTGGTTTTTTTTTAATGTTAGCTCACCTTTTAATCGCCGTGTCAAATTTCCGTCATCATCGCGCGTTTTTCTGGACCGGATTCACGGACTCCGCCGCCTGAGGCTCCACATTGACAGAGGAGGTCCAACAGGGTTGAATTTGGGGTAGTGGGTTGGCTTTTGTGTGGGGAGGGTCGTGAGTGTGACAATCCAGCCTTGCGTGCATGAAATTTTTTAGTTCTAGTTATTTGGAGTAGTTGGTTTGTTTTTGTGTGGGGAGGGGTGTAAGCCTGGCGCCCCAGTCTTACTCATTCCTTTTGTTCCACTCCTTTGTTCTCATTGTCCTTTTGTTCCACTCCCTTGTTCCACTCCCTTTGTTCTACCACGTGATCATAGCATATAAAGCCTAGGTAGTTTTCCTTCTCTTACCTTACCGTACGCTGTAACATCCTGTATCTCGTCTCAGTTCTAGACAATACAACGTGGTCCTGTCAACTCGTGTGACTGCCAGTGATCCCAATTGACAACGGGATTACAGTTTTATTCTATATCTAATCTTTTGACCTGTTTATAAATATATATAAACTAGCTAGAATCGAAGTTGAATCTACTTTTGGAATCAGTGAATTGTTATTCATATTTTAGTAATTATTTTCACAGAAAAAGAACAGCTTGCAAAAGCAGCTCTCAAAACCTTCTTTGTGAAGTAAGGTGCATATATTCAAGTAAACTCTTGACTTCAGGGGTTCTGAGTCTATTCAGGCTGCCACTGATTAAAATCAAATACTTAAATTATTTTACCTTGCAGTGAATTGAGTATTTGTACAATTTGATAGAGCATTGGACTTCTTTTTCAGAAGATAGTATTAAAATAAGGCTAATACATTATAGTGCTGATTCCATTTTTCACATACATGTGATATGTGTTATGGATGAGCCTGTGTGGTATTGTTTTTTAGTAATGAAGTGGCCAAAGCCAAATTGCATAACTTCAGGCAATGTTGACAAAAATATTGGTGAATACAATGAGCCATCATGTTGGAATATGTACAAAGTTCTTATGAATGTACAAATGGAGTGTCTAATATCCATCTACTTGAAAAAACAAGGATAAATTGGTGTTTTACATACTTTCAAATGAGACCTCAAATGGAGGCAATCAGATCACTTGTTATTCAGATGCAAGATATAGTCAGGCTTTTGTGGCATCATAGGTTTTGGCAGAGAGACTTTTGGATCAGTGGGATTGCTGAATGGGAGGTTGTTAATGATATTGTTTGATATTTAAGTTGTTTGTTATCACAGTCCAACATATTTCCACAATGTTAAGTGCAGTGTCAGAAACTTATTCTGGAACTATCAGAAAGTCACCGGTACTTGGGAACTATTGCATAGGGTCAGGATGTCAGCTTCAGCTTATGTGCTGCACCTCTATGCAAATGCTCAGAAGTCCTTAATTTCAAAGACAGAACTTATGCTGGAAGTTATGGATATTCAGAGTTTTGAAGAGTTCCAAATATCGAGCATACAGAAAGATGGAAGAAGGAATAAGAAACTAAGTCGATATCAGATCTAAAGTAAAGTACAAATTCACAGAAACTAATATAAGTCTTTTTGTTATTGTACTACTAACTAAGACCACAATAAGATGGAAACGGAAGTATGGGAATACAACAAGACAGATTAGGGAGATTATTATTCCAAAATGGGAATACAACAAACAAACGAGTGAATACTTGTCAACAGACAGATTACCAAATATAGAACAAGAGAGATTACAGAAGGTGTGGGAACTATAATATTCTGTAGTTGGAAATTGGAAAATTGGATATTGAAGTATCTGGGAATGGGTTGTAACAGTGCCTCCCTGTTAGGCCAAAATCCCATAGAGGCGATTAGGTACTGAGTGTTGAAGTGACAGTTGATCATTATGTGTCGTGAAATTTATGTAATTCTGGAAGTGAAAGTTTTGGCTGCTGGGCTGAGTATAAAAACTTCCAAATATTCGAATTTAATGATTCTGTTTCTTTAACCACAACTTGTATGTTGATTTTTCCACCGCTATTTGCCACTACTCCGGAAGATTCAGACACTGAAGTTGCTGTGCTTGAAAAAATGTCAAAAGTTGAAGAACTTCAATGAAAATGACAAAGGATGGAGGAGTTGAAAAAACAACAAGAGCAGGAAGAGAGGGAGTTGATGCGGGCCTTGAAGGAGGTGGAGAAGGTGGAAAAGTGCGAGTTGGAGCAGATGAAAGCAGAAAAAGAGGTGGAGGAAAAAAAGAAAGCATGGTTGCGGAAAATGGCAGAGGATCGGAGGTTGAAGGAAGAGGCAGGGAAAAAACAGTGGGATGCTGATGCAGTGGAAACACAGGTGGAGATAAGGGAAAGAAAGGTAAGTGGGAGTGCGATGTTCCGTATTTATTTCAATAACGATTGGAATACAGTGAAAAGCCGAAGTGGTGGAAGTTGAGGGAGAAGCTGGGCCTTCGAGTCCTAAGGTAAGTGATTCTGTAGAATTTGGAACATGACTGATTTTCAGAACAGAAACACAAGGTTAAAGCTCTGGAATGGTTAGAAATCATCCATGATAGTCTGTGTTACTGGTGCTTGTATTGGAATGTGTGGAGAAAAGGTGGGGGTCGGGAAAGGAGCCAGAAAGTGACAATGATGAGGTGCAGGATATGGTGGAAAATGTGGAGGTTGAGGAGGATGAAGTGAAAGGAGGATTTGGAGTGTCGGAAACTTTAAGATAGTTGAAATTTTTTTTTTTTAAAAGAAACTAGCATGATTGTGCATAACGAGTGTCAGATTGGAAGTGTCAGAAAAAGTAGACAGAAAATGGAACAGAAATATCAGAGTGACAATAAGGGTTCAAGTTTGTTAGGATACGCCATGTGAAAGTCAGTTACAACTTCTATAGTGTGTCCAAGTTCCATGGCCAGTATCCATGAAGTTTCTGCATCGGTACCTTCGTAGCCTGCCCATTTGACCAAATAGAGCAATTTACAACTACATCAGTGATTGTCAAATTTAGAATCCAAAATCTCAGAAACTTCAAATTCAGGTTCTCCGTCAATGATGACTGGAGGAGGTGGAGGTTGAGTACATTCCAGGATATTGTTAGGGACACAGGGTTCAAACATGGAAATGTGGAAAATGGGGTGAACTGCTCGCATACTATCGGAAAGTCGGAGAGTCCATAAAAGTGAGCTGGCTTGTGGTATAATTTCGAAAGGGCCTAAGAATTTCTCAGCAAGTTTTTTAGAAGGATGGGTGGTTCGGAAGAATTGAGGTTTTACGAAAACTTGATCACCAATTTTAAAATTAGGAGGTGGGATCCTGTTTTTATCTGCAGAATGTTGATAGTGTTCCTGGGCGGAAGAAATAGCTTTCCAAAGTTCTTGATGTAACTCATCGAGATCAGTAATAAATTCTTGAGTGCAAGTGGATGCCAAATCTCGTTCAGAATGTACTGTGAGATTTGGATTATAGCCTTTGTTGGTGAAAAAGGGAGAAATGCCAGTAGTTGTGTTCAAAGAGTTATTGTAGGTGAATTCTGCGAGTGGAAGAAGGGATTTCCAGTTGTCCTGTTGGTAGTTACAATAGATGCAGAGATATTGTTCCAGGGTTTGGTTGACGTGTTCCATTTGTCCATCACCTTCTAGATGATATCCTGAGGTGAAGTGTAATTTCATGTCGAGGGCTTTTCCAAGGGCCTGGAAGAATTGGGAAACAAACTTGGAGCCTCAATCAGAAGTTACGTGAGATGGAACACCATGTTTGGAAAATACATGAATGATAAAAAGTTCCACTAATTGTAAGGACGTGATTGTATCATGAGTGGGTATGAAATTTCCTTGTTTTGAGAATCAATCCACAATGACTAGGATGGATGTAAAGCCTTCAGAAGTCGGAAGTTGTTCAATAAAATCCATGGAAATTGAGTTCCAGGGTTTTTCTGGTATTGGAAGTTGCTTGAGAAGGCCGTACGGCTTATGTCTCTGGGTTTTAAAGTGTAAGCAGGTGGTGCAAGACTTACAGAACTGGGTTACAAAATCTCGGAGGTTGGGCCAAGTATATTCTCTTTGGATTAAACAAAGAGTATTGTTAATGCCATAATGTCCAGAGATTGGATGATTGTGTTTGTACCGGAGTATGTGGAGTCGGAGATTGTTGGAATCTGGAATGTAGATACATCCATCAAGATGGATAAAACCTTGAGAGTCTTGTGACCATTGGGGTTGATTGGGGTTATCGGGGACTTCAAGATGTAGCTTGAGAGCCAGATTGGAAATGAGTGCCAAAAGGATATCTTGATGTAATTGCTCAATTTCCATAATCATAATGCTACGCATAATTGGGTAGTAGAGGGAAGTTGCTCGAATAGATGTGGAAAGTTGCTGTGTTGTAAAAACTGGTTTCAAATTATGTGGATTAACAACGGCATAGTTACTTTCCCCCTTTGTAGGATAGACATCCCAATGTCGGGTCATGGCATCTGGTTTTCCACCAAGATGTCCAGGTCAGAAACAGATAATCATGTTGAAAGTGGAAAGAAATTCGGACCAGTGGGCTTGCCGGCGGGTCAAAAGTTTAGGAGTGGAAAAGTATTCGAGATTTTTGTGATCCATAACGACATCAACAGGAGTTGCAGAACCTTCGAGGTAGTGCTGCCAATGTTTGAAAGCTTCAAATATATTGCCAAAAGTTCCTTATCATGAACATCGTAGTTGAGTTCGGAGATTGAAAGTGTCTGAGAAAGAAATGCAACTGGATGGATTTCACTGTTGGAATCCTGAATGGAAAGAATCATGGTGATCACATAGTTGGAAGCATCGGTTTCCACAATAATCGGAACATCAGGTTTCCAATGAGAAAGAATCGGAGCAGAAGTGAAAGCATTTTTTAAAGTCTGGAAAGTGAAGTGGCATTTGTCATCAAAAACCCATGGTTGAGATTTACGGGTAAGATGAGTGAGCGGTATTGTAATATCCAAGTAGTTCCAAATAAAATGATGGTAGAA
Source organism: Hysterangium stoloniferum (assembly GCA_015178975.1). Taxonomy (NCBI): domain Eukaryota; kingdom Fungi; phylum Basidiomycota; class Agaricomycetes; order Hysterangiales; family Hysterangiaceae; genus Hysterangium; species Hysterangium stoloniferum. The sequence goes on along the minus strand of WHVD01000030.1, from coordinate 236,893 downwards.
GTTCACAAAACCTAAAAATGACTAGATGTCTTTAACTTTCCATGGTTTGGGCCAATTGCGGACCGCTTGAAGTTTGGTTTCATCGATACAGAGACCATTGGGCCAATAATGAAACCTAAATATTCAATCAAACCCATGTCAAAATAGCATTTTTTACCATTGGTGAAAAGACCATTTTTTCAGAGTCTTCAGAAAACTTCATGGACCTGTTCATCATGAAGAGCGGGGTCTTCAGAGAATACCAAAATGTCGTCCAAATAGACTATAACACATACTTCAAGCATGTCAGAAAATATATCATTAACAAAACATTGAAAAGTGGAAGGGGTGTTGGTAAGGCCAAACAGCATAACCAACCATTCAAAGGATCCATAATGAGTTTGAAAAGCAGTTTTCCATTCATTGCCCTTGGCAATCCAGACCAAATGATAGGCATGTTTAAGGTCTATTTTGGTGTAAATCTGAGCTTTCCATGGGGCATCGAGTAAGTCAGTAACAAGTGGAAGTGGGTACTTATCTTTCTGTGTGATGGAATTTAAACCTCTGAAGTCGACACAGAGTCAAAGGGAACCATCTTTTTTCTTGACAAAAAGGACAGGTGCTCCATACTGAGACTTTGAGGGATGGATAAAACCTATCGACAAATGTTCATCCAAGAACTCCCGAATAGACGAAAGTTCTGATTGGGACAATGGGTAAATAGGTCCTAACGGAGGGTTTGAACCAGGCTCAATATTGATTTTTAAGTCGTAAGGCCTATGTGGTGCAAGCCGGTCAGCTTTTTGCTAACTGAAAATATCTGTGAAATCATGGTATTTTTCGGGAACTCCTTCCAGGTCAGCTTTATGCTCAGATAGTTCTGGAGTTGCAAAACATCCAGATGCTTCATCAACTTTTAAGCTGATCGAAAAACACTGTGATCTGTCCAGTTTACTTGCCCTAACAAATGCCGAAGCATTGATGAGAGAGATTTTCAGAGGTTCAGAGGTTTCAGTAGAAGCCAGAGATGCCATAGAAGCTGAAAAGACTCTGGCCACATTAGATGCTGCAGGAAGAATGGAAGTGTCGGGAATCCGGAAATTAATACTGCCCAATACCCAGTCAATCAACAGATTATATCAGGTGAGCCAGTTGTATCCAAGAACTGCCGAACAGCTAGAGTCCAACTGTGTTATGAAAAAAGTAACTGTCTGGGATGTTCCACATGGGAACCAGATAGACATGTTGCAGGCTTGAGTAATTGCTGTATTGCTAGTGCCATCAAACAGTCACAAGGAAATTGCAGGAACAGAATGGAATTTCAGATTATGTTTCATGGCAAAGGTGGTATCTATGTACAAAACAGTGTGTTGAGCTGGAATCTATCAGGGCTTGAAACACTAAATTTCCAAGAAAGTCAGAAACAAGTTTTACATATAGAGAGTTGGAATTAGAGAGAGTGGATGCGTTGAGACGGATAACCTCGGAGACAAGCACCAAGGTCTTATTGATAATAATGGGAGTCCACCAGCTTTTGAAGAAAATACATCCTGTCCCACTGTAAATGTTTCGGAGAATTGTGATATTAACAAATCAGCAGCGGTAGAATCAAGCGGTCTCACAGGTGGCAGTCACTGGAGGCACCCCAAGATTTTTGGAGTTGCAAAACCTTCAGAAAATCTTGCTATTTGGCCAAATTTGCTAAGCATTCTTTGAACTGGAAAAACTGTTCAAAAATCTTGGGTTTTAGTAGGTTTTTCTGAGGACAAAAATTGTATCTGAAAACCCTAAAAATGTTGATCAGGACATTCTAAGGAAACATTGTTGGAAATAGCCTATTTTCTGTGGATTTTCTAAATAGGAAAATTCTTAAAAAAACCCTGGGTTTTGTTAGGGTTTTTCCACCCAACAGAATTCTATGAAAAATGTAATAATTTGCCTAGAGAAATCAATTGAAAACCACATATTTCTACTCAATTTTTCTGCTCAGGGAATTGGGTGAAAACTGTAGTTTTTTGCGAGGAAAATCTTGTGCCAAGACAAAGTTTTATTAATGTTTTGTCAAGGGGAAAACCATAATGAAATTGACAATTTAATTATATGGGAAATCATTGAATAATTATAGATTTCAATAAGATTTTCCTTGGCCATAAACACTATGGAAATTCAAAAAATGTGTTGGTGAAATCTTGAAGAAATTAACAATTTCACATGAGTTTCTTAAAGGTTTTTCAAGATGAGAAACCTTGAACTGATTTTTCCTGATTGAGCATGATTCACAATTGTTTGGAATGGTACAGTGGGATTCACAAATATTTAAGAGGATTGTTTTAGATTCAGGTAGATTCTTTTAGATTCAGATAGATTCAGATAGATTCAGATAGATTCTTTTAGATTCAGATAGATTCTTTTAGATTCAGATAGATTCAGATAGATTCAGATAGATTCTTTTAGATTCAGATAGATTCTTTTAGATTCAGATAGATTCTTTTAGATTCAGATAGATTCTTTTAGATTCAGATAGATTCTTTTAGATTCAGATAGATTCTTTTAGATTCAGATAGATTCAGAGAGATTCAGATAGATTCAGATAGATTCTTTTAGATTCAGGTAGATTCTTTAAGATTCAGATAGATTCAGTGAGATTCACATAGATTCAGATAGATTATTTTAGATTCAGGTAGATTCTTGTAGATTCAGATAGATTCTTTTAGATAGATTCTTTTAGATTCAGATAGATTCAGATAGATTCTCTTAGATTCACATAGACTCTTTTAGATTCACATAGATTCTTTTAGATTCACATAGATTCAGATAGATTCTTTTAGATTCAGATAGATTCTTTTAGATTCAGATAGATTCTTTTAGATTCAGATAGATTCTTTTAGATTCAGATAGATTCTTTTAGATTCACATACATTCTTTTAGATTCAGGTAGATTCTTTTAGATTCACATTGATTCAGATAGATTCTTTTAGATTCACATAGATTCACATAGATTCTTTTAGATTCTTTTAGATTCTTTTAGATTCAGATAGATTCTCTTAAATTCACATAGACTCTTTTAGATTCACATAGATTCTTTTAGATTCACATAGATTCAGATAGATTCTTTTAGATTCAGATAGATTCTTTTAGATTCAGATAGATTCTTTGAGATTCAGATAGATTCAGATAGATTCAGATGGATTCTTTTAGATTCAGATAGATTCTTTTAGATTCAGATAGATTTTTTAGATTCACATACATTCTTTTAGATTCAGGTAGATTCTTTTAGATTCACATAGATTCTTTTAGATTCAAATAGATTCTTTTAGATTCAGATAGATTCTCTTAAATTCACATAGATTCTTTTAGATTCACATAGATTCAGATAGATTCTTTTAGATTCAGGTAGATTCATGTAGATTCACATAGATTCTTTTAGATTCACATAGATTCTTTTAGATTCAGATAGATTCAGATAGATTCAGATAGATTCAGATAGATTCAGATAGATTCAGATAGATTCAGATAGATTCAGATAGATTCTTTGAGATTCACATAGATTCAGATAGATTCTTTAGATACACATACATTCTTTTAGATTCCAATAGATTCAGATAGATTTGGATAGATTCTTTTAGATTCTTTTAGATTCAGATAGATGCAGATAAATTCTTTTAGATTCACATAGATTCAGATAGATTATTTTAGATTCAGGTAGATTCTTGTAGATTCAGATAGATTCTGTTAGATTCAGATAGATTCTTTTAGATTCACATAGATTCAGATAGATTATTTTAGATTCAGGTAGATTCTTGTAGATTCAGACAGATTCTTTTAGATTCAGATAGATTCATTTAGATTCACATAGATTCAGATAGATTCTTTTAGATTCACATAGATTCTTTTATATTCACATAGATTCAGATAGATTCAGATAGATTCTTTTAGATTCAGATATAGACTCTTTTAGATTCTGATAGATTCAGATAGATTCTTTGAGATTCACATAGATTCAGATAGATTCTCTTAGATTGACATAGACTCTTTTAGATTCAGATAGATTCAGATAGATTCTTTGAGATTCACATAGATTCAGATAGATTCTTTTAGATTCACATACATTCTTTTAGATTCCAATAGATTCAAATAGATTTAGATAGATTCAGATAGATTCACACAGATCCTTTTAGATTCACATAGATTCAGATATATAGATTCTCTTAGATTTTTTTATGGTTTAGGATGAATCTAAAAGAATCTATCTGAATCTAAAAGAATCTATCTGAATCTAAAAGAATCTATCTGAATCTAAAAGAATCTATCTGAATCTAAAAGAATCTATCTGAATCTAAAAGAATCTATCTGAATCTAAAAGAATCTATCTGAATCTAAAAGAATCTATCTGAATCTAAAAGAATCTATCTGAATCTAAAAGAATCTATCTGAATCTAAAAGAATCTATCTGAATCTAAAAGAATCTATCTGAATCTAAAAGAATCTATCTGAATCTAAAAGAGTCTATGTGAATCTAAGAAAATCTATCTGAATCTATCTGAATCTATGTGAATCTCACTGAATCTATCTGAATCCTAAAGAATCTACCTGAATCTAAAAGAATCTATCTGAATCTATCTGAATCTATCTGAATCTAAAAGAATCTATCTGAATCTAAAAGAATCTATCTGAATCTACAAGAATCTATCTGAATCTAAAAGAATCTACCTGAATCTAAAACAATCCTCTTAAATATTTGTGAATCCCACTGTACCATTCCAAACAATTGTGAATCATGCTCAATCAGGAAAAATCAGTTCAAGGTTTCTCATCTTGAAAAACCTTTAAGAAACTCATGTGAAATTGTTAATTTCTTCAAGATTTCACCAACACATTTTTTGAATTTCCATAGTGTTTATGGCCAAGGAAAATCTTATTGAAATCTATAATTATTCAATGATTTCCCATATAATTAAATTGTCAATTTCATTATGGTTTTCCCCTTGACAAAACATTAATAAAACTTTGTCTTGGCACAAGATTTTCCTCGCAAAAAACTACAGTTTTCACCCAATTCCCTGAGCAGAAAAATTGAGTAGAAATATGTGGTTTTCAATTGATTTCTCTAGGCAAATTATTACATTTTTCATAGAATTCTGTTGGGTGGAAAAACCCTAACAAAACCCAGGGTTTTTTTAAGAATTTTCCTATTTAGAAAATCCACAGAAAATAGGCTATTTCCAACAATGTTTCCTTAGAATTTCCTGATCACCATTTTTAGGGTTTTCAGATACAATTTTTGTCCTCAGAAAAACCTACTAAAACCCAAGATTTTCAAACAGTTTTTCCAGTTCAAAGAATGCTTAGCAAATTTGGCCAAATAGCAAGATTTTCTGAAGGTTTTGCAAATCCAAAAATCTTGGGGTGCCTCCAGTGAGTGAGCGTATCACATGTGTAGCTAAGACCGCTTTATTGACGTTTTACAGCTGATACGGACAAGGCACCATCGACGAAACCGTATTCACCAACATACACGCAGGCAGAGTTGAGCAATACAGGAAAGAACCTCGGAACTGACTGGGATTCCTCACAAACTCGTTACCCAGTAAGTGGTCATGCGACGATAGGCTCATCTAGAGGAAGCCACAAGGCTGCCAGTGGTATTTCGAGAAGCGGCAGTTCACACACTGAGGGACAAGGGAGGCTCATGCGCTATGTTACTTATTCTATGATTGACAATAATGAAATTCAACAGGTGACAGATCTGAAGTAGGATCTTCCGTCGTCAATCCCACAGCTAGCCTTCCGTCTGGAACATCTGTCACTGTAAGTGAAATTGTTCGAATGTCTTTCCGAATTTGAAACTTGCTCATGACATGTTCAGAGTTCTAGGGTTAGTCAAAGTGCCCTGACAAATAGATACCGGGGCGAGGGAAGACGGGCCGAAAAACAGAGAGCCCCCGCTGCATCTCATTCTCAGCAATCGGTTACGGTCTACGCTACAAACGTGCATGTCCACCCGCAGCCTCCGACCCAGCCCCAGAGGGGAGGTCCCCGTCAAGCGTCTTCAAGTGAATAATATTCAGGCTCACGGACAAAAGAGTCCTCTTTCCAGACAACTGAGTCTTCATATGTCTGCCCTGTCGAGAACTGTGGTAAAGAATATCGCACAACGGATGAATTAGCTGTAGAACTTTCTCTGTCGCTTTTTGAATGTGTTTTGATTTTGATTTTTTTTTGGATTTAGAGGCACAAGAAGGCGAGACATCCATCGAGTGAGTCCTCCATTCCGCGTCCCACACTTTTAGTGAACGACTAACTGTTTCACTCTGTAGATGCAACCACCACTCTTACATGCGGCAAGTGTAGTAAGCAGTACACGTCTGCCGACGAACTTGCTTCGCATAAGAGCAGACGCGGCCATTAACTAAACACAACAACCCTTCTTCTTTCAACGGCCTCTTCGAATATCTCCGCTCTCGACAAATTTTTCCAGAATTTCTACTCTGCCAGACAGATGAACAAGGCTTTTTGGTTTTGGCTGCCGCCGCCGCAGAAGTTTATAATTTTGCGCGGGCAATGCGTGACTACTTGACCAAATGGTGCATGTACCGTAACATAATACAATATCAAAACGATGATTTGTTTTCCATAAATTATAACTAGTCGGTATTTCGTTTGATGGTCAGTTTAACCACATACAGCTTCCTGTCCTTTCTTGGTAGATGCTGTATTCTCTCTGAATTCCAAACGTCCCGTCAACCTGAGCAGTACAGAGTCAACACAACCCTCTGTCCGTGCAGATTCTGGAGGGTTGCTTACTCTTTTTTCGACTCTGTGTGTGAAGGATAGGTCACATAGGAGGTGCAACTAAAGGCTCTAAGCCTTAGACCTTAAGCCGCTTTATAATGCCATTATTTCCTTTCTGTTTTATATTTTTTCTCTCTTTATCACTCATAAATACGCTTTTTATTAGTTCGAGAGTCCATGTATGCTTGTGGGCGCTCTCACCCACAATGTTAAGTGCCATGTCGGGAACTTATTCCAGAACTATCAGAAGGTCACCGGGAAGTCGGGAACTATCGGATAGGGTCAGGACGTCGGCTTCAGCTTATGTGCTGCGCCTCTACGCAAATGCTCAAAGTCCTTAATTTCAGAAGTGAGACTTACAATGGAAGATACGGATATTCAGAGTTCTGAAGAGTTCCGAATATCGAGCGTACAGAAAGACGGAAGAAGGAATAAGAAACTAAGTCGATATCAGATCTAAGGTAAAGTACAAATTCGTGGAAACTAATATAAGTCTACTCGTTATTGTACTACAAACTAAGACCATAATAAGATGGAAATGGAAGTGTTCTTAAAATGGAAATACAATAAGATATATTAGGGAGACAATATTCTGAAATGGGAATATAACAAACAAACGAGTGAATACTTGTCAACAGACAAATTACCAAATACAGAACAAGGGAAGAATGTGGATGATATGGTAACTATGATGTTCCATAGTCGGAGATCGGAAGTTGGATATTGAAACATCCGGGAACGGGTCGTAACACACAAGATGTATGTGTATGTCACAGTAGTAGTCACATGATACAAATTTAGACACTTTTCAACCCCAACAACCATCACCTGCACACGCAAGTACTGGTTTGGGGTCTTGTCTAAAAACAAACCTCTACTCTATCTCTCTTCATAGAATTACAGTAACTACACTTTGCACTGAAACAGTCGAAGTCAGTTACTATTATTCGACTCGACTTCAAGCTCTTCCCTAGCGTGGTAAGAATATCCATCGTAACTCACTTTCTTAGGATATTCTCTCTCTTTCGCACAATATATACTTTCTCTTATCTACTCGGTCATCAGCCCAGCTAGCTACACAATTGAATTGTACCATAAGGTCGATCTGCCCTTGTAATTATCTACCAATCATACCTTAAAGGTCAATCGTAATCTACATCTTAACTACTAGTCAATTGTATTTCGTACTATCGCTAGTCAATAACAATCGTACATTGAGTGGTAAACTACTCGACCCTTTACACTGTGGCGGGTGTCTCTTTGGATGTTGTAGTCATAGTGTGAAGAGTAGTGGAAGTTCTAACCGTTCTATATACGAAGAATATCAACCGTTTAGGTACGACACTAAGATGTATTGACTGTTGAAGTCTAATACAGAATGAACACGTATTGACTACCTAGTTCAATACGGTAGAAAGAAGTAGCTATCTAGAATAAGGTAGAGAGATAAAACGAATAAGTAGAATTGACTGTCAAGTGCGATTCTGAACGACTGCTCGAGAGTAAAGTAGAGTACTAGAGAGTCGAATAATAGAATAGTGTGGATGTGGTCCACGCAAGTTGCGATAAGGATTGAGTTTCGACTGGTACAGTTTGAAACTCTGATAGAGTAGATAGCTATAGCCCGTCTGTGACGGTCGAGACGATACACCAATCACAACTTACAGGACACTAATGGGTGTCTGGGTAAGTTGTGGTTGCGGTGTAAAAAGTGTCTGAGTTCTAAACTACGGGTGCTAGAATACATAAGTCTGGCGAGTATGCGCCCACAAGAGTCGATGTACCGCATACATAGGTTGTCGAACTAAATATAGATGTGTAATAAAATAAAGAGAAAACAGAAATAATAAAGGGAATATAGTAGGAGCTCATCCGGCTATATTTCCTGAGAGTATTTCACCGTACCTCTCACACATAGTGGAAGTTACTGCACGAGCCTTGGAAGAGTTAGATTTAACAGTACAATTGGAAACCTTGTGTCCACCTTTCCTGCAGAAAAGGCAGAGGTCATTATCCATGCGTCATTGTTTCTCCTTCAGAGTGAGTTTACCGTCGGTTCCCAATAAATAAGAAATATCGGGTTTGTTGGAAGTGGACTGTTTTTCCTTGTTGGATTTCTTGTCTTTTTTCTGATCAGAATTTGATTTGCCAGTATTAGTGCCAGAGTTGCCAGTGTTATTGCCTGGATTATTGCTGGAAGACTTCCTAGATGATGCCTTATTGCCTTGAAGTTCTGTTGGATTCTCTCAGGAAACCTCAGCTTTTCACTCCCAATAATGGGCATTGGATGTCTGAGCTTTAATCCACATGATTTGGAGAGTTTTCAGCTTTCCATCTTTGCAAATCTCATCTTTAAGGTGTGACGGAAGTCCCATATAGAAATGGTGTCTGAGAGTGGAATCTGTAATGTATTATTACTATTTACAGTAGCATACTTGTAAGGAGGGTGTTTATAATTACTATAATCTCAAATATTTACTAATAAAAGTCTTATTTTTACAAAACCCCATCTTTAAATAGTGATATCTATTCTGAAATAATTATATCATCAAAAAACAACCATCAGAAATAGTTCTCTATATTACATCTTATACAACCCATAGTTATTTAACAAATTCCATTGTATATAATTTCCTTCCTTTTACAGATGCCTACTAATACTTTTATTAGTACTTTGTTTTTTAAAAGTTGTAATGTAGTTATTTCGATGTAAAATATGTAAAATATTATTGGAAATTTTTCATACTATAGCTGTCTTTATTAAGTAAAACCCCCTATATATTCTGGGTATGTTGAATCAAGTAGAAATCTATTCAGATTGACAGATCCATTCTGAAGTAATACATATGTATTTAGAGGTGCCAATAATATACATACATATGCATGAAATGGACTATATAAAGGTATCTATTTTTTAAAAGTATTAGTGTTTCAAACTACTAATTTTTTTTATTGTCTACTTGTGTCTGGAAAGATTCTTTAGTTTGTAATGTATGAGAGAGTTTAAAACTTTTTGAAAGTTTTAAAACCCAAATTATGTTTGAATCACATCCCAGATGTTTAAATGACCTTTAGAGTATATTAGAATTTGGTATACTTAATAGTTTTCAGATATCCTCCTAAACTCTTTTTACTTGAGTTAAGTAGCATATCTTGAGAAAGGAGATTCAAATTCAAATTAATCTGTATGTAGGAGTTTTGTCAATTAAATCAGTATCCACTTTTATTCAACTACATGCCTGTGTCCCTTTTCCGAGGAGAAAGCTCAACTCAAGGAAACAAGACAGTCAACAGATTGGCAAGGAGAGTACTCAACTTAAGCACAATATGTGGACCTAGTAGGCAAGTGTAGCTAAATGAGCAAGTGATGTGATATTGAATGATAATAAATACATGATTTGGGCCTGTATTTATACTAGTCCAGGATCCTGCTTACTAAGTAATGTGACTAGGAGAATGAGTCAGTATTTCCCATACTTGACTCATAAGTGTATTTCAGAGTCATCCAACCAGCTATGACTATGTATCTGAGTCATAGCTCTGATCATAACTCATAGCATAGTCATATTGACATGACTCACCAATGAGTCATCTCCCTCAATATGTAGTCAAGGAGATGGGGTAGATTGCATACTATAAGGGCTAGAGATACCTTATTAGTATGTAATCCATGACTCTGCTGGTTTCCATGGCAAATCATATGTTATCAGAACAATGGCATCTTAAACTCTTGAGCCAAAGTTAAAGGATCCAGTCCTCTACTATTTGACTAATGTCCCTTGAAGGTTAAACAAAGAAACAAAGTGATAAAATATATGACAGAATCATCCCATCCACATCTTGCAGTGAGGGTATTGAATTTGACAAGATAATCAGAAACCTGTTGATTGTCCTTCATTTTAAGCATCATTAATTCATTTTCCACTTCACCGGATTGATTGTGAGGTCTGAAATTAGTTTCCAGTTCTTCCACAAATGTGTTCCAGTCATTGAGCCATACAGGTGTCTCATCAGATATTCCAGATAGTCCAGGTTCAAACCAATCCTGAGTGGTATATAAGAGAGTGCAAAATTGACTTTTCGACTGTCAGTTTTAAATGCAGCAGGTCAATCATGGAAACTAAAATGGCATTGGAGAAGGAAGTTCTTCAATTTTTCAGATCCTTGCCAGTAAATGGTTCAGGTTCTTTGACTCCAGTGTGGGATGATTCTTTGCTTTCCTGAGCAGATTTCAAATAGTGAGTGAACTTCACAATGGAGTTAATGAATAACATTTTGGTTGGTTCATCGGAAGATTTCTTTTTTGATTTATCCGGTTGTTCTTCTACTTCATTGTCAAGGATGTTGGGTTCATTGGGAACATTAGGAGCATTGGGTTCAGTCACTCCTTCAATCACTTCTTCGAGGAAGCTGATGCTGTCGGCTGGATTGGGGTTTTGGGTTGGGTGGTATAAAGTTGCAATGGGGATTGAAGTTGAGATGGTCCTTCAGCAGCTTTGCATTTGGGACCCATGATGAGCAAGTCACAGAGTTGAGATCTGATATACATACTGTCAAGTGCACTTATTCTGGAACTATCGGAAAGTCACCGGTACTCAGGAACTATTGGATAGGGTCAGGACATCGGCTTCAGCTTATGTCCTGTGCCTCTACGCAAATGCTTGGAAGTCCTTGATTTCAAAGACAGAACTTATGCTGGAAGTTATGGATATTCAGAGTTCTGAAGAGTTCCGAATATCGAGCATACAGAAAGACAGAAGAAGGAATAAGAAACCAAGTCAATATCAGATCTAAAGTAAAGTATAAATTCACGGAAACTAATATAAGTCTTCTCATTATTGTACTACTAACTAAGACCACAATAAGACAGAAATGGAAGTATTCTGAAATGGGAATACAACAAGATGGATTAGGGAGATTATTATTTCGAAACAGGAATACAACAAATAAATGAGTGAATACTTGTCAACAGACAGATTACCAAATATGGAACAAGGGAGATTATGGAAGGTGCAGGAACTATAATATTCCATAGTCGAGAATCAGAAATTGGATATTGAAGTATCCGGGAACAGGTCGTAACACACAACTCATGTGAACTTTCTACATAATAGGGCCAGCAAGAATGATGCCAGCCAACAGCCTTGATGAGTGTGAGGTATCAGCATTATCTCATAATGTTCTCTTAATTTTCTTTGAATTACTTAATATTTTTTCGAATTTTTATTGTATTTTTAATGTTTATTGTGAAAAATAGGCCTTATTCCTTTTAACTTCACATAAATAATAGCATATATGGACTCATATTATGCTATTATTACTTAATTAATTAATTATAATTTTTAACTAATTATTTATATTTTATTTACTTAGTTATTGCATGCGCATTTTTGGAGTCACGTGACTTATTAGATAAGCCTCCAGTGTCGGGATGTCACACAAGTCGTGACTACCCGAGTCATTAATTGATTCCGCCGACTCATTGTGTGCTTCCGTCCCGGGACCACGGCCTTGAACCTTCATGTTCAAGCAAGAGGTTAGAACCCTTGTCTCAGAGAGGGGAATCATGTGATAAATAAAGGGTAAATAATAAGTAGAATATGAGGTCATTATGATCTAACTAGTGACCTCATAAACTAAATAATTAGCTAATCATTTAGTTATCAAAATGTATATAAGGAGGGCCAAGTTTCCAATAAAATCATCTTATCACACCCATATTTTACTGCACAGCTCAGAAGCTTATCTAATCATATTAAGGACAATAATAGCCTTAGTCTGATACACTAACTGCAAGCACCTACACTTGCAGAATCTTGAATCTTTGTCAGCAACTCTTGAACTTAGCTAATCATCTGAGTTCCCCCAGCCTCACAGCTACCCTTTAGGCTTATTAATTACATAATAAACCTAATAAGTATCTAAGTATCCTTAAGATGACATCATCCACAGATTTTCCATAATAGTTGAGGCTGGCTTGAAGGTCCTCCTCCATAATCTTGAGATAAAGGTCTCCATCCATCCTCCCATCTATCTTGCAAGCATACCCATGTCCTTCCCACAGCATGCACCCCCATATCATCACAGATCCTCCTCCAAACTTCTGAGTCCCCTGAACCAGCCTGTTACTCAAACCCTCCCCAGTCTTTTTCCAGACCCACTTCCTCCCATCTGACTCCAACCTGTTGATTTTGGTTTCATCAGACCACACCACCCCCTTCCAGTCCTCAACAGTCCAATGCTGATGTGCTATAGCAAAGTCCATCCTTGCCTTCCTATGCTTCTTGCTAAGAAGGGGCTTTTTCTTCTTCATCACAACCTTCATCCCAACCATCTTGAGATGATTGCACACAGTTTGGGTAGAAATGGACTGGTTGGTGAGATTCCTAAGGGCTTTGGTCACATCAACAGCAGTGTCAGCCTTCCCAGAGCTGATGAGATGCTGTGCATAGTGAGTGTTGGTAGGGGAAAGCTTTGGGGGACGACCACCAATGGACTTAGGGAGATGAGAACAATGCTTAGAGCAAAGCTTTGAGACTGTGCCAATGCTATGACCAGTAGAAACTGCAATGTGGCTAGCTGAATGACCAGCATCAAGCAGTGAGAAGATATGATTCTGGCTGGCAAGAGACAAAGTGCACATCTTGGGAATTGGGGTATTACTAGTTGCTAAAGGTGATATATTTATACTCCAGTACAACATGGTCATGTGACATCACATGATTTTGTTGATATGAACCTAATTGGAGGTAAACAATCAACAAGGTCACATGACTATAAGCATTTATAGTCATCAAAGTTGCCAGCAAAAAAACCCTTTGCATGAGTCGCTTGTATATAAATATTTGTAATATTTCCATATTTGAAGCTTATGTAATGGCACCATACTTCCATAATCTAGATATGATAGAGCATATTCACAAATATCCTTGATATTTTTTCATTTTTATTCTTTGAGTTATCAGGGATATAAGTCTGAAGTACAAAACTTGCGAAGAGTTTTTTTGAGTCACTGTATATACATTTTAGTCTGAGACATTTTAGAAGATTCTAGAAGATTGAATGATGTCATTTAGAATTTTCTAAAGCATTATACAAGATTCTAGGCATAATAGAACCCTATAGAATATTCTACAATATTCTATCTACTGTTTGTTCCTGTTTTTAACTGTTATACCTCGAAACTACTGGAATATTCCAGGAGTTTATGCTATATTCTGAAATAGCATATATGTGACAGTATTTTTCCATGTGTCACACCAGGTGCACACTTCACATATCATGTCACATATTAGGTAGCTGTGGGTGTGCTTAAAACCTCCAACCAAAGGCCAACACCTATCACATAGGAGGATATCTGAAAATTATTAAGTATACCAAATTCTAATATACTCTAAAAACAACTTAAACATCTGGGATGTGATTCAAACATAATTTGGTTTTTAAAACTTTTTGAAAGTTTTAAACTCTCTCATACATTACAAACTAAAGAATCTTTCTGGACATGAGCAGAGAATAAAAAGAATTAGTAGTTTGAAACACTAATACTTTTAAAAAATAGATACCTTTAGATAGTCCATTCCATGCATATGTATATCATTGGCACCTCTAAATACATATGTATTACTTCAGAATGGATCTACATAACTTGGAAAACCATATACAATAGGTTCTATTAATTGACTCTGAATTGTTTAGGATATAATATGGGGAATTGTTTCTCATGGTTGGTTGTTAACAATATAATAGTCTCAGAATAGATACTGCTATTTAAAGATGGAGTTTTGTAGCAATATTGCTTTTATTAGTAAACATTTGATATTATAATGATTTGTTAAGTGCCATGTTGGGAACTTATTCCAGAACTATCGGAAAGTCACCAGGAAGTCGGGAACTATTGGATAGGGTCAGGACGTCGGCTTCAGCTTATGTGCTGCGCCTCTACGCAAACACTCAAAGTCCTTAATTTCAGAAGTGAGACTTACGATGGAAGATATGGATATTCAGAGTTCCGAAGAGTTCCGAATATCGAGCATACAGAAAGACGGGAGAAGGAATAAGAAACTAAGTCAATATCAGATCTAAGGTAAAGTACAAATTCACGGAAACTAATATAAGTCTTCTCGTTATTGTACTACAAACTAAGACCATAATAAGACAGAAACGGAAATAATCTTAAAACAGAAATACAATAAGACATATCAGGCAGACAATATTCCGAAACGGGAATATAATAAACAAATGAGTGAATACTTGTCAATGGACAAATTACTAAATGCGGAACAAGGGAAGAATGTGGAAGATACGGTAACTATGATGTTCCGTAGTCGGAGATCGGAAGTCGGATATTGAAACATCCAGGAACGGGTTGTAACATGATTATGGACAACCTCCATAACAAGTTCACATGACTCATTGTAATGTATTCAGGGGTTTCTCTTAGATAGCTCAATATATGCTATAGTGTCACAGAGCTTCAACAATAAAACAAGCAAAGGTCCAGTAATTTAAATACTGATAGATTAATGAGCTGCGCTATTAAGCTTAAACAACTCAAATCAATGCTTATTTTGATTATTAAAAGGTTCAATAGAACAATATATGTGTTATGACTGGAAATCCCACCAGACTCCAGGCACCAACTTATACACACCTGTGCCCTATACGCACCCATTATCAGTTCACCGGAATTACCACCGGACTCCGTACATCAGACTCGTCTACATTCGTCTTCGTTACATTGTGTTTCAGGCACTGGAAAACCCACCGGACTCCGTCTCTGTCTATTTCCAACCTCGTCCCGTGCGTCAGTCACTGGGCCCCACTCAGAAAACCCATCACCTCTCTAACAGAGCCCCATTCCCATTTTAGTCAAATGACCTGTCACGATTCGGACTCTGCCTCTGCTCCATTTCCTGTTATGGTTTATGATTTGTCACTATTCGGACTCCACTCCATTCCATCCCGTTCCTAACACCAATTTGGTGTTTACTATTCCCATTTCATGTTTTGCTCATTTCATTTCATTATTACTGGATTCGGTATGACATTTACTCCACGGTCTATTTAAACTGGCAGATGTTGTACATACAATCCAGTCAGAAAATCGGCTTAGATTCCCCCAGTAATCTAATACATTTTCCGCTCTAAAACCCTACTCGATTCACACCGCTCACACTAGTCGGAGCCCACGGGCTCCGGTGCATCTATCTCTCTCACCAATCTCAACTCACGACCCACGACCTCCGACTTACGACTCATGACCCACAACCCCCACCTGGACTCCCCGGGATTCCCGTCCACCTGTCTGAAATTGGATGACACAATCTAGTGAGGGCACAACCTATAAGCTGAAGCCAAGTCCTACTAGATATTCTGCGGGTTTCTCTGGAGACTTGCCCTGTACGTATCCTAACAATATGACTCTTTTAGCAAATAAAAGAACTATTCCTTGAGAATAGGGGCTAGAAGCTGAGTATATGCGCAGTAACTTAGCAGAGACTTGATATAAAGCTTTGGATCCTTGTATGCTTATTTGTAACTATTAATAGTTATTTAAAAAAGTGTTAAATAATTTATTAATAGAGAAAATAATTTGTATTGGATTATCTGAGTGCTTGTACTTGATTAATTCAATAAACTTAGGGCTGGACCTTGAATAATCTAGTATTGGCAGGGAATTTCAGTCCAGCAAGATAATGACCCCAAAGCATACTTGCAAGAAGGCCCAGACTTGGTTTCAAAATAATAATTTCAATGTCCTTCCATGGCCAGCACAGTCTCCAGACCTCAACCCCATTGAACACTTGTGGGATCATATCAAGAGGAGGCTGGGGGAGTATGAGGTTGAACCAAAAGGGATACTAGAGTTGTGGGAAAGGGTGGAGGAGGAGTGGAACAAGATTGATGCAGAGGTGTGTCAGAATTTAATTGACAGTATACCTAGGAGGGTTGCAGCTGTGTTGAAGGAAAAGGGTGGCCATACCAAGTACTGAATATAAGTAGTTTTGTGGGTCAGAGTGGTCAGCAAAAAACCCCTTCACATGAGTCTCTTGTATATAAATATCTGTAATATTTCCATATTTGGAGCTTATGTAATGGCACCATACTTCCATAATCTAGATATGTATGATAGAGCATATTCACAAATATTCTTAATATTTTTGCATTTTTATTCTTTGAGTTATCAGGGATATAGGTCTGAAGTACAAAACATGCAAAGGGTTTTTTGAGTCACTGTAAGGAGCTCAGCTCCAGCCTTGAATAGAACATCTTATCAACTTATCTTAATCCATATACTACACCACATCTGTGTGTCACTGCAGCAAGCAGTTTATTGCCACCTCTAGTTGAGCTTCTGGCACCCATCAAGATTCCCTGTCACCTCTAGTTGAGCTTCTGACAATAATCCTACCCCCTGGTAACCTCTAGTTGAGTTGTTAGCTATCAATTAAAGTAATAAACAATCTTGTTATCATTGTTTGAGATTAGAACCACAATTCTGAGAATATTCTTGCAGAATCTTTGAGACTACATTGAGATCCTGATAAGTTAGTATCACAGTAGATCTGGTAGGTTAGTGTAAATAAAGCATATATTAGTGTTACGACTGGAATTCCCACCAGACTCCGGGCACTAACTTATACACACCAATTGTCAGTTTACCAGAATTCCTGCCAGACTCCATACATCAGACTTGTCTACATTCATCTTCGTTACGTTGTGTATCAGTCACCAGAATACCCACCAGACTCTGTCCCTGTCTATGTCTGACCTCATCCCATGCATCAGTCACCAGACCCCACTTGAAAAACCCATCACCCCTCTAACTGAGCCCCGTTCCCGTTTTAGTCAAATGACCTGTCATGATTCAGACTCCGCTCCCACTCTGTTTCCCATTATGGTTTATGATTTGTCACAATTCAGACTCAGCTCCATTCCATCCCATTCCTAACACCAAATTTGGTGTTTACTATTCTTGTTCTATGTTTTGCTAGTTTTGTTTCATTATTACTGGATTTGGTATGTCATTCATTCCACGGTCTATTTAGTCTGGCAGATGTTGTACATACAATCCAGTCAGAAAATCGGCTTAGATTCCCCCCAGTAATCTAATACATTTTCCACTCTAAACTCCTACTTGAATTACACCACTCACACTAGTCGGAGCCCATGGGCTCCAACACATCTATCTCTCTCATTTATCTTGACTCCCGACCTCTTGACCCATGACCTCCAGGCTACAACCCCTCGACCCACAAACCCCACCCGGACTCCCTGGGATTCCTGTCTGCCTATCTGAAATTGGACAACACGATCTTGCGAGGGTGCAGCCTATAAGCTGAAGCCAAGTCCTACTGGATATTCCACAGGTTTCTCCAGAAACCCACCGTGTACGTACCCTAACAATTAGCTAAATAGTGTTTTATTCTATAACTAATCTTTTGACCTGTTTATAAATATTTTTATTGTTTGCTAAATAGTATAAAATATATATAAACTAGCTAGAATTGAAGTTGAATATAGTTTTGGAATCAGTGAATTGTTATTCATATTTTAGTAATTGTTTTCACAGAAAAAGAACAGCTTGCAAAAGCAGCTCTCAAAACCTTCTTTGCAAAGTAGGGTGCATATATTCAAGTAAACCCCTGACTTCAGGGGTTCTAAGTCTATTCAGGCTGCCACTGATTAATATCAAATACTTAAATTATTTTACCTTGCAGTGAATTGAGTATTTGCACATTTTGATAGAGCATTGGATGCCTCTTTCAGAAGATAGTATTAAAATAACACTAATACATCACATGGTTTCAACTCACATTTTGCATTACTCATATCAACCTTTTTCCCCTTTAACTCATTACTTCTTTAACTCACTTCTTGGAATTGTACTGTAATGTTGATTCTACTCTCCCTTAGTTGTCATAGTTGTCTTACAGCTACTAAAGTCAACTAAAACTATTTTACTATTTATATTGTACTTCAATAGTCAATATATTGTTGTGTCATACCTATACAGTCAATATTTTTTGTATATATAATGGTCAGAACTTCCATGACTCTTCACAATTATGCTTCTTATACAAGACTGAGATATACTACTAGAGTCTTTATTTCCAACAGGAAGCCCCTGTTGCTCCACCGGCTTTTACTGCACCACTTCTGATTGTTGCCTTGACAGTTAGACTTGTTAAGAACATTTCATTGGGCATATATTTTAGATAACTAATCCTAGACATAGACAGGCTTCCTGTTGTGCAAAATATTATTACCTTGGTGTCCTTTATTGCATAACATCTGATCTCGTTTTTAGTCAATATTGTCTATACAGACAAGGCCTACACACAATATGCTGTGATATTGGTAAAACCTATTAAAAATAGTATGAGTTGGCTTATTGTAATACACAATCTACAAGGGGGTAATAGACTTGTAATAATAGTACTTGTTTGTAAGTCAATGTGTCAGTTAGTGAATCACCTTCTGACACAATAGGTTTGGTGCTAGTTTGGGCGTACACTGGTTCTGGCATGGATGAACTGCCCCTAGGAAAAGGGTGTTTTCATCACCAATTCTAACAAAACTTGTCCATGATGTGCACTTTGGAACTTAAGTTGCAAAGGAAGGGCTGCAATTGTCTTTCAAAGCTGTTATGTCCGTCAAGCCGAACCGAACCTCAAATTTCGCACTCGTTCCAAGGGACCGAGTTGATATTTTGGCTTCGGCTACATTGCGGCCAGATAAATCTTCAATGCTCACACTCACACTCGACCGGTATCAGATTTGAAGTGAGCGTCTTTCTTTCCTGCCAGCATATCAAAATATCCAGTTCACAGCTTCTATATTCTCATGGCAAACATCTACAATGTATTGTGTTATTTTGAATTGCTTCCGCACACAGTAAGGGCAAACAAAGTTAAAACATCTCCAGGGTTAAGCGCCAAAAGCATGTGTCATAAAAGGATAGAACTCGGATTGGCCACCGCCAAGTCCACAGCCATTCAGAATAAACCCGAATTGATACCGTCATGACTCGGACTTTTCATGGTAGCGGGGAATCAACGACTCAATTACGGTAAAGGATCGGGAGTGACGAGTGGAATTTTTCGGTGCAAATGTTCCATTTTTAGTGGCCTGAGTTCAAAACCAATTTATTGATAAGCTGACTTACAAATGGTTACCGCTTTCTGATACCAAATTCCACCAGAGTCCATTCTCGTGCTCTTATATAACCTTTTCATCGCATCTCAACCCCTCATCGAACGGCCATGGTCACTTTCTACTCTACTGTTAGCTATCTTTTCGTCCTCGCGCTCCCTTACATTGTTTCTTGTGCGGTTGCGGAGGCCGGAGATCACCCCGCCATGCCCAGCAGAGATATTCCTGCTCCACATTCCCACCTAGTGGCAAGTCGTTCTTTTTTGTGCCCAATAAAGGGAAGGAAGAAATATTGTGGCCTGCTTACATGTTGCCCAACCGGCGGTGAATGCTGCGGGATCAGTATTTGGGCCAACGACTGCTGCGCAGCCGGCATGTACTGCGTCATTGGTGGTTGTTGCCCAAATGGTGACACCTGTTGAGAGGTAAGAATGTTTTGTTTTGCGTATAGTTTAGATGATTAAATCCTAGACATGGAAGACACTTCCTGTTGTCAAAAGAATGGCTACTTGGTGTCTTTTATTGCATAACGTTTGATATCTCGTTTTTAGTCAATATTGTGTATACAGATCATCGTTGAGACTATTTCAACACAGAAGTGGTATTCTCACCTTGCTTGAGGATTAGCAATGCAAGTAATGTGCAACCAGTCATCTCTGGGAGTGAGGTCTCAATCTTACCAGAGCCAATGTATGGTATACAGTTGCTCCAAATATAGCTCCATTGTACAATATTGGCAATCCACTGGCAATATTGGTCCCTGTTTTGTAAGGCGGTTAGATGCTGCGAGTGTTTGGGCTGCTCTGCCAAAATTACCTCATTTTTTTAAGACGTTAGAAGTTCACAGAGGAAAGAATAGTAAAGAGACAGATACATTTGTGTTGAACAAATAGGATTGGTCCTCAGAATGAAACTTCTCACTAGTAGCAACTTTCAAGGTTTTGGGACCCATGGGTTGAAATTGTCTGCCACTTCACACTCAAGAGATGATTTGAACATCTGGGGGTATAAAGAGCCACCTACTTTTACCACTCTACAGTATGTGCAAAGAATATTGACCTTTAATGTATGATGAATAGTACTGACTTGTTAAGTACAATACAACTGTAATAATTGAAGATAAGGAATTAGCTAGGAAATAGTAGTTGTGAGTAATTGTAATTCCTTGCAAGGATAATGAAGGTACTCTAGTCAAAAGAATCAACCTTATCAGTACAACCTCTTGGTAGAGGGAGAAACAACACTTAATTCTAATAAGATCCTGTATTACTAGAATGTGGAGACAGTGAATGAGACAGTAATGCTAGTTGATGAAGTGTTAGAAGTTGAAAGATGGAGTAGCATCAGATATCGACTCTCAACTAATGAAGTATGAAGTCAAGTAAGATGCTAAAAGCTTGTAGTGTGTGGATGCTGTCTGTAACAACTGACATGTCACCAAACCTCAACTTGCAGTTTGTTGCATGTCAGGGTTTCTGGGTAAAAGGTGTCTATCTTCTATGTACTCACTAATATACATAAGACGATAGTATGTATGTGCCCATAGAAGTCCATACACCCATAAGTGTACATAGCTCTTCAGACTAATGTGAATAAGGATATTCAAAGAATATCCTAATTAGAATGGATGAGCAAGTAGAAATTGACCATAGTATCCATCATGTTGGTTAGCCCACTGTGACCTGATATGCTTCCTTTGAGTAGTGGCCATTGTAACACATGTGCTAGCAGCATCAGTACCCTTCCTATAGTAAACTGTGTGGACGGGTAGTTGGTCACAACATACATCCAACTTGCAGAGAAGTACTCTTGGACAGTCTCTCCACTATTCAATCTCTTGAGAAAGGGGGCCCACTAGACCTGGGATTCCAAACACACCAGAGCTTTGGAAGATATCAAGGTCACATTGAGTTCTGCCTGTGTTTTAGGACACCCTATTAGTGGAATGCCCTACCATCTGTATACAGATGCTTCCAATTTTGCCCTAGGATGCTACCTCCAACAGGTCCAGAAAATGATGCTATGGGATCTAAAGAACACCAAAATTTACACTCAAGCAAGATCTGCCTTCAAACAATCATGAGAAGTACCCATCTTTGTTACTCACTACAAAACCAAAGAACCAGAATTCACTTGATGGACTCTTGGCCCTCAGACTTCAACAATACTAGTGTCACTGTTGAATGTGTCATCACCTACTGGAGCTGCACACTCAAGAAAGCTGAATGTAACTACTCAGCAACAGAACAAGAGGTGTTAGCAGCCAAGGAGGGACTGGTTCATTTCCAACCATTCATAGAGGGTGAACACATACTCCTCATCACAGATCATGCAGCTTTGCAATGGGCCAGGTTATATGAGAACACCAATTGTAGACTGGCTGCATGGGGGGCAGTATATGCTGCATACCCTGGTTTAGAAATCTTACACTGTGCAGGATGAGCCCACAGTAAAGTGGGTCTGCTATCCAGACTCCCCTGAATACCTGACTCCATGAGCCCCATCAGGGATGACTTGCTATCAATAGCATCAAACTCCCTTGATAAGGATACTAATGAGAGACTATGGGACAATAAACCAGCTGAAAGAGAAGTTTTCACCACCCAATGCAAGCTAGTGGAACCCCTTAGAATGAGAAAGGATATCCCTCAAACTGAATGGGATGCCTACAATCTTCCTGGAGATGACAGAATGGACGACCGTTTATACTTAAGAGATTTGGACTGGAAAAGTTGAATCTGCACACCTAGCAATATGACTACTACTATCCTGAAGTTAATAGAATGGTATATAAGCTGAAAGATATAAGACCATTCTGAGGAAGTGCTGGAGCTCTCCTATATTAGTTGGTAGGGCTAGTTCTAATATGATGGTGACCTTTTCTTGGAGGATGGTCACACTTTATTAAATATACAAAATTTTACTGAATAATCCTCATATTTTTTAAGTGAGACTATTTCTTCTGGCCATGATAACTTATTCTATGAGTTTATATTTAATTACCTGAAATTTCATCTTTAAAATATGTATGCCCTTTTAAAATATGCACAAATAACATAGTTACACAAGATTATTTGGGTTAACCTAGATTATTTGGGTTATGACTTAATCTTTGGGTTATGATGTATTCTCTTGTATACAAGCAAACTTTCAAATATATTTCATATAATTTAAATTTAGTTGGGTTAGAGAGTTAACTAGAACTATCTGGGGTACCAATCCCCATTGTGCAATTTATTCCAAAAGAATAATTTACAGATGATTGTTTGACTAAATTTTGTCAGATATAGGATAAATATTAATATTTTTGCATTCTTCAGAGTGATACCTAATCAACTGAATTTGATTAAATATTAATTTTACGACAAACAATATAAATATATATACTTTAGTGGATAAATAATTTTTAAAGTTTTGGGTTATCCTCCCTTGATGTGTTGAGAAACTGAGTACAATACCTTATGTCCAAGCAATAAGATAGAGTTGTACCCAACATAACATTTTTTTGGGAAGAGTGTTATTGTCAGGGTATTGATTTTATTTTATTTTATTTTATTATGCACCTACATGTTAGGATATGTACACAGCGGGTTTCTGGAGAAACCCGCAGGTTATCCGGTAGGACTTGGCTTCAGCTTATAGGCTGCACCCTCATGAGATCATGTTGTCCAATTTCAGACAGGTGGACGGGAATCCCGGGGAGTCCGGGTGGGGTCATGGGTCAAGGGGTCGTAGGTCAGAGGTCAAGAGGTCATGAGTCGAGATAGGTCAGAGAGATAGATGCACCGGAGCCCGTGGGCTCCAACTAGTGTGAGCGATGTAATTCAAGTAGGAGTTTAGAGCGGAAAATGTATTAGATTACTGGGGGGAATCTAAGCCGATTTTCTGACTGGATTGTATGTACAACATCTGCCAGTTTAAATAGACTGTGAAGTGAATGACATACCAAATCCAGTAATGATGAAACAAAACTAACAAAACATAAAACAGGAATAGTAAACACCAAATTTGGTGTTAGGAATGGGATGGAATGGAGCAGAGTCTGAATTATGACAAATCATAAACCATAACAGGAAACGGAGCAGGAGTGGAGTCCAAATCATGACAGGTCATTTGACTAAAATGGGAACAGGGCTCTGTTAGAGGGATGATGAGTTTTACAAGTGGGGTCCAGTGACTGATGCATGGGATGAGGTCAGACATAGACAGGGACAGAGTCTGGTGGGTTTTCCAGTGACTGAAACACAATGTAACAAAGACGAATGTAGACAAGTCTGACATACGGAGTCCAGTGGGAATTCCAGTAAACTGATAATGGGTGTGTATAGGGTGCAGGTGCATATAAGTTAGTACCTGGAGTCCGGCAGGAATTCCGGTTGTAACACTACAAAACAGTACAGGCAAAGGTGCGAGTGTGATTATGTAATTGCATTGCCACCTGCATGAAAAGTGGCTGCACAGCAACACAGTGACACAGCGCAGCAGTACTGCAATGTGTGAAGAGTGGTGGAAGTTCTAACCGTTCTATATACAAAGAATATCAACCGTTTAGGTACGACATGATGATGTATTGACTATTTAAGTCTAAGACCAAACACGTATTGACTGTTTAGTTCAATACAGTCGAATGAATTAGCTATCTAAAGTAGAATAGAGAGCTAAAATGAATAAAGGATAATCGACTGTAAAGTACAATTCTGAATGACTGCTCGAGTGTTGAAGAGAATAATGAGAGAGTCAAATAACAGAGTAGCACGGATGTAGTCCATGCAGATTGAGATAATGGTTTGAGCTTCAACTAGTATAGTTCGAAGCTCTGATTGTGAGCTATCAGGCCATTAAGAGTAGTTCTATTAAGAACCAGTTACTCCTGAGATGTTTAGTCATCAGTAAGATATTAATATATCCAGGTCAACCATTGCTCATTCAACACCTCAGTACCCCAAAAATTGGTTTATTGTAGATTACTCCTTTTGTTAGGATCCTGACCTTTGTGGACCCTCACAACATGGTTTTACACTGGCAAACCTTCTGGCAACTTTCCAGTACCCTGACATCCATGTCCCAGACTATGGAGCCACCACCTCAGTGTCCCGAAACTTGATTTACTGTAGACTACTCCTTTAGTCATTCTATTCCATCCCCATTTCTGATGCTCTCCCTTCAGCCATTCTATGTATAAAAATTATTTGCCACTTAGTATACTTTAGTTACTTTGTAATTAGTTTTAGTTTGATCCCTATCCTTTCCTATTCTTCTTCTGACCCATCACAACCTTCCACTTCTGTTAAGTGCCATGTCGGGAACTTATTCCAGAACTATCAGAAAGTCACTGGGAAGTCGGGAGTTATCGGATAGGGTCAGGATGTTGGCTTCAGCTTATGTGCTGCGCCTCTACGCAAACACTCAAAAGTCCTTAATTTCAAAGGTGAGACTTATGATGGAAGATACAGATATTCAGGGTTCTGAAGAGTTCCTAATATCGAGCGTACAGAAAGATGGAAGAGGGAATAAGAAACTAAGTTGAGATCAGATCTAAAGTAAAGTACAAATTTGCAGAAACTAATATAAGTCTTCTCATTATTGTACTACAAAATAAGACCACAATAAGACGGAAATGGAAGTATTCTGAAATGGAAATACAACAAGACAAATTGGGGAGACAATATTCCGAAACGGGAATATAATAAACAAACGGGTGAATACTTGTCAACAGACAAATTACCAAATGTGGAACAAGGGAAGAATGCAGAAGATATGGTAACTATGATGTTCCGTAGTCGGAGGTCAGAAGTTGGAAGTTGGAAGTTGGATATTGAAACATCTGGGAACAGGTTGTAACAGTACCCCCCTGTTAGGCCAAAGTCCCATAGAGGTGATTAGGTACTGAGTGATTGAAGCAACAGCTGATTGTTATGTGTCGTGAAATTTATGCAATTCTGGAGGTGAGAGTTTCAGCTGCTGGTCTGAGTATAAAAACCTCCAAATATTCAAATTAATGATTTTGTTTCTTTATCCACAACTTGCATGTTGATTCATCGGCCATTGTTCATCACTACCCCAGAAGATTCAGATGCCGAAATTACCATGCTTCAAAAAATGTCAAAGGTCGAAGAACTTCAATGAAAATGACAGAGGATGGAGGAGATGAAGCGATGACAAGAGGAGGAGGAAAAGGCGTTGATGTGGGAGTTGAAGGAGGCTGAAGAGGCGGAAAAGTGGGAGTTGGAGTGGGTGAAGGTGGAAAAGGAGGCATGGATGTGGAAGGTGGTGGAGGATCAGAGGAAGGAGGAAGAGGTGGAGAGAAAGCAGTGGGAGTCTGAGGTGGCAGAAAAGAGAAAGGAGATAAGGGAGGGAAAGGTAAGTTTAAATAATAAGTTTCCGTATTTTCATCCAATAACTATTGGATACAGCGAAAAGCTGTGGAGGTGGAGGTAGAGGGAGAGGCTGGGCCTTTGAGTCCCAAAGTAAGTGACTTTGTAAAAGGTCAGAAGTTGATTAATTTCCAAAACAGAAACAAAAGGTCAAAGCTCCGGAATGGATGGAAGTCGTCCATGACAGTCCATGTTAGGAGGATATCTGAAAACTATTAAGTATACCAAATTCTAATATACTCTAAAGGTCATTTAAACATCTGGGATGTGATTCAAACATAATTTGGTTTTTATAACTTTTTGAAAGTTTTAAACTCTCTCATACATTACAAACTAAAGAATCTTTCCGGACATGAGTAGACAATAAAAAAAATTAGTAGTTTGAAACACTAATGCTTTTAAAAAATAGATACTTTTAGATAGTCCATTCCATGCATATGTATATCATTGGCACCTCTAAATACATATGTATTACTTCATAATGGATCTGTCAATCTAAACAGATTTCTACTTGATTCAACATACCCAGAATATATAGGGGGTTTTACTTAATAAAGACAGCTGTAGTATGAAAAATTTCCAATGATATTTTACATATTTTACATGGAAATAACTACATTACAACTTTTAAAAAACAACATACTAATAAAAGTATTAGTAGGCATCTGTAAAAGGAAGGAAATTATATACAATGGAATTTGTTAAATAACTATGGGTTGTATAAGATGTAATATGGAGAACTATTTTTGATGGTTGTTTTTTGATGATATACTTGTTTCAGAATAGATATCACTATTTAAAGATGGAGTTTTGTAAAAATAAGACTTTTATTAGTAAATATTTGAGATTATAGTAATTATAAACACCCTGCTTATCGATGTTCGATTCGGAATATGACATGTTGGAAACAGAAGGTAAAATGGGGTGGAACTTGCTATCCCTGTGTGGTTCTCAAACTTCCATGTACTCTCACTGTGAAGAGGGTTCCGAAAGGTGAGAAGGCTCAGAAAACTGATGATGTGGAAAATCCAGGAATGGCCAAGATTGCAGATACTGAAGTGCCGAATACGGATAGTACTGGCATCGAGCTCCTCAAGGACACCGTAGATGTGTTAGTTTTTATCAGGACAGAACTTATGAAAATGCAGGATGCACTGGAGTGCCATAACAATATCCAGGAAAAAGGTTTCCATTCATTGACCCAGAATTTCCAGAGGCAAATGAATTTCTGGAGAAGGTAATGGTTAGCATCAGCGTTATTGCAGTTTCTGAGAGGTTTTCTGATAAGGCAAGGGACCAGCCAAATGATCCATTGGCAGAATGTGTCAAGAAAAGGTGGGAGTCAGGAAAGGGGCCGGAAAGTGAGGATGAAGAAGTGCAGGATATGGTGGAAAGTGCAGAGATTGCAGATGATACGGGAGTTGAAGTGGAAGGAGGATTTGGGGTGTCAGAGACTTTAAAGTAGTGGCAATAATATTTCTTTGACTTTGCATGATTTCAAATGAGTGTGATATTGGAATTGTCGGAAACTGAACAGAAAGAAAACAGAAAAAGTTAGAGTGAGGATAAAGGTCCGGTTTACTTGGATAAACTGTGTGGAAGTCAGTAACAATTTCCATAGCGTGTCCAAGTTCCATAGCCAGTGTCCATGAAGTTTCCTCGTCGGTACCTTCATAACCTGCCCATTTGACTACATAGAGCAATTTACAAGTACATCGGCAATTGTTGATTTTTGAATCCAAGATCTTGGAAACTTCAAATTCGGGTTCTCCATCAATGATGACCAGAGGGGGTGGAGGTTGAGTATGTTCTGGGATATTGTTAGGAACACAAGGTTCTAACATGGAATGTGGAAAACAGGGTGGACTGCTCGCATACTATTGGGAAGTCGGAGAGTCCATGAAAGTGAACCTGTCATATATTTTACAATTTCATTTCTGTGTTTAACCTTTAAGGGACATTAGTCAAACAATAGAGGACTGGATCCTTTAACTTTGTCTCAAGAGTTCTTATTATGTCATTGTCCTGATAACATATGATTTACTGCTAGCTCTAAACCCTAAGTAGCTAGGTAGCATTGTCATAGTGATTCCATGGAAACCAGCAGAGTCATGGATTACTTACTAATAAAGTGTCCCTAACCCTTGTAGTATGTAATCTGCCTTGTCTCCCTGACTACATATTAAGGGAGATGACTCATTGACTAGTCATAGCTAGTTGGATGACTCTGAAATGCACCTATGAGTCAAGTATGGGAAATACTGACTTGTTCTCCTAGTCACATTACTTAGTAAGCAGGATCCTGGACTAGTATAAATACAGGATCAAATTATGTATTTAAAATTCATTCCAATATCACATCACTTACTTATTTAGCTACACTAGCCTACCAGGTCCACACATTGTGCTTAAGTTGAGAACTCTCCTTGCCAATCTGTTGACTGTCTTGTTTTCCTTGAGTTGAGCTTCCTCCCCAGAAAAGGGACACAGGCACGTAGACAAATAAAACTAAGTGAATTCTGAATTAATTGACAAAGCCCCTATATACTGATTACCTTGAATTTGAATCTCCTTTCTTAAAGCTATGCTACTTAACTCAAGTAAAAAGAGTTTACAAGTACACTAAATAGTAATAATACATTACAGAACCGGCTTGTGCTATAATTTCAAAAGGTCTAAGAATTTCTCAGCAAGTTTTTTAGAAGGTCAGGTGGTACGGAAGAATTGAGCTTTTACAAAAACCTGATCACCAATTTTAAAATTAGGAGGTGGGATCCAGTTTTTGTCCACAGAACATTGATAATATTCCTGGGTGGAAGAAATAGCTTTCCGAAGTTCTTGATGTAACTCGTTGAGAGCAGTAATAAATTCTTGAGCACAGATAGAAGCCAAATCTCATTCAGAATATACTGTGAGATTTGGATTATAGCCTTTGTTGGCAAAAAAGGGAGAGATGCCAGTAGTTGCATTCAGAGAGTTATTGTAGGTGAATTCCACAATTGGAAGAAGGGATTTCCAGTTGTCCTGTTGATATGTAGTTGCAATAGATACGGAGATATTGTTCCAATGTTTGATTAACGTGTTCGGTTTGTCCATCACCTTCCGGGTGATATCCCGAGGTGAAGTGTAGTTTCATGTCGAGGGCTTTTCTGAGGGCCTGGAAGAAATGGGAGATGAACTTGGAGCCTCAATTGGAAGTTACGTGAGATGGAACACCATGTTTGGAAAATATGTGAATAATGAAAAGTTCCACTAATTGTAAGGACATGATTGTATCGTGAGTGGGTATGAAAATGCCTTGTTTTGAGAATCGATCCACAACAACTAAAATGGATGTAAAGCCTTCAGAAGTCAGAAGTTGTTTGATAAAATCTATGGAAATTGAGTTCCAGGGTTTTTCTGGTATCAGAAGTTGCTTGAGAGTACAGCTTATGTCTCTAGGTTTTAGAGCGTAAGCAGGTGGTGCATGACTTACAGAACTGGGTTATGAAATCTCGGAGGTTGGGCCAAGTATATTCTCTCTGGATTAGACCAAGAGTATTGTTAATGCCGTAATGTCTGGAGCTTGGATGATCGTGTTTGTACTGAAGTACGTGGAGTCGGAGATTATTGGAATCTGGAACGTAGATATGTCCATCAAGATGGATAAAACCTTGAGAGTCTTATGACCATTGGGGTTGGTCGGGATTATCGGGAATTTCTAGGTGTGGCTTGAGAGCCAGGTCAGAAGTGAGTGTGGAAAGGATATCTTGATATAATTGCTCAATATCCATAATCATAACGCTACGCATAATTGGATAGTAGAGGGAAGTCGCTCAAATAGATGCGGAAAGTTGCTGTGTTGTAAAAACCAGTTTCAAGTTATGTGGATTAACAACGGTGTAGTTACTTTCCCCTCTTTAGGATAGATGTCCCATCGTCGAGTCATGGTATCTGGTTTTCCACCAAGACGTCTGGGTCAGAAATGGATAATCATGTTGAAAGTGAAAAGGAATTTGGACCAGCAGGCTTGCTGGTGGGTCAAAATTTTAGTGGTAGAACAATATTCGAGATTTTTGTAATTGGTAACAATGTCAACGGGTGTGAGAGGTATGGTGAAATATACTCAGGAATTCTACTTTCTCTCTATTTTATTATACACTTATATTTAGTTTGATGACCTATGTATGCGGTACATCGACTCTTGTGGGCACACAGGCCAGACTTATGTATTCTAGCGCCCATAGTTAAAACTCAGACACTTTTTACCCTGCAACCACGACTTACCCAGACACCCATTAGTGTCCTGTAAGTTGTGATTGGGGTATCATCTCGACCCATCTATATCTCAATCTGCACAGACTACATCCATGCTACTCTATTATTCAACTCTCTCATTATTCTCTTCTACACTCGAGCAGTCATTCAGAATCATACTTAACAGTCGATTCCCTTTATTCATTTTAGCTCTCTACTCTACTTTAGATAGCTATTTGACTCAACCGTATTGAACTAAGTAGTCAATACCCGTTCGGTCTGTATTAGACTTAGACAGTCAATACATCTTTGTGTTGTACCTAAACGGTCGATATTCTTCATATATAGAACAGTTAGAACTTCCACCTGTTAAGAACAGAAAACTGACTGATGTCGGTTGGCCAACAGGGACCGATCGGAAGGACTTGGCTTCAGCTTATGTTCTGCGCCCTCGCAAATGTCCATGGAGTGTCCTTAAATTTCAGGCGGGCAAAGACTAATCCTAACGAGTTTCTTTTGGCGAGATACTGATCGGGACTGAAGGTTAAGTCAAGTGTCGGGCCAAGGGTCAGCGACCGAGAGTGGACGAGCGCATGCGAGGCGGATGAGGGGATTCTTAGTACAAGACTGCTAGAGGTGTAAGAGGGTATTCTGAGTCGATATTCTGATTGCCTAGTAACTACAACTACAGTGGGTTCATATACAAGTATCAGGCGTCTAGAAAATACTAACTAGGAGAAGAGCGGAACAGGGTATTGACAATAAGCTTGACTAGGAACGGGAAGTTTATGATTAGTTTGGAGGCCGAAGAGATAACCAAGAGCGTAATTACAGGAAAAGGAAATAGTTTGAGGGTTACAAGTATATATAGGCATATGTGAAACATAGGATAGAACGGATCATCATAATAAAAGGGACATATCAAAAGTTTAACCAGATAGTACAAGTATATTTTGATGTGGGCGTAAACGGAGTTTGATCACCGGGAAAGCATACGTCAGCATCAGGGGCGATGGTTTCCGATGTGGTAACTTGAGCGATAACTTGAATCATCGATAGGTGGCGATAACCTTGGGGACGAATGGCTGCGACACGGTCGTAACACCACCACTCTTCACAATGGGAGTTGTGGAACCTTCGAGGTAATGACACCAATGTTTGAAAGCTTCAAAAATTGCCAAAAGTTCCTTATTATGAATGTCGTAGTTGAGTTTGGACACTGAAAGTGTCTGAGAAAGGAATGTGACCGGATGAATTTCACCATCGGAATTGTAAAGGGTATGCATATATGCATACCTGGACTAAGGAATAATAGCTGGATTATAGTACTTTATTATTTACCTTTTATTTTCTTTCTTTATATTCTTTCTATATTTCGAGCACACCTTGATTTTGTAGTTCGAAGCTTTGTGTATATGTATGGGCGCTCTCGGCGCCAAAAGAGACAGACAACTTTTACCCAGCAGACACCACCTTGTAAACGACCCAGACGTCGAATAGCGAGAGGTGTCAAGGGTAACGTTTCAACTACCCTTAAAGGTAGTATTCTCTTGCATACTAACGTACTTTGGACTCGAACCGCGAAGGTCGAGTTCCAATCTAAGGTCTTTGCGCTAGTCGACATTATAGTCAACTCGCGCTATTATTTCTTCACTCTAGATATTCAGCTTCGCATTGATTATCTATTCTACATCTAGCTACGAGTTGTACCGTGAAGGTCAACTCTTTCATTCGTTCATTCTAGCCGTCAAGAGCAACTGTACAGTTGCTCTTGTGACGCATAGCGTGTCTTCTTACTAGCACAGCTTGTCTGGTAATCTACAGTATTGTACTGTACGGTCAATATCTGCTAATAGTAGTTGAATAGACACTATTCTTCGTATATCGAATGGTCAGAATCTATCGACTCTTCACAGGAATCTTGAATGGAAAGACTCATGGCAATTGCATAATCAGAAGCATCGGTTTCCACAATAATTGGAACGTCAGGTTTCCAATGAGAAAGAATTGGGGTGGAAGTGAAAGCATTTTTCAAAGTCTGGAAAGCAGAGTGGCATTTGTCATCAAAGACCCATGGTTGAGATTTATGGGTAAGACAAGTAAGCGGTATTGTAATATCTGAGTAATTCCAAATGAAATGATGGTAAAAGTTTGCGAAACCTAAAAATGACTGAATGTCTTTGACTTTCCGTGGTTCAGGCCAGTCACGGACAACTTGAACCTTGGTTTCATCCATATGGAGACCCTCGGGTCTGATAATGAAACCTAAGTATTCAATAGAATCCATGTCAAAGTAGCATTTTTTACCGTTGGCAAAAAGACCGTGTTTTCGGAGTCTTCAGAAGACTTCATGGACTTGTTCATCGTGAAGAGCGGGATCCTCGGAAAATACCAAAATGTCGTCCAAATAGACTATAACACATATGTCAAGCATGTCGGAAAATATATTGTTAACAAAACGTTGAAAAGCGGAAGGGGTATTGGTAAGGCTGAACGGCATAACCAACCATTCAAAGGATCCATAGCAAGTCTGAAAAGCAGTTTTCCATTCGTCACCCTCAGCAATTCAGACCAAATGATAGGCATGTTTAAGGTCTATTTTGGTGTAGATCCGAGCTTTCCATGGGGCATCGAGTAAGTCAGTAACAAGTGGAAGTGGGTACTTATCTTTCCGTGTGATGGAATTTAATCCTCTGAAATCAACACAGAGTCAAAGGGAACCATCCTTCTTTCTGACAAAAAGGACGGGTGCTCCATACGGAGACTTTGAGGGATGGATAAAACCTATTGACAGATGTTCATCCAATAACTCCCAAATAGATGAAAGTTCTGATTGGGATAACAGGTAAATAGGTCCTAACAGAGGGTTTGAACTGGGCTCAATATCAATTTTTAAATCGTAGGGCCTATGTGGTGCAAGCCGGTCAGCTTTTTGCTTACTGAAAATATCCACAAAATCATGGTATTTTTCGGGAACTCCTTCCAGGTCAGCTTTTAGCTTGGATAATTCTGGAGTTCTAAAATCTGAATGTAAATGTATCGAGAGTTGACCTTGGGGACCGGGTGAAGATGTCTGATCAATACATGCAAGATCTGTAACGTATCGTCATGTACCTTCAACAAGTCCACGAGCTAGATAAACAATTCCCTTTTTATTGCTGTTCTTCCCTTCTCCATCAGAATTGTGAGCTCCTCTGACCACTCGGGGATTGATTGAGTGACCTCTCCCAGAGTCCTTGATCGTGTGAAAAGGGTTTGAGCTGCCAGGATCCCATGGTACCTCCCTAACCAAGTCGCAATTGATGGAGGCATAGTGGGGTATCTAGTTCGATAATCCTGTGTAATCACCATAACTTCCTCCTCCAAAATCCGGGAGGCATAGTACATATCCCATTTGTCATCCATAGGTTCGTCATAAACCAATAGTCTGTGGTAAGCACATTGAAGCATTACCTGACAGGGTGGAAAGTTCAGAGTCACGTCTCGGGCGGGTGAAGGGTCTCTTTCTGGTGCTGTCGGTAGTTCCTGGAGTGCAGATGGCCCTGATTGGCTGGCCATCGCTGGTTCAGCTTCAGTTCTGGGAGAACCTCTGGCTGAAGTTTGTTTTGGGAAGGTCAGCGAGGGCTTTCTCATCATAACATTTCCAGGCAGTTTGAGACTAGTGGGCCTTCATCGCGGGAATGAACTGCTTGATCCCGCTGAAGGTTTCGTGGCCTGTTCCTTGCCTCTAGTCATCGTTCATAAAGGAATTAGTTACTTTTTTTTTTCTTTAATAGATTTTTCTTCATAGGGAAAGTATGGTCCAGCTCGGATCACCACTGTGAAGAGTAGTGGAAGTTCTAACCATTCTATATACGAAGAGTATCGACCGTTTAGGTATGACATGTAGTTGTACTGACTGTCTAAGTCTAATACACACTGAATGAGTATTGACTACTTAGTTCAATATGTTTGAGTGAAGTAACTATATCTAAGGTAGAGTAGATAGCTAAAACGAATAAAGGGAATCGACTGTTAGGTGCAATTCTGAATGACTGCTCAAGTGTAGAAAAGAATAACGAGAGTCAAATAATAGAGTAGCACGGATGTGGTCCGTGCGGATTGAGATATAGGTGGAGTTTTGACTGGCACAGTTTGAAACTCTAATTGTGTAGATAGTTGAAGCCCGTCTGTGACAGTCAAGATGATACCCCAATCACAACTTACAGGACACTAACTGGGTGTCTGGGTAAGTTGTGGTTGCGAGGTAAAAGTGTCTGAGTTTAAACTATGGGCGCTAGAATACATACATAAGTATGTGCCCACAAGAGTTGATGTACTGCATACATAGGTCGTTGAACTAATTATAAGTGTATAATAAAATAGAGAGAGTAGAAATAATAAAGGAAATATAGTATGAGCTCATCCAGACTATATTTCCTGAGTATATTTCACCGTACCTCTCACAATAATAGTCTGATACTCTAACACAATATAAGTAAGATCAACCCTCCTGGTGTGATTGATGAGACAAGTACTTAAGAAAGGGGATGAACCTTGTGATCAGACTGATGGTGGCCAGAATGGAGATTGATTTAGAGGTGTAATCAGGGAACTACTTGTAGAGTTAAAGAGGGTTTTGAGGATAGTGTTGCTACTATGAGAAAGGAATGGAATAGCTTCAAGAGATGTATTCTATTGCACAAAGTCTTAACCTTGGAGACAAGTTGAGTAGTAGTGTTACAACTGGAATTCCCGCTGGACTCTGGGCACTAACCTATATGCACCCATGCCCTATAACACACCAATTATCAGTTTACCAGACTCTCCACCGGACTCTGTACATCAGACTTGTCCATGTTTGACTTCATTATGTCATGTATCAGTCACTGGAATACCCACCAGACTCCATCCCTGTCTATGTCTGACCTCGTCCTATGCATCAGTCACTGGACCCCACTCGGAAAACCCGTCATCCCTCTAACTGAGCCCTGTTCCCATTTTAGTCAAATGACCTGTCATGATTCGGACTCTGCTCCTGCTCCATTTCCCATTATGATTTATGATTTGTCATGATTCAGACTCCACTCCATTCTGTCCCATTCCCAACACCAAATTTGGTGTTTACTATTCTCATTTCATGTTTTGCTAGCTTCATTTCATTATTACTGGATTTGGTATATCATTCATTCCACGGTCTATATAGTCTGGCAGATGTTGTACATACAATCCAGTCAGAAAATCGGCTTAGATTCCCCCCAGTAATCTAATACATTTTCCACTCTAAACTCCTCCTTGAATTACACCACTCACACTAGTCAGAGCCCACAGGCTCCAACACATCTATCTCTCTTATTTATCTTGACTCCCGACCTCTCGACCCACGACCTCTGACCTACAACCCCTTGACCCATGAACCCCACCCAGACTGTGAAGGATAAGTCATATAGGAGGTGCGGTTAAAGGCTCTAAGCCTTACTCCTTAACCGCTTTATAATCTCATTATTCTCTTTATGTTCTATATTTTTATTCTATTTCTATATCTCATAAATACGGGTCAAACCCCCTTTATTTAGTTCGAGAGTCCATGTATGCTTGTGGGCGCTCTCACCCACAAGAAGTATGCACATGTCACAGGTAGTAGTCACACGGATAAAACTCAGACACCTTTCAACCCCGACAACCATCACCTGCATACGCAAGTACTGGTTCGGGGCCTAGTCTGAAACTAGTCTTCGCTCTATCTCTCTTACTATATCTACAGTAACTACACTTCGCACTGAAACAGTCGAAGTCAGTTACTACCACTCGACTTGACTTCTACCTCTTGGTTCGCACAGTAAGAATATCCATCGTAGTTCACGTTCTTAGAATATTCTCTCTCCCTCACAATATATACTTTCTCTCCGCTACTTGGCCGTTAGTTCAGCTAGCTACGCAATCGGATCGTACCGCAAGGTCGATCCGCTCTTGTAACTATTTACCGATTGCACCTTAAGGGTCAATCGTAATCTATACTTGATCACTTCAAACTACTAGTCGGTTGTATATCGTACTATCGTTAGTCGATAACGATCGCACATTGAGTAGTAAACTACTCGACCCTTTACAGTGGTGATCTGGGCCAGACCCTCATTCACTGCGATCCACACGAACATTCAGCTAGTAGTAGTATTATGACCTTAACCAGTGGCGGAACCTCCCGAATTGCTACGCCTTCAGGTGCCCCTCGGACGAGAAAGGAATACCCCGACCTAGGACTACCCAGTAATGTCACAACGCAGAAATCATCTCTAATGACTCAAGAGACCGATACTGTCTTGGAGCCCTTACAAGGTGAACACGGGCTTCCCACGAGTGATTCTACTGAAACGAGCAAGAATAACTCCTATTTTAAGTCATCGGAAACTCTCGGACTCCTTACCGCTTGATCAAACAGAAACGACACCAGTCTGAAATTTCCACCGCCTCAAGTGATGCTACAGAATCCCTTCAGAGGTCAGATATATTTTGCTGAACCGGTAAATGACAAATGGGATAAATACTACTCGGGACAAATTGAAGAAAAGGAAGTTGACGCAGTAGCCTCAGATTACTCAGACAGATACCCCAACATGCCGAAGGAGGTGTCCGTCTGGTTAGGCAGATTGAATAGCATCGTGATCACTGATTCTTTCTTTTCCCAAACTGGTACTATAGATCAGCTAGCGGAGCAACTCCCCGAGTGGTCTGAGGAGCTCATTACTATTAATGTCTCCGGAAGAGGACGTGTAAGGCTAGCGTTATTTGAATGGATTCTTGACCTAGTGGCCATGCACGATGACACGTTACAGATCTTATACGTGATCCTAGACAAGGGCGGATCGGTACCTAAGGTGGATTACCGGTATCTTTATACGCGTACACTGGAAAGATCCCTATATGAAGCTTCTCCGAACCTCCCATTCGCCTATCACAGCCTGCGACACAGGCTCATTCGCTGCCGTGAGAAATGAGACAAGTTGTTTATGGAAGTTCTTCACTCCTATGATGATAGTACCCAGGTTCCCGCTTCCCCGGCTCACACATCTGAAACTTTCATTCGAGATCTCCAAGGATCTCCCGGCACTAGCTTTCTGCACTCTCTCAATCGTAAGTCTATCCTCGAGAGTTTTCCCCAAGACACGAGGGAGGAGATCTTGGGAAGACTCCACGAGAAATCTATTGCGCCCGTTCTTCTGGCCAGCGGAATCAAGACCCTCGGCATCTCACCCCAGGACGACCTCGGACTAGGAACTTCAAACAGACCATGAAGGAACGAAGAGCCAGATACTCCCCGCCATAGAGTTGCTTTTGGATCCATCGCAAATCGAAACCGTTCTTCCTTCGCTACCACATTCGTTGAAGGAATCACTGGACAAATACCCGGGAGGGGAACTTCTTACCCGAACAACAATCTCCCTCCTTTGCCAATTTCACGGGCCCCCTTCTTTCCCCCAGGAGGGCCGCCTGGGGATTCTTCTGATGGATCCAGCGATTCGGATTACAGAAGGGACTGGGATGAGAGAAGGCGAAACCCGAAAAATCCAGGAGGCCCAGCAAGCACTAATAAGAACACTAAGAGTGCCGCTCCCGACACCAAAATTGGGAAGTTGACCTTGAACACCAATGATCTCAAAATCAAATGGTCAGATCTCCCTGAATATGACGGCTCACAATCTAAGGCACTGGACTACATAATGGATGTTATGAGCTTGTCAGAAATCTCAGAATCCATGACGACGATTCTAGGCATCGCTCTTCCCAGACGACTTAAAGGGAACGCAAAAATCTGGTGGACTACTTTGGATCATGAGCATCGCACTGAATTCAGTCGATCGCACAGGTCTTTCCTTTGGAGTATAGTCGAAGGGTTGTTGGGTACACGATGGCGTGAATCCCTGTCCCTAGAATGGGAAGAAATGAGGTTTCACCAGCCCCATCACGACTGCGAAACCCCTGTGCAGTATATTCAAAGAAGAGTTAAACTCTACAGATTTCTATACAAATTCTACCAAGAAAAGGAAGAGGAGACCTGCCGGTTAATACTTACCCTACCCACGGAATGGTTATACTTAATACAAGGGCAAGCCATCGATGACGTCATGAGCCTCCAAGCACATGCCAATAACCTACAGGAAGCTCTAATTAATGCCTGGAATCAAACGCATAGAGATAGATTTCGCCCCATTAGACCTCGAGTTATGGTCGCGGAAAAAAACAAATTAGAAGTGGAAGCCCTGGAGCATACTCCAACTTCTCCCAATTCCATCCACCCCCATCAGGTCCTTTCTAGCGAAATAGATGACAAGGGCATGATGAGGACTCCCAGAGCAGGAAGGACTGATCCAACATGAGGGAAACGACACGGGAAACTCTTCTTCGAGAGGAGCGACAAATGGAGTAGCACTAGACCCCCCAAAGAGTGCTGGATTTGTGGGAGCACAGAACATTTCAAAATTGACTGTCCTCACTCAGGTAAAATGGCTCATTACGTCTCATTGAATCTATGCTCCGGGCAGAATCCTTCAGAGGAGGTGGAGGAGCAAAGGCTATATGAGGCAGTTTACGGACTAAGTACAGGAACGCGAGTATATAATGTCGAAAGCGAATCAATTTTCATTCCAGCTTATACTGTTACCCCTGAAGATCACGAAATAATTGAGAGGTCACCCGGAGATGAAGAACCCCAATGTGGGGAAGTATACATTTCTATATCTCACGAGGATTTCGTTGAAAGAGGAGATTGTTTGGAAGTGCACTGTCAGCACCGCGAAGGTCTGTCAGGGTTTAAGAGTTCCTCAAACAATATACCGCCATCGATTGAAGAAATCGCAGACGAGGAAATGTCTATCGACCGGGTTGCCTGCCTTAACAAGCAACATCTCATAGAAGACATCAGGAACGATATGGAGGAGGAAACCTTTCCTTTCGACCCTGGACTTCCTCCTGACCTCTTGATCAGTGACGAATCGGACTCGGAGGGGGAAACAGACGTGACCGCCTCGATGACCACCTCGAACAGACGACTACGTCGGGACGCTGAACTAGCCCTTAGAAAAGAGGCAAAACGACCTAGAATACAATATCCCCAATCCAGTAAGCTAATGAAAGAGGACTCCTCAATCATATACCGAAAAAGGGAGCCACCGGGAGGATATTCTAGTGTTGGTGTTTCAGCACTACATATACTCGGAGGAGTAGGGAATCCCGATTGCGAAGAACCAATCAAAATTAGACTGGATACCGGAGCCGATTTGTCTCTCATATCAGAGGAATTCTACCGAAAACTGAAGGATCAACCTGAAGCTGAAGCAAGGACTTAAACTGCGATTAATACAGCTTACCGGGAGTGCCCGAGTACTGGGTTATATTAACGTCCCCGTCTACCTTAAGGATGATAAAGGGACCCTGCTGCGATTCAACGCGGAAACCTACGTAGTACGAGGGATGACTGTACCTATCCTCCTAGGAGAAGACTTCCATATCAACTATGAGATAGGAACGTTGCGAGATCAACCCCTGGGATCAAGATTAATCCTCCCTGGGAGGACAGGATTCATTCCTGCCAGCTCCTCCAATGAACCTGTCCCGTTGGCCTTTTCAGTCAACAAGATCTCGCTGGAAGACGAACTAATCACACCGACTAATCTAACATCCAAACCCGACAAGGGCATGCACGCTGAGAGAGTCGCGAGAACCCTAGAAGATTGCACGATAGAGCCCGAGTCGGTTAGGTTAATACCCATCTTTACTGGGGATCTAAAGGACGGGGAATGGATTGTGGAGGGCATAGTTTTACAGAACGAAGATGGGACTATCCTTGCCACCCCCATCAACTGCTATCTCTAAAGAAAAGGGTATGGTACCACTGGCTAATCTGACCTTAACTCCTCAAACTATCAGAAGAGGAGAGATCATAGGTTTGATTCACGACGCCTGAGTCTGGGCCCAGAAACCTCGATCCCAAGCAGAAGAGGAATCAATGCGAGTCGCAAGCTCGAAGATTGCCCACTTCATAGAAAGTATTTCCAGGCTAGAAGAAGACAGCACCTCCAGTCCTCGACCATGCTATGGTATCTCCAGAGAATGAGACAGTAGATGACTTTGATCCCGCAGGCCCGAAGACTTCAGGAAATTCCCTCCTTAGAGAAGCTCTCCTCACAGGATCTGCATAAATTGGTCAACTTAGGACCTGACTGTTCCTCCTGATGTTATGCCTCGCCTTAGCTCAATATTGACTAAGAACGTGCAAGCTTTTGGAGTTGACGGCAGACTGGGGCAAGTAGATAGCAAGGCCACTATCCCACTGAAAACCGATGCGCAACCAGTG
The DNA here is from genome assembly GCA_015178975.1 of Hysterangium stoloniferum. Taxonomy (NCBI): domain Eukaryota; kingdom Fungi; phylum Basidiomycota; class Agaricomycetes; order Hysterangiales; family Hysterangiaceae; genus Hysterangium; species Hysterangium stoloniferum. The sequence continues at coordinate 196,024 of WHVD01000030.1, read as the reverse complement.
TCTGTACTGATGTTTCAAACTTCCCCTGCCAACAGGAAGGTCATAGATGAGCAAATGGACACCTGGTTCCAGCAAGGAGTCATCGAACCTTCGAAAAGCCCTTGGGGAGCGCCTGCCTTCGTAGTCTATCGCAATAATAAACCTCGCATAGTTATTGATTATCAAAAACTGAACGGCCTTACTATCCCAGATGAGTTTCCGTTGCCTCGACAATCAGATATTTTGCAAGCACTCTCGGGATCCAACGTTCTATCCTCGTTTGATGCCCTAGCTGGGTTTACTCAACTGGAAATGCTGGAGGAAGACCGACACAAAACGGCCTTTCGATCACATCGAGGACTATGGCAATTCAGAAGGATGCCCTTCAGATTAAGGAATGGACCCTCCATTTTTCAGTGAGTCATGCAAAACACATTGGCACCCTATCTGTGGATATTCTGTCTAGTCTACATAGACGATATAGTAATCTTTTCTAAAACTTGGGAGGATCATATCGAGCACCTGGACCGAGTCTTACAAGCAATAATTTCAGCTGGCATCACTCTTTCTCCAAAAAAATGCTATGTAGGCTACAACTCTATTCTCCTGCTTGGACACAAGGTGTCACGGTTAGGTTTTTCAACCCATCAAGAGAAAGTACGAGCCATATTGGAATTAGCAACCCCAACTAAGGTGTCTGAACTCCAACGTTTTCTGGGCATGGTTTTGTACTTCTCGGCTTACATACCCTTTTATGCATGGACTGTATCCCCGCTTTTCTCGCTACTCAAAAAGGGCACATGATGGTCTTGGGGAGTAGATCAGGAACGAGCCTTTAACGATGTCAAGGTAGCCCTGAGCTCTTCTCCGGTTCTAGCACACCCCGCGATCGGAATGCCCTACCGTCTCTACATGGACGCCTCTGACTTCGCCCTAGGTTGCTGTTTGCAACAAGTACAAAAAATGATGCTACGGGACCTAAAGAACACGAAGATCTATACCCAAGCGAAATCAGCATTCGAGCAGTCAAAACCAGTACCAACATTTGTCACCCATTTTAAGACCAAAGTTCCCGAGATCACTTGGAGGGACTCCTGGGCGAAAACATTCGAGGATACTCGCGTTACAGTAGAGTGGGTTATCACGTACTGGAATCGTACCCTCAAGAAACCGGAACGCAACTATTCAGCCACAGAGAGGGAAGCATTAGCTGCTAAGGAAGGCCTGGTTCATTTTCAACCGTTCGTGGAAGGGGAGCATGTACTCCTCATCACGGACCATGCCGCTTTACAATGGGCCAGGTCATACGAGAACACCAATCGACGACTGGCCGCATGGGGGGCAGTGTACGCAGCGTACCCAGGTCTCGAGATACTACATCGTGCTGGACGAGTACACAGTAACGTTGATCCCCTATCCAGACTACCACAAGTACCCCACTCAGTGAGTCCGGCTGGAGATGATATCCCAACAATCATTTCAAGCTCGCTCAGCAAAGGAACCGAGGAGAAAACACAAGAGGATAACCCCGTGAGGAGAGCCGTCTTTGTCACACAACGAGAACTTGTAGAACCCATTGGAACCCCAGAGGACACCCCACAAACCGAATGGGACCTGTATAACCTCCCCAGAGACGACGAAGTTGATGAATCATCATTCTGTGCGTTAAACCCTCAGCTGCTCGTAAGCATCAACGAGAGATTCCTGAAAGAGTTCTTGGAAGGATATCGGAAGGACCCCGCCTTCAGAAGCTACTACGTCGAGGAACCGAAATCCCCAAACACCGTAGCCACCCCTTCACATTTCTTCATCGGAGAAATGGGATTGTTGTATTTTCACGATTTGGACTGGAAAAGTCGGATCTGCATTCCCAACAATATGACAACCACCATTCTAAAGCTGATACACGATAATCCCTTCGAGGGAGCTCATGCAGGAGGGCGTAGACTATTCCTGCTCATGAAAGACCACTTTTTCTGGCCTAGAATGTTACAGGATTGCACGGCGTATGCTCGCAGTTGTGACACCTGTCAGAAGACAAAAATCGATCACTCCACACTGCAGGGAGCCCTCAGACCAGCTGATGTACCTTCTAAGCCATTTGAAGTAGTCTCCATGGATCTCATAACAGGATTACTGATTTCTGGCAACGACTCTTACTCAGCCGTTTTCGTGGTGGTCGACAAGCTGACACACTTCATTATCTGTGAATGCACCTTTTCCAACTTGTCCGCCGAAGGATTCACACAGATCTTTGTAAACTGAGTGGCGTCTCCTTTCGGACTACCCTCCAGGATTATCTGCGATAGAGACAAAAGGTGGACCTGTAGGTTCTGGAGAGAAGTTTGCAAGATATACGGAACCGCTCTAGCTGTCTCCTCCTCTCACCACCCACAGACGGATGGGCAGACGGAAAACATGAACGCCACCCTTGAACAGATGCTGAGGGCTTACTGCTCATCAGCCAAGGAAGAATGGTCAAAATGGATTGGAATAGTAGCCAACACTTACAACTCCACTGTTCATAGTTCGACTAACTATGCTCCCGCCTTCCTTTTAATGGGATACCTACTGAGAGGAATGTCCAGAGTACTAGGAGGAGACGATCTGATAATCCCTAGGGAATTGTCTGAAAGTCCTATGGCGGACTCATGGATAGTGGAATTGGAAAGCCACAGACAAGTGGCAAGGGACTCAATCGCCCAAGCACAAGAAACTCAAGCTCGATCCTACAACAAGCATCGAAGACCAGTCGAAGAAATCTCAGAGGGGGATCTAGTATTAGTCAACCCCCATTCCTTAGAATTGGTAGAAATTAAGGGTAGCGGAAGGAAATTAATCCAACGGCGCATTGGACCATTTCAGGTTCTGGAGAAAATCAATTCCCAAGTCTTTAGACTCAAAATACCCCCAGAGTACCAAATGCACCCTGTCATTAATCGAGCCCACCTTAAGAAATACCACTCGTCCCCGGAAGTGTTTGGCCCTCGGTAATTACTCAAGAACCCTAGAGAGCTAGGTTCAAATGAGGAAGAATACGAGGTCGAAGCTATTACTGGCCACACAAAACTTCGAAATTGTCTACTTTTTCGAATCAGGTGGAAGGGCTATGGACCAGAGGAGGACTCCTGGCTAAATAGCACTGACCTCCGAAATGCCCCAGCTCTACTCAGAGTGTACAAAATGCTGCATCGGATTTGATGATGGGTATATGCAGTTTCACCAAGAACCCGGAACCACTTCCCTCCCGAGAATGCAGTCTATTTCATTCAATCTACTCGACAATCAACCCTAATTTTAACCTTTATTTTCTTTTTCTAAAAATTCAACTTCAGCTACCTCGTCTTCACTCCACGATCACCAACCTTTAGTCTATTGCCTCCTTACCTCGTGTCAACAACCGAGCGGAGTCTTAATCCCTAGGATACGAGAGACGTAAAGTCGCTTAAGAATCTCCGACCTCTCTTTACCTTCAACCACTACCATCACACAACTCTTGTGCGACCCGCAACTATGACATGTCCCAACCACCTCTCTCGAAGTCCAAATTCCCGAAGTTCAAAAGGATCCCACGAACACCTGCCACCAAGCATCTATGGAACCCTGCCTCCACTTCCTCGGGACCGCCTCACACTGAAATAGTCGAGCACCCTTTCTCTTACCATGAGGCCCCCGCCTCTAATTCCTCGAGCTATTCCTCGACACACTGGAGATCAACAGAGACTGCCTCGAGAGCTGCTCATGATTCTCAAGGGCCACCTCGCACCGAAAGGGTCGAGACACTCACTCCTTGCCGCCAGGCCCCTCCCTCCAGATATTGGGACCTAAAGGACCTCCCTTGGGATGGACCCCCCATTCAACCATCCCCATCCCCCCACCCGACCGGTCGTAAGAATAGATCCTGCACCGATAAAATAGCCTGATAACGACCTAACCAGACTGCTACAGTCACCGGTAAAAGGGGGTAGTCCCTCCACAAAGGGAGTAACCTGATCCGTAGAAATTCGGTCGGCGTAGTACGCATCCCATTGTAAGTCGATGGGCTGGGCGTAAATCATATGACCCCTAAAGAATTGCTTAAGGATGACCTGTTTAGGCGGGAACGAGAGAACGGGTTCAGAAGCATGGGTAATTTCAACCTTAGCTCCGGGGACGTTCAACTGCTCAGTTGACGGATGTTCTTCTTGTGGACTTGGAGGGGCATCCGTTGACGGTCCAGCTACTGCTTTGACGGGACTTCCAGGAGGAGCTTGTTTTTGAAAGCTCAACGAAGACTTCCTCATGGTGACATTACGGGGTGGTTCCAGACTTGCAGGTCTTTGACGAGGTTTTGAACTACTCGGGGTCACAGAGGATCTCAGCGTTTGGTTCTTGCCAGTGGTCATTTACGTGTTTAGAATTTGATAGTTAAAATAAATGTTTTTCTTCATAGGGAAAGAGCGGTCCGGCCTGGATCACCACTGTGAAGAGTGGTAGAAGTTCTAACCGTTCTATATACGAAGAATATCGACCGTTGAAGTACGATACCACAATGTATTGACTGTCTAAGTCTAATACGGACTGAACGTGTATTGACTACTTAGTTCAATACGGTAGAGAGAAGTAGCTATCTAAAGTAAGGTAGATAGCTAGAACGAATAAGCAGAATTGACTGGTTAAGTGCGATTCTGGACAACTGCTCGAGTGCAAGTAGAGTAGTTAGAGAGTCGAATAATAGAGTAGTGTGGATGTAGTCCACGCGAGTTGAGATAGAGATTGAGTTTCGACTGATACAGTTTGAAACTCAGTTTGAATGAGTAGCTAAAGCCCGTCTGTGACGGTCGAGACGATACACCAATCACAACTTACAGGACACTAATGGGTGTCTGGGTAAGTCGTGGTTGCGGTGTAAAAAGTGTCTGAGTTCTAAACTACGGGCGCTAGAATACATAAGTCTGGCGTGTGTGCGCCCACAAGAGTCGATGTACCGCATACATAGGTCGTCGAACTAATTATAGATATAATGAAAGAGAGAAAATAGAAATAATAAAGGAAATATAGTAAGAGCACATCCGACTATATTTCCTGAGTGTATTTCGCCATACCTCTCACACCGTGGGCTCCAACGAGGTAAATAGTGGTGTGTTTCAAAGAGGAGATTAGAGTGGAAAAGGTACTGAGATTACTGGGGGGAATCTAAGCTGATTTTCTGACTGGATTGTATGTACAACATCTGCCAGACTATATAGACTGTGGAAAGTATAACATACCAAATCCAGTAATAATGAAATCCAAACTAGTAATCATGAAATGAGATAAGTAAACACCAAATTTGGTGTTAGGAATGGAATGGAGTGGAATGGAGTCCAAAACATGACAGGTCATTAGACAATAACAGGAATGGGTGGGAGTGGAGTCCAAAACGTGACAGGTCATTTGACCATAATGGGAACAGGGCTCAGTTAAAGAGCTGTCGGGTTTTCCGAGAGGAGTCCAGTGACTGGTATGTTGGACAGGGTCAGAGATAGACAGGTGTGGGTCCTGGTGGGTATTCCGGTGACTGATACATGAAGTCACAATGGTCAAGCATGGACAGGTCTGATATCCAGAGTCTGGTGGGTATTCCAGTAAACCGATAACTGGTGCATGTAGGGTGCAGGTGCATATAAGTTGGTACCGGAGTCTGGTGGGTTTTCCAGTTGTAACAGTACCCTCCTTTTATGCCAAAGTCCCAAAGAGGCTCTAGAACTTGATAAGGTTTGTCAGTTATGCACATGTATCAGAGAGTCATGTCAGTTACACATATGTGTCAAAGAGTCATGTGATCTGGAAGGTAAGGTTCAGACATGATGAGCCTATATAAAAAATTCAAAAAATAAAAATGTTCTTCTTTATTACCCCCATCATCAATGGGTCCCAAGCCAATGCCTCACAGACCGATGCCCACTGCCAGGCCCTCACCTTGAGATGTGCGCATTGGTAGCAGCCCAGGCCCCGGCTGGACTTTCAATTGCATTCAGTGTTCTGGTCATTACAGCTGGAACACCATGGGTCATTCCGTGTGGGTAGGTGGACTGGTGCCGCCTTCCTTGCCTTCTGTTGATGTGGTTGGTTCCCCGGTTATCCCACGGACCTGATGCTTACCTTTTGGGGGCTCTCTGGCTCCCACTCAGACTCTGATTCTACCTCTGTCACCTTGCGCTGAAAAATCCCAAGTCAGTTGAAATCGACATGTTGAAACTATGGGACATACCTTTCCCACGACTACCGCAGCCCTGTCCGCAGCCACTTGCACTTTCTCTGCGGCCACCCACACAGCCTCCTCCTCTTCTCGTTTCTTCTCCCTCATGGCATCTTCCTCCACGGCCAATGCCACCTCATACTCCCTGTCCAAAGCCTCCTCGGCCGCCTTCTCTGCTTCTTCGCAAAGTCAGTGCTGCTCTTCTCACCGTGCCAAAAGCTGGGCCATGCTCCAAGGTGCCCAATACGGAGTGCCCGTGGAGGGCCTGGTGGTCGGCATGGGTCGTCTTGGCATTGTTTTTGGTCCCATTTTATCGAAGATGGGTAATAAAGAAGAAGAAATTTCTATTTTTTCAAATTTATATATAGGCTCGTCGCATTTGAACCTTTCCTTCCAGATCACATGACTCCTTGACACATATGTGTAACTGACATGACTTTTGACACATGCGTGTAGCCAACAAGAACCTTATTGAGGTCTAGAGCCTCTGTGGGACTTTGGCATAAAGGGAGGGTACTGTTACGACTGGAAATCCCACTGGACTCTGGGCACTAACTTATACGCACCCATTATCAGTTTACTGGAATTCCCACCAGACTCCATACGTCAGACTCATTTATGTTCATCTTCATTACATTGTGTTTCAGTCACTGGAATACTCACCAGACTCCATCTCTGTCTATATCCGACCTCATCCCGTGTGTCAGTCATCGGACCCCGCTCAGAAAACCCGTCATCTCTCTAACCGAGCCCCATTCCCATTTTAGTCAAATGACCTGTCACGATTTGGACTCCGCTCCCACTCCATTTCCCATCATGGTTTATGATTTGTCACTATTCAGACTCTGCTCCATTCCGTCCCGTTCCTAACACCAATTTGGTGTTTACTATTCCTGTTTTATGTTTTTCTCATTTCATTTCATCATTACTGGATTCGGTATGACATTCACTCCACAGTCTATTTAAACTGGCAGATGTTGTACATACAATCCAGTCAGAAAATCAGCTTAGATTCCCCCCAGTAATCTAATTCATTTTCTGCTCTAAACTCCTACTTGAATCACACCACTCACACTAGTTGGAGCCCACAGGCTCTGGCGCATCTATCTCTCTCACCAATCTTGACTCACGACCCACAACCTCTGACCTACAACCCACGACCTCTGACCTACAACCCATGACCTCTGACCTATGACCCATGACCTCCGACCTACAACCCACGACCTCCGACCTACAACCCACGATCTCTGACCTACGACCCCTCGACCCACGACCCCCACCCGGACTCCCTGGGATTCCCATCCATCCGCCTGAAATTGGACAACATGATCTAGCGAGGGCGCAGCCTATAAGCTGAAGCCAAGTCCTACCGGATATCCTGCAGGTTTCTCTGGAAACCTGCCCTGTACGTATCCTAACAGTGGGTGGCACTAGGATGTGGAACAAAGGACATGTTAAGAACAAAAGAAGAATGAGGAAACAATAACCTTTGAACAATAGAGAAACAAAGGAATCTAAGGCACAAAGAACAATGAATCTATGAAGCCATTCAAGATTTAAAGACAATGGAATAGAACACTGTAAATTTGTTACTAGTACTAGGAATATACCTAATAACTTGCATACAACAGTTAAGCCATTATGATGGTCACTAACACAGTTGTTCAAAATGCCAGTCTATAACCAACCACACTCAGAGTGTGAGGCTAGAGATCAGACTTTGTATGATGTACATATATAGACAAAGATGTATACATACATACAAAAGGCTGATGTAAGCCTAATGTTGTAGAATGTAGAGCTTCAACAGCAAGGGATACAACAATATTCCTAACTGAAGGTCTAAGCAAGATGGGGGAGGAAGGCTCTAAGTTGAAGGGGCTGATAATATGAAATGAGCCAATGAGGGGCTGACAATAGAGATTGTACTAGTTGGGAGGTCTGACTCTATAAATGTAGTGGAGCTTGGCTTCAACTTATGTGTTGCACCCTCACATGAACTGTTAGGATGCTCTGGTATTTCAAACAGAGCAAATAGTACAATAAATATGAAGATCAACACTTAGCTCAATCAACCAGGGGGCCAAAATACTAAGAGTCTGTACGATGTTGACAGTATAGTGAAAACAGACAAAGTTTATTTATGATGACTAAGCTACTGTAAAGTATGAAATAGCTGAGTGTCAATGATGTGCAACACCATGACTTCTAACATGCCTACTTTGCATGTCGTTGAGAGCCCATAGTAGATCCATACATACCAGCCAAAGATTAAACATCCTTTTAACACAAAGAAAAATGTGCCCACTTGACACAAAATCCGTCCAAAAATTGACACGAAAAAACCACTGCACCCACTAGACACAGATTCTGCTCAAATATTTTGAGAAACCTGCTGTGCCCACTAGATGCAATATATATCTGTCTGGTACATTTGGCATTGAACCGAACCTCAGAGCATCCTCGCTCCTAGAATGCATTCCCCCAACCTTCCAGATTAAAAAAATGCTGGACCTTGGAGCCCTGCTCACAACTCCTAGTCCACACAACGATTTCGAACATGCAAAACATAAGCACTCTTCCCTGTGCTATCAGTGGGGATCTCCAGGTTTTCGGTAGGTAATCCACTTGAAGACGAACCAACTGGCCTCGGCATGGGACAAAAACACACAATGTGACCTTCACCATTGCACCTATAGCAATTCTTCGGCTGTTGCCCATTTGGTGAGTCGATTTTCATTTTCATGGCAATCTGATTCTCATTTTCTTTCCACCCTTTTAGATGGCTTTCTTCTTCTACCAGCACTGTGGAAATTTCTTCACCAGTAAGTGATCCCATGTGCTGCATAAGAGCAGTTGCTACTGCACTAAATTCTGGAGAAAACAATAGATGAGGACATCCAGCACATCCTCATCATGTAACTCAACTCCAATCACTCAAAGCTGCGAAGCAAGTGTCAAAATACCATGGACATATTCCATCACTGGTTTTTTGACATCATGCTGGTACATATAGAGCTGGCATTTCAATGAAATCTGATTGGCCCAATTAATTGCCTGATAGATTTTTGCAAGTGCTTGCCATGCCTCTGGTCCAGTAGTGCAATCCCAAATATATGATTGTTGGCTTGATGTGATTGTGAGTCCAACAACCATCCTCCGAATGCTTTTCCCATTCCAAATACTCCTTATATTCTCATCTTTAGGTGCCTTTGCTCCACCACTAACAACACTCCATGATCCAGCATGTTTTATGTAAAACCAATGACAGTGAAAACTTCCATTCGTGGTAGTTATCACCTGAGAGTTTTGGGATACTTGCAAGTAAGGCGTTGATGTTGGACATACATAGGATAATGAGATAGTATTAATGTGACTCTTTAAAGCAATGGGGCGGGGCCCATAACCTGTACGATGTTGACAGTATAGTGAAAATAGACAAAGTTTATTTATGATGACTAAGCTACTGTAAAGTATGAAATAGCCGAGTGTCAATGATGTGCAACACTATGACTTCTAACAGAGTCATAAGGTAAGAGTTCACAGCTTGCCAAAAATGTCTTTGAGAGTATTGAGAAGGGAGGAAAGAGATTGAGAACTAGTAGAGGGTAATCTAAGTTGATTTTTGAACTGAGGAATTGTAGCATACATGAAAAAAACTTTATACTACATTGAGACGGATGACTGCAGGGCCAATCAAGGAAGGGAAGGGTGAAATGGATCATACGAAGTCAATGACAAGGTGGGGAGACTAAATGTAAAGTACTAAACAATACTAAAAAGGTCTGAGGTGGCAAGTGAGACATATACAGGGAGATGGTGATGGGGGAGAAAATGGGACAGACACAGAACAGAAAGCTAAAGGGTCAAACTATACAAAAACAAGTGTCAGGAGCATTGCAAGTGGTGCTACCATGAGTGGGATACTGATAGTAGGATGATGGAGAGTTATAGGAACTAAAAACAGGTTGCAGGGGTCTAAAATGACAGGGATTCTAACACAGAGTAAGATTATGAGTAAGAGAAAGAATAAGACTTAAGAGACTGTTCTTAAGAATGAGCTTTGAAATGAGATATGTATAATGAAATTGCTTGTTCAACAGTGAGCAAAAGAAAGACCCTTATATATATGAGGGAACAAAGATTAAAACAAACATGTACAAATGACAACACAATAACAATGTGATATGGTGCAAGTCATTGTACCTGAGTCATCATTAGTAAGAATGTTAGTAAAGCTGTGAATAATAGAGGGGGACTGCACTGAACCATATGGCAACTGTCCAATAAGAAAGAAGAAATAAAGCATGTGTGTGGCATGTGAGAACATCAGAAGAGAATTACTAAAGAATTATAGATAAATGGGGAAATGGTGAGTTGTGATGAGTAAGAGAAAGGTCAAATGATAGACATGAGTAAGGATAAAGGGCATCAAATCACAGTGATTGCCAGTTGAATAGTAGGGTTAATAAGTTTCATACTGGATCTCATCACAGAGAACTACAATTAGACATGCTCCAGGTATGCATGAGATGAGGATGTGAAGGTACAGATGTTGAGGAAGAGAGACATTGCATATGCTTCTACATGCATTAAGGATGACTGAATCCAAAACCAGGCAAACAAATATTCCCTTTGCCTCCATCAGATCCTCTGTACTAATCACAGTCACATTGACTGTCACACACATATATATTGGGTGTCAATTATAGCTTTGCCTCAGTCCGTGATACTACGAATATACGAGACTGAGGTGAGCCGTCTATTTATCAAATAGACCATTTCCTTAACTAATCTTGCATGTACTAGAACTACATTCTAGGTACCTATTGCAGAGTCCGTTATACTACGAATATATGAGACTGAGAACTACATTCTAGGGTATCAATTTTAACAGGTTATGGGCCTATTGTGTCCCTATTGAAATCACCTACCTTTCTGGCGTCTTGAGGCATTTTTTTTGTTGGTCTACAACATGTCCAATACTACAGCAATCACCCCCTTATCCCTCTCTTGCAGACATCCCTTGCTTACACAGAGGCTAAACTTGACAAGTCTGAAGGAAATTATAAGGAGTGGTACCGTAGTGCAAAACACTACCTTACAATCACAGGGTTGATCTCCTATGCCCTTGGCACTGTCCCCATCCCTGACTGTGAAGAGTAGTGGAAGTTCTAACTGTTCTATATACGAAGAATATCGACCGTTTAGGTACGACACTAAGATGTATTGACTACTTAGTTCAATATGGTAGAAGGAAGTAGCTATCTAGAATAAGGTAGAGAGCTAAACGAATAAGTAGAATCGACTGTCAAGTGCAATTCTGAATGACTGCTCGAGAGTAAAGTAGAGTACTAGAGAGTCGAATAATAGAATAGCGTGGATGTGGTCCATGCGAGTTGCGATAAGGATTGAGTTTCGACTGGTACAGTTCGAAACTCTGATAGAGTAGATAGCTAAAGCCTGTCTGTGACGGTCAAGACGATACACCAATCACAACTTACAGGACACTAATGGGTGTCTGGGTAAGTCGTGGTTGCGGTGTAAAAAGTGTCTGAGTTCTAAACTACGGGCGCTAGAATACATAAGTCTGGCGTGTGTGCGCCCACAAGAGTCGATGTACCACATACATAGGTCATCGAACTAATTATAGATATAATAAAAGAGAGAAAATAGAAATAATAAAGGAAATATAGTAAGAGCTCATCCAACTATATTTCCTGAGTGTATTTCACCATACCTCTCACAGTGCCCCCCAGGTCGAAGAGCTATGTCAAAGAAGATGTCGAAGGACGCTTGGAACTCCTCCCCATGCGTCCTGCGATGAACCCCCAAGGTGTAGGATAGCGTTGCCCCAGGCGAGATGCTTGGCACGAAAGGAAAGAGCGATGTCCTCCTGCCTTGAAGCGTCATTGGCGGATGTCAACCCATCCAGTTTTTGGATCGACGAGACCCAACGACCGTAGGCCTTCTGGCACATTCAAATTATGGCGCGAACGCGATCAGCAGAAGCATCAGTAATATGGGCAATGAGAGGGGGTCAAGGGTGTAGTGATGGTGGGGTAGTGATGAGCGGTGTGGAGCTCATGTCTCCCCCAGGGGGGATTCCTCTCGAGGTGTCCGAATCCGGCAACAGTTGCTCCAACAAGTCAACGAGGTCCACTGCAGAGTGGGTTGGTGTGTGGTCAGGAAGAACACAAGAAGAGTTGACAAGTAAGGACCGAAACATGGAGAGTTCCACCCGTTCGATATCCTCCGCTAAACGCAGCTGTTCCTTAGGGTCGTTGACGCATAAATAAAATGCACTCATGCGGTCCGACAATGTGAGAGACCCACTATACCCCTGGATATGCCCTTTAAGAAGGGGGTGCCGCAGGGTTGGTCCCAGTCACGTTAATGTGCATCCCACAGTGAAGATGTCGGAGGGGTAATTAATGGACACGCACATCCAACTTGACTGGAAGGGACGGGAGGGGCCAGCCGTATCCTCAGAGTGGAGGGGAGAGGACGGCTGCAGCGGGAGGCTGCGAATGGGGTGGGCCGGGGGGGGGTCCATGACAAGGGGCTCGTCGGCCTGAGTATCGGTTCTTCATTTCCCTTTTGCTTTTTCGCTTAAGGGGGGAGGCTCCTTGAAGGCTTCCATTGCCGGGGGGGGGTTCCTTGGAGACGTCTGTGGCTGAGAGAGGCACTTAGAGGACTTCCTCCATAGGTGTTGCGAGAACTTCCGGGATAGGGTGATCAATATCCATTAATGTATCGTTAGGATGCTGAATGGGGTTTCCCAGAGAAATGCAAGGGGAGTAGGGAGAGGCGGGTGGTGGACTCCGCGTTGTCAAGGAAGTGAGGGGAATGTTAGACACCGCAGGGACCAAAGGCATCGGAGTAGAGTGGGAGGTGACGAGAGGGTCAGGTGACGTGCGGAGGGGTGAGATTGGCTGCGGTGCTGGAGGAGGCTTGGGTATGGATGAGGATGGTGATATAAGAGAATAGGGAGTAACCTGATCCGTAGAAATTCGGTCGGCGTAGTACGCATCCCATTGTAAGTCGATGGGCTGGGCGTAAATCATATGACCCCTAAATAATTGCTTAAGGATGACCTGTTTAGGCGGGAACGAGAGAACGGGTTCAGGAGCACGGGTAGTTTCAACATTAGCTCCGGGGATGTTCAACTGCTCAGTTGACGGATGTTCTTCTCGTGGACTTGGAGGGGAATCCATTGACGGTCCAGCTACTGCTTCGACAGAACTTCTGGGAGGAGCTGGTTTTTGAAAAGTCAATGAAGACTTCCTCATGGTGACGTTACGGGGTGGTTCCAGACTTGCAGGTCTTTGACCAGGTTTTGAACTACTCGGGGTCATCAAAGATCTCAGCATTTGGTTCTTGCCAGTGGTCATTTACATGCTTAGAATTTGATAGTTGAAATAAATGTTTTTCTTCATAGGGAAAGAGCAGTCCAGCCTGGATCACCACTGTGCAAGCATACATGTCACACCAGATCCCCTTGACTTCAAAACCTTGCGACCCATTCCACCGCAACCTGTCAAAGGACTCAGGGGATCCTATGTATTAGCAATTGGCATGGGTGATGTCCACATTCACGTCAGTAGGGGAGTACATATTACCCTTCGCGATGTCCTTTATATCCCGACTGCCTCGGTCCATCTCATTTCAGTTAGATGTATTACCAGGGACTCCAAGATTGTGGCACACTTTAATGCATCATCATGCTGGCTGACCGCCAACTCAGGTGCAACCATTGCATGTGGCTCTTTACTCTCCCACAAAGATTTATATTCACTATCACTCGAGTCTGCCACAGTCGAACACGCACTCTATACCCATGGTGCCCCAGATATTGCTACTTGGCACTGCTGTCTAGGTCATGCAAACTACCAATCCATCACTGATATGATCAATAATGGCATTATTAGAGGTACACCAAATTCTACCTGCCAGCCTCCTCCCAAATGTGATTTTTGCATCCTTGGCAAACAGACCAAGAACTCAGTACCAAAAACGTGAACACAGGGAGATGGGCATAAGGTGGAAAAATCTGGGTGGATCTGGCAGGACCAAATGATGTAGTGTCTCACACAGGATCACTGTATATAATGAATATCGTAGATGATTACTCAAGCTTTCCATGGTCTATCCCCCTTAAAAACAAGAGCAATGCTTTTCGTGCACTCCAACATTGGGAGCATGCACGAGAAATGGAAACTGGGTTGAAAGTTGGCATTTACAGGACAGACAATGGAGAATTAAAAACCAATGAAATGCACCAATGGCTAGAATCTCAAGGTACTACACATGAGTTCACTGCACCTTATACCTCAGCACATATAGGCCGCATCGAGCGGATGCACCGCACACTAATGGGCAAAGCTCAGACTATCCACTTATATGCAGGATTACCTCCCCAATTTTGGGAAGAATTTTACCTCACTGCAGCTCATGTACATGGTAAGACAACGACCCAACAATCAAAAGGGAGAACCCCTTGGGAATTATGGTATGGTCGCAAACCAGATCTCTCTTACCTGCGAGAGGCTGGCTGTCGGGCATTCGTCCTCATACTCAACAAAAATAATCCAAAAATATATGAACGATCAATAGAATGTATCCTACTTGGATATGAGCCAAATTCAAAGGCATACCACTGCTATGACCCAAAAACCAAGCAGATATACACTTCTTACCACGTGAAATTCCTTGAAAGCCACAATGGTCACCTATGCATATCCCAACCCACCGTGTCTGCCTTACCATCACATAACATCACACTCCCACAGATAGTAATGCCACCCCTTCAACCCTCAGAGATTGAGGAGTTGGAACCCATCATGCCTATACCGCAACCCAACGACACTGCACCTCCACTCCTGCCACCCAACGACCCTGCACCTCCACCTCTACCACCCAATGGTGCTGTGCCTCCACCATTTCCCATCCCAGATGATGCCCCAGCACCTATTCCCAATGATGGCATTTGGCACTCCACTCGGATAGCAGCACGTCTCCCTAATCATCCTTCACGGCTGGAGACCGCAGTCCAGGATGCCATAGTGAGTGCTGCACATGTCTGTGCCCAACGGGAACAATGCCACCTAGACATTCAGCAGTTACACGATGGTGACCCCCCCAATGTTAATGTTGCGGATGAGCTGTGCACCATGCTCAACAGTTTTCGCCACCCAGGAGAGTCCGATGCCGATGAATTAACTGCAATCTCAAGCTTACCTGTATCCAATGGCCCCACACCATACGAAACAGACCCTCGTACATGGGATGAAACAAAAAACTCCCCCCAAAAGGAAGCATGGTGCACCAGCTATCAAGAGGAACTTCAATTGCTGAAAGAGATGGGAGTATACGAACTTGTACCACCTTCAGAAATTCCCATCGGTACCAAGGTGCACAAAGGGAAGCCAATTTTTCATATAAAACGGAATGCTGCTGGCGAAGTTTATCGTCCAAAAACGAGGCTCATTTTTAAAGGTTTCGAGCAAGTATATGGATGTGACTATGATAAGACGACTTCACCTACAGCTTGTATGGAATCCTGGCACATTTTACTGCACTTAGCAGCACATTTAGGGTGGGATGCCCAACAAATCGATGTCAAAACAGTTTTCTTATATGGCTTGCTTCCAGATAATGAAACACAATTCATGTTCCAGCCTGAAGGTTTCGAAGAGCCAGGAAAAGAATTGTGGGTCTGGAAGGTCATATGAGGACCATATGGTATGAAACAAGCTGGTCACATTTGGAATCGCACAATGCATGAGAAAATGCTCAACTGGGGTTTTACTCCATTGCCCAGTAAACCCTGCATCTATTACCAAAAGACTGCATCTATTACCAAAAGACTACTTCGGGAATCATCATTGTGGCTGTCCATGTCGATTATTTCTTATCTATTGCCTCTACTGAGGCTGAAAATGACCGCTTCAAACAACAAATGAAGTCAGCCTGGAGCATATCAGATCTCGGTACTGTCAATTTTGTCGTTGGCATTGCTGTCAAATGGGACAGACCAAATTCTCTTGTCAAATTGTCCCAGACTGCCCTCATTGATCACATAGTCTCTCAGTTTGGACAAGCAGATTCTGCACCAGTGTCTATCCCTATGGCCCCAGGCCTAAAACTACGGCACACCCTCCATTCTTCCCTCCCTCCAGATGACCAATCTTACCTCTTTAAGCCCCCTTACCGCTCACTTGTAGGCTCGCTTCTATACCTTGCCATCTCCACCCGCCCTGACATATCCTATGCTGTACAACAGCTCTCCCAATATCTTGACTGTTACTCATATGAGCATTGGACTGCTGCCATTCGGGTTGTCTGGTATCTCAAAGGCACCAGAAATCTACAACTACACTTGGGGGGCACTGACCCGGTCACTCTATTGGGTCATAGCGACTCTGATTGGGCAAATTGCCTCGACACCCATAGAAGTGTGGGGGGGGGTTCACATTCTCTCTAGGCTCAGGTGTCATATCCTGGAGCGCCCACAAACAAAAAACCATCGCAGCATCATCATGTGAAGCTGAATATATTGCAGCATTCTCTGCTGCAAAGGAAAACTCCTGGCTACGTTCGGTGCTTTGAGGTATCAACATACCTTTCAACAAACCCACAACCATCCATTGCGATAACAATGCCACCATCTGCCTCTCAGAGGATCCACTTCTACATGATTGAGTGAAACATATAGATATTAAGTATCATTTTCTACGAGAATGTGCCGCATCTGGAGAACTAAAACTCAAATACATCCACACCAAAGATAACTTATCAGATATATTCACAAAAGCACTTGAGGGCCCACAATTCACATGTCTTCGCGGATTTTTAGGCCTAAAATAGGCACAAATAACAGAGGAGTACTGCAGTGAGGAGGAGTGTTGAGGAAGAGAGACACCACATATGCTTCTACATGCATTAAGGATGACTGAATCTGAAACCAGGCAAATGAATATTCCCTTTGCCTCCATCACATCCTCTGTACTAATCACAGTCACATTGACTGTCACACACATATATATTGGGTGTCAATTATAGCTTTGCCTCAGTCCGTTATACTATGAATATACAAGACTGAGGTGAGCCGTCTATTTATCAAATAGACCATTTCCTTAACTAATCTTGCATGTACTAGAACTACATTCTAGGTACCTATTGCAGAGTCCGTTATACTACGAATATATGAGACTGAGAACTACATTCTAGGGTATCAATTTTAACAACAGACAAAGAGAACCTGCTCACTCTTTGACCCAACACAGCATCATATTCACTCATTCATCAGATATCATACATTGAACATAGAGTAGTCAACACCAGGAGAAGAACATGCTCCTGAACTGTGTGACAAACTCGGGAGGTTTGAACCAATAAGGCTTTTCCCATACAAAGTCTTCTGGGACCTAACAATATGATATAAGGACTGTGATGATCTCCACTCCTGTGCCATATAGTAGATTTGCTCAGGCTGATCTGCTGTAGGAATGTAACAGAGGACAAGCTGGTCTACTGTAGGAATATAACATGGGACAAGCTGATCAAACTCATATGGATAGACCCTAAAGTCTTCTTCATATGGGTGAATGTAGACAATACATATCTCCTTGTATGAATGGAGGTCAAATCTCAACTTTGTGAAGGCTTTAAAGATACTGTCTGGAAATGTAGACAGGTTTTGGTTCAGGTAAGAAGGTGGTTGATGATGTGGAGGAAAGGGATTGAGTTGTTAGGCATTCAACGTAAAAGGGGGATGTTGACAATGGGAGGAAGCTTAGAGCAATCTTATAAATCAGGAGTTTAGATGATGAAGTGGTGCTAGACATGATGAATATGAAACTGACTAGGCTGTGTGATGATAGAGGCTGTGGTTAGTGCCAAAATATATATGTATTCAAGAGTGTGACTTTGACCATGACTCAGGCCTTGAATAGTCTTAAGTCACTGTAAGGGAGTGAGACTCCCTACACTGTGATTTGGTAATATTGAGTCTCCATTGTTATCCACTCCATTGTAGTCCACATCCTATTGTAGTCCACATCCTATTGTAGTCCACATCCTATTGTAGTCCACATCCTATTGTGCTTACATCACATTGTTCTCCATTAGTACACTGCACCTGCAGCAGATACTAGTCTTACATCACTTTCCAATTGGACTCTCTACAACACATGACATCACACCTATTGGATCATAGTGTAGGGAGTCTCACTCTTTTACACCTCCTTGGGACTTTAATGTTGACTGTCCCCCAGTGAACCTACTCATCAGAGTTTAACTGTCATCAGCAGGAATGTCAGATAGATTGATGAGAGATGTAACAGGAATGATAGTGCAAGAGTGCGGGTAGTAAGGGATGAGGCAAAAAGTGGCATAGGGGTGTTTGTGAACCTCACCATCAAGCTCAGCTAAAATGTAAACCTTTATCACTCCTTCATCTGGGACAAAGAGATATGCTTGTGCATACTCCTTCTTCTGGGATGAATAGCTGTGCTTGTGCAAACCCCTTCTCCCAGGAGGAAGAGATATGCTTGTGTGCATCCCTTCATCTGGGACAAAGACATTTGTGTGTGCATATCCCTTTTTCTGGGATGAAGAGAAATGTGTGTGCATACCCCTTTGTCCAGGATGAAGAGATACATATGCCTGTGTGCATCCCTTCATCTGGGATGAAGTATGTGCATACCCTTTGCTGGGACAATGTTAAGATCAAAGCTAATGGGGGAAGGAAGTCTCCAAGTTGGGGGTCCAATGATTGGAAATGAACTAATTGGGGGGCTGACAATAGAGATCATACTAGTTGGGAGGTCTGACTCTATAATTGTAGTGGAGCTTAGCTTCAACTTATGTGTTGCCAGCACATAAGCTGAAGCCAAGTCCTGACCCTACCTGAAGTACCCAAATTCTCTGGTTACTTTCCAGTTTCTGAAATAAGCCTCTGGAATGAAACTTAACATATACTCACAATCTTGCTTTGTTAATCAAAAAAATCCTTGAATTTACATAAGCAGTGCCTGAAACAGACTTGCATTGCCACAGCACTGACAGCTGACTGAATACATATACATAATACCATTCTAGGATTGGATAGGAGGATAATCAAAAGTTTTATAACTTATTTCCTCAATCAAGTATACATATTTACATTGTTTGGTATAGAATGAATATTCCATCAAACTCAGTTCATCAGGTGACACTCTGGGAAATGGGGAAATATCAATACATATCCTGCATCAGATAAAAGTTAGTCAAACAATCATTTACATATGTATTATCTTTCAGAATAAATTCTACAACAAGGATTGGTAAGCCAGATAGTTTTCTGATGATGATTCTGAATCAAATAAAGTTAGATTATATTTTTAAAAAGTCACATAGATACCAGAGAATATCCTATCCTAAAGATTAGGTCATAACCCAAATGATATTGCTTAACCATGACATTATTGCATATTTGGAAAATCTTGAAGATAAAATCTTGGGGGTAATGTAATATAAACTTGTAAAATCTGTAGTCATAGCCAGAAGGAATAGTCTCACTCAAAAATATGAGGATTTTTCAGTAAAATTTTGTACATTGAAGATGTGACCATTTTCCATAACCCATGCCAAGTCCATGCATTACGCAGGATGCAGTTTGCATTCAAATTTACTGCTTACTTTGGCAGTTCCAGCTTAAACCCATTCATTATGATGAAGTCGATTGTAGATCACAGGGGTATGAATAGGGGGTATCACAGTGGCCGTTTTCGCACCGTTGTGATGCCATTTTCATTTCTCATTTTGGGATGACGAAAAAGCCTCTGAGCCATTTGCGTGCACCATTAGACTTTTATTAAATCTACATACCGTGGGACTTAATTCTGTCTCCACTCCAAAAGTGACTGGTAAATTAATACACAAGAACTAGCGAAAACACTCTGAACTCAAGGGGTATCACCAGTTTTCGGGACTTCCCGCAGATCCAAAATTATCCCCACAACCGTTCGAAAACTGCATGAAAGCGGCGCGAAAATGGCCAATGTGACACCCTCTACTTTACGATATTGCCAGGGACATTAATTTAAGGTGCTCTGTCGACGCCAAGGCGAAGGCTTCATGTCGTTTTCAATACTCTAAAGGATCCCTCAACTTCAAGTTTCACCAGACATGGTATCAAAAAGGCTATACTAAAATTTGCATCAATGATATGTACAAACATTTGAATCAACGCATCTTGATGCGACAATATAATGTGATTGGTCGAACGAAGCGGCTGTGATATGTGTGCTGTTGTTATGTCACTTGGTGTGCCTCACACTATAAAAACTGCGCCCATTCAGTTGAAATTTCATCATCTATCTTTTTGCATTTTCACGCCCCCGCCCGGTCGGTCAATTTCTAGCAGCCTCGTCGAGCGAGGTGCGTCTCTTTCGTACTTTCTCTGTGTTGCGGCGTATACATATCTAATTGACTAACTGTTATGTCATACATAGCCATCCCTACTACAATCAATAAAGCTCCATAATAATCAATAAACGATCACTTCCCGTCTATAAGATGTTCACCAAGCTTGCTTTCGCTACTGCTCTCGTTGCCGCTGCCTCTGCTGTGCGTATATACGTACACTCTATCATTCCTTTGACGATCCTCATCATGTATTCCCCAGGTCAACATCACAATCAATGTTGGTGCTGGCAATGCACTTGCTTTCGACCCGCCATCAATGACCGCTAACGTCAACGACACCCTCGTTTTCAATTTCCAAAGCAAAAACCACGTTCGTATCCCGTTTAAATTCTGGTTTTTCAATCCACAACTCAATCACTTACTCTCACTCCCTTAGTCCGTCTGGCAAAGCACATTCGCAGCCCCATGCACCTCACAAGGCTTCACAAATCAATTGTTCGTATTTCATAGCGGTCTGCTCTCATTCGCGGCACTAAGCCATGCTCTCCTTCCCTTTCTAGCTTCCCCGTCGCTCCTGGTGCAGCTCTGATCCCACAGGTCACCATCCTAGTTACTAGCACCGACCCAATCTGGTTCTACTGCCCGTATGCACACCGTCTTTTTCACCGCTTTACCCACATCTACTCATTCCCCTCCCCTCGTTTTCACAGACAAACCATCCCTGCCAACCATTGCGAACTGGGCATGGTGGGTGCCGTTAACCCACCAGCCTCGAAGACATTCCAGCAATTCCAGGTATGATTTTCATGCATGTTTTCTTTCCATTATTCCATCTACTGAGCATGACTGTTCTGCTGTAGGCTGCTGCAATGGCTCTCGCTTCGCCCACCCCCAGCGGCACCCCCAGCGGCACCAGTGCTGCTTCCCCTGCCGCCACCTCCTCCAATGGTGCTGTTTCATTAGGTACTGGGAAACTCTTGCTTGCTGTTGCGGTTATTGTTGCTCTGGCTTTGTAATCTTGGTTTGAGAAAATGTAACTTGCGCAACGTGTGGAATTTAGCACTATTTGATTGATCAATTGACCCAACTCTGTTATGCTTATTGATTGGGATTCAAGTCCTGATCGATCATTCACAACGTTTTCACAAATGGACGTGCAGTGAGGCTTTAAGTCCCGATTTCGGAGTAATATCTAAAATTCGTGAGAGCCATGTGAAGTTTTGCTGGGAATAAGTTCCATCTTTTGAAAATGCTCGGAGAACTTTATAGTAGTTTCCAAAGTGTGCTACATATATATATATTAATATAATATTTACCCCGAAGCCCCAAGAATTCTTTAGAATACCGAAAATTCCCCGGGCATCTCAAATTCTCAGAGAGCCATGAGCCTTGGAGCATGATCGAGGGTTTGAGCTTCTATGCAGCACGCGCGGTGTGAACACTGAGAAATGCCAAAATCTTCTGTGATTCTCAAGTAGCTTATTCGGCAAAAGCTTGAGATGAACTCAGGGCCATAACTAGAGCGCGGAACTGTTAATAAATCTTTCCATTATATTTCGCAAGGATGTGATCATATATTATTGATTATAGCGACTCCGTTGGATGAACTCGTTGGCTACTCTCAGTCTTCACAAGTTCCCGTGCCAGGGCGTCCCAGAACCCGGTGCTCCTAAGTACGACCCAACCCAACAGTTAAAGAAAGCTTTTAGTGGAACCCATTAGTAAATTATTGCCCTGCGACAGTAAACAAAAATGAAGAAAATGGCCTCCGCTGACTCCTCCACGCTCCAGCTTTTCTCAGAGTCTTTACCTGAACACTAATGTAGCATGAGACAATTGCGGTGGATGCTAAAAGTGAAGTGTAATGCTCAAAATAAAGTTTTTATAGATACAATAATATTGTACCTTAATTTTGGAGGACCATAATATTAATCACGCAGCTTCGGCCTATCTACCTACGTGCACGACCCGCTCCGATGCTTGGTAGCCCAAGGTTGTGAATATCCCGGTCTTCACGAAATTTGTGCTCATTCAAACATACGAATGTTAGTTCGAGTCCTACATTGAGTTCAATCTGGATTATTTGGAACAGAATTGGTGGGGTGGTCTTGGTTTAGATCATTCACCTCTTCGTATTCGACCTCAGTGATTGGCTATCATGACGGTGAGTGCTGCCATAAAAATGCGGCATCGCTTTCGGAAGTCATGAGGGAAGGGGGGAGGCTATGGGAAGGTGAGGAATGGAGTGGAGTAATTTACAATACTATGCTATCGATGCGCTTGTAGTTGTGTTTGACCGATCATGTGATTTCCGCGTCACGCATCTAAGAATCTGGACGCTTATCATGTTCCTTACTAATTGCCAATTAATTATTGGACAAAGAGGTATGCATATTGGAAGTTTAAATCCCTTTATTCAATGTACGTATGTACGTATTGTCACATGAAAAATCATTATACCCATCTTGGTTTCTGAAACCCGTCCTGTCGTCTACATTGAACAAATTAACACAATCATGAATCAGGAGGGAAGAGGACGGCAGCTTCTAATTGAATATAGTATGAGCACCTTGGAGAGGAACAACGAAACAACGAAGACGAAGACGAAGAAGAGAAGAGAGGAAAAGGCGGAAGGTGAAGACATGGAATAATGCAATGATGAGCGTATGTAGATAATAAACAATGGGGATGAAAACGAAGCTGACGATGAGAAGCACTCGAAAGGCGAAGCAGAATTCAGAAGCAATCATAAAGCCAGACTATGTCACCCATTTCACTCGGCATCCCACCTAGCTCCGGGGTTAATTTCGCGTTTATCCTCCATCCGCACCTCGGATGCGGCAATCCATGAGTACCCTTGTGGTCGACAGAGTAGGTAGGCGACATTGCGGTACCATCTGCCAAGTGAAAAAGCGTTCGGCGGAAGGGGCTCGGGAGAATGCTTGATTTCGACTTTGTTGCGGAGATGTTCGATCGTAGTGATATTATAGAATAGCAGCTGCGAGAGCAAGTCATTAATCGTTACGCAATTGACAAGGAAGGTTGGCAAGCTAATGTACCTTCACGTGGAAAGCCAATAAGGACATTAATGGCCATATAATTAGATTTCCCAAGATAAAGACGACAACACTTCCCGGAGCGGCTCGTAGCGCGCCACCAAATGAAATATGCGTTTGTCGTGTTACATCTGCCAAATGAATGGCGGATGTGATAATTACGAGTGCTAGTGTAATGCTCTGAGAAATACCCAATTAGCATAGGACATGATACAGAAACGAGAGACTCACAGCAACAACAATAAAGGTTATAAAGGAGGTATAATTTCGTCGCCCAACGCAGTTATTGACCCATTGACAATGATGATCACATCCGTCGACGCAGTTGTCGCAGGTTTTACAGTGGGAAGAGCGTGGGGGACGATATGTTTTGCAGGTCGTACAGTATTTTACACGGACGCTGAATGGTGAATGTTGTTAGTAGAAGTTGAGAAAGACAAACGTGACGTACTAGGAGTCGCCCACACACAGATCGCGGGGAAGTGGCAATCTTGGGCTGTCATCAGATGACGTTGAAGCTGCATAGGGTGGGTCGGGGTCAAGTCCTCGAGGAAGTATCCCCGGGTCTCTCAAGGCCTGTGGAAAAGCTCATGAACAACAGTTGATGGGATGGTACTGTAAATGGCTTACCGTTGCAAGCATGCTTGATATCGTGATCAGGCAGAGATATGCCCCTATGGCGGCGACAGCCGGACTCTCATTATGCCACCACCATACAGCTGTCGTAGCAAACCAAGTCCCAGCAATTCCCAGTACCATCATGAAACTCAAGATAAAGGGGATTATTGTATCTCCACCAGTAAGAATTCGTCCGCCTAAGAAGAATTTATTATGCGATGGATATCCTTCATAGTTTCGTTCAGGCTTTCCAGTTTTTGTGGAAATATATGGAACAAAAGGTGTTGGGCCAGGAGGCGGAAGAGCTGAGAATTGGGCAACGGCCGCTATCGATGGCGCAGGAGAGCGTTGCCGCTGTGCATCCGCAATCACAAAATGAGTATTTTGTGAGCGCGGCGTACGCGGTGACGGCATGTCGAGGTCGGTGGTGGCGAATCTTGCCTGGCGAGGACTCGGGCTGGGTTGGGGGCTCACAGAAGTAGGAGATGTGGGCGCCACAGCAGCTGTCCCACGCCTGAGAAGCCTCTCAAAACTGTTCCGCATCTTCGCTGCTGCGGCACTGGCACTTGGTGATGGGGACGGCGGATCAACAGGAGCAAATGTTGGACTGGTCGGTGACTTTTGTCCGACACCAATCGGCAACAGTGGTTCTCTGCTGTGCTTGATTGCGCTATTTGCGCGTCGAGCCGCTAACGAAGAGAAATCCGAGGCAGATACAGAAGCATTTGACGGCTGGCGATTGAGTGTTGCGAGTAGGATCGCGCCTCCTGGGCTGGTTACGCCGGGTGGACTCGTTGATAGGAGCGATGAAGGCAACGGCATGCTTCCTGTCGTCACAGACATGTCGCCCGAACGCGACTGATGGAAAAATGACGCGTGCGGTTGTACTGACGGTGTTTGTGTCAAAGAATGCGTTGACTGTTGTGGAGATGGAGGAACCTGGAGATAGGTTGGGGACGGCGTTGTTGGGGAGGGCGGTAGTGGTAAGGCAGCAGCATCGCTGAGGGCAATTAAATCGGACATGGAGGAAGGAGAAAGAAAAGAACGGAAGAGTGAAATAAAGGAGGGTCAGAGTAAGGTACAATGAACGGGTGAACCGTAGATACCAGACTCGGCCTCGAACTAAAACTACTACCGCCTAATTTGTGATCGGTCAACGGATTACTCAATTATCAAAAAACTTAAATTCGATTATGTAATATCGATAACTTAAATTGCTATGCGAGCAGGACAGGATATACTTAAACTTGATACAAGATAGTCTACGCATAGCGGCATGGAAGGTGTTTGAGGATTAAGTCTTTTGCTGCAGTTCAGGTCATATTACTTTCACGTGAAGGAGATTCGCACGTGAGAAACTCACACTCTGAAAAGTATCAGTACCTCTCATGGAACAGTGCCACAGTGGAATAGTGTCAGTTAATTAATATCATTGAACACATCATAGTCTTGCAGCTTCGTTCTTCACAGGCGGGTCCATCGTCTGTGTCGTGAACGCCATTCAGGTGCCACACGTCACAAATCGCCACCAAGAGCCTGATCCGGCAGGCTGGTCACGCCAACTAACACTTAATTATTGGTTCGATCTTTCTTGTGATCAAAGAATGGGAAAATCTACTTCAGAGACGCCTTAAGCATGCACTCGTCATAAGCTCTCACAAGAATCCTAATCCTATACAGTGATGACAGAACCCACGCCTTTTCATCAACGCGGGCTGAACTCGCTGTGCATATTTGGTGGCGCAAGCTGTCGAATTACACTCGACCATTACAATTCGGCATGGCGGCGCAGACTTTAATGTCACGAACTTCCGGAAATATTAAATAAATAGATACACTCGCCTATGGCCCTGAGTATTTTCTTCCGATCCACCGAACGAAACAGAGATGGTTTCCAATGACCCATCCCTTGCTTGTTGCCTACTGCGTGAAAACATTGAGCGCCTACAATTATTCTTTAAAATCAACTAATGAACATTTCTCAAGTGTGCATAATGGGGCCAGGGGGAATGGGAGAGTTCGAAAAAGAACCGTATACATCCCATAGATTGAGGTGAATTCCACTCAGAAACAGTGTAGCAGTGTTAATGTGCCGTGCTATCAAGAATGATATATGCCACCTTAAAACGCTAGAAACCGTGAGGCTCTCCAGAGGATTGTGGCAGCCGCTGCCATAACAACGACTCTTGCTCTCTGAATCCTTTTCCCATTTGGAGGACCCACAGCACCAGCAGCTTTAAGCTCTCCGATTTCCCGGTCAGTTAGAACTGTCCATAATAGTGATCAGAATGATGTAATTAAGAAAAGAATACAAGCCAGTTAGTCCTACCGTAATTTCCTGCTTCGACATAACTCTCCAGGCATTCTAATTTGGAGCTTGTGCCAGTTAAACAGGGGGCTACAGGAAAGTGCCGCGCAAATGCCGTGACATGTTTTTTTTTCAAAGTAAGTATTTACCTCATTAATTTTGGGTTGGAAAATTGTCAAAATGCGATTATATTTGACTTTAAGACCTCAAAACAAGCAATGCTACATATAGTATACATTTTCTTGCTGAAATACACCTTGTGTACCGCTTTAATTGGCACATCACTAGTTTTAGCCTTTAATTGAGTAATATACATACTCAAATAAAGTCATTAGAGTGTTAAATAACAAAACGTGACATCTAAACACATGGGTTCTAGGTTTACATCAAAAATATGTATGTTGCAACAGTTACCTGACTTTCCATTGCTGAACAAGCTGGTGAAGACACCAAAGCAAGTCAGGAGAGAAGAATGTCCTGCTTTGGATTACTTGTACACTGAGAAGGCTATTTCAGAGTTGAAGGCTGAATCCATTTATCTCAAAAACCATCTCATATTGTTTTCTGGAAATCTCTCTTCAATGGATATTGCCATGATATGTACATTATTGCCAGGTACTACCATCCCCTGCCATAGATGTTGACAAAGAAGTCATTGGATTACTTGAGCATGAAATGTTTGAGATGTCAAAAGCAGCAGGGCCAGCCAGCTTTCAACAATGGGGATTCAATGCACATAATCATCAGAATAAATGGAGTCCATATTTTTTTATTCCCTACTCCTGGAATGAAGGTGATATTTTCTGAACCAGAGGAGACTGAATATCAGGTATTGTACTATCATCACTTTCAAAATCTAATATACTGTAGATTAATGCTCATACATTTATACAGCATGGGCAGAGTTGAGTGAAGGCAGTGAACCAGATACTCAAGAATCTCACATTTCCACTCTAAATATGCCCAAGCCCCATACAGTTCAGAAGCATAAAGCAGAGGCAGGTACAGTGTAATCAGATAGTCAGAGGTAATCCTAAACTAGAGACAAAGGATTGTCAGAGAAAGTCCTACTTGGGAGACAAGGATTGTCCTAAAAGGAAATACTCATGACAAGCATATTTTTGGAGGAGCCTTGGGCTCTGGAGTGAAGAGGAATATGACTTGGAAAAGTAACTAGAGTTGAAATGGGAGAAAATGGTAACAACAAGTTGGGTCCTGAATGGGGTCTGGGTCTGGGTCTTAACAGATAAATTCACAGGTATTGTTCCAATGTTTGATTGACTCATTCAGTCTGTCAATCACCTTCCAGATGGTATCCCAAATTGAAGTGTAATTTCATGTCAAGAGCTGTTCCAAGTGATTTGAAGAAGTGTGAGATGAATTTGGATTGTTAAGTTCCAGATCTAAGACTTTCTGGTGATGTTCTGGACACTTCCCCAGAAATAGTCCATGGAGTTCCAGGGAATTAGTCTGGTAGCTTCTGGGGATTGGTCTCAGGAGTATTGGAATATTACCAGGTTATGAGATGGACTTAGCTTCAGCTTATAATATGTGCTGCACCCTCATACACTCATTTGCATGTCCATATTTCAGAAGGCCAATATATGCCAGAGAGTTTATGGAAATTCAGAGTTCTGAAGAGTTCCAGATATTCAGCATACAGGAATAACAAAGGAGTAGATTGGATCAAGACTAATTTGAGATACAAACTGGAAAGTAAGTAGATGACTATGGAAGACTATATGTAGTTGTTCCAATTATTGTACTACAAATATGGGAGTATAAATGGCACACTTCCACCAATTGGCAAGCACCATAATAAAATCACAAGGAAGGTTTTGAGAGCTGCTTTTTGTAAGCTGTTCTTTTTCTGTGAAAACAACTACTAAAATATGAATAACAATTCACTGATTCCGAAGCTAGATTCGACTTTGATTCTAGCTAGTTTATATATTGTTACAACTGGAATTCCCGCCGGACTCCAGGCACTAACTTATACGCACCCGTGCCCTATACACACCAATTGTCAGTTTACCAGAATTCCTGCTGGACTCTGTACATCAGACTTGTCCATGTTCGACTTCATTACTTCGTGTATCAGTCACTAGAATACCTGCTGGACTCCATCCCTGTCTATGTCCGACCTTGTCCCATGCATCAGTCACCGGACCCCGCTCAGAAAACCCATCATCCCTCTAACTGAGCCCCATTCCCGTTATAGTCAAATGACCTGTCACAATTCAGACTCTGCTCCCACTCCATTCCCATTATGGTTTATGACCTGTCATGATTCGGACTCCGCTCCCGCTCCATTCCTGTTATGGTTTATGACCTGTCACAATTTGGACTCCGCTCCATTCCATTCCATTCCTAACACCAAATTTGGTGTTTACTTATCTCATTTTATGTTTGTTAGTTTCGTTTTCATTATTACTGGATTTGGTATGTTATTCATTCCACAGTCTACAGTGACTTACAAAATGTATCCAATGTTTTGCTGTTTCAACTTGTATAGCTTATACCCCAGTAGATAAAATTGTAAAAATCACCGAAATAATTGCCAACATACTTTATCATATATAATCCAAGACACCATAATGTCCTTATGTAATATCCATATATGGTAACAATATGAATATTTTAATAGAGAGGGGTCATTGGATACCTTTTGTCACTGACAGGCTTTTGGCAAGAAATTACTTATATTTAGTACTTGGTATAGCCACCCTTTGCCTTTAATACATCTGCAACCCTCCTAGGCATACTTTCAATCAAATCCTGGCACACCTTTGTGTTAAGTAGTAGACAAGATTTCGAAAGGATTGAGTCTGTTTGCAAAGCTCAGTGAGTGAGTGAGTAAACTTCACTATGTATTATAGTACCTGTTTGCGAAGCTACAAGATATTTAGTAATAGAATGATAATGAATGATTGTGCATATACCTCAGTGAGTGAGTGAGTAAACTTCACTGAGGTATATGGCGAAATGTCGCGACTTTTAATCTAATTTCTAATTATTTTAGGAGAGATATTAGGAGAGTAAATAGGGGAAATTTAGATACTCGAAGTTTCCAGTCGATTGCATCATTAAGGAGAAATTCGTGATTAGGAGTTATTCCCCCCCTTGACGGCACCTCAATATATGTGCATATATGTGCATATACTCGTCATCGGATCCATATTTCGGTTATGTTTTACGTGAAGACTTGATTACTAACACTTTGCATCAATCTTGTACCATTCCTCCACCACCCTCTCCCAGAGCTCTTCCCTCCCCTGGGGTGCATTCTCATACCCTGCCAACCTCCTCTTCAGGTGATTCCATAAGTGTTCAATGGGATTCAGGTCAGGAGACTGTGCTGGCCATGAGAGAACCCTGAAACCATTTCTTGCAGGTATGCTTGGGGTTGCAGATTTACCATAATCCCTGAGGCTGGCTTGCAAGTCATCCTCCAGAATCTGTATGTAGAGATCCCCATCCATCCTTCCATCAATCTTGCATGCATAACCAACCAACCTCCACAGCATGCACCCCACATCATCAAAGATCTACCACCAAACTTCAGGGTTCTCCCAACCAGCCTGTCACTCAAGCCCTTCCCTGCCTTTTTCCACACCCACTTCCTACCATCTGACCCCAGCCTATTGATTTTTGTCTCATGAGACCACACCACCTTCTTCCAGTCCTCCACAGTCTAATCCTGATGTGCCAAGGCAAAGTCCATCCTCTCTTTCCTATGCTTCTTAGAAAGAAGAGGCCTTTTCTTCTTTACCACAGGCTTCATCCCAGCTGCCTTGAGTCCATGATGTACTGTTTGAGGATTGAGTGACTGGTTGGTGATAGTGCAAAGTGCCTTTGTTGCATCTACAGCTGTATCAGCCTTCCCAAGAGCTGATAAGATGTTGTGTGAAACAGATATTGGCTGTAGAGAGTTTGGAAGGACGATTGTCAGAGACTTAGAAAGGTGGGAGTGGTGGTTAGAGTGAAGTCTAGAGATAGTAGCAAAGCCATATCCAGTGGAAACTGAAATATGTTTGGCAGAATGGCCAGCATCAAGTAGAGAAAGGATCTCTTGCTGGGCAGCAGGGGACAGAGGATGCATAGTTGAAATTAGAAGAATCTTAGCTGTGAAAGCCCTTCTACTTATACTTAGCACAGCATGATCACATGACATGTTGAAAAATATAAACAAGTGCAAACAATCAACATTGTCATATGATTTTCATACAAAAGCCTGTCAGTGACAAAAGGTATCCAATGACCCCTCTCTATTAAAATATTCATATTGTTACCATATATGGATATTACATAATAACCTTATGGCGCCTTGGACTATACATGATAGAGCATGTTGGCAAATATTTTGGTGATTTTTATGATTTTATCTACTAGGGTATAAGCTATACAGGTTGAAACTGCAAAACTGTTATGACCATGTTGCAACCTGACGGTCCCCGAGGTTATCACCACCTATCAACATTTCAAGTTATCACTCAAATCATCACATCAGAAACCGTCAGTCTCCTGACGCTGATGTATGTTTTCATGGTGATCAAACCCTGTTTACACCCCTGTCAAAATATACTCATACTATCTGGTTATATTCTGATATGTCCCTTTTTATTATAATGATCTGTTCTACTCTATGTTTCACATATGCATATATATACTTGTAACCCTCGGACTATTTCCTTTTCTCGTAATTCTGCTCTCAGTTAATCATGGCCTCCAAACTTATCGTAGCCTTCCCATTCCTAGTCAAGTTTATTTGTCAGTAATGTTTCCACTCTTCCCTTAGTTAGTATTTTCTAGATGCCAAATACTTGTATATGAACCTGCTGTAGTTGTAGTTACTAGGCAATCAGAATATCAACTCAGAACACCCACATTCATCTCTAGAACTCTTATACTAAGTATCCCACTCTCCACCTACATGTGCGCTTGCCCACTCTTGGTCCCCAACCCCTTGGCCTGACACTCAACTTATCCTTCAGTCCCAATCAGTAACTCACTGTGAGGTACTTGTTAGGACTAGTCTTCTCCCATCTGAAATTTAAGGACACCCAATGGATATTTGTGAGGGTACAGCATATAAGCTGAAGCCAAGTCCTTCCGATCAGTCCCCATTGGCCTACTGACATTAGTCAGTTTTCAGTTCTTAACAAAAACATTGGATATGTTTTGTAAGTCACTGTATATAGTCTAGCAGATGTTGTACATACAATCCAGTCAAAAAATCAGCTTAGATTCTCCCCAGTAATCTAGTACATTTTCCACTCTAAACTCCTCTTTTGTTAAGAACTGAAAACTGACTAATGTCGGTAGGCCGGTGGGGACTGATCGGAAGGACTTGGCTTCAGCTTATATGCTGCGCCCTCACAAATATTGATCGGGTGTCCTTAAATTTCAGATGGGAGAAGACTAGTCTTAACGAGTACCTCACAGTGAGTTACCAATCGGGACTGAAGGATAAGTCGAGTGTCAGGCCAAGGGGTCGGGGACCGAGAGTGAGCAAGCACATGTGTAGGCAGAGAGCGGGATACTTAGTATAAGACTTCTAGAGATGAATGTGGGTGTTCTGAGTTGATATTCTGATTGCCTAGTAACTGCAACTACAGTGGGTTCATATACATACAAGTATTCGGCATCTAGAAAATACTAACTAAGGGAAGAGTGGAAACATTACTGACAAATAAACTTGACTAGGAATGGGAAGGTTACGATAAGTTTGGAGGCCATGATTAACCGAAAGCAGAATTACGAGAAAAGGAAATAGTCCGAGGGTTACAAGTATATATAGGCATATGTGAAACATAGAGTAGAATGGATCATCATAATAAAAAGGGATGTATCAGAGTATAACCAGATAGTACAAGTATATTTTGATGGGGGTGTAAATGGGGTTTGATCGCCGTGAAAACATATGTCAGCATCAGGAGACTGACAGTTTTGATTTGAGCGATAACTTGAAACATTGATAGGCAGCGATAACCTTGGGGACTGTCAGGTTGTGACACAGTCATGACATATAGTCATCAAACCTGCTAGCAAAAAAAACCCTTCTCATGAATCTCTTGTATATAAATATTTGTAGTATTTCCATATTTGGAGATTATGTAATGGTATTGTACTTCCACAATCTAGATATGATAGAGCATATTCACAAATATCTTTGATACTTTTGCATTTTTATTCTTTGAATTACATGGAATATACATCTGAAGTATAAAACATGAGAAGGGTTTTTTGAGGCACTGTATCAGTTGATGCAAAGGGGGGGGTATATGTACATCAGCACACTGTGGACATAAGCAAAAAGCATTAATATTACTAAGCTACTATACAGAACTATGTAGCTTTATCGTGAAATATATTAAGACCAACAAGTGTCATCATGTTGAGATTATTGCTGAATGGCCAAACCTTCAACATACTCCTTGAAGTTCAGCAACTCCCTATCCAAACCAAATGTCTCTACTGTGAATAGAAAGCCTCCCAGCCCAAGCTCCCTCACTGCAACTCCCATTCCCAATCAATCCCAAGGCCCTTTATGAGAAGTGTGATGGTGGATGTGATGTCTAAACAGCAATCCAGGACAAATATGACCTGGCTCAGTATTCTGTACAGTCCTTCATGCAGGCAGTGAAAGTCAATTGTTTATGAGTAATGGTATGCAGAAAGTGAAACCTGTGTGACAAGGGATGGCATGCAAAATATTAATTTGGCAATACAAAAAGAAAAAAAAGGGGTTGTGAACTCAGTAATGCCTTGCATGCATGAGGACTTACACAAACCATCTCCAACATCCAGAACTGGAGCCATTCCCAGCAATCGAAAAGTGTGACCCAAAAAAAATGTCTGGTGCAAAATTGAGATCCAGAGGGGGTAAGCAAAATGATGTTGATGTGGAATAATGAACAATGAATTGGGAAAAGAAATGTGGCTAAAAAAAAAGCCTAGTGCCAGACAATGAAGTCAGCACACCCTTGGTGTTCAAAACACACCAAAACAGATACTGTGGAGCCTTCCCATGAGAACATATGAACTGCAGAGTCAGATGTACCACCCCAGAACCCTTCCTGTGCAAGTACTGCAGCTTCTAAGCCCTTTAATACAGCCACCTACTCCTGCAAGTCACTGTATTGCCCCAGACCCCTTCCTGTGCAAATACTGCAGCTTCTATGCCCTTCTATACAGCTGCCTAAAAAGATATGACAAGTAACCACTCAAAGGAATGAAAATGTGTGGTGACAAATCTGGATGATAAGTCTGCAGGGCCCATAACCTGTTGATGTAAAGGGAGGGGTATATATCGGTACACCATGGATGTGAACAAAAAGCATTAATATTACTAAGCTACTATACAGAACTGTCACAACCGTCACATGTCACATATTGTCACAAACATTCAAAGGTAACTTTCGACAACTCTTCGACATATTGAATGCAACTCGACAAAACCAAACATTATTCGACACCATCGAATCTCTTTCAACATGTCTCATTTCGATGTCATATATGATTTCATAATTAGTTCATAACATAGTCATAACGATACGACGAAAAGCATAAAAGGGCTATGAAAGGAGCGAGGGAAGTCAGTCGAAATATCTGTATATTAGTGGTATTAGTAATCTATCTTGTTGTAACTTCTTCGACAAATACTTCCGTGAGTTCTCACGACTGGTAATAGCCTCTTACTTCATCGACAGGGCGAATATATACTTTGTCGAACGAGGCTGAGTTCGGTTAATAGAATATTATTTGACTTTATCGAAGAATAATCGATTCGTGACAAGAACTATGTCCCCTTAACTCCAATATTTTAAGCCTTTTGGTGTTAAAATTCGCTAATCGCTTAAAATTGGGATAGTTGGGGATAGTGTAGGATTATCCCTCGGAAACTGCCGTGAACCTGCTCAAACACCCACTCTAACCACCTTCATTGTGCCCTGAACACCATCAGTCACGCTCACATGGCTCATTTCTTTCCTGAAAAATAAATAAATAAATAATTGAATGAATGAATAGATTAATATATTTATTTAAGATGGCACAATAGTTTTCTTGGAATTTTCTAGATCTTTTTTACAAAGTCGGTGCTGTGATTTTCTAATGCATAGAAATAATGATTTAGACAGTTTCTTGAATTTATTCAAATCTCACAATGGATGAGACACATAGTTAACTGCATTGCCATTGAAACTGGAAATAATTTTGAATTTAATTCATCTTTCATGTAGCATTTATCATATATACATATAGTCGTACAAAATTGGGCAGCTTACATTTCTTCGACGCATGCTTAAGGCCATAGGCTGTGCAATGAAATTTATTATGTGTTGGGCCTGTATTACACTTCAAATATTATATAAAATGGGTAATTGGCCTTTTAATAGTAGAGAAAAGGTCTAGCAGCCATCTTTGTACTATAAAATCACCTGGTTTGCTGATGCAAGCCCTTAAAATTCCTCAAAATTTGCCTTAAAATTAAGCTTGGTTAACTTAATTAGGCCTTGTAGGTGACTTAATTGCAACTTATGCTTAAAATCCAACCTAAAGAATTCTGTGTAGCTTATATTGACTGTTATTCATTCTCTTCACATACAAAAAAACCTTTCAGTGAGTTTTATTGCATTCAAGGCTGCTGGATGGTGAGCCTTGCAATTATATTATGGGCAAAAGTGGCTATCATGTGGTTTGTTATGAAACCAACACACTTTCCAACTCCATAATGTCTTATTATTAATTCTATGCCATTATAAATCAAAATATATATTATTATCTTCAGTGCAAAAAGGTGATCAATCAAATAAACTACACTCGAGCCTATGAAAGGGAAGTATGTTTGATTATGTAAGCAAGTTGTGAAACTTTGTGTCACTCTGCATCGACATCTTACCCTCACCTCTGAGCGCATTTTTACATCACCACTACCATGAGGGTTTTTTTTGTGTCATGGTGCTACTCCACCATCATCATACATACATGCTAGTGCATCTGGGTGAACTTTACCACTGTCATTTCTCTAACGGCTATGTCTATTTTTGGGGGGCCACCTTTTTCAATGTCTACCGCAACCACTCATCAAAGGGAAAATGGACTGAACCATCTCTGAATGGTCATTTTGGGTACTAGTGAGTATAGAGTCTATATGAGGCAATTCTTGAACAGTCAAAGATGCTGATGTGTGTTTGCATTCACGCTAGAGATATGGCAGATTACATGCCGTATGCCAATCACAAACTCGTCTTCGACCTCCTGTGCAGCGGCAGTTTGTAACATAAACCTTCGCCCCAAACCCCACGACACGCCTGCACACGAATGGTGCCGAGGATGTCTCTGGACACTGATGGTTGATGTCATTCTGTGGATGTCTGAACCCTAACACAGAGAGGAGAAAGGACTGGTTGATGTACTTCATTATTACAGTTAAAGATTGGTATGGCAATCATGGCTGCGACGTACTCGTTGACTATCTTGGTATTGATATTAATGACCTTCGCTTATGTTTAGCAATAGAAGTAGCTATCCTCAGTGGCATCTCCTGCATGTACCTCTTTCCTGTCATCGTTCTGAAGCATAACCAACTACACCTTTCTCCATGCCAGAAACACCGCAGCCATACTATCAAGCATGGGCTCAAGGAGGTAGAACGCTCATATTTCTTTGACCTGGTTCGACCTTAGCCACTGGAGTTTGACGATAGATGATGTTCAATAATGGATGTGGGGTTTATGACAAAGTGTCTGACTATACAGCTTTGACTAACACTGGTTCGCCTAGATGCAGTGTCTCAACACACTTGGAGAATGTGGAGTACAATTAGCACATATTTCCAAGGGACTCGGCTACTACGACCTATTTGTTATCTAACTAGTCTCTTTAAAGCAATGTTTCCTATACGAAGAGCTTGAAACCCAGATCAGGGGAACTATGGAAGCTACACGACCTCTGCCATACTGGCCACATCCCCTCCACTTCCTTTCTTTCGACTCCAATCCTGCCTCTTACCCTACCACATTGACATCTATTCCATTGACCTCAGTACAGTGTTGTGAGTAGGTGATGTCCTTGTGGGTATCTATCACAAACTTTTACGACATTTCGTGTGTGCTGGATGGCATGGTGCACCAGTTAACACCAGGAAGCGCATCAGGGCAGTCATCACTCCACCATTGCAAACACCAGCTGACACAGAGTGACCACTCAACAAGATTAACTCAAGAGGTAGCTAGCATAGTTTGGGGACTCTAGTACCACCAGTTATCTGTCCTTCATTATCTGAGCTATTATTATGTATTGCACCTCTCCTCATATTCCCATTCATCCTTTGAAACTGTCCTTTCTTGGTCGATGAATTCCCTATCACCATGGGACTCTCTTCAATCCATCCTCCTTCAACATACATGGCTAAGCACTACGCACCTGCACCTCTGCACCCGCACCCACACACCTATGCATCCCGTACCTACATCTAACCTGTGGTACCCTTGTCAAACTGACATGTGGCTTGTAGGGTATGCCCCGGTTGCACCCGTCAGCTACGGACACAGTGAAGGCAGTCCATCAGAGAAAGGTGTGCATTGATTTATCTACCCCCACACAATCATAATATCTTCGTACTAATATGGCACTTGCAGGAATCCATATTGATGTGCAGGTTCGTCAATTGCTGTCGTAATAGTAATCGAGCAGATCCCAACAGTTACCCACACTCATGGTCTCCTTCCTACAGACTGCGCTCGACTACTTGACATCACACCCCATCTTCAACTCACCTCAAGGCAATGCTGAGCATGTGTCCAATATAATCATATACGGCCAATCCATCGGCAGCGGCGTGGGCTTGGACCTGGCTGCCCAAAATTCCCATGCCATCCGAGGGATCATCCTTGAGAATAGCTCAACACCATGAGGAAAGCACTGTAGAAAAAATGTCAAAGGCAGCTCTGTTGCCAATACTGAACGACTCAAACAAGCCTTGAAAAGAAAGCATGGTATGGTGAGTAATAGCTCTAATGGCTATGATGGATATGTCCAGCGTGGAAAGGAATGGTTGAAGGGATTGGTCAAAGGCTCTACATTGGAAAGCACATTAGAGAATCCAAGAGGGTGTCCCGATGTAAGTTCGTTACTAGGAAAAGACCTAATAACCTGCACGCAACGGTCAAGTCTTTATGACGGTCACTGACACAGTCGTTCTTGAAACCAGTCTATAACCAAACACACTCGGAGCGAGAGGCTAGAGATCGGACCTTTGGATGACGTAAACGAAGATGATATCAAAAGGCTGACGTAAGCCTAATGTCGAGGAGTGTAGAACGTCAACAATAAGAGACACTACAGTATCCCTTACTGGCCGTAGGAGTGAGACTGAGAGTAAGACTTAAGAGATTGTCCTTAAGAATGAGCTTCGAAATGAGATACAACGAAATTGCTTGTTCAATAGTGGGCAAAAGAGAGGCCCTTATATACATGAGAGAGCACAGGTCAAATCAAACATCTACAAACAACGACACAATAACGATGCAATATGGTGTGAGTCATCTCTGAGTCATCACAATAGGAGTGTTAGTAAAGCTGTGAACAATAATAGGGGGAGGCTGCGCTGAACAATAAGAGAATGACAAACAAAAGATGAGATCAGACATGTGATATGGATAAATGGGGAAACACAATAGAACAATAGGGGAAGTGAGTCAGACAATAGGGATGATGGAGTAATAGAAGTGATGGCTGATGAAACATCGATGACATGAGTCAGAAACACAAGAATCCCACGATAATGCGTCACCCTCAAATGCTATGCTTGATTTCGAAATCTTGACAATATTACCAATCGATGAACCGAGATTGGACATATTGTGTTCCTAGTTTTGCAGTATAAGGAGGGGACACAATCAATCACCATTTAGAACCAGGTGGTGAGTAGGCTCCACAACCACGCAAGGAACACGAATCGACGGCGACCTCGACGAGGCTCTACTTGACTTCCCTCTGGAACCGGGGTCCTAAATAACTTGGGTCCTCTGTGATTTCCTACTGGAGTGAATGTTGCCATGTAATAGATTCCTGATGACGGTGGGGAACAGTCCTGCTGGAACACTCGATCGAATCGATAGTGGAGGATTTCAGAGGAGCCATCATAGTGCTCTATACGAATGAAGACAGGATCGTCTGGAGCATATGGGAGTCGAATACCTTGTCGATGGAGGAAACGATGGTATTTCTTGGAGGAGCATGAGTGGGCTGGTAGGGGCTTGGAAATGATGTCTGAGGATGAGGAGAAGCGAGACATTATTGGCTGGAGTTCTATTTGGGAGTGAAGAGTCGGTTTCGAGTAGGAACTGAGGGTTACTTTGGAGGACGATGCAGTGTTGAACATGATGGAGTTTTGGTCGTCTGTTTGATGAAACTGATTTGGCTGTGTAGAAGTCGTCTTGAGTGCCAAAGTATATATAAGAATTTGTGCTTGTGACGTGACTTGAAACTATTGCCATATTAGTCTCTTTCCGATTGAACTCTCTACACCGACAGCCTGAAAGGGGTGAAATGGACTATGGCAGATTTGGCCCATGCATTTGATATCAAACCAAATCGAGCATCTCCATGGGCACTGGCCAGTTTTATTAGCTGGAAATGCTTTGAGAATAATCTGGGGAAGTCAACAGCAGATGGTGCCCATGCTGCATTCAAGAAATATTGGGATAATTTGCAAGTTTAACTATTTGTTATTTCCAGGTTGGACTGTGCTCACTAATGGATTTTAATCCTTCTCCCTCCAGAGACAGTGAAGGTCTTTATCGAGCGCGGTGGAGGTGGGATGAATCTTCTAACACTGCAGTTGGAAATCCAGCAACTGCATCAGATGTAATGGACACCCTCCATGCCACAAGCAAGAAACATGGTGAGGAAGGAATTTGGACACACTCAGGGGCCATGAGCTTAAGTCATATGGAATGCATTTTTAAAGTGTCTTTCCGATATCCTTCCCTCTGTGTCATGCCACAGAGCTCTCTTTGAATGAGTGGCAAATGTTACACAAGCATCTGGGTTGGCATACATTATCTGCCACTGCATGGACTGTCTGGACCAGGTATGCAATTAATTCTTCACTATTGATATGTGTACCATTGTAAACTGGTTTTGTGGTATTTAAAATAGGAATTTCGAGACTGTAAAGCTGAAGTGGAAGCATTTCACATTTGGGTGTGTGATGGAAGATGAATTTAGGATACCACACTGGAAATTATCTCTTGTTGAGAGAAAGAACTGGCAGAGTGAGCTCAACAATGAGGTGGATTTGCGAGGTATATACCCAGTCTCATATATTTTGAGAAATTGACACACAAAGTGCATAGGACACATATATGAAATATATCCACAGCCTGAACTACCATCTGTTGATATGGATCAGCACATGCACAACTGGATTAGCTTTCTTGAATCACATGTATATGGCCGAATATTGCAGTCTGAAGACTTTTTATTCCTATCTGTAGGAAGCAGTGGCATTGTTCAACCCGGATCTGCTATGTATGTCTCATGATGTGGTGCAGAAATGGATCAAAGAGTTTTGTACAGGGGCTGGTATTGATGTCACACTCACCTTTCAACTCACTGTTTCCGGAGAGGTGGCTCTCAATATTGTTTCATGCTGGCACCAGTTGGAAAGCGTTGGACACTAGCAACAATCTGTTGGTGGGGTGGATGGGCAGAGGAAGAGCATGTAAGTTTCATTAAATATTGGACAGAGATTGATCAGAGCTAATATTGGGAAAAAGCGAGATACTCTGATAAGATACCTACTTGATGAGCTCCATTATTACAAGGAGGGGCATGGTGATGCTTTGCGACCAATTCAACATGAAGTCAACATGTCATTCCTTGGTGAGCATCAGGATATCCACCCAGTGTGAAGAGTGGTGGAAGTTCTGACCGTTCTATATACGAAGAAATGAGTAGAAAGGAAGGATATTGACCTATTCGGTGCAATATAAGAGAAAGTGAGAGAAAGAGCACGAGATGACGAAGGAGTCAACGAGTGCAATGGTTCGAGTGGAGGCCTCGACTATTACAGTTCGAGGCCAGAAGTGTTTAGTAGTTCAGATATTGCTACTTATGTAGTAGCTGACACGTTACCCTGATCACCGCTCGTAGTAGACCTAGTTTGTGTCTTACGAGTGGTGGTTCTTGGGTTAAAGTGTGTCTGAGTTCAAATTGGTGCTGAGTGCACCCACAAGTATACACAATGCTTCGAACTAATGAAATATGCGATATTCAAAGAATATGAAAGATAGTAAAATATGAATAGAATATGTAAAATATAAATGAAATAAAAGGAGTGTTTTACCACAATGAAACTGTGGTAAAAGCATACTCCTCACACCCAGCGTCACTCTTAGAAATGAAAGAGTTGTGGTCTTCTATGGAGAGATCTATGGGAAAAAAAATTAAAGCTGAATTCTCCCATTCAATTTCTGGGGTAGCAGCAGCCTCCCTCCAGCATGGTGAATACACAGGAATACAACCTGACAACACCACCACCAATGCAACCAATGTGACCCCAATTCAACTTCTGTTATCATCATTATCAGCACCATCTCCCCCTCCCAGGCTATGCATCCCAGCTGCACGAAAAGGCATTCCAAGGCATGAGCGATGGCTCACATTTGTACATGATTGGGAAAATATAGATGAAAGTTGAGGTCTCCACAAACCTCTGTGTGAAGAGTGGTAGAAGTTCTAACTGTTCTATATACGAAGAATATCGACCGTTGAAGTACGATACCACGATGTATTGACTGTCTAAGTCTAATACGGACCGAACACGTATTGACTACTTAGTTCAATACGGTAGAGAGAAGTAGCTATCTAAAGTAAGGTAGATAGCTAGAACGAATAAGCAGAATCGACTGGTTAAGTGCGATTCTGGACAACTGCTCGAGTGCAAGTAGAGTAGTTAGAGAGTCGAATAATAGAGTAGCGTGGATGTAGTCCACGTGAGTTGAGATAGAGATTGAGTTTTGACTGATACAGTTCGAAACTCAGTTTGAATGAGTAGCTAAAGCCCGTCTGTGATGGTCAAGACGATACACCAATCACAACTTACAGGACACTAATGGGTGTCTGGATAAGTCGTAGTTGCGGTGTAAAAAGTGTCTGAGTTCTAAACTACGGGCGCTAGAATACATAAGTCTGGCGTGTGTGCGCCCACAAGAGTCGATGTACCGCATACATAGGTCGTCGAACTAATTATAGATATAATGAAAGAGAGAAAATAGAAATAATAAAGGAAATATAGTAAGAGCACATCCAACTATATTTCCTGAGTGTATTTTGCCATACCTCTCACACTCTGAAGGATTGGCCCACCGAATGGAAGACTCACCCAGCTTTTGTGATGAGCTACCGTGCTCATAAACTAATAGCTGAAGAGTACATCTTAATGTGTGTTAAACTTCTATTTATTAGACTCAAAATATCTCAATTCTAATTCCATGAACAGATGCGGATGTGACACTGGGGTCTTTCTAAAAAAGTGGCCGATGGCAGTAAATGGTACAACAGAGCTCACCCTTGCACTAAGGGATGCTCTCAAAGAAGAAGGTACTTCTAAACCATAGAGAAGCAATATGGCACTCCCAAAGAATGGGAGAAAAAGTGCGAAAATAGTGCTGAGGTGAATATGGGAGGGAAACACTGGAAGTAGGTAGGATGATTCCCATGACTGTGACAAGGAGGGATACAAAGGATGATGATACTAGTAGTTAGCTGTAATTAGATTGGGCAGAAAAATGGCAAGTGAGACACATGCACACCTAGCAATGGCACAACAGGGATGCCCCTTTTTGTGAAGCTTTGCTCCATGCGTGCGGCAACATATGTGTTCATGGCATATATCTCTGTGAGAGTGGGAGGATTGAGATTATCATCGTCGTATCTGAACTCGCACCACCACGCACGGCACACATCAGTCCTGCATCATCCCTGCAATAGATAGACATGACATACCTCACACTGTCTTCTGTCCCTACAAACACACACGGGGGTGCCACATTCAGATCGGCGCTCAACAGGGCGATGCGTGGGCAGATACTCACAGATGACGAAATCAACCTCGCCTGCCCATTCCCGCTCGAGCCAGTCCAGCGTGAGGTTCTCAAACCGCAGGGACGAGTCGCAGCTCGAGTACGGGGTGCCATAATACCCCGACATGCGGGCCAGCGCGGACGTCTCTGTGTCAGTGTCTATCCCGCGGATGAGCACGGAGGCAAAACGGGTGGCCAAAAGCGGCTTAAAATTGGCGAACTAAGTCGCTTTATCACAAAATATATTAGGACCCACAAGTGTCATCATGTTGAGATTATTACCAAATGGCCAAAACTTCAACACTATCATGTTGGAGCTTATTGGTTGTGGATTAGAAAGGATGGAGGGAACAAGGTGACAGTACAGACAGTTATTCATGATGTGCATATGTATATGCACTTTTATACTACACTATAGTGGATCACAGGGGTCCACATACATACTACCGAAGGTAATCAGGTGCCGATTACTTGAGATCTCAAATGGAACAAGGGTAGTTCAAGTTTAGAGACTTCTTAGAACAAGAGAAGTGCCCCATGTGGGTCCAGTGCGCGGACCACCGTCAGATCCCCCCCGTTTGCGCTATGCCACCATCTTATCGCCATCTGCAGATATACGCTCTTCTCATCAGCGTGCTCAGCATTGTTTATAATGGCATCGAAGGCGGGGTATCTATCGGATTCGGAAGTGACGCCTCCTCAAAATCATTAATTTTCTTTGGCGTGCAATCAGGTATAGAGGTGATTTCCGCTTCTATAGTGGTGTGGCGGTTCAAGAAGGTTGCGAAACCGGGTGAGGAAAGGGATGTTACTTTAGGCGTTAGGGAGTTGAGGTACGGTGATGTCCGCCACTAGTTGAAAATACCTTTTTAATGAATCAAGTGGCAGGCTTGAGTCAATTGCAACATGGAGCATCGGAATACTTCTCGTTCTCCTTGGTCTTGCGACTTATATTACATCGGTCATTGCTTTAGTCATGCGCCAACAACCCGACTCATCAAATTCTACTCTCATCGTCGCTGCTT
The DNA here is from genome assembly GCA_015178975.1 of Hysterangium stoloniferum. Classification (NCBI taxonomy): domain Eukaryota; kingdom Fungi; phylum Basidiomycota; class Agaricomycetes; order Hysterangiales; family Hysterangiaceae; genus Hysterangium; species Hysterangium stoloniferum. The sequence continues at coordinate 152,312 of WHVD01000030.1, read as the reverse complement.
CCTCCTTAGTCCTCATGGTCCTGATTTGGCTTCCGAAAAGGTATCTCGCACAGGCACTTAATAGCAGCGCCATGAAAGGCGAAGCAACTTGTTCGCTCTCTTGCATCCAAATGACAGTTGTTTTGTTCATCGGAGCACTGGTTCACCGACTCTGGAAAGGAGGTTGGTGGATTGACAGCGCAACGTCGTTGGTGCTGGGGACTTTGTTTGCCTGGGAAGGCTACAAAATGATCAAATGGGTTAGAAACCCAGACTTCAACGGGGACTGCTGTGGCTCTTGTGCCGTGACAGCACCCAAAGATAACATTTCGACGCGTGTTGGTGACGTAGCGTGCTGTTCTGGAGAGAAAAAATGTAGTGAGGACGAGGGAGGTTGCCATGTAGAAAATAAGGCTGATATGAACATGGTGAGCTGCCCTTTACTAGGAGGAATTCGGAAGGAAACAAAGCTAAGGCTGCATAGGATTCCCGTTGCCGATCATTTGTGGCTGATGAACTTAAAGTAGCTGGAACGATCACCGAGCAGGTGCGTTAAATATTATTATCACACCAACTTTAATTTAAATAGCTCTCCGTATTCAAGAAGCCGTGTGATTCTTGTTGCAAACCTGGCGCAACATGCAACGTGTAATCCTGGTACAGACAAAGCCTCACCACTGATCGCCCCACCATTGTTCCATCAATCAGACCATACTCTATTGTCTCCCCGCTTTGATCGGATCCCTATCATTCTCTCTGGCCTCGATCAAGAACTCAGACTCCTTTGTTTCTCACATGTCTTTTGTTATCGCGATTCTATGGTTCCATTAGAGATATGAAATACACGAGAACACCCCTAGAAAAGGTATCTACCATTTACTGTATATCCGGACAATTATAAACACGATAACGTTGTCCTGTCTGTGACTAACTGAGTGAAGTTGATAACGACAACCTTTCACAACGAAGAAACAACCCCCACAGATATTTCAGACAACTCTTAACTATAGCCCTTGTCTTCGCGAATTTTGCGGACACTCGTCGGAGACTACATGCTGCACTTCTACACCAGTTGAAGCAACAAGCCTTCCAGCCCAACAAGGAGCCTTCAAGCTGTTATTCCAGGGAATGAGTCATGTATGATGTAGACTGAGAATAGGAATTTGAGTTCATCCTGCACACAATTCACCAATGAGTGATTACTTTCGATTGGAAGCATGGGGGTGTACTATAAATATGGTGAATACCGTGGTTTTCAATTATCAGTTGGGATATCAACTTGAGATCAGAACAGCCATTGGTGCCCTCAACAGCTCCCCGAATACATCCTTAACAATATCACATAAATAGACACCACACGAGATAGGTAATAATGGCAGCACTTCTGTCTAATTTGGGTATAAAACCTGATATCAAACTCCTTGTGCCACCACTTATAGATCCCCTTTCCCCATATCTATGAAAGTTGGGCTGTGGGTGGGCGCTAAAAGGCTGTATCCGGATGAGGCAGGAAAATTTTAGTCAGACCGTCCCAACAAGGAAAAAGCTTTTGACGCCACAGGAGCTTTTCTGGCAGCGCGGGGGTATTTTGTGACGTGTGGAAGTATTTTGTCGCAGTACAGAAGTATTCTGTCGCAGCGTGGAAGTATTTTAGGCAAGCGCGGAGGTATTTTGAGGACTATTTTGTGATGTGCGGAACTATTTTATACATACAGTAGGTGGGAGTATTTTACCAATGCAGAAGCACTTCCCGCGCTCAGACACATTTCTCATGACTCTCCCGGAGGCATTTCCCGCGCCAATCACGGAGGCATTTCTGAGACCAATTCCCCGGAGAATGATTGCAAAATCCCTGGAGGAGGTCTACAAGGATTTCCGGGAATATTACAATAAAATTGGGAATAGCTCAAATAAAATACAATAAATCAAAATAAAATACAATAAAATAAAATACAATACAATACAATACAATACAATACAATAAATCAAAATAAAATACAATAAATCAAAATACAATACAATAAATCAAAATAAAATAAAATAAAATCAAACAAAGTAAAAAGCAGGCAAGTAAATTCAATCAAATCCAAAGATTCAAATAAACTCTGAGACAATTTTAATGGTCTATCAATGCAAATTCTCAATCTATTGTCATTGTTACGACTGGAATTCCCACCGGACTCTGGGCACTAACTTATATGCACCCATGCCCTATATGCACCAATTGTCAGTTTACCAGAATTCCCGCCAGACTCCATATGTCAGACTTGTCCACGTTCGACTTCGTTACATCGTGTATCAGTCATCGGAATACCTGCCAGACTCCGTCCCTGTCTATGTCCGACCTCATCCCACACATCAGTCACCGGACCCCACTCAGAAAACCCGACATCCCTCTAACTGAGCCCCGTTCCCATTTTAGTCTAATGACGTGTCACAATTCAGACTCCGCTCCCGCTCCATTTCCCATTATGGTTTATGATTTGTCATGATTCGGACTCTGCTCCATTCCGTCCCATTCCTAACACCAAATTTGGTGTTTACTTATCCTGTTTTATCTTTTGCTAGTTTTGTTTCATTATTACTGGATATGGTATGTTATTCATTCCACAGTCTATATACATATGTGTCAAAGAGTCATGTCAGTTACACACATGTATCAAAGAGTCATGTGATCTGGGAGGTAAGGTTCAAATACAATGAGCCTATATAAAAATTCAAAATAATAAAATTTCTCTTCTTTCATACCTCCATCATCTGCTCACTATGGGTCCAAAGCCCACACCTAGAAGACCAATTGCAATGGCTGTCCATGGGGGCCAGTTACCAGGCTCCTCTCACTGCTGCTCAAATACTTGAGCAGCATGAAGAGCAGTGACAGTGATGAGAGGAGGAAGAGAAAAGGGCAAGAGAGAAGGAGGAGGAGCTTGAGGAGATTACTGGGTGGTGTTGGTTGCTGAGAAGGTGTTACGACCGTGTCGCAACCCTATTGGTCCTGAGGTTATCGCCACTTGTCAACGTTTCAAGTCATCCTCTCGGAAACCATCGGCCCCGAAGCTGACGAATGTTTTCGCGAAGGTCAAACTCTGTTTATGCCCACGTCAAAATAACTCGTATTGTCTGGTCAAACTTTGATACGTCCCCATTATTATGTTGATCCGTCCAATCTTATGTCTCGCATATGTCTATCTATATTTGTAGTCCTTGAACTATTTCCTTTTATCGTAATCCTGCTCTCGGTTATCATCGGCCTCCGAACTAATCATAAACTTCCTGTTCCTAGTCAAGCTTATTGTTAATACCGTGTTCCGCCCTTCTCCCCATTAGTATTTTCCAGACGCCTGTTACTTGTATATGAACCCGCTGTAATTATAGTCACTAGGCAATCAGAATATCGACTCAGAATACCCTCATACGCCTGTATCAGTCTCATACTAAGAATCCCCCCATCCACCTTTGCGTGCGCTCGCCCACTCCCGGCCCCGACCCCTTGGCCCGACGCTCGACTTGTCCTTCGATTCCGATCGGTATCACGCCGAAAGGTACTCATTAGGATTAGTCTTTGCCCGCCCGAAATTTAAGGACATCCTACGGATATTTGCGAGGGCGCAGCACATAAGCTGAAGCCAAGTCCTTCCGATCGGTCCCTGTCGGCCACCGACATTAGTCAGTTTTCAGTTCTTAACAGAAGGAGGCTGAGGAGGAAAAAAAGAAAAAAGCAGAGGAGGTGTGTGGGTGCTGTGGAGTGTGCCAGAGCAGCTGCAGAGAGAGCCACAGGCAAGATAAGTCAATTTCTTTCTAGCACAAAGCAGCAGAAGTCCAGTCAGAGTCTGAGGGAGGCTGAGAGCCCACAAAGGTAAGTCACAGGTCCACAGGGACGTCCCATGTCTTAACATACACCCAGAATGGAACCTTACCTCTCCCATGCTCAAGAGTTCATCATGGACCTCAACAAGCTCTATGAGGAACTCCGGACTGCATTAAATCTGCCCAAGAACAATATCAGTGTTCAGCAGACAAAAACCGGATTCCACCACCCAACTTCAAAATTGGTGACCATGTTTATGTTAAAGCTCAATTCTTCCAGACTACCTGTCCATCAAAGAAAACTTGCTGAAAAATATTTAGGTCCATTTGAGTTACTAGCACAAGTTGGTTCAGTTTCATGGACCCTGCAGCTTCTGGATAGCATGCGCATGGTACACCCAGTATTTTATGTCTCTATGCTAGAACTGTGTACTGCTAACACTATCCCAGACCATGTGCAATCTCTGCCCCCTCCAGTCATTATTGACAGAGAACCCGAGTTTGAAATCTCATAAATTTTAGACTCAAAAATAGATAAGTGTCAATGCACTTGTAAACTGCTTTACTTGGTCAAGTGGGTGGGTTACAAGGGTACTGACAAAGAGACATCTTGGATCTTGGCCATGGAACTTGGGAATGCCACAAAGATCATCACTGACTTTCACACAGCTTACCCATTCAAATTTAGACCATTATCCTCTCTCTAGCCGCATTCTGCAGACCCTGTGCATATGTTGGATTCGCTTCATTTTTCCTTGTCACCCTATGTCTCTCTTTGCTTTTACAGGTTTCTGACATGTCTGTTAAGTCCTAGCAGACCTTCCCACAGACTTTTTTCACACTTTTATTTGAAAATTTAAAAAAAAAAAAATTGTTTTTTTTACTCTATGTATATTAATTGGGCTATGTTTTTGCCCAACTTCTTTAATCTCTTTTTGGAGATCCACCAGCTCCTTGGCCACCCTGGACTCCTCCCTGGGATCCTCAGAACTCCCACTCTTAGACTCCTCATACACATACCCTCTATATTCCACCAAGAACTCCTGGAACCCCCTGTGGAGTCCCTGGAGACTCTCCACCATGGTCTCTTGTGCCCTGTTGCTCTCTTCAAGCAACTGATTCTGGGCCTCTATGCCCACCACTATCCATCCCAAAACTTCCTCCAAAGCCCCCAGGCCTTTCCACCAAGCCACCTGCTTCCCATGCCATGGACCCCATGGACTCGTGAATGGGTGAGCACCTCACTTTGAGGTGTGCACATGGCCGACAGCCTGGGCCCCACCCAGACTTCCAGTAGCATTCCACATTCTGGTCACTGCACCAAGTGCACCGCAGATTGTTCTTTGACTCCAGATGCACTGGAGCCATTTTCTTTGACTTCTGTCATTCTTGGTCAGTCTCGAGGGTTTCTGTCATGTATTTTTAAGGTTTGTTCTATTTTTCACAATTTCCCCAAAACAAATTTCTTAACAAAGGCTCTTTAAATGTACTTATATTGTGACAATAAAAATTTTACAATATTCTCTTGATTTATATTGAAATTATGCAATTTATTTTGTATTTTTATCTTATAAATTGAGTGAGCTATGGAATTTCTACCTTTTATTCTTTTTTAACTATACATCTTCAAACCGGCCACCTAGTGCTTATTACACAATGTGTGGGAATATTTGTCACAACAAGTGACCATTGTCACAACAAGTGACAGTCACAAAATGCAACAATAGAGAATGGCAGAAATGTCTAAAACATTCCAGGTAAAATAGCTAAAATAGGATAGAAATAAAGTTCAATATGTCTCTAAATGTCTCAGATCTCAGTGTATATAAGGAGCTCTGCTCTAGCCATGAAATATAACTCATTTTATCAACCCATTTACACCACATCTGTGTGTCACTGCAGCAAGCAGTTTATTGCCACCTCTAGTTGAGCTTCTGGCACCAATCAGGATCCCCTGTCACCTCTAGTTGAGCTTCTGACAATAGTCCTACCCCCTGGTTACCTCTAGTTTGGCTTCTGACCAATCAGGATTCCCTGCCACCTCTAGTTGAGCTTCTGGTATTAATCCTATAACCTTGTCACCTCTAGTTGAGCTTCTGACAAGTAATCTTGTTCCCCTTTGCCACCTCTTAATTGAGTAGCTGGCTTTCCTTTATTACTTATCCACCTCTAGTTGAGTTGTTGGTTATCAATTAAAAGTAATAAACAATCTTGGTCATCATTGTTGAAATTAGAAATATAATTTTAGTTTCTCCCGGTTTTAGACATAAATAAATACTGAGAATATTCTTGCAGGATCTTTGAGACTACATTAAGATCCTGATAAATTATTATCACAGTAGATCTGGTAGGTTAGTGTAAATAAAGCATATATTAGCCAAATAGTGTTTTATTCTATAACTAATCTTTTGACCTGTTTATAAATATTTTTACTGTTTGCTAAATAGTATAAAATATATATAAACTAGCTAGAATCAAAGTTGAATCTATTTTTGGAATCAGTGAATTGTTATTCATATTTTAGTAATTATTTTTGCAGAAAAAGAACAGTGCAAAAGCAGCTCTCAAAACCTTCTTTGTGAAGTAGGGTGCATATATTCAAGTAAACTCTTGACTTCAGAGGTTCTAAGTCTATTCAGGCTGCCACTGATTAATATCAAATACTTAAATTATTTTACCTTGCAGTGAATTGAGTATTTGCACATTTTGATAGAGCAGTGGACTCCTTTTTCAGAAGATAGTATTAAAATAAGGCTAATACATCACAGTTTCCAGAGAAACCCACAGATATTCTGGTAGGACTTGGCTTCAGCCTATAGGCTGCACCCTCATGAGATTGTGGTGTCCAATTTCAGACAGGTGGACAGGAAACCCAGGGAGTCCAGGTGTAGTCGATAGGTTGATGGGTGATAGGCGATAGGTTGGGAGGTTGCTCGGAAAGCCTGTGGGCTCCGATGAGATCAATAGCATTGTGTTTCAGAGATGAGAGATAGAGCAGGATATATGTTAAGTAACTGGGGGAGGACTTAGTTGATTTTCTGACCAAATTGTATGTACAAACATTGCTAGGATATATAGACTGTGGAATGTATGCAATACCAAATCCAGTAGTAATTAAAGATAAAATGAGTAATCATGAAACAAGACAAGTAAACACCAAACTATATGTGGGGATGGAATGGAATGGGAATGGGGCTCTGTTAGAGAGCTGACAGGTTGTTGGAGGAGTCCTGGTAAACTGGGACTTGGGACAGGGTCAGATATAGACAGGGTTGATGTGCATGGGTCCCAGTGGGTATTCCAATGACTGGTGCATGAGACACAGAGACTCAGGCATAGACAGGTTTGATGTCTGGGTCCTGGTGGGTTTTCCAGTTGTGAACTTTGACCTGGTGGGTAAGAGTCAGGTGCATATAGGATGGGGTCTGGAGCCATCCCATTGTAGTCCACATCCCATTGTTGCCATTCCATTGTTCTCCACTAGTATATATTATGTACATTTGGATTTCAATACAGTAGTGGTTTATTCCTCATCACTCATTCTAGTGTCTGTCTGCACCTGCAGCAGATACTAGTCTTACATGAGTTGAGGGTCAATTGTTAGAATCCCATCATTTTTGACCTCCATGACCTGGTTTAGACTAAAAACACCCTTGTCATCTCACTGTTGGAACCCCCACCCAAGCTATCATTGCTCGTAGCACCCCCAATACTTGTTTCATTATAGTACTTGACTTTCTAGCATTCTGTAAAGATCCGTTCCCGGAAACTCTTCAGAGTATTTCCTGGATATTATCTCTGGTTCCAAACCATCTTCTGGACCAGTATCAAGATCCAGATTCCACTGGAACCCGACCCTCATCCCTTCAAGACTTCTAGTCAGACTTCTGGTCAAACTCCCGGTCAGACTCCCGGTCAGACTCCCGGTCAGACTCCCAGTCGGGCTCCCGGTCAGACTCCCGGTCAGACTCCCGGTCAGACTCCCGGTCAGACTCCCGGTCAGACTCCCGGTCAGACTCCCGGTCAGACTCCCGGTCAGACTCCCGGTCAGACTCCCGGTCAGACTCCCGGTCAGACTCCCGGTCAGACTCCCGGTGTAATGTATTAGCCTTATTTTAATACTATTTTCCGAAAAAGGAGTCCAATGCTCTATCAAAATGTGCAAATACTCAATTCACTGCAAGGTAAAATAATTTAAGTATTTGATATTAATCAGTGGCAGCCTAAATAGACTTAGAACCTCTGAAGTCAAGAGTTTACTTGAATATATGCACCCTACTTCGCAAAGAAGGTTTTGAGAGCTGCTTGTGCAAGCTTGTTCTTTTTCTGTAAAAACAACCACTAAAATAAGAATAACAATTTACTGATTCCGAAGCTAGATTTAACTTCAATGCTAGCTAGTTTATATATATTTTATACTATTTGTCAAACAGTAAAAATATTTATAAACGGGTCAAAAGATTAGATATAGAATAAAACACTATTTGGCTAATATATGCTTTATTTACACTAACCTACAAGGTCTACTGTGATATTAACTTATCAGGATCTTAATGTAGTCTTAGGATCTTGCAAGGATATTCTCAGTATTTGTTTATGTGAATATGCTTTACTGATTCACAATAAATGAACAAAGAAACGGGATTATTTGCAATGTAATAAACAGTCAAATTACTCAACTAGAGGTGACTGAAGTCTTAAACTACAAATAACAATGTAAGGAAAACTAATAATCAGTACTCAATTAAGAGATGACTATAGTATAAGATTATTTATATATTATTAGTTGATAACCAACAGCTCTAACTGAGGTGGAAATAATATATAAAAGATAGCCAACTATTCAGTTAAGAAGTGGCAAGGGGGAACAAAAGTCAACAACTCAGATTGAGGTGACAGGGGAACAGCAGATCAGTCAACAGCTCAGATTGAGGTGACAAGGGATCTGATTGGGCCAACAACTCTGATAGAGGTGGCAAGGGTTTCCAACAGCTCAGATAGAGGTGGAATGAGATGTCCAACTGCCCAGATAGGGGTGGAATAGCCTGCTTGCTGCAGTGACACACACAGATGTGGTGGGTTGATGTGATAATATGATTGATTTTTTTTATTCAAGGCTGGAGCTGAGCTCCTTATATACATTTTAGTCTGAGACATTTAGAAGATTCTAGAAGATTTAATGATGTCATTCTGGGAGGAGTGATGTCATTTAGAATTTTCTAGAATTTTCTAGAGCATTGTGGAAGGTTCTAACTACTTCTAAGACACTATAGAATATTCTTGGCATAATGGAACATTGTAGAATTTTATAGAATATTCTACAATATTCTATCTAATATTAGTACCTATTAACTAATGTTCCATTGGAAGCCACTGGAATGTTCCAGAGAGTTTCCTGTTTTTGTTGCAGTAGCATATATGATGACATAATGCTCTCGCGCCTGTGCGCGCGCATGACACCCTTCGCGTCTTGTGACTGTCACGTGTTGTGACAGTCGCGCGCCTGTGTGACCGTCGCGCGCCTCTGTGACCGTCGCGCGCCTCTGTGACCGTCGCGCGCCTCTGTGACCGTCGCGCGCCTCTGTGACCGTCGCGCGCCCTTGTGACAACTGTCACCTGTTATGACGGTTGTCACTCGTTGTGACGATTTTCCCGCCCGCCGTGTAATAAACGCCAGGCCGGTTTTATATTATTATATAATTATTATATTTACCTTTAGTTAGTTATAAATATAATATTTTATTATAATAATATAAAAATATATATATATATTTCGCCTTGATAATGCGCGAGTATTTCAAATCGCGTTTTGTCGGCGTCGGAGTTTGAAATATCATGTGAATGTCACATGATTACTCGCGCGTTGTGAATAAGCGCTGAGTCGCCGACATATTAATCAAAAAAGAATAAAAAGTAGAAATTCAATAATTTGCTCAATTTATTAAATAAAAATACAAAATAAATTGTATAAATTCAAGATAAATCCAACAAATATTGTACAATTTAATCGTCGCAATATAATTACATTTGAATATTTGTTTTCGCAATTTGTTAGGGGAAATTGTTTAAAAAATTGGAAAAAACTTAGAAATACATAACACCCGGTCAGACTTCCGGTCAGACTTTCGGTCAGACTTCTGGTCAGACTTCCGGTCAGACTTCCGGTCAGACTTCCAGTCAGACATCCGGTCAGACTCCCACCCAAGTCTCCGATCCGACTTTCTGACATCCACCTCAAAATCCAACCCGACTTCCGACTATGGAACATTTGTAGTTTCCATATTTCTGAACCTCATCCTTGTTCTGTATTTAGTAACTGACAGGTTAACAGTTATTCATTTGCTTGTTTATTGTTCTTGTTGTATTCCCATTTCAGAATCTTCGTCCTAATCTGTCTTATTATACTTCTAGATTTGTAGTACAATTACTGGAACATCTATATAGTCTTCCATAGCCATGTACTTACTCTTTAGTTTTAATCTCGAATTAGTTTGTATCTCTTCTGTCTTTCTGTACGCTCAATCTTCGGAACTCTCTGGACTCCGGATATCCGGAACTCTCTGGACTCCGGATATCCGGAACTCCCGGAACTTCCAAGTATCCATAAAAATTCCGACATATATTCATCCTGTGAAATATGGACACCCGAGTGAGTGCATGAGGGCGCAGCACATAAGCTGAAGCCAAGTCCATCTGTACTCTGGTAATATTCCGATACTCCCGTTACTAATCCCCGGAAACTCCCGGACTAATTCTCCGAAACTCCGAGGACATATTTCTGGGAAGTGTCCGGAATATCCATTGGAAATTCTGCCCCGAGATCCGGAACTTAACACATTCCATTCCATCTCTGTCCCATTTCACTCTCCTGTCACCATCTCCCTCTTACACATCTCATTTGCCACCTCAGACCCCTCTAATACTGTGAGAGGTACTGCAAAATATACCCTGAAATATAGTCTAGACAAGCCCATACTATATTCCCATTATTATTTCTATTTTTCTCTCTATTTTATTATACACATATATTTAGTTCAATGACCTATGCATTCAGTACATAGACTCTTGTGGGTGCATATGTGCCAGACCCATGTATTCTAGTGCCTATTGTTATGACTGGAATTCCCACCAGACTCCAGACACTAACTTATATGCACCCACACCCTATATGCACCAATTGTCAGTTTACTGGAATTCCCGCCAGACTCTGTACATCAGACTTCTCCACGTTTGACTTCATTACTTCATGTATCAGTAACCAGAATACCTGCCAGACTCTGTCCCTGTCTATGTCCAACTCTGTCCCATGCATCAGTCACCAGACCCTGCTTGGAAAACCCATCATCCCTCTAACTGAGCCCCATTCCTGTTATAGTCAAATGACCTGTCACAATTTGGACTTCACTCCCACTCCATTCCCATTATAGTTTTACGACCTGTCACGATTCAGACTCTGCTCCGTTCTGTCCCATTCCTAACACCAAGTTTGGTGTTTACTTATCTCGTTTTATGTTTGTTAGTTTCATTTTCATTATTACTGGATTTGGTATGTTATTCATTCCACAGTCTATATAGTCTGGCAGATGTTGTACATACAATCCAGTTAGAAAATTAGCTTAGATTCTCCCCAGTAATCTTAGTATATTTTCGGCTCTAAACTCCTCTTTGAATCACACCACTCTTACTAGTCGGAGCCCATGGGCTCTGATGCATCTATCACTCGACCTCCAACTTATCTATCTCTACTCCGCGACCTCTCAACCCACAACCTCTCAACCCACAAACTCCACCCGGACTCCCCAGGATTCCTGTCCGCTCATTTGAAATTGGACAACATGATCTCACGAGGGTGCAGCGGTCGAAGCGAAATCAAAGAAGACTCAATAAGATGGTTTTGGAGGTGCTCCACCCTTATAATAATTCGATTCAAGTTCCCAATTCACCTCTCTCCACGACTAATTCATTCGTTTGCAACCTAAATAGGTCTCCTGATACTCGTTACCCCATTCACTCAATCATCCTGTAGTTTTGGGGGATTTCCCATTGGATATGAGGATGGAAGTGATAGATCGCCTTCAGGAAAAAAGGATTGAAGTCTGCACTCCATTTCATCAGCCTCAGCCACATCGGCTTCTGGATACAACCAAAATTGAGAGACAAATTGCAATGGAACCCAGCCCCACACCCTACCAGGGGATTCATTGCTTTCACATCACATTCGAAAGAGCTTCAGATAGCCCCAACTTCTGTGATGAACAGCCTGCAGTTAGGAACCAATCAGTTGCCAGCAAGGGTCGACCCTCCTTCTCTACTGCATTCACTGAGGGTATAGCTGGTCAGGTCACTGGTCGAGGATCGCTGAATCCAGACGATCCCCACCATTCTCTGCCAATCGCCTCGAATCCTTTTCTGCCACCAGGAGGACCCCCTAGCAGTTCATCCAGGAGCTTGAATGATTCAGACTGTGGAGGGAATTCCAGACATGGGGGGCATCACAGTGGAGTACCTAACTCTCCCTTTCAAACTCCAATGCAGCCTCGAGCCAGCACGTTTATCAATGACTTACCTAAGGATAAGAAGATTGCTCTTAACACCAATGACATCAAGATAAAATGGTCTGACCTTCCCGAATACGATGGAACTCAATCCAAGGCTTTGGACTACATCATGGATATCATGAGTCTCTCGGAGGTATCAGACTCCATGAGTGTGTTGTTAGGTGTCACTCTACCAAGACGACTCACTGGCAATGCTAAGGTCTGGTGGAGCACCCTGGACCATGAACATTGTACTGAATTCAGTCAATCTCACAGGTCGTTCCTTTGCGGCATTGTAGAGGGATTACTTGGAACTCATTGGTGTGAATCCTTAGCCTTAGAATGGGAAGCCATGAACTTCACCAAGTCAGCCACAATCATGAGACACCTGTTCACTACATTCAATGGAGAATTAAAATTTATCATTTCCTGTATGGGTTCCACCAAAATTGAAAGGACGAAACGTGCAGACTCATTCTGATGCTGCCCATGGAATGGCTTTACCTCCTACAATGACAACCTATTGATGACATCATGAGCACTGATAGTAGGATGATGGAGGGTTACAAGACTGAAACAACTCATGGGAGTCTGAAACAATGGGGATCCTAACAGTATCCCCTCATTAGGTTGAGACCCTTTAAGAGGTTTCTAGAAAATGATGTTAGTATGCCTTGTGTACTCCTTTGTTTGAAATATTCATGTCTATGACCTATTAGTCAAAATGGATGCTAGTGGAATATAAAAATTCAAAAAAATGCAAAATAAATTATTGCCTCTTTGTCTTCATTCCTAATGCCTCTACCTCTCTTCCTACCAAGTGTCAGTGATGAAGATAATATTGAGGAGCTTCATCAACAACTATGGGAGGCTGAGGAACAGCATTAATTACAACTTGAATGGGAAGCCACTGAGAAGAAGCAAAGAGAGGAGGAGGGTCATCAGGCAGTGTTAGCGATGAAGTGGAAAGCTGCTAATGATATGAAGGGCAAGGGAAAGGGAAAGGGTAAGGTGATGGCAGGGCCAGCCAAGACACATGCTTTCTTCTTTTGTTTTGTCCTTACTGACAGTAGAAACAGACAAAAAGGAAACATGTGGATGATGATGAGGATGATGAGCTTGAGGGGGCTGGAGGTTCCAGATGGTAAGTTTTTTTCATTATTTCCTATTTCTCTTTTGATACTGACATGACTACAGGAGGGTTCCAGCTTCAGGGAGTCCATCATGTGTAGGATGCACAGTGGTGGGCATTTAATGCACTCTCATGGGCTTCAATAAGGCCTGTGCACAGTGTAAGAGAAGCAAGAAAGGGTGTACCTTTGTAACAACATCATTGGAGTCAGTGGTGGAGCCCCTGAAAGAGATTGGGGAGCCCCTGAAAGAGATTGGGGAGCCCCTGAAAGAGATTGGGGAGCCCCTGAAAGAGATTGGGGAGCCCCTGAAAGAGATTGGGGAGCCCCTGAAAGAGATTGGGGAGACCCTGAAAGGGATCTTAGGTGTGCTGGAAATAGTAGCCTATTACTGTTGTTGTCAGTCAGAGAAGTGGTGGTCTGTGGCAGAGAATAGACAGGAATTGGGGGTACCAGTTAAGCCAGAGATGCCATTTGAAGGGAGTTAAAGTGTATTTGGTATTATAAATTGGCCTGGAACTAGTTTAGTGGCTGAGAGGAGAAGCAGAAGTAGGTCCAGAGGTGAGGAGGAAAAGGAGAAGCCTCAAATTGATATTCTAGATTAGAAAATATTAATTGTAAATCATCAAGACTTAAAATGTGTCAGTGTAAAGAAAAAATGAGAAAGTCAGGAATGAGAGAAAGGTAAAAAGAGACATGGGGGAATAAGGAGTAATGGTAATGAATCCAGGGATATTGGGGTGCCAAAGAGCAGAGATCTAAAAAGAAAAGAAATTTTTTATAAGGTGTCAGACAGTGCTTGTTTTGTGAACAACTAGGACTGAGTGATTGGCAAATATCAGGGGTCTGATATACTGGGTGTTGGGTACATTATAGCTGGTCTCCTCTTAAGGCAGATGTTCCACCATCTAGCTATACATAAGTCAGTGTGCTGAAAAGAAATGAGATGCAAGTAGGTTTGAAGAGAATGTAGAGAGAGTATGAAAACTAGCCCAAAATGAAAAGAAGGGTGTCTGAAGTGTTCAGCATGCTGTTTACTGAGGTTTATATGAAGCTGTGAGATTTCATCAGAACTGTTAAGATCTAAGCAAGGGGGCAAAAAGGGGGTGATTTTGGAGGTCTGAAAATAGTGAATGGTACTAATTGGGAGGTCTGAAAATAGGAAATTGTACTAATCAGGAGATCTGATTCTATAAGGCAAAGTGTAGCTTGGCTTCAACATATGTGTTGTGCCCTCACATGAACTGTTAGGGTGCTCTGGTATTTCAAACAGAGCAGATAGTACAATAAGAACAAAGATCAACACTTAGCTCAATTGACCAGAGGACCAAAAATACTAAGAGTTGTAGAGTAAAGAGTATTAAGGGAAATATAAGAGGATTTAAACAAGTTTCAAACTAAATAACTGTAGCATACATGGTAGGAACTTTATACAAAGGTATAATGGAGAGTTGGAGGTCTGATTAAGGAAGTGGAAGTAGTGACAGGTCAAAAAGAAGTGGGGGAAGGAGTGGGGATCCAAATGTGACTAAATACAACATAGGAGAGTATTCTGAAAGGGTGTGAGGTGGCAAATAATGTTTACATATAGAATGGATGAAGGGAGAGCATCAGAACAGAGATAGAACAGAATGCCTAAAGGGGTATTATACAGTGAAACAGGTTTCATGATGCTGAGGTGGTGATACCATGTTCCATGGGCTCCAATGTTGGGTGCCAGAGAGTTACAAGGGTACAAACAAGTTGCAGGGGCTGAAAGAATGAGATGCCAACATAAACCAAGTGTTAATACCTCAGTGAGTGAGTGAGTAAACTTCACTGAGGTATATGGCGAAATATTGCGACTTTTTATTTACTTTCTAATTATTTTAGGGGAGTTATTAGGGGAGTAAAAAGGGGAAATTTTGATGCTCAAAGTTTCTAGTCAATTGCATCATTCAGGAGAAATTTGTAATTAGGAGTTACCCCCTTATCGGCACTACAATATATGCGCATATATGCACATACACTCGTCATTGTAGGTTTGTGTTAAGAACTGGAAACTGACTAATGTCGGTGGACCGATGGGGACTGATCGGAAGGACTTGGCTTCAGCTTATGTGCTGCACCCTCGCAATTGTCCGTCAGGTGTCCTTAAATTTCGGGCAGGTGAAGACTAGTCCCAACGAATACCTCTCGGTGAAAACTACTGATCGGAACCAAGGGATGAGTCGAGTGTCGGGCCAAGGGGTCAGGGACCAAAGGGGGGCGAGCGCATGTGAAGGCGGAAGACGGGATTCTTAGTATGAGACTTCTGGAGGTGTAAGAGGGTATTCTGAGTCGATATTCTGATTGCCTAGTAACTACAACTACAGCAGGTTCATATACAAGTAACAGGTGTCTAGAAAATACTAATGGGGAGAAAGGTGGAAAATGGTATTAACAATAAGCTTTACTAGGAATGGGAAGTTTATGATTAGTTCGGAGGCCAATGATAACCGAGAGCGGAACTATGGTAAAAGGAAATAGTTCGAGGGTTACAGATATATATAGACATAGGTGAAACATAGGATAGAGCGGATCATCATAATAAAGGGGATGTATCAGAGTTTAACCAGATAGTTCGAGTATGTTTGACGTGGGCGTAAACAGAGTTTGATCATCGCGAAAGCATACGTCAGCGTCGGGAGGCCGATGGTTTCCGATGTGGTGACTTGAACAGTAACTTGAATCATCAATAAGTGGCGATAACCTCGGGGACCGATAGGGTTGCGACACGGTCGTAACAGTTTGATTCCGATTCCGGTTTATGCGAAGACTTGATTACTAATAAAAGATGGGTGGCTAGTGGAGCCTCTGCACCCTAGCTGAGCTCAAGAGAAGGAAATTGACTGTTGGGAGGCTGGACTATATGATAACCCAATACCCAACAATCAATGGATCATAAGCAGGTGGGTTAGTCACATTAGGATGACCAAAACTCAAGAACCAACTTTGTCAAAAATTGACCTAAAGAGCTTCCTTGTGGAATGGATGACAGGAAAGTCTTTTTTGGAGGGTGACAATATTGTTAACAACATTGTCCAAGTGTTCTGAGGGAGACCAGATTGACTGGTAGTGTTGGATCTGAAAGAGAAAAAAGGCCAAAGAATGCTAAAGCAAAAGTAACTTGAAGACATATATGAGTGGATGTGTTGTGGGAGGGGTTGGCCACTATTGCATGGGGGAATCCAAGGTGATCCTTACCAGTGCAGGGGCCTAAGGGTTAGCTTATGCTGTTTTTGACTTGGTTGCTGGGTGTTTCTGAGGGCTTTTCAGCCTTAGCAGCACAATCTTTTGTGGTGTTGTTTAAAGGACATTTGTTGGCCATATATCCCAGAGTACTGCACCAGAGGCAGAGATGATTATCCTTTTGACACTGTCTTTCCTCTGGGGTCAGTTTACCATCAGTGCCACACTTGGTACTCAAATCATCTTTTGGCTTGGCTGTGGAGGTTCTGACATTATTGCGTGAGAGGCCACAGCATTGGTAGGGGTTGAGTCAGTCCTGTTTTTATTTTTAGACTTCTTTGAAGACTGGTCACCATTGCTATTGTTCCTGTTTGATGTGGATGCCTGTTCATTGTCTTGATTGTTCTTTGCCAGGTGGTCTGAAGGCATTTCACAACTAATCTTGGCATGCCACTCCTAATAGTGAGCATTACATTGCTGGGGGAGAACTAGGTCAGAAACTAGGTTGATTTTCTGACTGGATTGTATGTACAACATTAGCCAGACTATATAGACTGTGGAATGTATGTAATACCAAATCCAGTAATAATGAAAACCCAAACAAGTAATCATGAAACAAGACGAGTAAACACCAAACTAGGTGTTAGGGACAGAATGGAATGAAGGCAGAGTCCAAAATATGACAAGTCATTTGACCATAATGGGAGTGGGGTTCAGTTAGAGAGCTGTCAGATTGTCTGGGCAGAATCTGGTGACTGGTACGTGAGATGGAGTCAGATATAGACAGGTTTGATGTGCATGGGCCCTGGTGGGGTCCAATGATTGGTGCGTGAGACACAGAGGGTCAGGCATAGACAGGTTTGGCATCCAGTTGACTGTACTTTGTTGAGGAACAAAGACACTGCACATATGGATATATGGATCAGGGTTGACTGTTACCAGGATCAAGCGAACAATGGTAACAAAGGTACAAAAATAGCACACCCTTTGTTGTGCTGTTATTCCCCTTGTTCCCATGTCTCACCTCTGTGCCACTCATCTACCTATTGTTCATCTTTCATATATATATCATGCAGATACCATAGTTTTACCTCAGTCCGTTGTACTATCATACGAGACTGAGGTAAGCTAATCTTCTCCTATATCGACTGACTCTCATATTAATCACACATGTATTAGATATATTCTAGGTACTTAGTTAGTCTGTTGTACTATCATATGAAACTGAGATATATTCTAGGGATTCATTTTCAACATACTTTGGGTACTGTGTAGAGGGTCGGGTGCATATAGAGTAGAGTCCAGGGTCCAGTGGGTGTTCCGGTTCACTGTAACCTGGTGGTTAGAGAGTCAGGTGCATGTAGGATGGGATCTGAAGCCCAGTGGGTTTTCCAGTTCTAACACATGACAACTAAACTAAAATAAAATAAAATAAAATAAAATATATAAGCCCTGACAAATTGGCCATGCCAACTCTTTAGCATTTCAACCTAGGTCAGATAAGGATAATCAAGATGCAAACCTCAATACACCTCCTATGGCAAAGCAAGGATACATACTGCAATTTTTAGTACTGATTATAGGATTTACAGAGTCCTTAATGTATGGTGTGAGGTTGGTTTTTGGGCATTGGAAATTCATCTGTGGGTTAAAATTTCATTGTTTTTTTTGTCATCTACCCAATGTATATATTTGACAATACTACTCAATGTGGTACATGGGAGTTAAATTTAAATTGCACATTCAAATGTTCTGAGTAAATCTTTTATTGAAGCATTCTACAATGACTAGCTGCTCAACATTACGACAAAAGTACTGTAGAACAAATGTCAAAGGCAGCTCTGTGGCCAATACTGAACAACTCAAACAAGCCTTGAAAAGAAAGCATGGTATGGCAAGTAATAGCTCTAATGGCTATGATGGTATATCTGGCATGGAAAGGAATGGTTGAAGGGATTGGTTGTTGCACTATGTATATTCCAATGCTATTTGGGGTATGTATGTGCCTACATTGTGTTATAAAATATGTTGTTCCTCTTTGAAATATTTTCATTGCAACAAGACTCTAAATTGAAAAGCACATTAGAGAATCCAAGAGGTTGTCCCAATAGCCTAGAAGGGGGGAAGTAGACTATGGTAGATTTAGCTCATGCGTGTATGTAATATCAAACCAAATCAAGCATCCCCATAGGCACTAGCCAGTTTTATTAGCTAGAAGTACTTTGAAAATAATCTGGGGAAGTCAATGGAAGATGGTGCCCATGCTACATTCAAGAAATATTAGGATAATTTATAAGTTTAACCATTTGTTATTTCCAGACTGTGCTCACTAATGGAATGCTGACCCCTCTCCCTCTCCAGAGACAGTGAAAATATTTATCAAGGGCTGTGGAGGTGGCATAAATCTTCTAATACTGCAGTTGGAAATCCAGTGACTGCATCAGATGTGATGGACACTATTCATGCTGCAAGCAAAAAAATGGCAAAGAAGGAATTCAGACACACTTGGGGGGCCATGAGCTTGAGCTATATGGAGTGCATTTTTGAGTGGCCACAGAGAGTCTTTCCAGTATCCTTTCCTCTCCATCATGCAACTGAACTCTCTTTGAATGAATGGCAAATGTTGCACAAGTATCTGGGTTGCATGCATTATTTGCCACTGCATGGACTGTCTGGACCAGGTATGCAATTAATTCTTCAATGTTAATGTGTACCATTGTAAACTGGGTTTGTGGCATCTAAAATAGGAATTTTGAAACTGTGAAACTGAAGTGGAAGCATCTCACATTGGATGTGTGACAGAAGATGGATTTAAGATACCACATTGGAAATTATCTCTTGTTAAGAGGAAGAACTGGCAGAGTAAGCTCAACAATGAGGTGGATTTGTGAGGTATGTACACAGTCACAGATATTTTGAGAAATTGATACAAAGTGCATAGGACACATATATGAAATATATCCACAGCCTGAACTACCATGTGTTGATATGGATCAGCACATGCACAACTGGATTAGTTTCCTTGAATCACATGTCTATGGTTGAATATTGCAGTCTGAGGACTTTTTATTCCCATCTGTAGGGAGCAATGGCATTGTTCAACCTGGATCTGCTAAGTCTCATGATGTGGTCCAGAAATGGATCAAAGAGTTTTGTACAGGGGTGTTACGACCGGACAATCCTGCCGGACTCCGGGCACTAACCTGTACGCCACCACGCCCTACACACACCAAATGTCTGTTTATAGGATTTCCTGCCCAGACTCCATACGTCAAGACTTGTTACATTCGACCTCATTATGACACATATCAGTCACCGGACTTCCCCCAGACTCCATCTCTGTCTATGTCCGTCTTCGTCCCACACATCAGTCACTGGACCCCGCTCAGAATCCTGTCACCACTCTAATCGAGCCCCGTTCCCGTTTTAGTCAAATGACCTGTCACGATTTGAACTCCGCTCCCGCTCCATTTCCCATTATGGGTTATGCTTTGTCACGATTCGGACTCTGCTCCGTTCCGTCCCGTTCCTAACACCAAACTTGGTGTTTATTATTCCCATTTTATGTTTTGTTAGTTTCATTTCATCATTACTGGATTTGGTATGTCATTCACTCCACGGTCTATATAAACTGGCAGATGTTGTACATACGATCCAGTCAGAAAATTAGCTTAGATTCCCCCCAGTAATCTAATCCATTTTCTGCTCTAAAACCTTGCTTGATTCACATCGCTCTCACTAGTCGGAGCCCACAGGCTCCAGCGCATCTATCTCTCTCGACTATCTTGACTCATGACCCATGACCTCCGACCTATGACTTATGACCCACGAACCCCGCCCGGACTCCCCGGGATTCTCATCTGCCTGTTCGAAATTGGACAACACGATCTAGCGAGGGTGCAGCCTATAAGCTGAAGCCAAGTCCTACCGGATATCCCACGGGTTTCTCCGGAAACCCACCTTGTGTGTGTATCCTAACAAGGGGCTGGCATTGATGTCACACTCACTCATCTTTCAACTCACTGTTTCCAGTGAGGTGGCTCTCAATATTGCTTCATGCTAGCACCAGTTGAAAAACACTGGATGCTTGCAACAATTCATTGGTGGAGTGGATGGTCAGAGGCTGAACATGTAAGTTTTGTTAAACCTTGGACAGATATTAACAAGTCTTAATATTGGTAAAGCAAGATACTCTGATAAGATACTTGATGAGCTCCATTATTATGATGAGGGACATGGTGATGCTTTGCAACCAATTCAAAGTGAAGTCAACATGACATTCCTTGGTGAGCATAAGGATATCCACCCAGTGTCACTCTTAGAAATGAAAGAGTTGTGGTTTTCTATGGAGAGATCTATGGGGAAAAAAATTAAAGCTGAATTCTCCCATTTAATTTCTCCTGTAGCAGCCTCCCACTGGCATGGTGAACACACCAGAATACAACCCCAACAACAGCACCACCAACACAACCAATGTGATGCCAATTCTACTTCCATTATCATCACTGTTACGATCTCCACCTCCCACACTATGCATTCCAGTTGCACGAATAGGCATTCCAAGGCATGAGCAATGGCTCACATTTGTACATGATTGGGAAAATATAGATGAAAGTTGGGGTCTCCACAAACCTCTGAAGGATTGGCCAACCGAATGGAAGACTCACCCAGCTTTTGTGATGAGCTACCATGCTTGTAAACTAATAGCTGAAGAGTACATCTTAAAGTGTGTTAAAATTCTATTTACTAAACTCATACTATTTTGATTTTAATTCCATGAACAAATGTGGACATGACAATGAGGTCTTTCTAAAAAAAATGGCCAATGGCAGTAAATGGTACAACAGAGCTCACCCTTGCACTAAGGGATGCTCTTAAAGAAGAAGGTACTTCTAAGGAGAATAACCCAAAACTTTAAATGTTATTTATCCACTAAAGTATATATATTTATATTGTTTGCTGTAGAATTAAGATTTAATCAAATTCAGTCTATCAGATGACATTCTGGAGAATAAGGAAATATTAATATTTATCTTGTATCTGACAAAATTTAGTCAAACAAACATATATAGATTATCCTTTTGGGGATAAATTCCACAACATGGATTGGTTGGCCAGATAGTTCTGGTTAACTTTCTAAACCAAACAAATTTAAGTTATATGAACTATATTTGTAAGTTTGCATATATACAAGAGAATGCATCTTATCCCAAAGATTAAATCATAACCCAAAAAATCTTGTTTAACTATGATGTTTGTGGATATTTTAAAAGTCACAGAGATACTAGAGAATGCATTTTATCCCAAAGATTAGGTAACAATCCAGATAATCTTGTATAACCGTTATATTTGTGCATATTTTAGAAGAGCATACAAGTCTTAAAGATGAAATTTTGGGATAATGAAATATAAACCCCTAAAATATGTAGTCATAGCCAGAGGAAATAGTCTCACTTAAAAATATGAGGATTTTTCCATAAAATTTTGCATATTCAATGAATTGTGACTTATCCTCCTAAACCATGGAGAAGCCAGTATGGTACTCCCAAAGAAAGGGAGTGAAAGTGTAAAAATGGTGTTGAGGTCAATACTGGAGGGAAATGCTCTAGCTGTTCTTGAAGTATCCATCCTGATCCATCCAACTGTTTACCCAAATTCCTAATCCTAAAACATCATCCACCCATCCATTGTCCTTATCCTCTACATCTCTGACAGATTCCTTCAAGTAGAAAATGCTTGTTTATGTCCAAGTTGACCATGAGCCTGTGAAATGAAAAAGAGATGTTTATCCTGATCAGAAATTACAAGCCAATGCAGCCCTGAGTTGTTTTGGCACCAAAGTTTTCTGTCCTTAATGAAAAAATGCATTGACCTTCTAATAAGCTGCATTATCACTTTTCAGAGAGTCCTGTCAGTTTCTGAGTAGTAGAGATAAAGTCAAAAATGAGGGGAAGCTAAGAATCCATAAAAATGTTGTACCGAGTGCAGGGGGTGTCAATTTTGAAGCATTGGTTGTATGACTGAGCAAGAGTGTGAGAAAGGGAGGGGGGCTGGATTCTATATAGCCATCCTCGAAGCATTCATTGTGATTCATCCAACTGCTTACCCAAATTCCCAATCCTAAAACATCACCTATCCATCCATCATCCTTATCCTCCACATCTCCTTCCACAATAGTTATGCCAAAGTACAATGATTGGGGTCTGGAATGTAAACAGTCAATAGAGCAAGACAAATCACATGGATCGCTTACCAATGGTGCAGAATAGCAAGCCATGAATCTCAGCAGGTCCTTTCATGGTTGAGATTCAACACTCTTTGCACTGTGGAGAGCATCAA
Organism: Hysterangium stoloniferum; assembly: GCA_015178975.1. Classification (NCBI taxonomy): domain Eukaryota; kingdom Fungi; phylum Basidiomycota; class Agaricomycetes; order Hysterangiales; family Hysterangiaceae; genus Hysterangium; species Hysterangium stoloniferum. Next base: position 129,310 of record WHVD01000030.1, on the reverse strand, counting down.
GTCATCTTAACCTCCTGGATCTGCCAGTCTCTCTTGGGATTGTGGTCACTGAGCCAAGTATAACCTAGGAGAATGGACTCCTTTCCTAGTTGGGTGACTGTGAACAGAGCTCTCTCCAAGTGATCCTTGTAGTGCAGGCCATCTCTGTGATCGAACCAGCCTCGTTGGGTGTCCCATCGACATTATAGATGCAGATCAGGTAGGTCAGCATCCGAGTAGAGATCCGATTAGCATGTACATAGTCCCGATTGATGAATAAGTCATTTGCGCCACAATCGATGAGAGTATGAGTGGATAGATGGAGCCTGTGTTATGACCGTGTCACAACACAAAGGTAACCGATGATACTACCGGCTTACAACACCTAGTTATTGTTCACATCCTCATATCAGCAACCATTGGTATACCTGACACTGATGTATACTTTCATGGCGATCAACACCGCTTACAACCCTGTCAAGTTATACTCATACTATCTGGTTATACTTTGATATGTCCTTTTATCCTTTTGATGATCCATTTTCACATATGCCCGTATATATACCTGTAACTCATGGACTGTTTCCTTTTTCATAGTTACTGCCCTCAGTTATTCACGGCCTCTGACTTTATCATAACCTTCCTGTTCTTGGTCAAGTTTATTTGTCTTTGGGGTATTTCCACTCTTCCCTTAGTTAGTATTTTCTAGACACCAATAACTTGTATATAAACCCGCTGTAATGTAGCTACTAAGCAATCAGAATATTGACTTAGATACACCTCTAGTCTCTGACTCCACTATCTGTTCACGACCTCCACATTCTAATGCCATCCGATTTCACAACCCAACCTACATCTACAACTTTGACCTTGACTTCAATATTCATCACTTTGGTTTCCGACTGTTCACGTATGGCTTGGTTTCTGATTGCTGAGTATTACCCTATACATTTGAAATTTAGGACATTCGATGGTACCTTTGCGAAGGCACAGCACATAAGCTGAAGCCAAGTCCTTCCGTTTGGTCCCTGTCAGTTCCCAGAACCTCCTGTTCCAGTTCTTAACACCCTGTATCCATGGTCTGAATCTCAACCTTCAGGTGTAAGAATTTGGCAGATGCAGTGGAGGAAATAATGAATGATTTGGGTAAATGGTGCTCCCATGCAGGCCTCCTAAGATGAGGACGGGGAGAGGAGGGTGTCATGGGGTCAGGTACGGCTCAATTTATGGTATGTTCACTCAGTTTTGATTGAGCAGAGGATGTATTGGAGGTATGTACATTGTCAACCGAGAGAACACTAAATCTATTTGAATGAAGCAATGAGGGTGTACCCTTCACTCACTGCTGGTGGGAAAATCCTCCGACTCAATGTGTCAGGGGGAGTCCTCGACTTTGACTGTCCTTGCCTGAGCAAATCGGATGTCGGCTTCTGCAAGCAGGAGTTCCCTTGCAATGTCCTGGTCTTCATCATCGAGGTCTTCCAATAGCACATGGATCCTGTGTTGCCTCTGAGGACAGTGACGGCTGATATGGCCAGGTTGGCGGCAGTTGTAGCAGACCACAGATTGGAGACTGCAACTCTTGGTTGCACCAACATCTATAGCATCAGATGCTCTTGGTGGTGGCAGTGACAGTGGTACCACTGATGCTGCTCGTGGGGTGAACATGGGTTTGGGCACAACAGGCAGGGGTCGAGTCGAAGAGTTCGAAGGGTTGGTCAAATGGAACACCTCGTTCATGCTTCAATTTCGGTTGAAGCGAGCTGCAGATGTGTACCAAGCCTCTTCATCGTTGTCATTGGGTGGTTTCTCCATTGTCATGACAGAAGTCTGGATGCCCCAGTTCAGACCATGCTGATACTGCATAACAATCTGCAGGGAGTCTGTGTAACCGGCAAGGTCAATGAGCTCATGGAATTCGTCCATGTATTCATCGACTGTTCAATGATCCTGGTAGTAACTCGTGCCTTTGAGCTTCATGCGTGCTACCTTTGCCTCATTCAGTGGGAAGAATTCCCTTCTGAAAAGTGTTGCAAATTCCCCCCAAGTCCCAGTCAGCTTACCTGTCATCCACAACTTCACAAGTCGATTTGCAAAGAGTGCTGCCTGACCCATCTTCATGAGTGACACAACCCAATGGATCTTGTGGTAATCAGTCAGAAACTTCATGACATTCATGCTGATATAAAGGAGGCATGAATTGTAGAATGTGCGACCTTTTGAATGATCACTGTCATAGTCATTTGGGAGAGGCATCTTCGGTATGACTGTTGTCAAAGATGTGGTGGGTATCATGGTGGGTACCGCTGCAGTGGGGGGAGGGTTCTGCATAGCTGGAGCAGCCTGAGCAGTTTGAAGGGCCTGTAACTGTGTCTGAATCTGCTGCAGCAGGGTCATGTTCTGCATCTGCTCATTCTGGAGGATTTGGAGGTCTTGAGTGTGCTGGTTAACCACTTGGGTGATATCAGACATTGTGTTCGCAGCATGTGGGGGAGTGAGGGGAACTGTGTACCAACTTGAAGTTGGTTGAGTTCAACTCAGAATCTCTATTATTGAGGTCGGAGTCGTCAAGCACAAATTGAGGTATGATGATGGCAGTTCCAGTCACTTGGGGAGATCTTTTATTCTGTAAGGGCAACTCTCTAGCTCACACGACTCACATGACTGGGTGAGTGGGACACTAGCAGAGGGAATCTGAAGTAAATATATTATGTGTGCCAGCACAGTGCAATACATCTCACCTAGCAAAGGGAATCTGAAGATAAAATATCTAAGGAGCCCTCTGCTAGCTACAGACTTAAATACACAGTGAGCCACCCTACCCTTACCAAGCACTGGCCATGGAAGACCAACCAGGTACAGTCTGAGTCATGTGTGGCCTCAGATGCCCAGTCGATCTAGATCCTGATCGATGAAGTCAAAGAGGGTTCAACATGTCGAAGAGCAATCCTGACAATCGAAGATGTCGGTGAATAAGTTGGAATGTGAAAATGTGAGTGTCCCCTTACATCTGGATCTTCTTACCGGTCTTGATGGTTGTTAAGATCTAAGCCTAGGAGAGGGAGAATGCTCTAGTTGGAGGGCTAATGATGGGAAATGGGTTAATTGGGGGGCCAACGATAGAGATTATACTAGTTGGAAGATCTGACTCTATAACCATAGTGGAGCTTGGCTTCAACTTATGTGTTGTGCCCTCATACAAACTGTCAAAGTGCTCCTGTATTTCAAACAGAGCAGATAATATGATATAAATAAGGGTCAACACTTAGCTTAATTGACCAGAGGGCTAAAGCAGAGAAGTAGAGAGTTGTGACTTGTGTTAAGAACTGAAAACTGACTAATGTCGGTGGCTGACAGGGACCGATCGGAAGGACTTGGCTTCAGCTTATGTGCTGCGCCCTCGCAAATATCCGTAGGATGTTTTTAAATTTCGGGCGGGCGAAGACTAATCCTAATGAGTACCTTTCGGCGTGATACCGATCGGAATCAAAGGACAAGTCAAGCGTTGGGCCAAGGGGTCGGGGCCGGGAGTGGGCGAGCGCATGCAAAGGTGGATGGGGGGATTCTTAGTATGAGACTGATACAGGCGTATGAGGGTATTCTGAGTCGATATTCTGATTGCCTAGTGACTACAACTACAGCGGGTTCATATACAAGTAACAGGTGTCTGGAAAATACTAATGGGGAGAAGGGCGGAACACGGTATTAACAATAAGCTTGACTAGGAATGGGAAGTTTATGATTAGTTCGGAGGCCGATGATAACCGAGAGCGGGATTACGATAAAAGGAAATAGTTCAAGGACTACAAATATAGATAGACATATGCGAGACATAAGATTGGACAGATCAACATAATAAAGGGGACGTATCAAAGTTTGACCAGACAATACGAGTTATTTTGACGTGGGCGTAAACAGAGTTTGATCTTCGCGAAAACATTCGTCAGCTTCGGGGCCGATGGTTTCCGAGAGGATGACTTGAAACGTTGACAAGTGGCGATAACCTCGGGACTGATAGGGTTGCGACACGGTCGTAACAACTTGTCAAAGACCACTCTTATGAGTGTAGCGATGAGGGAAGGGCAAAAGAACTACATAAGAGGGGCTAATCTAAGTCGATATTTGAACTAAAGAACTGTAGTGTACATGGAAAGAACTTTATACTACATTGAGATGGGTGATCAGAAGGCTGATCAAAGAAACAAAATGTAGGATGGATCAGAGGGAAGTGATGATGAGGTGGGGAGATATAGAAACTAATGTATGATACTAAGAAACCATACTAGTGGGAAATAAGAGTATACATGGAGATAGAAATGGAGGAATGGGTGGAGTGGAGATGGAAATGGGACAGGATGTACTATAAACAAGTATCAGGGGCACCACCAAGGGTAATGATGTAGGTGGGGACTCTGATAATGAGATGACAAGGGTTTTCTAGTAAAAAACAAGTCATGGGGGTCCAAAATGATGGGATCCTAACAATGGTTTTGTGTGGCAAAGAAAAATGAGTGTCCATTTTGTAGCAATCAATATCCACCAACTTGTCAGTTCTCTTCATTCCACCACTCATCTGTTTTGGATGTATGATGCATACATCCTACAGTATTATAGGTGAATAATTAAGCCATAAACCAAGGTCTTGTCTTTATTATAGATATTAACCTGTGTATGTAGTGATTTTTTGCCATGTTATGTGGTTTCTGCAGGCTGCAAGTCATAATAGATGTGCCTGCCCCAGATTTCATGATCAAAGAATCAGAGGGGATCCCTGATTCGATTGTTGTAGACTTGGATGATGAAGAGGACTGGCCAGATGAATCCCTTGAGGATGGTGATCACCTATTCACAACTGCTATTCATCCCGATCAGAGGTCAGAAAGAATTTGCATGACCACAACCACCTCACAGCAACTCGTGGAGGCAGAGGTGAGGTTTCATGCACCATCTCCAAAAGGCTTTCGTGAGGTCATCCTGATTTCGAAGACGTGTTCTTTAAGGAGTCGTTTGACTCCCTGCCAGACTGACAGCCTTGGGATCATGTGATTGAGTTGGTTCCTGATGCCAAGCCACCCAACTGCAAGGTCTATCCCATGTCACTGAATGAACAAGTGGAACTCGATGCCTTCCTTGCAATGAATCTTGTGACTGGTTGTATACACCTGTCGAAATTGCTGATGACCTCTCTGGTCTTCTTTATCAAGAAGAAGGACAGTTCCCTCTGATTAGTACAGGACTATAGGGCTCTTAATGCAATGACCATTAAAAATCAATACCCACTCCCCCTCATCTTGGAGCTGGTAAATCGGTTGAAGGACATGCAGTATTTCACAAAGCTTGACATCCACTGGGGGTATAACAACCTTCAAATTACAGAAGGAGACGAGTGGAAGGTGGTGTTTCACACCAATCAAGGTCTATTGGAACCACTGGTAATGTTCTTCAGACTCACTAACAGCCTAACGACGTTTCAGATCATAATGAATGACATCTTTTGCAATCTGATTGTGGAAGGGGTGGTCTGCATCTACCTCAACAACATCCTGATCTTCACCAGGACACTCAAAGAACATCAACATGTTCTCATGCTGGTCTTGGACCATCTCCATGCATACAAGCTGTATCTGAAGCTGGAGAAGTGCAAGTTCAAAAAGACACGGGTCGAATACCTTGGCCTGATCATCTCAGAAAATCGAGCTGAAATGGATCCAGTCAAGGTAGCTGGTGTGCAAGAGTGGCCTGTCCTGACAAACTGAAAGGAGGTACAAGCCTTTCTGGGGTTCATCAACTTCTATCGACAATTTATCTGTGATTTCTCCCACCATGCCTGACTGCTGTTCGATTTAACTTGCAAGGAGACTCCGTGGAAATGGTCCTCAGCTGAAAATGATGCCTTGATCTTGATGACACCGGACAACTCTAAGCCATTCTGAGTAGAGGTGGACACTTCCAACTATGCCACTGGGGCTGTCTTGTCATAACAACATGAGGACCTGAAGTGGCACCCGATGGCCTTCTACCCAAAGAGTCTATCACCCATCAAATGCAACTATGAGATCCATGACAAGGAGATGCTCACCATCATCTGCACTTTCAAGGAATGGAGACACTTCCTTGAAGGAGCACAATTCCCAGTCAAAGTCTGGACAGATCACAAAAGCTTGGAGTATTTCATGTTGTTGAAGAAACTCAACCACAGACAAGCATGGTGGTCATTGTTTTTAGCACACTTCACCTTCAAACTGCACCACCAACTGGGTCATTCGATGGGCAAACCCAATGCACTGTCTTGCTGATCTGACCATGGCTCAGGTGAGGGGAACAATTCCAACCTCACCCTGCTCAAGCCGGAAGTACTTGTAGTTCAGGCCTTGGAAGGAGTCTCTATTGGTGGGCCAGAGTGAAAGTTCCTCACAGCAATTCGCCAAGGGAACCAGGATGGTGAACAAGACAAATTGGTCATGAAGGTGGTAAAAAAACTGTGCAAGTTGAAGGGGTGCTCGATTCAGTCAGCAGAGTGGTCAGAAGAGGATGGGCTGGTGCTGTATTGGGGTAAGATCTACATCCCAACTGACCCTGAGTTGAGATATATAGAATCATTGAACAACACCACAATTCCCAGATTGCAGGCCACACTGGTTGGTGGAAGATGTTGGAGCTTGTAAGCCAAAGTTTGTGGTGGCCAGGCATGTCTCATTACATCAGACAGTACATGAAGACATGCGACACATGTATGCATACCAAGTTTCAATGGCAACTCCTGATCGGAGAACTGCACCCAAACCCCACCCCAACTGATCATTGGGAGACGACCAGTGTCAACTTCATCATCAACCTACTGGAATCTCAGAGATATGACTCAATCATGGTGGTCATAGATCTTATGACGAAATGGGGTCACTTCCTCCTGACACATAAGACCATAGACTCTGTGGGAGCAGCCAGAGTCTTCTTCAATGATGTGTGGAAACACAATGGGCTACCTTAGTACATCCTTTCCGATTGTGGGCCCCAATTCACAAGTCAGTTCACTTGGGAGTTGTACAAGCTTCTTGGCATCCAACTGTTCTATTCAACAGCCGATCACCCCCAGTCTGATGGACAAAAGGAGTGAGTCAACCAGGAACTCAAGACCTATCTATGCATATTCGTTAATCAGCATCAATCTGACTGGGTCAACCTTCTGCCACTTGCAGAGTTCCAGTACAACAACCACATTCACTTGTCTACCCAGCATACACCCTTTATACTTGACCAGGGACACAACCTGTGAATGGGTTTTGAACCAAACCTCCACTCTGGCAAGTCGAATTGGTAAATGAATTATGCAATCATATGTCTGACACTCTCGATGAGGCCAAAGCCATGCTCACAGAGGCTAAGGATGAGATGGCAAAGCACTACAATTGTCACCGAAACCCTGTGCCAGTTTTTGAGAAGGATGATCATGTTTTCCTTGATTCAAGCAACATTCATACAGATTGACCATCTAAGAAACTTTTGCACCTTCAACTCAGACCCTTCAAGGTGCTCGATCGTGTTTCAGCAATCGCATATCATCTCAACCTACCCAAGTCAATGAGCAGGCTCCACCCCATATTCAACATTGTGAAACTGACACCAGCAGTCACTGATCTGATTGTAGGGCATCATTGAGAGCCCCCTCTGGATCCAGTTGTGGTGGAAGGTGAGGTTGGATACAAGGTGGAGGAGGTACTCAACAGCAGGCAGAGGTACGGGTGGATTGAGTATCTCATCAAGTGGTGAGGGTTTGGCACAGAGCACAATAGTTGGGAGCCAGCAGCCAACGTTTTCGCTCCTCAATTAGTTAGTGTTTTCCACCTACACCACCCTGACACTGCCACCCCTACAAGACCCCCGTTGACCAGGTGATGCAATACTGCCATTTGATCCCTCTCTGCCCTCCTGATGTGACTGCTTCGACCAGGCCTTTATGGCCCCTCATGGTGTGTCGGGACACCACTCCTCAGAAGGGGGGGTGGTATCACAATGTTGAACTAACCTTTGACTACAATCCTGACTGTTGCATGTGTTGAGATGCCACACCTTAAAAAAGGGGGTGATATGAGGGGACACTCTCATGTTTTCACATTCTGACTTATTTGCCAACATCTTCGATCATCGGGATCACTCTTTGACATGTTGAACCCTCTTCAACTTCATTGATCAGGATCTAGATTGACCAGGCACCTAAGGCCATGTATGACTCAGACTGTACCTGGTCAGTCTTCCATGGCTGGTCCTTGGTAAGGGTAGGGTGGCTCGCTATGTATTTAAGTCTGTAGCTACAGTGACTCAAAAAACCCTTTGCATGTTTTGTACTTCAGACTTATATCCCTGATAACTCAAAGAATAAAAATGCAAAAATATCAAGAATATTTGTGAATATGCTCTATCATATCTAGATTACAGAAGTATGGTGCCATTACATAAGCTCCAAATATGGAAATATTACAAATATTTATATACAAGAGATGTGAAGGGGTTTTTGGAGTATAAATATATCACCTTTAGCAACTAGTAATACCTTAATTCCCAAGATGCGCACTTTGTCTCTTGCCAGCCAGAATCATATCCTCTCACTGCTTGATGCTGGTCATTCAGCTAGCCACATTGCAGTTTCTACTGGTCATAGCATTGGCACAGTCTCAAAGCTTCACTTAAGCATTGTTCTCATCTCCCTAAGTCCATTGGTGGTTGTCCCCCAAAGCTTTCCCCTACCAATATTCACTATGCACAGTATCTCATCAGTTCTGGGAAGGCTGACACTGCTGTTGATGTGGCCAAAGCTCTTAGGAATGTCACCAACCAGTCTATCTGTACCCAAACTGTGTGTAATGGTCTCAAGAGGGTTAGAGTGTCTCAAAACACTCTTCCAATGTTTGGTACTTTAGACTTACATCTCTGATAACTCAGAACAAAAATGCAAAAATATCAAGAATATTTATGAATATGCTCTATCATATCTAGATTGTGAAAATACAATGCCATTATATAAGCTCCAAATATGGAAATACTACAAATATTTATATACAGGAGACTCATTGGAATGGTTTTTTTGGTGGCAGCCTTGAGGACTTTAAGTGCTTACAGTCATGTGACCTTGTTGATTGTTTATTTCAAGATAGATGGGAGGATGGATGGGGACCTTTATCTTAAGATTGTGGAGGAGGACCTTCAAGCCAGCCTCAGCTATTATGGAAAATCTGTGGCTGATGTCATATTCCAGCAAGATAATGATCCCAAACACACCTGCAAGAAAGTCCAGACTTGGTTTCAAAATAATAATTTCAATGTCCTCCCATGGCCAGCACAGTCTCCAGACCTCAACCCCATTGAACACTTGTGGGATCATATTAAGAGGAGGCTGGGGGAGTATGAGGTTGAACCAAAAGGGATACTGGAGTTGTGGGAAAGGGTGGAGGAGGAGTGGAACAAGATTGATGCAGAGGTGTGTCAGAATTTGATTGAGAGTATGCCTAGGAGGGTTGCAGCTGTGTTGAAGGCAAAGGGTGGCTATACCAAGTACTGAATATAAGTGGTTTTGTGGGTCAGAGTGGTCAGCAAAAAAACCCTTCGCATGAGTCTCTTGTATATAAATATTTGTAATATTTCCATATTTGAAGCTTATGTAATGGCACCATACTTCCATAATCTAGATATGATAGAGCATATTCACAAATATTCTTGATATTGTTGCATTTTTATTCTTTGAGTTATCAGGGATATAAGTCTGAAGTACAAAACATATGAAGGGTTTTTTGAGTCACTGTAACAGAGGGCTCCTTAGGTCTTTTGGATTCCCTCCACTAGGTGAAATGTATTACACTGTGCTGGCACACATAATATATTTACTTTGGATTCTCTCTGCTAGTGTCCCACTTAGGAAGATAACCCAAAACTTTAAAAATGATTTATCCAATAAAGTATATACATTCATATTGTTTGCTGTAGAATTAATATTTAATCAAATTCAGTTAATTAGGTATCACTCTGAAGAATGCAAAAATATTAATATTTATCCTATATCTGACAAAATTTAGTCAAACAATCATCTGTAGATTATTCTTTTATAATAAATTGCACAATGGGGATTGGTACCCCAGATAGTTCTGGTTGACTCTTTAAACCAACTAAATTTAAAGTATCTGAAATATATTTGAAAGTTTGCTTGTATACAAGGGAATACATCATAACCCAAAGATTAAGTCATAACCCAAATAATCTTGGTTAACCCAAATAATTTTATGTAACTATGTCATTTGTGCATATTTTAAAAGAGCATGCATATTTTAAAGATGAAATTTCAGGTAATTAAATATAAACTCATAGAATAAGTTGTCATGGCCAGAAGGAATAGTCTCACTTAAAAAATATGAGGATTATTCAGTAAAATTTTGTATATTCAATAAAGTGTGACCATCCTCCTTAGCCAGTCATGCAAGTTGTGTGAGCTAGAGAGTTGCCCTTACACACCAGAAGGCTCATAAACACCACTTGATATTTTTTGTTTGATTAAAGTACTCACCCTATTACAATGGAATCTGAAGTCAGTACAATGCACAGGAAAATGATCTTGTCCATAATGCCAATGTCAACAAATCACATATAAACACACCTGCAAGATACCCATAGTCAACAATGAAAGTTAAAAATTAGAATATGCATTGAGGAAGGATGAGGATTCATACTTACCTTGAAGATGTGCCCCAGTTGATATTTTATATATAATATTGAAAACATTGTTTCATCAAGCATCAAGTTGATGGTCTCTCATAATTATATTGTAAATATTGTATATATACATATATATACATACATATATATATATATATTACATTTCAGCCAGGTGCAACAAAGTGTAGGAAAGTGATACCTAATCAGGAACACACGTGGGGGTATCCTGTGGAGCTGAGCACCCGGAGTATCCTGAGAGAGGCCTTAAAATTGGTGAACTAAGTTTTTTTATATGTTTCTAAATGATTTTGAACAGTTTTTCATCCTTTCAAATGATTTTAAATGATTTTAAATTAATTAAAATTGTCCATACAGAGTAAAGCTGGGGGTGGGTATGTGGGGGCTTGCCCCCCACGGTTCACCCCTTGTGAGGAACTTGAGTCAGCATGTGTACGAAACCGAGTTCTCGGGTATGTCAGCAATGGATTAGAACCCGCCACTGGCGGCTTCTCTTTGAACATATTGGAAGGAGTTCACAGAGTGTTTACGCATCGGAGACTTGTGTATTGACAAGTGAGGTTTCCCGGGTCGTCCAAGGACTTTAAAAATCCCCTCAATGATGTTTCAATGCTGCGTCTGACATGGTCGGATTCGGAATGACCAAGGGGTCTCCCGGTTGGGGAACTCATCGCTACTGGAAACAGAACATCTCATTCAAGTTCTGTTAATGTCCGAGACATACTCCAAACTTAGAGAAAATACAACGCCTTTTACATGTCAGACTAAGAATATTAATTCCCCGGCTAAAATGACAGGCATTTACAATCAATTGAATTGGACTCGAGGTGCTGGTTTCAATAAGGTTCGGATCCACACAATACGCCCAATCGATGAGCCCAAGCAAATTGGAAAGTATCATTTGAATCTCCGTCATATCCATCTTTACCTCTCAGAAATACGGTAAAACTTCATTTCAAGCAGTCCACCGACCTTTTTGCTCGATGAATACTGGTTATTCCGCGTTTCCTCCCCATTTCTACATCCCAGGTCTTACGACGACCGCCGATCATGAGCAAAGCGGCAACAACGATCGTGCGCAGATCACAGAATACATGTCAGACTTGAGGTAATCCTTCTCCGTACTCCAGTGCTCAAGACCTTCTGAATAGGATCCACAGACAAATATATGTCTTAGATAACGACGAGTTTGAGTATTCTGCAGAGCGAGCGGCTTCAATACCAAATTTCTTGAGGGACCATCTAGCAACAAGACACCACGATACCGGTCCGATGCACTCCCTGGCCCGTCAGCTCGATTATCGAAGCGAAGTTTTGTCCGTTCATGAAGCGACGACGCCACAGGATGACTCGCCAAGGTAAGAGTCATTTGGGTCAGAGCAAAGACACGATTGACGTCGTTTTTTCTTCCAGATGGGATACAGGTCCGGCGATCACCCCGTCTGCCTTTGGAGAGCGACTCTCTTCAACCGCATACCATGTCAGTGTGGGGCACTCCCTCACCGGCCAACTTGACAGACGAGAAGAAATTTTCCCTATGCAGAAAACGACGACCCAACCGGATGACTCGCATGGGTAACACTCACTTCTCTTTGGCCAAACGTCGTTGCTTAATGAAATCCTTAGCCCTTCTTCAATGCACCCCTTCTCTGATCCTCACTCTACCAGTAATAAATGTGATGAGGTATTTGACGGACAACTTCACGGCGAGATTGATTTTGAGTTGGGTCTATCGGGAATCCATCAAATGTCACGCATGGATTGGGGGTTGAATATGTAAGATATTATTATTGAGATTATTTGACAATAGATACTGACGGTCCGACTGCATAGGCCACCGGTGCATAACAACTCACCATCCAAATCAAATTTTGAGAATCACGGTTACGATACGGAGTGGTATAGCACTCCGGTACCACAGTCCGTGATGATTGATGCGGACGGTGAACTGAATACTAATGGCCAGGACGCTTCCGCCACAATGACGAGCCACGGAAACCGTGCCGTCTCTCTCTTAGGATCCGAGCCCACGCCGAGGGTAGTAACATCATTAGCGTCCAGGCGAACAGCATTTTTAATGCAGTCCCATTTCAGCAAATGGAACTTCGATATGCAAGGACCCGCGACTCCGGCGAAAAAAAAGGCTAGGTGCAATTACCCTGGATGCACCAAGGGATACACTACATTTCAGCACCAACAAGCCCACCACTTCACCCATTTTTCAAAAGAAGCTAAGCTGTTTCTCAAGGGTCAAATTTTACCTGGCCAAACGATCAATTCAAAGAAAAAGCTAAAACGTTTCTTGGAGTACACACCGTTTTGTCCAGGACAGGATTGTCCAAAACCTGACAAAACCTTCATTGACCCGAGAGGTCTCCAGAGGCACCTGATCAATGTGCATAGAATGACTATGACAGACGCTGAAGCATTAATAAGGCCGTTATACCCTGCCAATCACATATGCTTATGGGGATCAGCCTATTGGACAGCAGCCATAGCCCGCATGCAAGAACCATGTCCAGATTCGCCAGAGGGACCGTCCTATGTACCTCTGCCAGCGGGGAGCTGAAACACCTGGAGGCAAAATGCTCCATCGATCGTGGCGTGACGTGAGGACAATGGTCACAATTTGCCACCTAGCTTCTGCTCTATTTTGGATTTGGGAGGACTTTTTCAAAATTACCTACACTATGCTATCTCATAGGTTGACGAATATATCAATTATGACACCATTTGCGCCCACTTTCCAGGCTGCAAACATTACTCATCGTGTCAGATCAACTGCCGACAAGACCTAGTACCATCATCACCCCATTTATACTTGGGCACAGTCGATGTGTGATTGAAATGATAGGATAGCTATTTTGGAGCCGAAGTCTCCGACAGCCATATTACACGTTTCCTTTTCTAAACGTCACATCAAATTGCCGCTTAGTAGTACGTGTTGATAATATTTGCGCAGTTCTAAATATAACTCTCAGTGAGTGATAAACCTTCACTACAAATACACTAAGATACATTTAGTGAGCTAACGTAACTGAAGGTATGAAAGTGGTAACGTACCTCAGTCGACACGAAATAGTGGTTCGACTGAGGTATGGGGCTGCAATTATGGTAGCTAAATAGGTTACGGCTAATGAGAGTGAGACGATGGTATACGTGTTTTAAAGTACAATATGTAGGCTAGAGCGCAAGAGCCTACTTCAACAAACGGGCATACACCTGATGGGTCTTGCAGTCGGGTCGTAAAGCAACCACCTCTCAAGACATTTGTATTTTCTGTAAGTCTGATCCTTCCTTTGGTTAGCGTGGCATTGGTCATCTCATCTACCACCGTGACCTTCTGTATGTTACCGGACACAAGTCTCCTACTGTTGCAAAGCGTGTCACAGTGACATCGGCAGCAATCGCGGGTGCTTCACAATTCCCGGTTCAAACTAAAACCGAAGAGTTCACGATACTACTCCGTTTATATGGGACAAGATGCGTTGCAGAGAGATAATATGTTGACGTGACAATACCCGTGTTACCCCACTGTCACCTCTTCATATCGTGGCACATTGGTGAGGGTCCCGATGGTTTTTGTAGTGATATATGACCGGAAGTCTCGCCAAGGAGTAGGTATGTCGATCCTCGTATTTACACATTTGCTCTTTGCTCATGTACACGTTTTTGTCCATACATATTCCCCATCGCAAGTCATTCCTCCCCATGTAGCCTTCACAAATATTCCAAGCGCTCAACAAGATAAACTCGAGAGCTAGCATGGTTTGGAGAATCTGATGTCAGCTATCCAACCTTCATTAAGCATAACAGATGACACTGTCTCCTCATCTATGATTCGCCCTTTGTACTTGTCTTTTTTCTTGGTCTCCCTTCACCGTTTCCTATCACCATGGCCTCTTCAATCCATTCTACTTTGACATACGTGGCCAATATTGTGGCACCATTATATCTCGTCATTGGGTTACAGTGACCTCGCTTCTGGCTTCATTATCGTTGATCCGTCTCCGCTGCGCGTTCCGAAGCGTAACAACCTACACCATTCTTCACGCCAGAAACTCCGGAACCATACTAGCAAGCATGAGCTCAAGGCCAACAATAATGCGTGATAGAACGTGCATACCTCTTTGACCTAAGTTCGGTTGTGGCCACTACAACTTGGCAATAGGGAGACGTTGGATAATGGGTGTGGGTTATGACAAATTGTCTGACCATACAACTTTAATTAACACTAGCTCACCTAGATGCAGTGTTTCAACATATCTGGAGAATGCAGAGTACAATTAGCGCGTATCTCTAATGGACTAGGTTACTACAACTTATCTATATGCGGTAAAAGAGCCCGGATATTAAACAATCTCATAGGAAGTTCACTATCGTGCACTTGTTCTACGTATCACAAAGCAAAGGGATTTTCTCATAAGTATCATCTCTAGCTGTTTCCTATTGAACTAATCTCTTTAAAGCAACTTTTCCCACACGCAGAACTTGAACGCCAGATTAGGGGAATTATGGAACCTACACCACCTCGAGATCGCGCCGTGACAGCCACGTTCCCTCTACTTCCTTTCCTTTGACTCCAATGCACCCTCTACCCTTTACCCTGTCCCATTGAGATCTGTCCTGGCGGCCTTAGCGCGGTGGTCACAGTAGGCGACGTCTTAGAGAGTATCTATCACAACTGATTGCGACATCTCGCAGGCGTGAATGGTACGGTGCACTTGTTAACACCAGGAAGCGCACCAGGGCAGTTGTCGCTCCGCCGTTGCAAACCCTAGTTGACATAGAGTGACCACTCGACAAGATGGACTCGAGAGCTAGCTAGCATGGTTTGGCGACTCTAGCGCCAGCTGTCTGTCCTTCGTCATAGCTAAGCTATTATGCGTCGCGCCCCTTCTCCTCATATACCTATGCGTCCTTTGAACCTGTCTTCTCTTGGCCAACCTGTTGCCTATCACCATGATATCCTCTTCACTGCATTCTCTTTCAACACGGGGCTAAGAAATACGCACCGTTATATCTCGCCGTTGGGTTGCCCTGACTTGGCTCAAAGCTTCAAGACCGACATTGTTGTGATATCTCTGACTTAGTATAGAAAGCCACGAGCGCTAGTCTGTGGACATTCTCTAAGATTACGGTTGAGGATAGGTATGACCAACGTGGCTGCAACATCTTCGTTGGTCATCTTGACATCAACCGTTAATGATCTTGACTTCTGTTTAGTACTAAATGTAGGCGCCTTCAATGATTCCTGCCGCATACACCTCTTGCCCATCATCGTTCCAACGGTTAATCAAGCTACATCATTCTCGGTGCCGGAATGTGTCCTGCGAAGAATCCAGTGAAACAACTGTACTAGCCAAACATGTGCTCAAGGCCGGCAAATACCACTTGGAACCGCGCCAGAACGTGGATATCTCTTGGAGTCAATTCTGCCGTAGCCACTGCAGGTTGTCAGGACGGATAATTGGTGTGACTCGTAACAAAGCGTCTGGAGGGTAGTGGAGCGCGAACAATGAAATTCATGAGCCAAAAAACGATCCGTAGGTCTAGTTTTTCATAGAGCCATCGAACCTTTGTTTTAAAATCACATCTACCATCAAATCATTTTATCCCTGGTTCTGATGATTTACATAACATTCTAAACCGGCAATCAAGAGGTCCCTGTTTGAATATTTTTGCACCAAAGTAAATGTAAATTTCCGTTTTTAATAGAGACTGAGAGTTACATCCCAAAACAAATGCGATATCGTTCAGTATCACGCCAGACAAAATTCGACCGCTTCAAATCCATACCCCCAAATAAGTAATTCATTGAGTAATAATAAAAAAGAAAAGTATTATAAAGTAAGTCTGCAGCTGAAAATTTATCTCCATTGAATACTTCAATATCATTTTAAATTATAAAACTGTCCTCGTATCTTAACTCTTCCCCTCTGTCTTCATACTCTTCGCCTCCGATTCCGCTAGCCGACTCTCATCTGTATCCTTCTGAAAAAAAAAAAAATCTATCGTCTCCCCCCGCCTTCTGACATCTTCGTCCTTCGACAAAAATCAAGAATGCCCTATCAGCAGCCATTTTCCAGTCATTCAAGATGTTCACAGAGGCCTTCAAAAACAGCTTTCCACATCATGTCAGATAAGAAAGGAATAATGGTTGAGAAGGAAACAACAATAGGTAAGGAAAGACATTGATTTGATTTTGCTGGGATTGATTGAGAATTGATTTAACATTGAGTAGGGATGGATTGAACATTGAGTGAGAATTGATCGATAATTGATTCAGCATTGATTATCAATTAATTGAGCATTGCTGTAAGCCTGGCCACCTTACCACATATGCCACCACTCCCTTTGTTTGACTACTCAAGCATTCCTTGTGCCACCACTCATTTAACCTTGACCATTGTTCTCCCATTGACCATTGTTCTCCTTTTCCTGCCACATCTTCCTTGTCTTCAGACACCTTTTGTTACCACAATCTTATTGTTCCAAGCAGATATATAAGTATACATTCCACAGTGATAAGAGGGAATCTTTTCGACCATACAATCCTTTTCCCACCCTTCCCTAGGGAGCCTCACATTCATCTTGTATCATACTGCTACTAAAATAAAGAAAACTTAGTCCTGTCCGTGTTGACCGAGTGAGGCTGATAACGACAGCCTTTCAATTGCAAGGATTTTGTATGGATGGTCTCAGATTTAATGGAATTGATAAATTTGCAACAACAGTTGAGAAAGAAACAATGGTCAGGAAAGGAATGGAACAGTTCAACAATTTAACAATATCAAAGGTTTAAGACTGCCAATGGTTGAGTTGAGGGTCAATTGTTAGAATCCCATCATTTTGGACCTCCATGACCTGTTTTAGACTCAAAACCCCTTGTCATCTCACTGTTGGAACCCCCACCCAAGCCATCATTGGGAACTGAGTGACTCTTGAGAAATGAATGACCATTGGAATACAAAGATCAGAAATTGACTTGACCTTACTGGAATTGATGTAGAATTAATACAGCATTGATAGAGTATTGGTTGAGAAGAGTGTTGATTAAGCATTGATGGAGCATTGATGGAGCATTAATAGAGAATTTATGAGAATTATTTGAGAATGGATGAGCATGGATTGAGCTTTGATTGAGCATGGATTGGATGAGCATGGGTTGAGCATTCATGGAGCTTGATGGAGCATTGATTAAAAATTGATCAGCATTGATGGAGCATGGATTGAGCATTGATTGAGCATTGATTGAGAATTGATGAGTATGGATGGACCCTTGGTGGAGCATGGGTTGGGTATTGATTGAGAGAAAATTGATAGGCATTCATTAAACATTGATGGAGCATTGCCAGGATTTTATATGCATGGTTAGATTTGATTGGTAATTTGATTTATTTCCTGATTGGCATTTTTACCTGATTTTATTGGTATGCATTTGTCTCAGAGTTTGTTTGAATCTTTGGACTTGTTTAAATTTACTGGACTGCTTTTGACTTTGTTTCATTTTCTTTTGATTTATTTTACTTTACTTTATTTTTAAACATCATATTTTCATTTATTGTATTTTATTTTAATTATTCCTGGATTTAATTGCCATTTCCCAGAATTTGTTGTACATATGCCTACAGGATACCTGTTGTATGTAATTTTTGGAAATTGAATCCAGAAATGCTCCTGTACATGTAAAAATACTCTTGCACATATAAAAATACTCCTTGTTAGGATCCCAGTCATTTGGCCCCCTGCAACCTTGTTTTACCTTCCCCTCTGGCATCCCACTATTGATACCCCCAACCATGGTGTCACCACCTGCAGAGCCCCAAAGCAACGTCAAGTATCTGGGTCAAGGCAAGGTCAAGTGTCTGGGTCAAGGCAAGGTCAAGCCTCTGTCTTCTGGTGGCCTACAGATGCTGACTTAGACACTTGCATGGCCATGGGATTGGCTTTACTGTCTACTTGAGGTGATTTGATATCATGTTTGGTTTGTGTGAACATTCAACTGATAAGTATTCTTAGATTGTGAACATAATTCAGCTGATGGGAAGTTGCAGCTCACAACTGAAGGCAAATATAATATAGTTTCTGTTTGACCTTTGTTGTCACCTGAGGTATGTATGTCACCCTTCCACTTTACTTTACCCCTAGCTAGCTTGCTGTGCTGTAGTGTGTTAACTATTAACAGAAATACTGTGGTACAGAATCAAGCTGATCTACATGGCACTCCCAATACTGCCATCAGGTAATGCTCCACCTAAATTAGCCCTGATTACAGATGTCCACCATCGTCTTGCTGTATGGACATCGACAAATCCAATTCAGCAAGGAAACTTGCTGGCCTCGGTACTCGCTCCCAACCGTATACTACCCACCACTGGGTCACCAAGATTCTCAGAGTTCGATGCACGCATAGGTCGGCACGAATCGTCTATCTTATCACTCCCTTTGGACCAGGCTCAGTAGTAGACTCCTAATCAGTAATTCTGGATGGGCGAAATGGTCGGGGTAGCGGTATCCCCCTGATGAGAGCTCTCGTCGGCTCGAAACCGTTACTATCCCATTTCCCCTAGCCACCCTCTACACTAGCTGACAAAGTTCTATCTTCGGAGACAACTGTTTGCGGCGAGTGATAAGGTGGTGGTCTGCCCAGTGGCGCTCTGGTGGACGCTGGTGACCATTGCGTTGTCATGGTCACCTGGCTAACATGGGTGCTCACCCACTTAAACATGAAAATGTCATGTCACATCTCAACAATGCCTACTTTGAAAATGCAGAACTTTCATCTATTTCCTTGGCCCCTGTTCATGGAATAATGTGCTTGCCAGACATTCTGCAACCTCCTCACTCAGAGGGAGATTTAACCACAGCAAGCTTGCAGGTCAATAGCCTCCACTACAATGTCACTTAGGATGAGCCTTGTTTTATTACAAAATACATCTCATATATGCATGAATGGGCACACTGGATTGATACTGTATAAGGAGACAGTGAGCTCAAGGATTATGTTGTAAGATCTTGGTTATAACTTATTTCTGACTTGATCATCCCAATTAGTATCTATTTCTAAGGAATCACTCATTATACCTTTGGGTGTCAATGGTGAGGAATTCAATTTGGACCAAGAATTGAACATGACAAATAGTATGTTCAGTCTATCCTTGGGACTCCATGCTAATTCATTCATTCAAGTCAATCAAAATGTTCACACAGTGCTTGACAAGTACACATTTATTGTGGTGATGGAGAGCCTTCAGACTATCAACCAACTTTTTGATATGGTCAATGTGAACAATCACTACCACCAGGAACATTTTGATAATGCAGGAAAAATACCACACCATTACCTAGATGTGCATTATCGATGTACTTTCTAGACCCTTTACATTTCTGACACCAATAATGGAGAAAATAGTTCATACACAAGGCCTGTGTCAACCCCCAGTATGAATTAGTTACCTTGCATCCTGAACATCACCAAATTTCTGGGATTGTTCTCCTCATCCACAATCCTCTGGGAAGGCCACCCAAAATGTATATTCCAGGACCTAATTGCAAATTGTGTGAATTTCCCAGAGCACTCAATAATGCACCCCCTTCACCTTTTGCTTTCACACCTTGTCACAATGTGGGACTATAATTAAACCTGTTCTTCATCATTCTCAATGCTGAGATCAAATTTTGAAGATACATATATCAGACAGATCAAAGTAATACTCCATTAACCTCATTGCCCACTGATATTCTTCACCTTATAAGTCAAACATTTGACCTTGTGAAATTGCTATACTGGGAGCCTACATATGTTAAGGCCAGGTATGTAGTCAAGTTCGAGCACCTGGGTCAAGGCATGCCATGCAAAACCTCTGGTGGTTTAAAGATGCTGACTTGGAAACTTGAATGGCCATTGGATCCACTTTATTGTCCACTCAAGGTGGTTTGATTGGATGCTGTGGTTTATGGGAATATTGAACTAATAAATATTATTAGATCTTGAACATAGTGAACATAATTCAGTTGATGGGAAGGAAAGTTTGTGAGATGACTGTATGTACTTGATTTCTTCATACACACACACTCCATGAACTGCTTTTCCTCTGCAGACTATTCTAATGACCCAGAAAAGGTATTATCATGGAGGAAGACAGTTCCAAAGGACTTAAAATCTTTGTGATATCTCTTCAACTTCTAATGCCAAGTAGTTAGTTGTATTATTTCATCAAGTGATTGGTCCTTCATGAAAAAATGTATCAACTTTAAGGTAATGGGAAGAGGCTGTGCAGAAAATGGTCAAAATGGCCAAAATGTGGCTGGAACAACTCCATGGGTACTGGAGAACCACAACTCAAAAACTGACTGCACCCCACTTCCAAATTTCCATATATTACCCAGTGCAAGGTTGAGAACCCCATCAATTGTGAGATACATATAATCCAACCATGGATAAGTTTTGGTGCAGCATCAAGTTTGTGATGTTAAAAGCCTAAATGGTGAACCATATGTTCAATTTGAGACTGAGAGCCTTCCCCTAATTCTCAATGTTCTTGAATCTCAGACTTCTCTGGTGATCATCTTGTTTTCTAAGTTGCCTCCCATCTCAGCAAAGAAGTACCCATACTATTATTACTATCTGTTAGGATCCCACTCATTCAGCCCTCTGCAACCTCATTCTACTCTCCCCACCCTCTGGTATTCTGCCATTGGTACCCTTGACCACAGCATTACCACCCACAGTGCCCTGACACTTGTGGCAATATGGTTTTCCCTCTTCATCGTCCATCCCATCTCTGTCCTGATGCTCTCCCACTACCCATTCTGCTTGTAAACAATATTTTGCCACCTCATACCCTCTAGAATGCTTTTACCACATTGAATTTAGTTCTAGTATGCCTACCTTTTCCTGTGCTTCCTTTGACCTGTCACTGCTTCCCACTTCATTGATTGGCCTTCTGTGTTAAGTGCCGTGTCGGGAACTTATTCTGGAACTATCGGAAAGTCACCGGGAAGTCGGAAACTAGTGGATATGGTCAGGACGTCGGCTTCAGCTTATGTGCTGCACCTCTACGCAAACGCTCAAAGTCCTTAATTTCAGAAGTAAGGCTTATGATGGAAGATACGGATATTCAGAGTTCCGAAGAGTTCCGAATATCGAGTGTACAGAAAGACGGGAGGAGGAATAAGAAACTAAGTCGATATCAGATCTAAGGTAAAGTACAAATTTGCGGAAACTAATATAAGTCTACTCGTTATTGTACTACAAACTAAGACCATAATAAGATGGAAACGGAAGTGTTCTTAAAACGGAAATACAATAAGACATATTAGGGAGACAATATTCCGAAACGGGAATATAACAAACAAACGAGTGAATACTTGTCAACGGACAAATTACCAAATGCAGAACAAGAGAAGAATGCGGATGATACGGTAACTATGATGTTCCGTAGTCGGAGATCAGAAGTCGGATATTGAAACATCCAGGAATGGGTCGTAACACTCTGCCCATCTGTTCCACCTTTGTATAAAGTTCCTGCCATATACATATGCTACCACTTTTCAGTCTATTTACTCCCTTCCTAATACCCTCTAAGGTGTTGTTGGCAAGCCATGACCCTCTATCTTACAACTCTTAGTATATTGGCCCCCCAGCAAGCTACATAAGTGGTTGTCTTTAGTTCTTATCATACTATCTGCTCTGTTCAAAGTACTGGAGCACCTTAACAGTTTGTATGAGGGTGCAACACATAAGTTGAAGCCAAGCTCCACCCATTTTATAGAGTCAGACCTCCTGACTAGTACAATCTCTATTGTCAGCCCCCTGACATAGAGGCTCCTCTTACCCTCTTGCTTAGATCTTAACTCTATCAGCAGATGTCTTCCATATTTTAAGCAGAATATACAGCTTTTTGACAAAACTGAAGCATTATCACTGCAGGTAACATAAATGTCCTCTTTTTTGTTCTAAACATGGTCAAAATAACATGATTCATGGCATTTTGACTATTCTAATAGTGGCTCTTCAAGCACTTGAGTAAAGGGACCTAAATATGCACCCACCGGGAGATGCCTGCCACTTCCCCAGAGGCTGTTGTATGTACATACTTCTGTACTATATATAACATCTTCCATCCAATGCTGCTGGTTGGGCATCAAATATTGTGGAGGGGCATTTGTAAGTTATTGTTAAGATCTAAGCAAGGGGGGCAGAAGGGGATGATCTCAAAGGTCTAAAAATGGTGAATTGTACTAATTGGGAGGTCTAATTCTATAAGGCAAAGTGGAGCTTGGCTTCAATGTATGTGTTGTGCCCTCACATGAACCATTAGGGTACTCCAGTATTTCAAACAGAGTGGATAGTATAATATGTAAGAATGAAGATTAACACTTAACTCAATCAACCAGAGGGCTGAAAATACTAAGAGTTGTAGAGTAAGAGTATTAAGAGTAATGTAAAAAGGACTTAAGCAAGAGAAGGGTAATCTAGGTTGAGTTTCAAACTAAAGAACTGTAGCATACATGGTAGGAACTTTATACAAAGGTATAACAGAGAGTTGGAGGTCTGATTAAGGAAGCAGAAGTAGTGATGGGTCAAAAATAAGTAGGGGGAGGAATGGGGATCCAAATGAAACTAAATACAACATAGGAAAGTATTCTGAAAAGGTGTGAGGTGGCAAATAATGTTTACATGTAGAACAGATGAAGGGAGAGCATCAGAATGGAGATGGAATGGAATGCCTAAAGGGGTATTCTACAATGAAACAGGTTTCAGGATGCCAAGGAGGTGGTACCATGTTATGGGGGCTCCAATGTTGGGATGCCAGAGGGTGTTAGGATACGTACAGGGCAGGTCTCCGGAGAAACCTGCGGGATATCCAGTAGGACTTGGCTTCAGCTTATAGGCTGCGCCCTCGCTAGATCGTGTTGTCCAATTTCAGACGGACGGACGGGAATCCCGGGGAGTCCGGGCAGGGGTTGTGGATTGAGGGGTCGGAGGTCGGAGGTCGTGGGTCGTGAGTCGAGATTGGTGAGAGAGATAGATGTGCCAGAGCCCGTGGGCTCTGACTAGTGTGAGTGGTGTGATTCAAGTAGGGTTTTAGAGCAGAAAATGTATTAGAATACTGGGGGGAATCTAAGCCGATTTTCTGACTGGATTGTATGTACAACATCTGCCAGTTTAAATAGACCTTGGAGTGAATGTCATACCGAATCCAGTAATGATGACACAAAATAAGCAAAACATAAAACGGGAATAGTAAACACCAAGTTTGGTGTTAGGAATGGGACAGAACGGAGCGGAGTCCGAATAGTGACAAATCATAAACCATAACAGGAAACAGAGCAGGAGTGGAGTCTGAATTGTGACAGGTCATTTGAGTAAAATGGGAATGGGGCTCGGTTAGAGGGATGACGGGTTTTCTGAGCGGGGTCCAGTGACTGACGCGCAGGACAAGGTCAGATATAGACAGAGATGGAGTCCAGTGAGTATTCTGGTGACTGAAACACAATGTAATGAAGTCAAATGTAGACAAGTCTGACGTACGGAGTCCGGTGGGAATTCCGGTAAACTGATAATGGGTGCGTATAGGGTGCAGGTGCGTATACAGTAGGCAACAAAACCCTTACAATGTTTTGTACTTTTTGAAAGACATGGCTATTCCTCCAGAAATAAATTCTGTAAAATGCTGAAAATATTATGTAATATACTTCAACATCATACCTTCCAGAAATGCACAGCCACAAGGCACCACATCCTTATTTGGTAAGTCCACATCACACAAACCAATAGCTCATTGTAAGGGTTTTGTTGCACACATTTTTAAAGTTCAAAATGGGTCTTAGTCACATGACTTTGTTTATAAAGTTCAACAAAGTCATGTGACCACTTTTCCTCAATGTATATAAGATGAAAGCAACAAGTTGGAATCCCACAATCACCCTACTCACAATGAAAAAGCTCTCCTCCAGCCAAATCCAACATGTTCTTACTCTACTTGACTCTGGCATTTCTGGAGCTCAAATATGTTACCAAACTCATCTCAGCAGTGCCACCATCAGTTGTATTTGCTCTGAGCATCGCCCTGACCTCCCCAAATGCTCTGGTGGCTGTCCTACAAAGCTTACCACAGCCAATATTGCCTTTGCTAGAAGAATAATTTGCATGGGGAAGGTTGATAATGCCACACAGGCAACCAAGAAACTTATAGACATCATCAACACTCCTATTACTTCACAAACAGTGTGTCACCACCTCAAAACCATAGGCATGAGGGCTGTGGTAAAGAGAAAAGGCCACTTCTCAAACCTCATCATCAGAAATCTCGATTGAAGTTTGCAGAAAGGCATTTGGAATGGACCCTGGAGGACTGGAAGAGGGTCATATGGTCTGATGAGACTAAGATTAATAGGCTGGGATCAGATGGAAGGAAAAATGTGTGGAAAAATGTGGGTGAGGGGTTAAATGATAGGTTAATAGAGGGAACAGTCAAGTTTGGAGGAGGAAACCTAATGATGTGGGGATGCATAGGCTGGGATGGGGTTGGGTTTGCAACCAAAATTGATGGGAGGATGGATGCTGAGCTTTATGTGGAGATCCTGGATGATGAACTCCAGCAAACCCTCAAATATTACAACAAAACAGTGGCTGACATTGTGTTTCAACAAGACAATGACCCCAAACACGCCAGCAAAAAGGCCCAGAAATGGTTCACTGACCATGATGTTACAGTCCTCAAGTGGCCTGCACAATCTCCTGACATGAATCCTATTGAACATCTGTGGAATCATGTCAAAAAGAAGCTGGGGGAGTATGAACAGCCTGCAAATAGTGTTCATGAACTGTGGGAGAGGGTGCAGAAGGTGTGGGAAGAGATTCCAAAGGAGGAGTGTCAGATGCTTATTGAGAGTATGCCTAGAAGACTTGCAGCAGTGATTAGAGCAAAGGGGGGCCATACTAAATACTAATTTCTTGTAATAATAGTCTCAAAATAGTGTGCAACAAAACCCTTACAATGAGCTATTGGTTTGTGTGTGATCTGGACTTACCAAATAAGGACATGGTGCCTTGTGGCTGTGCATTTCTGGAAGGTATGATGTTGAAGTATATTACATAATATTTTCAGCAATTTACAGAATTTATTTCTGGAGGAATAGCCATGTCTTTCAAAAAGTGCAAAACATTGTAAGGGTTTTGTTGCCTACTGTAAGTTAGTGCCCGGAGTCCGGCGGGATTTCCGGTCATAACAGAGGGTTACAAGGGTATGAACAAGTTGCAAGAGCTGTAAGATGGGGGTAACAACATAAACCAAGTGTTGGAGTCCTGAGGTGGTGGCTCCAGAGTCTGAGGCACTGATGTCAGGGTCCTGGAAAGGTTATAAGGGTAAGACCAAGTTGTGGGGGCCTGAAAGGGTGAGGATCCTAACAGTTATTTACCAAACATATTTGGGCATAAGTTAAATCATATTGACTCATTTAACTTGCTACAAATGTGAGTTTTTCTTTATATCCTACAACTTCTGCAGAGGTATATTATAAATTATTAGTATCAATCAGGTTACTCTTACTAATAATCTGATGAATGGCAGAGTATTGGAGTGGAGGCCAATGTCAAGGGGTGTTAAAGTATTATCAGCTCTATGCATACCAACATTTTTGCCACCACCACCACAGATTTTGACAGGCTCTTGGGACTTTGTTAGTCACATTGGAATTGTTAACATACTTGTTATTAATGTATTCCATCATTGTAGGACCCATAGCTCTCACAATGGGTCACTTTAGGTCTGATCAATCCAAGTTAGTCTTGTTCTACTGGGTGTTAAGAGCAGAAAACTGACAGATGTCGGCTGGCCGACAGGGACCGAACGGAAGGACTTGGCTTCAGCTTATGTGCTGTGCCCTCGCAAGTTACCGTCAGGTGTCCTTAAATTTCGGGTGGGCGAAAACTAGTCCTGTCAAGTAAACCTCTCGGTAAACTACCGATTGGAAACTGAAGGATAAGTTGAGGGTTGGGTTGAGGGGTCGGAGACCAAGAGTCGGAGGCTGAGAGAGTCGGAGACTGAGACAGTTGGAGACTGAGAGTGTCGGGGACTGAGAGTCGGAGATTAGAGGTTGAAGTCGTAAATGTAGGTTGAATCGTAAATTGGATGGAGTCGGAATGTGGTGGTCGTGAATAGATAATGGAGTCGGAAATTAGAGGGTATCTAAGTCGATCTAAGTTGATATTCTAAGTTGATATTCTGATTGTCTAGTAGTTACATTACAATGGGTCTTATATACGAGTTATCGGCGTCTAGAAACTACTAACTAAGGGAAGAGCGGAAAACGGCATTGACAAATAAGCTTGACTAGGAACCGGAAGGTTACAATAAGATCGGAAGCCAAGATTTAGCCAAGAGCGGGATTACGAGAAAAGGGAATAGTCCACGGGCTACAGGTATATATGGGCATATGTGAAACATAGAGTAAAACGGATCATCATAATGAAAGGGGAGGTATCAAAGCATAACCAGATGGTAGAGTATATTTCGACAGGGGCGTAAACGAGGTTTGATCGCCGTGAAGGTATACGTCAGTGTCGGTATTCCGAAGGTTGCCGAAATGACGACTTGATCAATAACTTGGAACATCGATAGACTGTAGTATTCTCGGAGACCATCGGGTTGCGACATGGGTTACGACACGGTCGTAACACTGGGCAGCACAGCTAGTATCAATAATAAAAGAAAAATGATAACACTCCCCATGGAAATCAAGGCAAGCATACAGGGAATAAGGTATATGACATTGGGGAACTACAAAAAGAGGGTTAAATCCTACTTCAAATGCATGGCTGGAAAAAATATTGTGATGTTACACATTGTGAGAACAAAAGAACTTTGGAAATCACCAGGCAGACTTACTCATAATAGGTAAATTTGAAACCATATGCACCATTTACATTAAATATATCACTGTCTCCCCATGATTGTTGCCACACATAAGCAGTGGAGATGCTGGAATATACTTAGCAAATAATGGCAGGAACAATAAGCAAATGAGTGAATACTTGTCAACAGACAAGTTACCAAATACAGAACAAGGACACAGTTTGAAATGTCTGGGAATTGATAGGTTTCTGGAGGCAGGAATTATCTTGGAATATTGAAATATCCAGGAACATCAGAAGATTGAAATATCCGGAAAATGGATCATAACAGAAGGGGCAAAGTCTGACAAGTTTCCCACTGAGAATCATTTCCAGCTTTGCTGAATTACTGATTAGCTAGGGTTAGGTGGAAATTCTGGTAATTTCCATAGTGTAACACAACCTATTGTATATTAAACTCGGAGTAACTGTAATGTGCTATTTCAGTTTCATCGGTGACCTTCACATCTGTCACCTGTGCATGTTTTGGCCCTTTACCAATTGCTTCTTTGCTTGAAACCGTCGACAAAATTGAGAAAAATTTCAAAGATTATATAGCTCACTTACAATTTTTCCAGAGCTTCATGCTTGCCTTCAGCAACACCTGAGACAGTCCCGAGCTACATGCGACCTGCAATCAGCTCCCCAGTCCTTTCCGGTAAATCTACACTTATTGGACAAACAGGATCATTTTTGACATAACCTCTCACGGAATAAGAGTCAGCAGCTTTTTTAGTGAATGCTCTGAAGTAGACTCCTGTTTGGTGGATCAAGAGAGCGCAATATAAGTACTTATGTAACAGCCATAAGTAAAGGCACAACACACCTTGAACATGTCCCGAAACAGTGTAATGGAAAGAGAACAACATGATGGGGTATATCCCCTAGTTAGTCTTCGAGCTCTTAAGTGGGGCAAATAAGGGGTAGAATATTATGACGCAGTGGTAGTAGTTTGACGCCGTAAGTGGGAGCAGATTTTCGAGCCGTCGTCCACGCCACGGTTACTTCATCTACAAGAACAGAACGGTCCCAGATGCCTGATTTGCTGGGTTGATTTCAATATTGTTTATATTCCCCTACCTTCCACCGTGCCTAGCTCGACACCAGTCCTAGATTACTCTTCCAAACCAAGTCAATTCAAGAGTTCTGAGTAGGGATGTCGAATGCCTTGGTAGCAGGCGTACATACCTCTGCGTGGAATAGCTACCCAAAATTACGTTGTAATGTTGATCTAGCGGGTGTGACGATGGTAGACTCTCTTGTCTTTGGATTTCGCCTTCCGAACCAAAACAAAAAAGTCTTCGTTTCTGACTTCGAAGAGAGGTCGGGCAGATACTATCCAAGGGGAACACCCCTGGAACACAGAGTTGGATCAACGAGCAAGCAAACGACGAGAGCCGCGCACGGGTTGCTCTGCTACCCGATACATGGTACCTCGGTACATAAATTTTTATTTCCTTTCGACGATTTCTTGTAATTTTTTCTGATTAAGAAAGGTTACTTTAGTTGCTGGCACTCTCCTCCCATTGTTTCTTCATGGCTGCATGGCGAACTCTTGCCGCTGTTTCAATTACCACGATTTTACATCCACATATACCGACGTTAATATGGCACCAACGTTATCAAGGGGCCACTCTTTCTTAGACCGACTTGGCACCGATAAATGGTTTTTACGGCTCGTCGTTCGTTTTTCTAGTTTACTAGTAATAAATATACATCGCTGAATGGTCTGTCAGAGGATCCACTCCACTGGGCACTCCTATTTTCGCATATCTTCGATTCCACTGCACACTGGTGTGAAGGTTTAGAACGATCTCGCGCTGAGGGCATTCAGCGTGTTAACCTCGTTGTCTGGGAGCGTGAAGTTCGCGCTATGGTCTCTTGCGCCTTCAAATCGTTTCACAAACCGTAATCATATATTATTAGGCGAGTTTTGCCATTGGAATGTGCGTCTCGGGTCGCTGTGGATGTTCTTGCGGTTGTGTGTCTGGTGTTGCACAGTTTGTCCATACACCTTCCTTGTCTAAAGTAGCCATCCTGGAACCACCAAATACAAGAACTCGGCAATGAGTGAGTCCCGGATGTACACGAAGTCTCTCACGATCGGGGTTCATTACCCCACTTCCACAAATCCCGTCCGATCGTCATTTTTAACAAGGCATTAAAAAAATAATAAGGCGAGTCTTTATGTAGACTTTCAGCTAGGGTCATATAATCAACTATTACTTAGCGAAAGTCAGAAACATGTACATTTGCATTTTCAGTTGCGATAACAAATTACCTCGCTCGGGTATAGAGGAGAACTAAACGATCACCATCTTCATCTGACATTGGGAATTACTTGGCGCAATACAGGTGTATTGTCAAGAGCGACTAAATTTAGTCTCGGTTCAACGTCCTGTTTTGGGTCTCAGGCCGAGGGGAATCCACCCGTTGCGTCTTACGGGAGACACATCAATAAATTGGTTTTTGATCCACGCGGCTCCCGGACGAAACCCCCCGTTCTAGAATGCTCTTGGACGTTTGTGAAGCGTCTGGAGAAGCTTAGAATGGGGGATAGAGCCGCACGGGCGCTTAAAACCATTTTCCTGATGCAGCTACACTATTGTGGGACTCCTGCATCATACACTCAGGAATAATTGTTATTACCCAACTTGAATCATCCCTAACTACTCCCCTGTTCCCTGGCATAGAATCTGAGATTTGGAATTTCAATTCCGCCCCGAAATCTCCAAAACTTAGAATCTGGAGAACTAGAAAGAAAAATGTGATTTTGATGAGGAAGATTTTTGTGCTACAAGAGCCACCGTTTAATTGTAAAACTCGTGGCCCTAAGTAAGCAACAAGTATGTCTCTCATGCAGTAAATTCTCTCTTGGTAAACTTTATAAGATTTGCTTTTGGGACCGTGTCGTGTCCCTCAGGGACTTAACGTGTATCTCCCCGAGACTACATTGGCAAGAGAGGAGACAAAACTCCATTTCATGCGAGAAAATAATATTATTTCGACCACGCCTCCCAATATTGTACAATATTACATAAGCCATTCAACCTGCGTGGATCTCGCCCGCCATCTAGATGAACTCGGGAGCCGCGACTTCAGACGTGGAAAGGCTCCTAAAAGCTGTCGGCGACGACGTTATCCGGGCATACCGCGACAAGGTGACATATTTGTAGATGATCATAATACTTTCTTGCTAACTTCTTCATAGTACTTTCCTGCTCGCATTATTGAAGCATGCCCAAACGTTTATGCCATTGAAAATGCAGCGACATGGATTAATTTCGAAAGATTTGCGGCTTTTGTAGCACAGAGCTTTCAAGAGAGATCACCAACCTCAAGTCCGTCTCCTGATAAGGGTTCAGCCGCCTCCATGCGTTCCGATCCCCCCATCTCGAAGCAATTTATATTGCAGCCAGTAGCATTTCCTCCTCCAAAACGCATTAAACTATCATCCAATGATACGATGTCGCCCACGACTCCCGAGAACAGGGCTGGGAGTGGGGAATCTGAGGCAGAAGATAATGATGCTGGACCCAGCGACACGCTGAAACGCAAACGCAGCGGCTCTCAGAACCCCACGAGGCTGAATGTGAAAAAAGCTGCAGGAATGATTCAGGTTACTCGCCAGAGCTGGGTCGACGGGGTTGAGCTGGTGAAGGACGCTCCTGAGTTCTGGCGCGTACCACTTGGGAATAGAACGATAGCCTACGTGCTGGATTTGACGGAGGATGCCAGGGAATTCTTAGATCTAAAAGGAAAACCAATGGCGATGTCTGCAATTATCAAGCAGAAGGTGCGCAGATTGCCATTATGGGTTGGTTGTCAGCTCACGATTGTATCTATTAGTGCAAGGACGCATGGTCCGGCGGCACCGGTGGATCACTGGCTAAAGCTACGACAGTCCCGTTGCTTGGCGAAGGCATTAAATGCCAAAAAATGTCTCATGAATGTCGTGGCGTGTTTCTTTGTTCAAGAGCAGACCCGAATCTGTGGCAGGATTATAATCGTGAAGATCGCGAAGTAAACTCGAAATACCCTCTGTTGAGTGAGCAAGACGAACAGATCGATCCAACTATCGATAGGAGTCATTTCGAGCAACCTGTCTTGTGCGTGTTCAATTTCTTCAGATGAACATAGCGACTTATGCATGATATAGATTTTATAACAGCGTCGTGAAGGAGAAGTGTTTATCTAGTGGTGGTCGATGTACCGGTAAGCCAATGTTCAAACAAGATGATTATATGGTATCTGTTTCCGATTGCTTGTGCGGATGTCTTACTGATGTACTCTCTTTCAGTTCCCGATGAATGATGGTCAGCCTTTTATTGGGTGCTCGGAAATGACAGGAAACGGTCCATCGACGGGTCATTTTTTTCGCGCTATTCCTCGAGATATAGACCACAGGCTATTGGAGAAACTTTTTAATACGGGCATCGTTACTTTCTCGGACACACTTGTTTTTAATCGCCCATGCACATTCACCGTCCCACCACGTACGGGGCACAAGCAAAAACATTGTCGTATGTACCCCGCCGAACCACCTATGTTTTCCTCGATTCTAATACCAAGCCCAGCGCACATTCACGTTGAAAATGGAGAGATCTATGAGGCGTTGATGCTACAACGTGCTTGTCCGGCCAAAATTACGATATTCTCGCCCATTAACCACGAACTTCGTAAGGGTGTCGTGATACCAGCGCCAGGCGTGCAACATAACCATCCATTTTGTCCATGGGATAAGCGATCCCGACGCGAAAAGGCCCAGTTACGCGCGGAGAACAAGGTAGAGAAGAAGGCGAGTAGTATGGCTGTAGGTTCGTACAGGCGGTTCTATGCTTGGAAAAGTAATCGTGCTAAAATGCATATCTAGTGACTGGCGTCCAAAGGTCAAGCATGGTGCAAGACCCTTTAAATTGTCTTCCGAGTTCAGCGGTCGCGCCATGTCCCCCTGGACATTTGCAGTCTGATAATTCACTTTCTACTGCACTGTTGGGTCCAGGCTATTCTTCTTTGGAATTTTACGCGTAACTTACTCATGTAATGGGGACCTATTACTTTGTATCTTCATCTCCCTGGTTTGACGTACTCGTTGTAGTGTATTGGTTCTTGAACAAGCAAAATGTGATGTGGATATCAAGCCCGTTTTCACTGTTAATGCATGTGACCTCTAACAAGCCCGAGTCATCTCAACAGGCAGCTATGTTCCAGTATACGATACATGACCGTCGTAAACTGAGATATGACGACTTTGTGGCAACATCATTCATTTCCAATTAAGCCACACGCGCCCTGTCACACACGGCCCTAGCGCTTAGGTGCTTATCCACAACTTTCTCCTTTCCCATGTCACTGGACGCATTATTGGCTCCTATTTCTATTCCCATTGCGAACGCTTTAGGACTTCCCCGGCTACCCTCGCATTTCAGTCTCATATTGATCTCGTTTCTCAGCTTTCATGCGATTCAACAACTCTCCCCCATCTTCTTCAATCGATGGTTTCCGCAGCATTATGGCACTGCGAACAGGCGTGTCAAACGTGGCTGGTGAGTGTCGTGATTGTCCCGAGAACACGGTGGCATCTGACTGCGTCGCGATGTAACCCTCGCAGGGCCGTAAGAGCGTGTTCAATGGTACATGCGGTGGTAGTCGCGGTCCTAGCAAGCCAATGCATAGCGTTGCCAGAATTGAACAATGACAAAATATTTGGCACTCACCCGTTTGAGGGACAGCTGGAGGCGTTCTCGACCGGGTAAGCACTGCCTGTCCGTGTAACAAGTGAAGCATCTCACTCGTCTCTCAGCTAGTATGTCAAGTATATCCTTTCTAACGCAGCCTAATGAAGAGCCATTATTGACAGCTTTTTGTGGGATGCCATGGAAGAATGCTTGATATACCCCCAAGATATCGGTCTCGCACTGCACGGTGGGTCTGCTGAGTAGCATCTCCGTATTGCGGTGGCTCTAACACACGCAGGTTTATTTGTGCTAACTGGTCTACTGCTGACCTTTCGACCACTGTTCGCGTACACATCCGTCAACTTTTTGCTAATGGAAATGTAAACTCCTATTCAGATGCTCAGTGATGTTGGATTCCTGCTGACAGCCGTTCAGGAGCACGCCGTTCGTGAATATGCATTGGTAGGGGATTGGTTGTGGGGAGGTGTTTTGTTGGTAGACCCTTACTTTTGCTTTGCAGGTTTTTTGACAAGACTGGGCGGACTGGAACAACACTGCAGTTGGTCAATGGCTTGACGTTGATTGTAGTCTTCTTCGGTGCTCGTATATGTTATGGATCGCTGGTGGTGAGTCAGATCACATGTTTTTTCGCATCGTGACACCTAAATGCGATTGTAGGCATACCGCTTCCTGATTTTTCTTTATAATTCACGGGCAGCTCTCCCGCAACTCCTGGCGTTGACATACGCTGTTGGGACGATGTCACTGCAGGTGCTAAACTGGGTCTGGTACGTCCTTGTGTCGTGGAGGCTTGGCTACTGGCTTACCGGGATTCAGGATGTATAAAATGTTGGCCGCGTTAAGAAAGCGCTTTCCCGCAGCAGAAAAGAATGTGAAAAAGACACAATAGAGCAAGATAGTTTTACCAAAGGGATATGGCATTATTTATAACCTGCAACATATAGATGATTAACGACTTCTTATTTGGAAGACGCGGGCTCGGTATGACGTTGGGTTTTTCTCGGCACGAGACTAGGAACATAACTCGTGATCGTGATCGTCAAGTTATGCGCGCTACCGATTCGGCAAATTCAAGGTAGGACATCTCGGGTTGTTTGTATGATCTATTTGAGGATTGGAGAATTCCAGAGATATTCCGGATGTGAGAGAATTGAGTAGCTATCAATGGTGCACTGTCTTGGGGTTCCTTAGATGTTCTGTAACCTTGAGTATTAGACGCGGTTGCGGTTCTTATATACGCCTTTGAAAACATTAAAAAACTTTGTATGCTTAGAGAGGATTTACATAAGCTCTTCCGTAGCTTCTTGACACTCGCGAGGAAAATATTAGAAGCTCAATGAATAGCGCTAGCACGTGTGATAGGTCACTTCTTGCACTCATCGACAAAGTTAAGACGTCCTCAGTGACATTCATTTAAATTTCATAACGCCGGACCATCCCTGTACATGTGTGGACGAAACCGAGTTAAAAGGAAGAAAAAAAAGAGAAAGAGATATGGTACCAGAGCCTGAGATAAAAAAAAAAAAAAACTAAAAAAAGGTGACGGAGTAGCAGTCCTGCATAACGATATCGGTAGAATATAAGGAGCGTGGGTGGATGGCAGGAAACGGGTCAAT
This sequence comes from Hysterangium stoloniferum, assembly GCA_015178975.1. Classification (NCBI taxonomy): domain Eukaryota; kingdom Fungi; phylum Basidiomycota; class Agaricomycetes; order Hysterangiales; family Hysterangiaceae; genus Hysterangium; species Hysterangium stoloniferum. The sequence continues at coordinate 94,397 of WHVD01000030.1, read as the reverse complement.
ACAAGTGGGATGGAAACACGTAAGACTCCCTTCCGTCCAAAGCTACGCCGGTGGCCTAATAAGCCCTCACATCCGACTGGATGGGACTCCGGGGGTGCGATAATCGATAGCATAGAGAGGGAACTAGTCGGGGATATGAAGTGCCATGAGATAGATATGGATATACGGTGCGGACAAGTGTGCGAGTGCGGCCGAAGAGAAGATGCTGCCGGAGGCGGGATGGATGTCTGGAATATCGGGATAAAGGTGTATGGACATATTGGAAGGCGGAAACAGGGCACGGTCACATAATGACGCATTTGCATTGCTGCACTTCTGGCGCATAGGGATCTTCGCCCTTCCCAACTGGTCCCCATACGGAGGGTACCTACCAAGCCAGCAGGTTAGTCGTGTTACATTGACTACAAAGGCGAAGCTTGTATCTCACCAGGTGGTCCTTCGTTGTTTTACAATAGCGAATCAAACTGCAAAGGACGAGTGAGTGCACGCTTCCAACACAATACCGGGCGGATGTGACGTACCTTGCACTGGCTTCACTGATACGTAAGCGTGATCTCGCTAGATCTTCTCGCAGTCTCTGGTTGTGCTCCGTGAGCCTGCGGAGCTTGAGCTCTGACATGGATTGTTTGTGTGGTCGAGAATTCATTTTTGAGGTGAAAGTAAAAGGGGATCTGAGTCAGGCGAAAGAGTGAAAAGGGTGCTTTCAGAGGCTGCGGAACGTGGTCAGCATAGTACTCTGAATATGTAGAATAGATAAATGAACCTTGCAGAAAGAGGAAAGGTGGAGGATCAGGACGAAGGACGAGGAACGTGATGGTCTGAGCGATATGAGTTCGGTCTTCGCACGATCCTCTTAGCGGAGTCTAAGCTTGCGACAGCCCTGCTTCTTGGCGCCATCCGCGTAGCATCATTTATTGCTTATTTTGATATTAGCCACTATTCACATGTGTCAAATAATTACATTGCTCTGAGGTTTTAGCAATGCATCTGCATTATCATGAAAATTTATGAATGAAATTCGACGCCTCTCTTCCCAGCATCGCCGATTACCGGTGGTCACCAGACTTGAGTAAACTAAACCAGATCATCCTGAGCATGAAAATCATCTTACCAAGCTCAACCTCAAATTCCAATACCTCACGGATGAAATGTTTAGAACTGGTCGCTATGCGCCTGAAAGCTCACACCGTACCATAAGTAAATCTCACCCTTGTCAGGTCACTTTGGTATTGATGTATAAAGGCTAGCCTATCAGTAATCACAATTAGCTTACGTGTGTCCATCTTGATGCAATCTCCGTCAGCATATTTCCTATCGTGGTAACTGGTGACATGGCCTCACAAAGGGGCTTCTATTATGCAGACACCGCACGAAGATCAAGCCGCAGCACTGGCGGGACAGCGGGAAGGGGTTGGCGGCGCTTTACATCGTGACGGATCAAGGCTGGGACAGGTTCCTAAAGTTGAAGTGTGACTCGCATTGATTGCAGGTCAGATCTCTTGATTTACCAGTTCAACAGCAGTTTTTTTTCACCAGGCGCCATCAGTTGCAGTGATATATCATAAATTAGGTGATTCAATGCAACTTGATGAGATGGACTGTTTGTGGAACGTTAATGTTCATTAATTTCCTTACGCCTGGACTTGATCCGTGCCGCTGCTCAGCGGTGAGAGCGTATTGGATCGTTGCGCCGTACTCACGTTGAAAGTGCGGTTTTGGAACTCCAATATAAGCACGTAAACACACAAATATACTCTGCGAAACGCCCATCCGTCTGCCACGTTACTGAGTGCTCTACTGTATTGGGGTTTATGTGGTTAAGGTTCTATTTTAATTTATTACGTGCATCGACCCCCAGTTTCTGCAAATCTGGACTCTATTCAAGTTTCGACTCGGTAAGCTGGGGAAGATTTTAGCTTGGTGCCTTTGATCCCTACCTTTTTTTATTACATTTCGAACATCAAAAGAAACTATCGGTGATAGCAAATATTACTCCATGATCGTGAAAAAATAGTTTATAAAGGTACACGTCATGATTGTGTCCGAAATATCTGAATATACAACTGGACCATATAATGCATGCTTGCTTCGATTAATACGCATCGAAAACATGTGCCAATTTTGTTGAACGCATACCTCATTGTGACGGACTGGCCTCTCAAAGGAGTTAAATAAATACGCGGCCGCTGCATTATTGCACCGAAACGCCTAAACTGTCTATATATAGGCTTTGACAGATGCCACTTTGGAAAGCCCATTCCACCGGACCATGACATCGTATTCCTATGGCTTCATCATTCGGAACCGGAGAGCCGCCCTTTAGAACCCCTTCGGCTGATTCTGAGCGCACTCTACTTTGAAGCTCTACAACTCCCCAAGTTCGAAGAATTGGCACATCAATTATCGAGGTTCCTCAATCTGGAGGAAACCATGCTCTCCACTGTTGAGGCCCTTTCGAAAGCAAAACACCGAGAGCACAGGGGCTTTTAATTTGCCACACCTGCAAAAACTTCAAAGGAATGCTTGCCTCTAAGCAGCCAGTGGCGATGCTGAACAGGAAGGAAAAATACGATCTAAAGCGAAACGCCCGTCCGGTTCAAACCTTTTAAGATATAAAGTCTATATTGTCTGGTATCTTCCTCTCAGGACAGCCACTAGTACGATCGATTATCCGTTGCAGAAATGGATACGTCATTGGACTCGTCGACTGACACGCTGGATCATTGCACAAATCCTGCTACTTATCTGCGCGCATACGAGTATGCAACCACTTCAACTCGGACTAAAGCATCAACTCTTTTGCCATGTTTGCGAAACTTGATATCCGTGGAAAAAATAATGAGGTATTTTTCACCGTAGTGAAACGACTTTCAGGACCTGGACTAGAAATCCGAAAGTATCCACTGGTATGCAAGTTATAGACGCATAGATCGATAAATTGATATTCACAGGCCATATTTATCCTCAGAAATCAAGGGGTTTGTAGCAATATTATGAAGAATTACCCATGCTAGAAGAATTTGACTTAAAGCAGTCAGAAACATACACATTCCATGGAGGTAAGTGTTTCTGTATCTGTATTCTTGCTTTCTAGCCTTCTGTAATCCTGGCTGTCTTACTATGACTTTCTCCTTGTCCATATCCCCTTAATATTCCCTATCTAGATCTATTCCCTTTTTTTCACTGCCCTGATCAGAAGTCATAGTCCCCTTGTTTCTTAGCCATTATCTGACCCTTTCCTTTGATTCTACCAGAGGTATATATATTTAGGTATCAAGTGTCATGACAGAGAAGTAATTAGTTACTCTCACTCACACTGAACATCTACCCCATCCTGTATATCTTACATTCTACCATTTTACAACAAAGATAACCTTATCCTATCTGCTACCACTGAGTGAGGGTGATTCAACAATCTTTCACTTTTTTTTTGACACCAATAAGAATATTTACCACCATGTCTTGCTTACCATTGACACCTACACCACTACTCACTCATTCAGAAATGAGATGGAGACACCAACTCAGACTACCTCCCCTCCTCATAAACCCCCTTGTGAATGCTACTTGTTACAACTGGAATTCCCACCAGACTCCGGGCACTAACTTATATGCACCTGCACCCTATACACACCAATTGTCAGTTTACCGGAATTCCTGCCGGACTTCATACATCAGACTTGTCTATGTTCAACCTCATTACATCGTGTATCAGTCACTGGAATGCCCACCAGACTCCATCTCTGTCTATGTCCAACCTCATCCCACACGTCAGTCACTAGACCCTGCTCAGAAAACCCATCATTGCTCTAACTGAGCCCCATTCCCATTTTAGTCAAATAACCTGTTGCAATTTGGACTCCACAGACAGGTTGAGGTGGAAATCCAGTGGAGTCCAACAACTGGTGTATATAGGGTGATGTGCAGGTCCCAGAGTCCAGTTGGAGTCTGGTTTGGGAGATGACCAAGAACATGTAGAGATGTCAACTGTGAATGGGTGGACTCTGATGGATTCCAGGTCATAACAGATGGTATCTAGTTGGGGGCAGACAGGGTGGGGTACATACAGAGAGTCAGGCATAAACAAGTTGATGTGCAGACTCTGGCAGGAACTCCAGTTGTAACTATGCAATATAGAGGGTCAGGAGCATGTAGGATGGGGCCCAGGAGCCTGGAGGCCAGCAGGTTTTCCGGTTCCTGACACCAGCTTAAGGAGAATATCTGTCAAGGCAATGGCAAGCCAATTGCTCTCATCAATATACATATCAAAGCTCAGCAATGTGATTCTCACTGTTAGAAATGCTGTGCCAAAATCATTCATGAAACATCCTCAGACTACCTGACACAAGGCACCCAAGACAACAAACCAGCAACCACATCTATTGGCAATACCACTAACACTGGCAATCACTCCTCAAAGAAGTGCAAGAAGAGACAGACTCAACTTCTAACAATGCTGCAACTTCTAGCAACAACACTGGCACCTCCGCTAGTCCAGTCGTATGATCACATATCAGACCTGGAGAACAATATTCACAATCATCACCTCGTCCGCACAGTGTGCCGCAACACTTCAAATTTCAGCGCTAGAACTCAAACGCACGCAACATTTAGCTGCACTCAACACCGGTCTTCTCGTCGAAAAGACCCATGTTACGAGTGAGCTTAATCGACTCATGGAACGAGCGACTGAGGAGGCCGCTAGGCGGGGTGTCGCCGAGAGTGTACAGCAGGAGATCGAGCAGGACTTGGACGGTCTGAGTGCCAAGCTGTTTGGAAGGGCGAATGCGATGGTTGCCGAGGCAAGACTTGCAGCCGCGAAAAGTGAAAGAAAGGTGCAAGAGGCCGAGGCGGGGTTGAGAGGTGCCGAAGGGCCATGCAGGAGAAAATGCAGGCGTTGCAGGCTGAGAAGGAACGCGTCGTGGGTCGAGAGAGACGCAGTTGTTGCCCCCTCCGTCCGTTTACTGCTCCATCTCACGATTTTTTGTTATTCGTCGTTCACCTGAGGGCACTTCGCCCGACTTCATCACAGCCGCCTCCGATCGCGACCCTGTTACCACTTCCATTTCTCACCCGTCTCGTCGCAGAAGATTCGTGAGTGTGAATAATATTTCTTCCGCCTTGCACGTCTAATCATCTTTTCCCTAGTGACCCAACTCTACGCCTTGACGCCGCCCCCGCATTAAACTGGCTCACCCGTCGCACCGTAACATCATCATGATCACGATCACGAAGATGAACATATCAAGGCAAAAAACACAAAACCACCCGTGCAAGATAAAGGCACCGGTGAGAACACGAATACCAAATTGGAAGCATCGGAGATACCCCCCGCGACGCCGGATTGGTTCCGTTGAAGAAGCCCGCCCTTTTGCAGCGTCCACTCATGCGATCAAGTATTCAAGTATACTTTTTAGAATTCATGGTGGTTGCTCCCTGGCACATGATTTACTTACCGTGGGGATTCTGTTTTCAAAGTTCACACGGCCGTTGACTTTTCGAATTTGACGTAAGACGCGCGAAAGTATTCGTATTAGGACCATATCCTCGCAAAGAAAAAAAATGCAATGGATTACTTGTAGCTTGATCTCCATATTAATGGTGCGTGTTGATTTACTGATACGCCAACTGCGATGAATTTTACTCAAGATTTCCAGAAACATCACCCATGAAATGTTTGTATACTTACTGAACGCTTGTTAACTAGCTTTTAGTATTGTTGCATTTCCTGAAATCCTCTCGCCGCGCCCCTGGAACCACGATCACACCATGGATCTGTTAATCCTATCATTATTTTCGTAGTGCCATCGACGATACTCACGGATCACAGATGCATTGCACTATGCGACAACCACGTACAATCAACATACCGTGGTCGCTCCTTACAGGGTCGGTTTGAACTTCCTGTCCTTGAAGGTATATTAAATCTTATCTACAGCCGCCCTGATATCAATATTCTTAAGGATCTTTTGAGTGTTTCTCTAAGGTCAAGGACTGCTTATTTCTGTAATGTGATTGTATATTCAGTTTTACATATATTTAAGAACTTTTATTGATTTCGTCTGTTATAGATAGGAGGGTCATTCGGTGGCTGCCGCACTGCCGCGTTGTTCCTGAGGGCATGTTTTTTACTACTGTTTAAGAAACTTGGGCAGTGAACGTTGTATTACAAGGACTTGTCGAAAGCCTGGACGTGGAAGACAGGGAAGAGCCGTCAATTCGAGGGGCTCACATTGACATTAAGGTTCAAACCGTCGGCCTCCTCTCTCTCTAATGTAGGGAACCACGGAAGTAAATATGGCTGATGGGGCTCATAATGATGATGCTTGACTATAACTGTTGCAAGACTTTCCGCACTGATTCATACATGCCCACTGGCATGACAGGTCGTCCGACAAGGTAAGTTGCCTACCTCTATTAGGATATTACATCGTGCTAACATCTTTCACCAAGGGCTCTGATAGAGTTCGCGAGACGTCTGAGTGCGAAATGATTGCTGTTTGGTGGGGGGATTTGCTGCTTAGCAGGAACACTTGCGTCTTACATGTACGGAAAGAAATGCGAATGACTGAGTATTGAATGTTATTTGTGTCGGCGGTATGGGGGTTAAATGTAAGAAATATATGACGGGTTTTTATGTGGGTGAGGGGGTGACAAAGTCCCTACTAAAAATACAACTGATGACTAAGCTACTGTAAAGTACTACTTAGCCAAGCATCAAATAAACTATGTTAAAACAAAGAGCATAGAACAGTTTTAATATTAAATTGCTCCCGCTGTATTGGTACCTAATAGGTAGAGGCCGTACTGTTGAAGTAATAATGTTATGTAAGCTACATTTGTAAGCTGGAACGAAGTGTTGGGCAACTGCATAGTCGCACTTCGCTTATGGATACTATATATGGTTGGAGACCGATCGCGTAACCTCTCAGTGAAGGTTTATCACTCACTGAGACATATTTCCCTCGTCTTACATTAGTAGTTTGCTTACTATTAATTCAGTTATATTTAGGTAGATAACAATACATATCTTAGTGAAGGTTTATCACTCACTGAGAGTTATATTTAGAACTGCGCAAATATTCTCAACACGTACTACTAAGCGGCAATTTGGTGTGACGTTTAGAAAAGGAAACGTGTAATATGGCTGTCGGAGACTTCGGCTCCAAAATAGCTATCCTATCATTTCAATCACACATCGACTGTGCCCAAGTATAAATGGGGTGATGATGGTACTAGGTCTTGTCGGCAGTTGATCTGACAAGATGAGTAATGTTTGCAGCCTGGAAAGTGGGCGCAAATGGTGTCATAATTGATATATTCGTCAACCTATGAGACAGCATAGTGTAGGTAATTTTGAAAAAGTCCTCCCAAATCCAAAATAGAGCAGAAGCTAGGTGGCAAATTGTGACCATTGTCCTCACGTCACGCCACGATCGATGGAGCATTTTGCCTCCAGGTGTTTCAGCTCCCCGCTGGCAGAGGTACATAGGACGGTCCCTCTGGCGAATCTGGACATGGTTCTTGCATGCGGGCTATGGCTGCTGTCCAATAGGCTGATCCCCATAAGCATATGTGATTGGCAGGGTATAACGGCCTTATTAATGCTTCAGCGTCTGTCATAGTCATTCTATGCACATTGATCAGGTGCCTCTGGAGACCTCTCGGGTCAATGAAGGTTTTGTCAGGTTTTGGACAATCCTGTCCTGGACAAAACGGTGTGTACTCCAAGAAACGTTTTAGCTTTTTCTTTGAATTGATCGTTTGGCCAGGTAAAATTTGACCCTTGAGAAACAGCTTAGCTTCTTTTGAAAAATGGGTGAAGTGGTGGGCTTGTTGGTGCTGAAATGTAGTGTATCCCTTGGTGCATCCAGGGTAATTGCACCTAGCCTTTTTTTTCGCCGGAGTCGCGGGTCCTTGCATATCGAAGTTCCATTTGCTGAAATGGGATTGCATTGTTCGCCTGGACGCTAATGATGTTACTACCCTCGGCGTGGGCTCGGATCCTAAGAGAGAGACGGCACGGTTTCCGTGGCTCGTCATTGTGGCGGAAGCGTCCTGGCCATTAGTATTCAGTTCACCGTCCGCATCAATCATCACGGACTGTGGTACCGGAGTGCTATACCACTCCGTATCGTAACCGTGATTGTTGAGATTTGATTTGGATGGTGAGTTGTTATGCACCGGTGGCCTATGCAGTCGGACCGTCAGTATCTATTGTCAAATAATCTCAATAATAATATCTTACATATTCAACCCCCAATCCATGCGTGACATTTGATGGATTCCCGATAGACCCAACTCAAAATCAATCTCGCCGTGAAGTTGTCCGTCAAATACCTCATCACATTTATTACTGGTAGATTGAGGATCAGAGAAGGGGTGCATTGAAGAAGGGCTAAGGATTTCATTAAGCAACGACGTTTGGCCAAAGAGAAGTGAGTGTTACCCATGCGAGTCATCCGGTTGGGTCGTCGTTTTCTGCATAGGGAAAATTTCTTCTCGTCTGTCAAGTTGGCCGGTGAGGGAGTGCCCCACACTGACATCGGTTGAAGAGAGTCGCTCTCCAAAGTATCCTGTGAACAAGGCAGACGGGGTGCTCGCCGGACCTGTATCCCATCTGGAAGAAAAAACGACGTCAATCGTGTCTTTGCTCTGACCCAAATGACTCTTACCTTGGCGAGTCATCCTGTGGCGTCGTCGCTTCATGAACGGACAAAAATTCGCTTCGATAATCGAGCTGACGGGCCAGGGAGTGCATCGGACCGGTATCGTGGTGTCTTGTTGCTAGATGGTCCCTCAAGAAATTTGGTATTGAAGCCGCTCGCTCTGCAGAATACTCAAACTCGTCGTTATCTAAGACATATATTTGTCTGTGGATCCTATTCAGAAGGTCTTGAGCACTGGAGTACGGAGAAGGATTACCTCAAGTCTGACATGTATTCTGTGATCTGCGCACGATCGTTGTTGCCGCGTTGCTCATGATCCGCGGTCGTCGTAAGACCTGGGATGTAGAAATGGGGAGGAAACGCGGAATAACCAGTATTCATCGAGCAAAAAGGTCGGTGGACTGCTTGAAATGAAGTTTTACCGTATTTCTGAGAGGTAAAGATGGATATGACGGAGATTCAAATGATACTTTCCAATTTGCTTGGGCTCATCGATTGGGCGTATTGTGTGGATCCGAACCTTATTGAAACCAGCACCTCGAGTCCAATTCAATTGATTGTAAATGCCTGTCATTTTAGCCGGGGAATTAATATTCTTAGTCTGACATGTAAAAGGCGTTGTATTTTCTCTAAGTTTGGAGTATGTCTCGGACATTAACAGAACTTGAATGAGATGTTCTGTTTCCAGTAGCGATGAGTTCCCCAACCGGGAGACCCCTTGGTCATTCCGAATCCGACCATGTCAGACGCAGCATTGAAACATCATTGAGGGGATTTTTAAAGTCCTTGAACGACCCGGGAAACCTCACTTGTCAAGTCTCCGATGCGTAAACACTCTGTGAACTCCTTCCAATATGCTCAAAGAGAAGCCGCCAGTGGCGGGTTCTAATCCATTGCTGACATACCCGAGAACTCGGTTTCGAGATTGTCGATCTTGCATTACACATGCTGACTCAAGTTCCTCTACAAGGGGTGAACCGTGGGGGGCAAGCCCCCACATACCCCCAGCTTTACTCTGTATGGACAATTTTAATTAATTAAAAATCATTTGAAATCATTTGAAAGGATGAAAAACTGTTCAAAATCATTTAGAAACATATAAAAAAACTTATTAACATTTAAAATTATTTACAATCATTTAAGAAACTTTGGAAGGATATAAAAAGACTTGAAAGCATTTGACATAATCTGAAGGCATTTAAAACTGTTTAAAACCATTTTACCAGGTTTGAAAGCCTTTAAAATCATTTAAAAACCTTTTAAATTGTTTCAAACCAATTAAATCTTTAAAACCACTTAGTTCACCAATTTTAAGGCCTCTCTCAGGATACTCTGGGTGCTCAGTGTCAGGAACCGGAAAACCCGCCGGCCTCCGGGCCCCCGGACCCCGTCCTACATGCTCCTGATCCTCTATATTGTATAGTTACAACCAGAGTTCCCACTGGAGCCTGCACATCAACTCATTTATGCCTGACTCTCTGTACGCACCCACCTGTCTGCACCTAACCCTCTGTGTCTCATACACCAGTCCTCGGACTCCACCGGACTCTGGACTCCACTCTATATACACCCGACACTCTGTGTCTTATGTACCAGTCACCGGACTCCGACCAGACTCCTGGAACCCCTCTAACAGAGCATAGAACCCCACTCCTGTTATGATCTGTCTCTACGTCTCACACACCAGTCATCGGAAAACCTACCGGACTCCGCCAGACCTCCTGCACATCAAACCTGTCTATACCCGACACTATCTTGTGCACCAAGTCACCAGACTCTAACTGGACTTCCGGAACCCCTCTAACTGAGCCCCGTTCCAGTTATGGTCTAATGACCTGTCATGATTCGTTCTCTGCTCCCGTTCTGTTCCGTCCCTAATTCCCAGTTTAGTATTTACTTGTTTCATTTTATGTTTAATAGTTCTGCCTCTCATTAATACCGGATTTGGTATTATTACATTTCACAGTCTATATAAGTCTGCTATATTCATGTACTTAGTCCAGTTTCAATCTCAAACTAGTTTTCACCCAAACAAGTTTGACCCTTGAACAGTCTCTAGTCCTCTTGTCTGTCTGCATGCTCGATTCTCGGGTCCCATGGGAACTCTGGAATCTATATCTCCTTGCATGCATTCTGTCAGTTCGAAATATGGATGCCCGAATGAGTGTACGAGGGCGCAGCCTATAAGCTGAAGCCAAGTCCATCTCAGTCTTACCCATTCTCTGGTAACTATTCTGATACCACACTCCCTTGTACTACTAATATTCCCGGAAACTCCCTGGACCTATTACCCCGGGGAGTCCGTGGGACTATTACCCGGAAAGTGTCTGTTCGGAATATAGTTACCAGAGAAACCTCCATGGGACTATCCATGGAGCTTTGTTCGGGAACTTAACACTCAGCTCCTGTTAAGTTCTGGATCTCGGGGCAGAATTTCTGATGGGTATTCCAGACACTTCCCAGAAATATGTCCTTGGAGTTTTGGAGAATTAGTCCAGGAGTTTCTGGGGATTAGTAACAGGAATATTGGAATATTACCAGAGTACAGATGGACTTGGCTTCAGCTTATGTGCTGCACCCTCATGCACTCACTCGGGTGTCCATATTTCAGAGGATGAATATATGTCAGCATGTTTATGGATACTCGGAAGTTCTGGGAGTTCTGGATATCCAGAGTCCAGAGAGTTCTGAAGATTGAGCATACAGAAAGACAGAAGAGATACAAACTAATTTGAGACTTAACACCCTGTATCTGTGGTCTGAATCTCAACCTTCAGGTGTAGGGATTTGGCACATGCAGTGGAGGAAATAATGAATGATTTGGGTAAATGGTGCTCCCATGCAGGCCTCCTAAGATGAGGACAGGGAGAGGGGGGTGTCATGGGGTCGGGTATGACTCAATTTATGGTATGTTCACTTGGTTTTGACTGAGAAGAGGATGTATTGGAGGTATGTATATTGTCAACCGAGAGAACACTAAATCTATTTGAATGAAGCAATGAGGGTGTACCCTTCACTCACTGCTGGTGGGAAAATCCTCCAACTCAATGTGTCGGGAGGAGTCCTTGACTTGACTTCAACTGTTCTTGCTTGAGAAAATCAGATGTCAGCTTCCAAGCAGGAGTTCCCTTGTGACATCCTGGTCTTCATCATCAAGGTCTTCTAATAGTGAATGGATCCTGTGTTGCCTCTGAGGACAGTTATGGCTGATATGGCCAAGTTGGTGGCAGTTGTAGCAGACCATAGATTGGAGACTGCAACTCTTGGCTGCATCAACATCCATAGTATCAGGTGCCCTTGGTGGTGGCAGTGACAGTGGCACCACCAATGCTGCTTGTGGGGTGAACACGGGTTTGGGTGCAACAGGCAGGGGTCGAGTCGAAGAGTTCGAAGGGTTAGTCAAATGGAACACCTCATTCATGCTTCAATTTCAGTTGAAGCGAGCTGCAGATGTGTACCAAGCCTCTTCATCATCATTGTTGAATGGTTTCTCCATTGTCATGACAGAAGTCTGGATGCCCAGTTCAGACCATGCTGATACTGCATAACAATCTGCAGGGAGTCTGTGTAACCAGAAAGGTCAATGAGCTCATGGAATTTGTCCATGTATTCATTGACTGTTCAATGATCCTGGTAGTAACTTGTGCCTTTGAGCTTCATGTGTGCTACCTTTGCTTCATTCAGTGGGAATAATTCCCTTCTGAAAAGTGTTGCAAATTCCCTTAAGTCCCAGTCAGTTTACATGACTTCACAAGTCGATTTGCAAAGAGTGCTGCCTGACCCATCTTCATGAGTAACACAACCCAATGGATCTTGTGGTAATCAGTCAGAAACTTCATGACATTCATGCTGATATAAAGGAGGCATGAATTGTAGAATGTGCGACCTTTTGAGTGATCACTGTCATAGTCATTTGGGAAAGGCATCTTCAGTATGACTGTTGTCAAAGATGTGGTGGGGATCATGGTGGGTACCGCTGCTGCAGGGGGAGGGTTCTGTGTAGCTGGAGCAGCCTGAGCAGTTTGAAGGGCCTGTAACTGTGTCTGAATCTGCTGCAGCAGGGTCATGTTGTTAAGAACAGAAAACTGACTGATGTCAGTAGGCCAGTGAGGACCGAACGGAAGGACTTGGCTTCAGCTTATGTGTGCCACCCTTGCAAGTTGCTGTCAGGTGTCCTTAAATTTTGGGCAGGCGAGAACTAGTCCTATCGAATTCCTCACAGTGAGTTACCGATCAGAAACCGAAGGATAAGTTGAGTGTCAGGCCGAGGGGTCAGAGACTGAGGGTGGGTGAGCACACACAGAGGTGGAGAGTGGGATACTTAGAGTAAGACTTATGAGAGATGTATATGGGTGTTCTGAGTCAATATTCTGATTGCCTAGTAACTACATTTACAGCGGGTTTATATGAGTTATCAGTGTCTAGAAACTACTAACTAAGGGAAGAGTGGAAAATACTATTGACAAATAAACTTGACTAGAAACTGGAAGGTTACGATAAGATTGGAAGCTGTGATTAGCCAAGAGCAGGATTACGAGAAAAGGGAATAGTCCACAGGCTACAAGTATTTACGGGCATATGTGAAACATAGAGTAGAACAGATCATCATAATAAAAAAGGTGTGTATTAAAGCATAACCAGATAGTACGAGTATAACTTGACAGGGGCATAAATGGGGTTTGATCGCCATGAAGGTATACATCAGTGTCAGGTGACTGATGATTTCCAATATGATGACTTGATCAATAACTAGGAATGTCAGTAGATGGTAGTATCCCCAGGGACTGTCGGGTTGTGACACATGTTCTGCATCTGCTCATTCTGGAGGGTTTGGAGGTCTTGAGCGTGCTGTTTAACCACTTGGGTAATATCAGACATTGTGTTCACAGTGTGTGGGGAGTGAGGGGAACTGTGTACCAACTCAAAGTTGGTTGAGTTTGACTGAGAGTCTCTACTATGGAGGTTGGAGTTGTCAAGCACAAATTGAGGTATGATGATGGCAGTTCCAGTCACTTGGAGAGATCTTTTATTCTGTAAGGGCAACTCTCTAGCTCACACAACTTGCATGACTGGGTGAGTGGGACACTAGCAGAGGGAATCTGAAGTAAATATATTATGTGTGCCAGCACAGTGCAATACATCTCACCTAGCAGAGGATCTGAAGATAAAAGATCTAAGGAGCCCTCTGGCTAGCCACAGACTTAAATACATAGTGAGCCACCCTACCCTTACCAAGCACTGGCCATGGAAGACTGACCAGGTACAGTCTGAGTCATGTGTGGCCTCAGGTGCCCAGTCAATCTAGATCCTGATTGATGAAGTCAAAGAGGGTTCAACATGTCGAAGAGCGATCCTGACAATTGAAGATGTCAGTGAATAAGTTGGAATGTGAAAATGTGAGAGTGTCCCCTTACGTCTGGATCTTCTTACCGGTCTTGATGGTTGTTAAGATCTAAGCCTAGGAGAGGGAGAATACTCTAGTTGGAGGGCTAATGATGGAAAATGGGTTAATTGGGGGGCCAACGATAGAGATCATACTAGTTGGAAGGCTGACTCTATAACCATAGTGGAGCTTGGCTTCAACTTATGTGTTCTGCCCTCACACAAACTGTCAAAGTGCTCTGGTATTTCAAACAGAGCAGATAATATTGTTAGGGTACATACACAGCAGGTTTCTAGAGAAACCTGCAGAATATCTGGTAGGACTTGGCTTCAGCTTATAGGCTGTGTCCTTGCGAGATCGTGTTGTCCAATTTCAGACAGGCAGATGGGAATCCCAGGGAGTCCAGGTGGGGTTTGTGGGTTGAGGGGTCATAGGTCAGAGGTCGTGGGTTGAGAGGTCGTGAGTCAAGATAAATAAGAGAGATAGATGCGCTGGAGCCCATGGGCTCTGACTAGCATGAGCAGTGTAATTCAAGTAGGAGTTTAGAGCAGAAAATGTATTAGATTACTGGGGGGAATCTAAGCGGATTTTCTGACTGGATTGTATGTACAACATCTCCCAGACTAAATAGACTGTGGAATGAATGACATACCAAATCCAGTAATAATGAAATGAAACTAGCAAAACATAAAATGAGAATAGTAAACACCAAATTTGGTGTTAGGAATGGGATGGAATGGAGTGGAGTCTGAATTGTGACAAATCATAAACCATAATGGGAAACAGAGCGGGAGCAGAGTCCAAATCATGACAGGTCATTTGACTAAAATGGGAATGGGGCTCTGTTAGAGGGATGATGGGTTTTCCAAGCAGGTCCAGTGACTGATGTGTGGGACGAGGTTGGACATAGACAGGGATGGAGTCCGGTGGGAATTCCGGTGACTGAAACACAATGTAACAAAGTCGGACGTAGACAAGTCTGATGTATGGAGTCTGGTGGGAATTCCAGTAATCTGACAATTGGTGCGTATAGGGTGTGGGTGTGTATAAGTTAGTACCTGGAGTCTGGCAGGAATTCCAGTCGTAACAGTACCCTCCCTTTATGCCAAAGTCCCAAAGAGGCTCTAGACCTCAATAAGGTTCTTGTCGGCTACGTGCATGTGTCAAGAGTCATGTCGGTTACACATATGTGTCAAAGAGTCAGGTGATCTGGAAGGTAAGGTTCAGATGTGATGAGCCTATATAAAAATTTGAAAAAATGAAATTTCTTCTTCTTTACTTCCCCCATCTTCACCAAATGGGTCCAAAACCAACACCACGCAGGCCAATGCTGACCGCCGGACCCTCCATGGGCAACATCTACTGGGTGCCGCTCACCGCTGCCCAAATCTTGGCGCAGTGGGAAGAGCAGTGATGACAGCAAGAGGAGGCAGAGAAGGAAGCCAAGGAGGTTGAGGAGGCCCTGGATAGGGAATACCAGGCGGCCATGGCTGTGGAGAAAGTGGCAGAGGAGAAGAGGAAGAGGGATGAGGAAGAGGCTGTGTGGGTTGCTGTGGAGAGGGCCGTGGTAGTCGCGGGCAAGGTAAGTCCCAAAATCTTTAACTTGTCATTTTTTTTTTTTGACTGACTTGTCATTTTCAGTGCAAGGTGACAGAGGTGGAGTCGGAGTCTGAGGGGGAGCTGGGAAGCCCCAACAAGGTGAGCCTCGGGTCTGTGGGAGTAGTGTGGAACTAACCATATCAACAGAAGGCAAGGAAAGTGGTACCGATCTGCCTGCCAGCTCAGAACGACCCACGGTGTTCCAGTTGTAATGACCAGAACACTGAGTGCAATCGGAAGTCCAGCCAGGGCCTGGGGTGCTATCAGTGTGTACACCTCAAAGCGAGATGCTCGCTCGTTCATGAGCAGCCCATGGGGTCCAGGGCATGGGACAATGGTGGGTCGGATGGGTATTCCAGCCTGGAGGAGGTTTTGGGACGGATCACCAAGGGCATTGAAGCCCAGAATGAGTTGCTCTGGAAGAGCAACAAGGTGCATGTGAAGAGTGGTAGAAGTTCAGACCGTTCTATATACGAAGAAATGAGTAGAAGAGGAGGATATTGACCTATTCGGTGCAATATAAGAGAAAGTGAGAGAAAGAGCACAAGATGACGAAGGAGTCAACGAGTGCGATGGTTCGAGTGGAGGCCTCGACTATTACAGTTCGAGGCCAGAAGTATTCAGTAGTTCAGATAATGCTACCTATGTGGTAGCTGACACGTTACCCTGATCACCGCTCGTAGTAGACCTAGTTTGTGTCTTACGAGTGGTGGTGTTGGATAACACCGTAGAACCTCCCTTGCTATATTTGGATGAACAAGAGTACGCAGGGTCGAAGTAATAAGAGACCACGTGGACACATAAGGAACCAAGGTGTAGCCGCATGTCTCGTTGCTCTCTTTATCTCATATTCCCCTTACTCAATATTTCCTTTGTTCCTATCACTAATTGATATATTCAGTATATATACTGTAGCCAGAACGTATCCACACCTCAGTCCGTTATACCCATATACGAGACTGAGTTTATTATTAGTCTTACTTTCTAACAGGTTATGGGCCTATCCTTTTAAGTAGGACTACCATCATCCTCGTTCTCCATTCTTACCTATGACTACCCCACTTTCCATGGATGCTCTTGCACCTTCTATTACACTTATCCGCACCAATATCTCATACACAGGACCAAAACTCGACAAGCTTAAGTCGAATTACCGCCCTTGGTTTCGCGCTGCCGACCTCTTTATCACCCTCACTGGGTTTTCTGGCTATGTTGATGGTACAGTCCCTGAACCTGACCATACCGAGCCTCGTGCCCGGGCCAACTGGTTTGCGAATAACTCCCTAGCTGTAGCATTGATTGTTTCCACTGTTGAGTTATCTGAACAGGAATACCTGGATCGTAAAGATGGTGCGAAGGCCTGTTGGGAGGCTATCCGGACACGTCACCAAAGTGAAGGGCCTATACGCCAAGTGCAATTACTTCAGGATGCCCTCACTGCCCGATGCACCCGTTCCACCCCCCTACCAGTCACCGCCGAGAAGATTTGCTCCTTAATTGATCGTGCCTACGAGATGGGTGACATTTCTAAGGATCTTTTGAAATGTATTGCCCTCCTGGGTTCCCTTGGTACTGATTTTGGCAACATCCGGTCCATTATCACTCGAGATATATCTGCATCCTCTGAATCTGCTCCTTTCACCTCCACCCAATTTCGCATCTATTTGGATAACGAGCAAAATCTTATAAATTCTGACAAATCGCATCCTACTGACTCGATTGCCCTATCTGCACAACAACCTTCAAAATCCAACTCTATTATCTGCTCCAATTGCAAATGCCCTTATCATGAGGTGGAATTTTGTATTCGTCCTGGTGGAGGTATGGCTGGCAAGACCATTGAGGAGTCCAAGCAGGCTCGTCGCCTCACTCGTGGCTCAAAATCAACTGGTTCCACTACCACAACTCTGCCTCCCACTGTCCCTCCTACTTCGCAAACAGTTCCCCTTCAGTTACAGGAAACACCTACTGCAAATATGGCCGTCCTTCCCTCTCCTGTCTCTTCGCCACCATTATCCTTTCCTTCCTCTTCATTCCCGACTTTGGCACAGGATGCTGTTGAATATGACGGTTGGCTAATCGTTGAGGAGGAGTTGCTCACAAATATAGATTGGTCTAAATATAGCACCCCATCTACCATGACGACAATTCCTACTTCCGATATTAATCCACTCTCCCAATCAAGCTGCACACCCTTTTCCACCGATTCGCACCCTTTTTGGATGGACAGTGGTGCTTCTGTTCACGTCTCTCCTAACCGTACTGATTTCATAACCCTAAAAGCTGTTACACCTCGTTCTGTAAAAGGGGTTGGCGGTTCATCTGTATGGGCAATCGGCATTGGGGATATCAAGCTTTGTATAGGCCGGGGGACGCACCTAATCCTACAAAATGTTCTTTATATTCCAGATGCTACGGTTCGACTTGTCTCCATACGATGCCTTACACGGGATTCAAATGCCATTGCACACTTTGATGACACTTCCTGTTGGCTTAGCGCAAAGTCATCCGGTACCATCATTGCTCGAGGCCACCTGCTCCTGCAGAAGAATCTTTACTCCCTGTCCATTTATTCGGCTCAGGCCGAACATATTCTCATTGCCCATCGAACACCTACACTCGAAACGTGGCATCGCCGTCTTGGGCATGCAAATTATCAAGCCATCCATGACATGTTCCGTTATGGCCTTCTCAAAGGTGTGACGCCACCCTCCCCTACTACTCCCTCTAAATGTGATTCCTGTATCCTTGGAAAACAGACAAAGACACCTGTTCCAAAGACACGTGAGGAGGGGGTGGGGCATAAAGCGTTGAGGAAATTGGAAAAAGTATGGATAGACTTATCTGGACCAAGTCCTATTGCTTCGCGTGCTGGATATCATTACATTATGAATGTTGTAGATGATTATTCAAGCTTTTCTTGGACAATCTTACTCAGACTAAAGAGTGACGCTTTCCCCCAACTTCAAATTTGGGAACGTGCCCGGGAAGTCGAAACTGGATTAAAGGTTGGAACCTATCGGACGGACAATGGTGAACTTAAAAGCCACGACATGGCCAACTGGTTAGCCTCACGAGGGACTGACCATCAATTTACTGCTCCCTACACATCTGCGCATATTGGACATGTGGAACGATTACACCGCACATTGATGGCAAAGGCAAGAACTATGCGTATATACGCTGGTTTACCCGCACACTTATGGGATGAATTCTACTTAACAGCAACACATTTACATGTCAAAACCACCACGAAATCTTTAATGGGTAAAACACCTTGGGAACTGTGGTATGGCCGACTACCAGACTATTCCTATCTGCGAGAAATTGGCTGTCGGGCATTTGTCTTAATTCAAAACAAAACTAACCCAAAGATTTACGAATGATCCCTTGAATGTGTTCTTATTGGGTATGATGGTAAATCTAAAACTTACCGATGCTATGACCCAAAAACACAACAAATATACAGCTCTTACCATGTTCGCTTCCTCGAAAGCCACAATGGCTACCCTCGTATTCCCACCATTGACCCCACTACCACCCCGACTGAATCGCCCCCTTCGCCTCACATTTATAGCCCTATCTCTTCCATGGACAATCTTACAGACCCTTCCCCGACCTTATCTCCACATGAACCACCCATGCCTGTTGAGGCGTCACCAAATGAACCCTCTTCCCCTCGGCGCTCAAACCGTGCTACAGCAGGTCAACCTGTCTCGAGTGTGAGACTTGAACGTGCAATCCAGGTGTGAAGAGTGGTGGGTTCTGACCGCTCTATATATGAAGAATAGTGTTTATTCAACTACTATTAGAGAGTATTGACCGTCAGTACAATACTATAGACTACTAGACTGTTAGTACTAGTATAAGAACGCACTGCACACCTCAAGAGCAACTGTATAGTTGCTCGCGACGGCTTAGAACAGTAAGATAACGAGTTGACCCTTTACGGTACAACTAGTAGCTAGAAATAAGAAAGATACTCAGCTAAAGACTGAGTGTCTAGGATAGAGTATTAGTAGCGTGAGTCGACTACGGTGTCGACGAGTGCAAAGTCTTGAAAGCGGAACTCGACCTTAGCGGTTCGAGTTCAAAAGGCTATTAGTGGACTAAAGAATGCTACCTTTATGGTAGCTGAGATACTACCCTTGACACCTCTCGTTATTCGATGTCTGAGTCGTTACGAAGTGGTGTCTGCTGGGTAAAAGTTGTCTATCGTTTGGCGCCGAGGGCGCCCATACGTATACACAAAGCTTCGAACTACAAATCAAGGTGTGCTCGAAATATAGAAAGAATATAAAGAAAGAAAATAAAAGGTAAATAATAAAGTACTATAATCCGGTTATTATTCCTTAGTCCAGGTATGCATATATGCATACCCTTTACACCAGGACTCTAAGAATAGTGCTGAGCGTCTGCGATTGCAAAAGCAAGAGCGTTTGCGTACCATTGAAGCATTACACAATACCGCACCTGTTAGTGTCCCATCAATTGACCACAATGATGACCTGCACCACACTCTGTCATCCATCCACTTTACGTCTGACTTACCAAATCCCGATATTCTTGGCATTGACCCATTAATGTGTAATGACGAACCACAGACATGGGCCGAAGCCCTCCAATCGGGGGATGCTTCACGATGGAAGGCTGGCTTTCAGGAGGAACTTGATTCTCTTTGGCATATGGGGGTATACAAACTTATCCCTCGCTCTGAAGTTCCACAAGGGTCTAAAATCAGAAAGGGACGGCCTGTCTTTCGCATCAAACGAAATGAATCTGGCGAAGCGGTTCGTTGGAAGGTGCGATTGGTATTCAAAGGTTTTGAGCAACTCTATGGTAAAGATTATCACAAGACAACCTCACCTACTGCACGCATGGAATCCTGGCGTATTTTACTCCACATCGCGGCTACTCTTGGTTGGGACGCTCAACAGATTGATATCAAAACTGCTTTCCTTTATGGACTTCTTCCTGAGGATGAGGTACAATTTATGGAACAGCCCGAAGGCTTCGTCGAACCTGGAAAGGAGGATTATGTATGGATGACATTACGGGGCCTATACGGTATGAAGCAGAGTGGTCGAATATGGAACAAAACCATGAATGAACAGATGTTAGTGTGGGGGTTTACCAGACTCACTTCTGAGTCTTGCATTTATTATCGCCACACGGCTACAGGTATTGTCATTGCAGCCGTGCATGTCGACGACTTCCTTTCCATTGCTAGTACACCTGCAGAAAATGAGGCCTTCAAACAGCAAATGCGTAATGTATGGAAGATTTCCGATCTTGGATCTGTCCGTTTTGTTGTTGGTATTGCTGTTGAATGGGACCGACCTAATTATTCTGTATCCCTATCCCAGACTGCACTAATCGACAAAATCATCCGCCAATTTGGGCAAAACGATGCATCCACTATCTCTACACCTATGGATCACGGCCTCAAACTTCGTCGCTTTGATTGCTCATCATTATCAAAATTCGAGCTTGACCCTTTACTTCAACTACCCTACCGATCCCTAGTTGGATGCTTACTTTACCTCGCCATCTCCACACGCCCTGACATCTCTTATGCCGTTCAACAATTATCCCAATTCCTTGATTGTTATTCAACCTCACACTGGAACGCAGCCATTCGGGTGGTCCGTTATTTAAAGGGTACTCGGAATTTTAAGCTGTATCTCGGTGGTTCAGGCAATTTTAACCTCACCGGATACACTGATTCCGACTGGGCAAATTGTCTTGACACCCGTCGCAGTGTGAGTGGTTATACATTTACCTTAGGCTCTGGTGTCATTTCTTGGGCTACAAAGAAACAAAAAACCGTCGCTGCTTCATCTTGTGAGGCTGAATACGTTGCTGCTTTTGAAGCCGTCAAGGAAGGCACTTGGCTTCGTGCCCTACTTACCGGTATTTCTTTTCCTTGTCATGGCTCTACCACTATCTTTTGTGACAACAATGCCGCTATCAATTTATCCGAAGATCCATTACTACACTCTCGCGTCAAACACATTGACATCAAATATTATTTTCTTCGTGAACGCGTTCATGTGGGTGATTTCACACTCCAATACATTCGTACCACGGACAATCTATCTGACATTTTCACCAAAGCCCTTGAACCTTCTAAGTTCACACGTCTTCGTGGCTTCTTAGGACTCAGGTAATCGGATTTCCATGCGAGGAGGAGTTTTTTCATTGTTGTTCGGTGAGGAAGAGTCTCTACGGTGAGGAGGAGTGTTGGATAACACCGTAGAACCTCCCTTGCTATATTTGGATGAACAAGAGTACGCAGGGTCGAAGTAATAAGAGACCACGTGGACACATAAGGAACCAAGGTGTAGCCGCATGTCTCGTTGCTCTCTTTATCTCATATTCCCCTTACTCAATATTTCCTTTGTTCCTATCACTAATTGATATATTCAGTATATATACTGTAGCCAGAACGTATCCACACCTCAGTCTGTTATACCCATATACGAGACTGAGTTTATTATTAGTCTTACTTTCTAACAGGTGGTTCTTGGGTTAAAGTGTGTCTGAGTTCTAATTGGTGCTGAGTGCACCCACAAGTATACACAATGCTTCGAACTAATGAAATATGCAATATTCGAAGAATATGAAAGATAGAAAAATATGAATAGAATATGTAAAATATAAATAAAATAAAAGGAGTGCTTTACCACAATGAAACTGTGGTAAAAGCATACTCCTCACAGTGCATGTGGTGATGGCCACCAATCTCCACACACTCTGCTCGGAACATTACAAGTTCCTAGTGGAGTATGCCAGTTTTCTTTATGAGGAGGCAGAGGCCGGGTTGGATGAGGAAGGGGTGCCCGCAGAGATAGCAGAGCTACCTGAGGAGATGGCTGAGGTGGCAAAAAAGGAGGTGGGGAAAAAAGATAGCCCCATAAATGTAGACTGAAGAAATAAAATAAACTTGATAATAATTTGAACATATAAAAGTAAAGTGTGAAAATCATAAGAATCAAAGTCTGCAGGAAATCTGCTTGAGGACTTGAAAACATGTCAGAACCTGTAAAAGCAAAGAGAGACATAGGGTGACAGGGAATAATGAAAATGAGTCCAAACATAACACGGGGTCCATGGAGTGTGGTCAGAGAGATGATAGTGGTCCCAGTAAGCTGTATGAAAGTCAGTAATGATTTCCGTGGCATTACCGAGTTCCATGGCCAAGATCCATGAGGTTTCTTCATCAGTGCCCTTGTAACCCACCCAGTTGACCAAGTAAAGCAGTTTACAAGTGCATTGATGCTTGTCAATTTTTGAATCTAAAATTTGCGAGATTTCAAACTCAGGTTCTCTGTCAATAATGACTGGAGGGGGGCGGAGATTGCATGCAATCCGGGATAGTGTTAGCAGTACAAGGTTCTAACATAGAAACATGAAATACTGGGTGTACCGCATGCATGCTATCTGGAAGCTGTAGGGTCCAAGAGACTGAACCTACTTGTGTGATAATTTCAAAAGGACCTAAATATTTTTCAGCAAGCTTTTTTGATGGACAGGTAGTCTGGAATAATTGAGCTTTGACAAAAACACGATCGCCAATTTTGAAGTTCAGTGGCAGAATCCGGTGTTTGTCCACTGAATGTTGATATTGCTCTTGGGTGGACTTTATTGCAGTCTGGAGTTCCTCATGGAGCTCGTGGAGGTCTGTGGTGAACTCTTGAGTGCAAGCAGAGGCAAGATTTCATTCTGGATGTACTGTAATATTTGGATTATATCCTTTATTTGCAAAGAATGGGGAAACACCAGTAGTGGCTGAGGGTGCATTGTTGTAAGCAAATTCTGCAAGTGGTAACAAGGATTTCCAATTGTCCTGTTGATAATTGCAATATACGTGGAGATATTGTTCCAATGTCTGGTTGACGCATTCAGTTTGTCTGTCACCTTCCGGGTGATGTCCAGATGTGAAATGTAATTTCATGTCCAAGGATTTCCTGAGGGATCTAAAGAAGTGAGACACGAACTCTGATCCTCAATCGGAAGTTATGTGGGATGGAACTCCATGCTTGAAAAATACGTGGATAATAAAAAGTTCTGCTAACTGCATGGATGTAATTGTATCATAAGTAGGGATGAATATATGTACCTTGTTTTGAGAATCTGTCAACAACGACTAGAATGGCGGAAAAGCCTTCGGAGTCCAGTAGGTTCAATGAAATCCATAGAGATAGAATTCCACGGGTGTTCTGGTACCGGGAGTTGTTTCAAAAGGCCATATGGCTTGTGTCGCTGAGATTTCGAGCAGGGACAAGTAATGCAAGATTTACAATAGTGCTTAACAAATCCACGGAGTCCAGGCCAAGTATATTCTCTTCTTATTAATGATAGAGTTTTGTTGTACCCAAAATGTCCTGAAAGTGGATGATCATGTTTGTACTGAAGGATCCTGAGGCAGAGGCCGTCAGAGTCCAGTACATAGATCCAATTGTCAAGTCTAATGAAACCATGCTGATCAAGAGACCGGGGTTGGTCGGGGTCCACGGGATTGTCAAGGTGAGCTTTAGTTATCGGGTCTAGTGGAATTGCTGATAGAATATCTTGATGTAACTTCTCAATATCCATAATGATAATTCCATGGACAATGGGATGGTGTCAGGAACCGGAAAACCCACTGGCCTCCGGGCCCCCGGACCCCATCCTACATACTCCTGACCCTCTACATTGTATAGTTACAACTGGAGTTCCCGCTGGAGCCTGCATCTGTTCTGAACCACCTGACATTGCCCCTCAGTCTTGGATACCCATTGGATACTGGACTTCCTTTTTAGTAGTATGCCCCATATGTCCAAATGCATTATGACTTTCATCCTAGTTTGTATCCTCTGAGTATTGGAAACCCATACCTGTTGTATTCTTGATTAGTTATACTCTTGTTCTACTTTAGGTACTTTCCTTGTCTTCTCAATAGTACTGTGAGATGCCAGATATCTGTATATATACCAAACTGTAAAGTAGTTACAGGACAATCAGAATATCAACTTACATATGTAGTTACCCTACTAGTTCTTCACTCTTCTCTCAGACCTCTGATCTTCCCTCTCTCTCTCTGTCCCCTATCAATCCAGGAATCCAACAGTTCATCCACTGTTCAGATTCCCAATAGATAAGTTCTTGCACACTTGAAATTTAAGGACAACTGACAGTAACTTTGCAAGGGTGCAGCACACAAGCTGAAGCCATGTCCTTCCATTCAGACTCTGTCAGACCTCCAACCTTGCAATACGCAACTTAACATGACTCAACCTCACTCAGTGGTAGCAGACAGGATAAGGTTACCTTTGTTGTAGAATGGTAGAATGTAAGATATACAGGATGGGGTAGATGTTCAGTGTGAGTGAGAGTAACTACTTGCTTCTCTGTCATGACACTTTATACCTAAATATATATACAGTGGCTCAAAAAATCATTCCAATGTTTCATTATTTTGGAAAGATTGATTCACAATACAAATACCAGACATCAGAAAATTCTTAATATATTACCCCATATAGTATAGCATATTAGCTTGAAATGGATGCTTATATTATGTAATTTGAAGCCAAAATGGTGGATAATAAATGAAACAAGATAATCCCTCATTGGAATGATTTTTTGACCATATATTATTTTAACAGAAAAGCTACTATTTCAGTAAAAATATAAGTCTAAACCAATTGTAATAATAATGAACATATCATGTGACTTTGTTTACATCTGTTTGACATGTTGACAGTTGGTTCAACCACTTCTTAGCTTTTACCATTACTATGAAAGCTATTTTTGCTACCTAGCACTTTAATATTATCTCTCTTCCTCCAGAGGGGTGTTCCTATCCTCAAATCCAGACTAACACTGACTCAGGAAGGGATACAATAAGTGTGATCAAGGCTGAAGTATTTTTGGATAAAGAAAACACCCCAGCTGGCCATCCTTCCAAGCTTATTACTCATGACAAACAGTCAATTGTCCATCAAATTAGCTCTGGAAATCTTGACAATGCTGTTCAAGCTACCCAATTCATTAATTCTACTATCCCTAAATCTGTCACTCCCCAAACAGTCAGGAATGTACTCAAGAACAATGGTTTTTACTCTGCAACAAAGAAGAAAGTATCCATATTGAAGAAGGCTCATTATCAGAAGTGACTTGAGTTTGCTTAGTACCATAAAACCTGGATTGTAGGGGACTGCAAAAGAGTGTTGTGGATAGATACATAAGACCAATATTAACAAAATTGCATTTGGTGAAAAGGTGTCATAGTCCAGTTTTCATAGTACTGAGCAAACTCAAGTGACTTCTGATAATGAGTCTTCTTCAATATGGGTACTTTCTTTTTTGTTGTAGAGTAAAAACCATTGTTCTTAAGTACATTCCTGACTGTTTGGGGAGTGACAAAGTTGGGGATAGTAGAATTAATGAATTGGGTAGCTTGAACAGCATTGTCAAGATTTCCAGAGCTAATTTGATGGACAATTGACTATTTGTTGTGAGTAATAAGCTTGGAAGGATGGCCAGCTAGGGTGTTTTCTTTATCCAAAAGTACTTCAACCTTGATCACACTTATTGTATCCCTTTCTGAGTCAGTCTTAGTCTGGATTTGAGGATAGGAACACCCTTCTGGAAGAAGAGAGATAATATTAAAGTACTGAGTAGCAGAAATAGCTTTCATAGTAATTGTTACGACCGTGTCGCAACCCTATCGGTCACGAGGTTATCGCCACTTATCAATGTTTCAAGTCACCATCTCGGAAACCATTGAAGCTGACGTATGTTTTTGCGAAGATCAAACTCCATTTACACCCACGTCAAAATAACTCGTATTGTCTGGTCAAACTTTTGATACGTCCCTTTTATTATGTTGATCCGTTCAATCTTATGTTTCACATATGTCTATCTATATTTGTAGTCCTTGAACTATTTCCTTTTATCATAATTCCGCTCTCGGTTATCATCGGCCTCCAAACTAATCATAAACTTCCCGTTCCTAGTCAAGCTTATTGTTAATGCTGTTTTCCGCCCTTCTCCCCATTAGTATTTTCTATGTAGATGCCTGTTACTTGTATATGAACCTGCTGTAGTTGTAGTTACTAGGCAATCAGAATATCAACTCAGAATACCCTCATATGTCTGTAACAGTCCCATACTAAGAACCCCCCCCCATCCACCTTCGCGTGCGCTCACCCACTCCCAGCCCCGACCCCTTGGCCCAACGCTCGACTTGTCCTTCGGTTCCAATCGGTATCTCGCCAAAAGGAGCTTTTTAGGATTAGTCTTTACCTGCCCGAAATCTAAGGACACCCTACCCATATTTGCGAGGGCGCAGCACATAAGCTGAAGCCAAGTCCTTCCGATCGGTCCCTGTCGGCCACCGATATTAGTCAGTTTTCAGTTCTTAACAGTAATGGTAAAAGCTAATAAGTGGTTGAACCAACTGTCAACATGTCAAACAGATGTAAACAAAGTCACATGACATGTTTATTATTATTACAATTGGTTTAGACTTATCTTTTTACTGAAATAGTGGCTTTTCTGTTAAAATAATATAGGGTCAAAAAATTGTTCCAATGAGTGATTATTTTGTTTAATTTATTATTCCACCATTCTGGCTTCAAATTACATAATATAAGCATCCATTTAAAGCTAATATGCTATACTATACATATGGGGTAATATTGTAAGAATTTTCTGATGTCTGGTATTTGTATTGTGAATCAATCTTTCCAAAATAATGAAACATTGGAATGATTTTTTGAGCCACTGTATATATATTTAGGTATAAAGTGTCATGACAGAGAAGCAAGTAGTTACTCTCACTCACACTGAACATCTACCCCATCCTGTATATCTTACATTCTACCATTCTACAACAAAGGTAACCTTATCCTGTCTGCTACCACTGAGTGAGGTTGAGTCATGTTAAGTTGCGTATTGCAAGGTTGGAGGTCTGACAGGGTCTGAATGGAAGGACATGGCTTCAGTTTGTGTGCTGCACCCTTGCAAAGTTACTGTCAGTTGTCCTTAAATTTCGAGTGTGCAAGAACTTATCTATTGGGAATCTGAACAGTGGATGAACTGTTGGATTCCTGGATTGATAGGGGACAGAGAGAGAGAGGGAAGATCAGAGGTCTGAGAGAAGAGTGAAGAACTAGTAGGGTAACTACATATGTAAGTTGATATTCTGATTGTCCTGTAACTACTTTACAGTTTGGTATATATACAGATATCCAGCATCTCACAGTACTATTGAGGAGACAAGGAAAGTACCTAAAGTAGAACAAGAGTATAACTAATCAAGAATATAACAGGTATGGGTTTCCAATACTGAGAGGATACAAACTAGGATGAAAGTCATAATGCATTGGACATATGGGGCATACTACTAAAAAGGAAGTCCAGTATCCAATGGGTATCCAAGACTGAGGGGCAATGTCAGGTGGTTCAGAAGGTCATACAGACTTCCGAGCACAGGTCATAACAGTACCTCCCCATTTGGCCGAATTCCCAAGGAGGCTGAAAAAAGGTGCTTTTACATAAAAGTTGGTTGGTAACCTGAGTATGTGTCAAAGCATCAGGTGACCTGGTAGTTTAGTTGGGGATTACATATAAGAGAAAAAAAGACAATTTCTCTTTCTTTTAACTACCACTATAGTTACTGTACATATATTCAGCTTCCAGCCCCTATTCTCAAGGAATAGTTGTTTATTTGCTAAAAGAGTCATACACAGTTCTATTGAACCCTTTCAATAATCAAAATAAGCATTGACTTTAGTTGTTTAAGCTCAATAGCACAACTAATCAATATATCAGTATTTAAATTACTGGACCTTTGCTTATTTTATTGTTGAAGCTCTGTGACACTATAGCATTTATTAAGTTATCTGAGAGAAACCCCTAAATACATTACAAGTGGGCTTGCTGGCTGGTCAATAGTTTAGTGGTGGAAAAGTAGATCAAATTCTTGTGGTTGTTAATTACATCTATTGGGATTCCAGATCCTTCTAGATAGTGTCACCATGTCTTAAATGCCTTAAAGATTGCAAGTAGTTCTTTGTCACAAACATCATAATTGAGTTTGGGTGCCAAGAATGTCTGAGACAAAAAGGTAACTGGATGGACCTCACCATTGGTGTCCAGAATGGACAAAATAGTGGCAAGCATATGATCTGAGGCATCAGTTTCCACAATGATTTGAATGTCAGGTTTCCAGTGTGACAAAATTGGAGCAGATGTGAACACACTTTTTAAATCACAGAATGCCATGCAGCATTCCTCAGAGAAATTCCAAGGGGCATCTTTTCGGGTCAGATGTGTGAGAGGAATGGTAATTTTTGAATAATTGTGAATAAAATGCTGATAAAAATTGGTGAAGCCAAGAAAGGATTGAATATCTTTAACCTTCTGGGGTTCCAGCCAGTCTTGAATGACTTGAATTTTGCTATTGTCCATGTGGAGTCCATTGGGACCCATCATGAAGCCTAAATATTCAACCATGTCAACATCAAAAGCACATTCTTAACCATTTGTGAAAAGACCATGTTTTCAGAGTCTTCGGAGAACTTCATGGACATGTTTGTTGTGAAGTGTGGATGTCATCAAGATAGACAATGATGTACACATCAAGTAGGTCAGAAAAAATGTCATTAACAAAACATTGGAAGACTGAGGGTGCATTGGTAAGCCTGAAGGGCATAACCAACCATTCAAAGGAGCCATAGCAAGTTCAGAAGGCCATTTTCCACTCATCACCCCTAGCAATCTGAAATAAATGATAGGCATGTTTCAAGTCTATCTTAGTGTATATTCAGGCTTTCTAAGGGGCATTGAGTAAGTCAGAAATTAATGGTAGTGGGCACTTATTTTTCTGAGTGATCACATTGAGACCTCTGAAATCAATGCAAAGTTGTAATGATCCATCTTTTTTCTGAACAAAAAGGATGGGGGCTCCATAAGGAGACTTTGAGAGTCAGATAAAACCTATAGCTAAATGTTCATCAAGGAAATCCCAGATTGCTGAGAGTTCAGATTGTGAAAGGGGATACACTGGGCCTAGGGATGGGTTTGCACCTCCTTCAATATTGATTTTCAAGTCATATAATCTGTACAAGCCAATCCACTTTTTGCTTACTAAAAACATCTGCAAAATCATGATATTTTTTCAGAACACCTTCTAGGTCTGTGATAGGTTTGGACACTGGGGTTGCAAAATGTCCAGTGGTTTTGTCAATTTTTAGGTTGACAGAAAATGCTTGGGATCCTCCCAGCTCGGTTGCTCTAATAAATGCTGCAGCATTAATGAGGAAGACAGAAGGGGATTCCTTTGAGCTCAGATTTGCCACAGGGGCCAGAGTAGACTGAACAGTTGTGTCAGATGCCTTGGATGTCCAGAATGTGATACTGCCCAATACTCAGTCAGTCAATGGATTGAATCGGGTGAGCCAGTTGTGTCCTAGCACTACTGAGCAACTTGAGTCCAACTGCATTATATAGAAAGTAACTGTCTGAAAAGTTCACATGGAAACTGTAGTTGGAGATTGCATGCTCAGGAAATTATGGAGTTTGAAGTTCCATTGAAAAATCAGAGAGGGATCAGATCTACAGAATGAGTTTTTATTCAGTGTTTTTGGGTAAAATTTATATCTATAAAACAATGGGTTGACCTGGAATCTAGCTTGAAAAACAAGGCTCCTGAGGATGTCCGAGGTAAGATCTATAAACAAAGAATTGGGGTCATAAAGGGCAGAAGCGTTAAGACAGAAAGTCTCCGGTGTGCAGGTAGATTCAATGCAACTCTCTATCTGCACAGAGTCTGGATATTTGCTTATTCTTTTTTTGACTCAGAGGCCAGCTTGTCAGCTGGCTGAGAAGTTGAAGTGGAATTCACAGAGTGGGTCCAGGATCAGCACACAACAAATAGAGATTATTGTCTATGCAGCATTGTTTCTCCTATGGTGTGAGTGTTCAGTTGGAACTGAGTTTGCTGGTAAGGTCAGGTTTTCCAGGGGTTTGTGACTTGCCGGATTGCTGACCTTTGCCCTTATTGCCTTAATTGTTGTTTGAACCCTTGTTATTGGGCTTCTGGTCAGATTTGTTGTCATTACTACTAGTGTTTTGAGTTCCAGATTTATTGTTGGTGGACTTATTATCGGGGGTTTTGTTGGATTTGTCTGGTGGGTTTTCATGACTTATTTCTGAACATCTTTCCCAATAATGAGTGTCTGCACTCTGAGCCTTGAGACACATGAGTGCCAATGTCTTCAGCTTTCCAGTTTCACCTTTAGATATGTACTTCATCTTTGAGACAAGGCGGAAGTCTGGAATAGAACTGGTAATGGAGGGTGGTCACCCCAGTCGCAATGTGCAGCTAGGTTGTTGAATTGTACAATGTAGTTGGTGATATGTTGGTTTTCCTTCATCTTGAGATTAGAGAGTGCCAATTTGGCATCTCCAACTTGATCATACAGGCCAAAGTTGGTTTTGAGTTCCTCAATGAAAGTGTGATGTATTAGTCTTATTTTAATACTATTTTCTGAAAAAGGAGACCAATGCTCTATCAAAATGTGCAAATACTCAATTCACTACAAGGTAAAATAATTTAAGTATTTGATATTAATCAGTGGCAGCCTAAATAGACTTAGAACCCCTGAAGTCAAGAGTTTACTTGAATATATGCACCCTACTTCACAAAGAAGGTTTTGAGAGCTGCTTGTGCAGGCTTGTTCTTTTTTGTGACAACAACTATTAAAATAAGAATAAGAATTTACTGATTCCAAAGCTAGATTTAACTTCAATTCTAGCTAGTTTATATATATTTTATACTATTTATCAAACAGTTGAAATATTTATAAACAGGTCAAAAGATTAGATATAGAATAAAACACTATTTGGTTAATATATGCTTTATTTACACTAACCTACAGGGTCTACTGTGATACTAACTTATCAGGATCTTAATGTAGTCTTAAGGATCTTGCAAGGATATTCTCAGTATTTATTTATGCTCAATCACTTAAGATATTATGTGAATATGCTTTACTGATTCACAATAAATGAGCAATGGAACAGGGATTATTTGCAATGTAATAAACAGTCAAATTACTCAACTAGAGGTGACTGAAGTCTTAGACTACAAATAACAATGTAGAGAAAACTAATAATCAGTACTCAATTAAGAGGTGACTATAGTATAAGATTATTTATATATTATTGGTTGATAGCCAACAACTCTAACCGAGGTGGCAACAAATATATATAAAAGCCAACTATTTAACTAAGAAGTAGCAAGGGGGAACAAAAGTCAACAACTCAAATTGAGGTGACAAGGGGAACATGTTATGACCGTGTTGCAACCCTATCGGTCCTGAGGTTATTGCCACTTATCAACATTTTCAAGTCACCACTTCAGAAACCATCAGCCCTGAAGCTGACATATGTTTTTGTGATGATCAAACTCCATTTACGCCCACATCAAAATAACTCATATTGTCTGGTTAAACTTTTGATACATCCCTTTTATTATGTTGATCTGTTCAATCCTATGTTTCACCTATGTCTATCTATATTTGTAGTCCTTGAACTATTTCCTTTTATCATAATTCCACTCTCGGTTATCATCAGCCTCCGAACTAATCATAAACTTCCCATTCCTAGTCAAGCTTATTGTTAATACCATTTTCCGCCCTTCTCCCCGTTAGTATTTTCTAGACGCCTGTTACTTGTATATGAATCCGCTGTAGTTGTAGTTACTAGGCAATCAGAGTATCGACTCAGAATACCCTCATATGTCTGTAACAGTCTCATACTAAGAATCCCCCCATCCACCTTCGCGTGCGCTCGCCCACTTCTGGCCCCGACCCCTTGGCCCGACGCTCGACTTGTCCTTCGGTCCCAATTGGGATCTCTCCGAAAGGAACTCTTTAGGATTAGTCTTCACCTGTCCGAAATCTAAGGACACCCACAGATATTTGTGAGGGCGCAGCACATAAGCTGAAGCCAAGTCCTTCCAATCGGTCCCTGTCGGCCACCGACATTAGTCAGTTTTCAGTTCTTAACAGTATATTCTGATTTCACACTCACATTTTCCGTTTAATCATGCCTCCGAGAAAAAATGCCAAGCCAAGCGGCGAAGCAGAATCTTCCACTCTCAAGTCTCCTTTCCTGTATACAGCCCGAGCTACTCAGAGAACCCCGTTACCAGAAACTTCGGAAGAATCTCACTTCGTGGAGATTACCGGCAATGCTGAAGAAATAACTGAAGCAACCGAACCCGAAGCAACTGAAGAGATTAACAATCAACCAGTTCCAGAACACGAACCCGAGGATGGCGACCAACCTCAGGATAGTGGTTCCAAGAAGTCCGCAAAAAAGAAACTGGCTCTCGCCCCTGAAGAGACATGGGAATTGTTCTCAGGTACTCTAGGATCCCTTAACAAATTCCTTAAAAGCAATATCAAGGAAAAGGAGCCTGGGCAAACCTGAGTCAACAAACCTGAACCATTCACTGGCTCAAACCCAAAGAAATTGCCAACATTTCTTATGCAATGTCGATTCAACTTTCGGGATCGCCTGGCTGCATTCGCAACGGATGACCGAAGGGTAAACTTCACACTCTCATACCTTAAGGATTCCACAGCAGCCTGGTTTGAACCCGCATTCTCTGGCCTCACCTCCGAAGACCCTGATTGGCTTCACGATTGGGATGCCTTTGTTGAGGAACTCGAAACCAACTTCGGTCCCTACGACCAAACCGGCAATTCTGAAACCGCGCTTTCTAATCTCAAAATGAAAGACACCCAGTGCATCACCGATTACATTGTCCAGTTCAACAACCTCGCTGCGCGTTGTGACTGGGGTGATTCGGCCCTCCGTTACCAGTTTTACTCCGGCCTTCCGTCTCGCCTCAAAGACGAAGTTTCCAAAGGAGAGACCGGCAAGCCAAAGACCCTCCCTCTCATGCATTTGAAAGCCCAAAACGCAGATGCCCGATACTGGGAACGACACTCAGAAATTAGTCGCGAAAACCCCTCAGACAAGAAATCGTCGGACAATAAGAACA
The DNA here is from genome assembly GCA_015178975.1 of Hysterangium stoloniferum. Classification (NCBI taxonomy): domain Eukaryota; kingdom Fungi; phylum Basidiomycota; class Agaricomycetes; order Hysterangiales; family Hysterangiaceae; genus Hysterangium; species Hysterangium stoloniferum. The sequence continues at coordinate 60,679 of WHVD01000030.1, read as the reverse complement.
CCAACAAGTCTGGTAATCAAAACACCAACAACAGCAGCAACTTGACCTCCGATAAGAAGTCCAAAAACAAAGGGGCTAATGACAAAAAAGGCAAGGGTAAACAGTCGAATAAGTCTCAAGACAAAGACAAACCTGACTTAACTGGCAAACTCGGCTCTGATGGCAAGCTCCTACCACAGGAAAAGCAACGCCGAATGGACAACAACCTTTGTTTGTTGTGCACAGATCCCGGACACCGAGTCGCTGCATGCCCAAAGGCCACAAAAGCCTGATCGGCCAATACAGCCATGACCTCACAACTGGCCAAGCCTGCTGCCGAGTCGAAAAAAGATTAAGCAACTCTCTGGATTCTGTGCAGTTGGAGAGTTGCATTGAATCTCCTTGCACACCGGAAAATTGTCACCTTAATGCATCCGCCTTGTATGATCCTAATTCCTTGTTCATAAATCTTACTTCGGAACCTCTCGGGAATCTCACTTTTCGAGCCCTCATAGATTCAGGTTCAACCCATTGTTTTATAGATACAAGTTTTTCCCGAAAAAATCAGTTAAAAACCTATGCAATAGACCCAATTCCGCTCCGACTTTTTGATGGTACCTCAAACTCCATAATCTCGCAAGCCTGCGAACTCCGACTTCAGTTCTTGTGTGGAACCTTTCAGACAGTTACGTTTTTTGTAACACAGTTGGACCCGAGTTGCTCCGTGGTTCTAGGACATAACTGGTTCACCCACTACAATCTGTTGATTGATTGGGTATTGGGCAGTATCCATTTCCGAACCCCGTCGGCACCCAATATGACTGGTCCGTTTCTGCCTGTTTTGGCAAATATGGCCTCTACAGCACCTCTGGCCCCCGTGGCAAATCCGAGCTCTCCGCCGCCTGTCTCTCTAATAAACGCTGCAGCTTTTATGAGAGCCATCAAGCTGAACGGCTCCCGAGCATTTACAGTCAATCTTAAAGTTGATGAAGTCACCGGTTGCTTTGCATCCCCAGTGGCCGAACCGATTGCAGATTTGGAAGGTGTTCTGGAAAAATACCATGAATTTGCAGATGTCTTCAGTAAACAAAAAGCCGATTGACTCGCCCCTCACAGGCCTTACGATTTGAAAATTGATATTGAAGACGGTTCACATCTGCCCCTAGGCCCAGTTTATCCTCTCTCGCAGTCCAAATTATCGGCTATCCAAGATTTCTTGGATGAACATTTGGCTATAGGTTTTATCCAACCCTCAAAGTCTCCTTATGGAGCCCTTGTCCTATTCGTTCGGAAAAAAGACGGTTCCCTTCGGCTTTGTGTTGACTTTCGAGGACTAAATGCGATCACTCAAAAAGATAAGTACCCATTACCACTAATCTCTGATTTACTCGATGCCCCTCGGAAGGCCCGAATTTATACAAAGATAGATCTCAAGCACGCCTATCATTTGGTTTGGATCGCCGAAGGCAATGAATGGAAAACGGCTTTTCGCACTCGCTATGGCTCCTTTGAATGGTTAGTGATGCCTTTCGGCCTCACCAATGCTCCGTCGGTCTTTCAACGTTTTATCAACGATGTCTTTTCCAACCTCCTCGACGTCTTTGTCATTGTGTACTTAGACAACATCCTCATATTCTCCAAAGATCCTACACTTCATGACAAACACGTTCATGAAGTCCTCTGAAGACTCCGAAAACATGGTCTTTTTGCAAATGGTAAAAAATGTTCCTTTGATGTCGACAGTTGAATATTTAGATTTTATGATGGGACCTGACGGTCTCCGCATGGACGACTCTAAAATTCAAGTCATTCAAGATTGGCCAGAACCCCGAAAGGTTAAGGATATTCAGTCCTTTTTAGGCTTCGCCAATTTTTATCGTCGTTTCATTCACAACTACTCAAAAATTACTGTTCTGCTCACTCGTCTTACTCGCAAAGATGCCCCATGGAAGAATGCCGATCGGCATTCCAGGAATTGAAAAATGCGTTTACATCTGCCCCTATTTTGTCGCACTGGAAGCCCGACGTTCAACTCATTGTGGAAACTGATGCCTCAGACTATGCGCTTGCTGTGATATTATCCATTCTGGACACCAATGGTGAAGTACACCCAGTAGCTTTTCTGTCTCGCACATTTTTGGCACCTGAACTCAACTATGATGTTCACGATAAGGAACTACTTGCAATATTTGAAGCTTTCAAAACATGGCGACATTATTTGGAAGGATCGGCCCACCCAATAGATGTTATTACCGACCACAAAAATTTAGTTTACTTTTCAACCACAAAACTTCTCACCCATTGACAAGCTCGATGTTCCGAATACCTCTCTGCTTTCAGCATGGTAATTCGCTTCCGTCCTGGCCACCTTGGTGGAAAACCCAACGCTATGACTAGACAATGGGACATCTATCCTAAAGAGGGGAGTAGCGACTACACCACAGTTAATCCGCATAATTTCAAGCCTATGTTTTCATCGGAACAACTGTCCGCGTCTATCCGAGCCACTTACCTCATTCATCCAGTCTTGCGAAGTGTTATCCTTATGGATACCGAAAAGTTACATCAAGACATACTATCGGCAATTCCATTAGACCCAGTCACCAAAGCACACCTCGATAACCCATCCGACCCCGATCTACCCTGATGGTCATTAGACTCACAAGGTTTCATTAGATTTGACAATCACATTTATGTACCGGATTCCGACACCCTTCAGCTGTGAATCCTACAACATAAGCATGACCACCCAATCTCAGGACATTTCGGCCTCAATAAGACCCTCTCACTCATTAGAAGAGAATATACATGGCCCGGCATCTGAGATTTTGTTAAGCACTATTGTAAATCTTGTACTACATGTTTACACTCTAAATCACAGCGACACAAACCATATGGCCTACTCAAACAATTACTGATACCGGAAAAACCTTGAAACTTGATTTCTATGGATTTCATTGAGCACCTACCGGCATCCAAAGGTCACACAGCAATCCTAGTTGTTATGGATCGGCTCACAAAACAAAGTATTTTCATTCCAACATATGACACGATAACATCTGTACAGTTAGCCGAATTATTCGTCACCCATGTATTTTCCAAGCATGGCGTTCCATCGCATGTCACATCCGATTCTGGATCCAAGTTTGTTTCTCACTTCTTTAGGTCACTCGGAAAAGCACTAGACATGAAGCTACATTTTACTTCGGGCTATCACCCGGAAGGCAATGGTCAAACTGAACGCATGAATCAAACCTTGGAACAATACATCCGTGTCTATTGCAACTATCAACAAGACAATTGGAAATCACTACTACCGCTAGCCAAATTCGCATATAACAATGCACCGAATGCCACTACTGGCATTTTGCCTTTCTTCGCAAATAAAGGCTACAACCCCAACATTGCAATCCACCCGGAATGTGATCTCACATCCACCCGTGCTCAAGACTTTGTTATAAACCTTGATGAGCTACATCAAGAACTTTGTAAAACTATCACAATGGCTCAAGAACAATACCAATGGTCTGCAGATAAGAATCGACTTCCGCCTCCTGATTTCAAGATCGGAGACCGAGTATTCGTTAAAGCCGAGTTTTTCTGAACTACTAGATCTTCTAAGAAGCTCTCTGAAAAATATTTAGCTCCTTTTGAAGTTATAGCACAAGCCGGCACGCTTTCATGGATGCTTCAGCTCCCCGACAACATGCATGCAGTGCACCCAGTATTTCATGTATCTATGTTAGAACCTTGTGTTGCTAACAGTATACCGGATCGCATACAACCACCACCTCCACCCGTGATTATTGATGGAGAATTCAAATTTGAGATATCAGAGATCCTAGACTCAAAAATCGACAACCACTGACGCTCATGCAAATTACTTTATTTGGTTAAATGGGCTGGCTATGAAGGTACAGATGAAGAAACTTCATGGATCCTAGCTACAGAGCTCGGTAATGCCTCAGAAATCGTTTTAGGGTTTCACCAAGCCTATCCAAACAAACCTGGTCCTCTAAATTCTTTATAAGTCTATCACGCGGTATTCCGACCCTTCCCCGACTATGCATTTATGATTTTCACACTATGATTTGTTTGTTTTAAAACCGATATATTTTTACTATCTAAGTTTCTTCCTCTACAACTTCTCCTTCCTCTCCGGCTTCTGAACCTCCCCCCACACTGACAGCCACTGATACTGCTCCACCGACCTTTTCCGACACCCCAATCTCGTGCCCAACTCCATCGCAACTCGAGACTTCCAAGTACTGCTCAAGCTGACCCCCAAGAGACTCGATAATGCTGGTCTGCTTCTCCAACCCAATGCCCAAAAGCCGCAACTGCTCAGTCATGAGCCCTTGTTGTTGCAGAGTCTCAAATCAGAACCGAGTTATTTCCGAGAAATAAGTCCACATAAGGCGGTTTTGCTCTTCCAGAGCATTGGCCTGTTGCTCCTGGAACGATCTATTGGCCCCCGGGAAGACACATCCAAGCTTCTGATCGGCACACTCTTGACAAGTGCGGCCCCAACCATTGGCTCGAGGATGGCAGGTTCGACCCCATTTCGTGCACCGGTTGCACTTAGGGTCATTTTCAGGCCCCGCCTTGGGGGCCTGCTTTTGTTTCTATAGGAAAATTATTAGAAGAGTTTTTTTTTAGTAAACCGAACCCACCTTGGGGCTCGACGGCCCCGGTGCATCCTCCTCGTCCTCCTCTTCCTCTTCATCATCGGACTCCAAAGGCGTCGCAGCCTTGCGCTAAAATATATATAAGTCAGTAAGGTCCACAAAAACACTGGAGCCGACTTACCTTCCCCTCCCACTTCTTTTTTGCCGCCTCCTCTCGTGCCCAATTGGCCTCCTGCTGCTTTTTCTTCGCAAGCACTGCATCCCAGTGCTTGCACGTGGCCTCTTCCGCCACCTGTTTCTTCTCCTCGGCCTCAATGGCCACCAACTCCTCCTTCTCCTTCTGCTCCTCCTCTTCACATGCCTTTCTCTTCTGCTCAAGTATGCGACGACGTTCCTGTGCGTTAGCTGGTCCACTCGGGACCGACATAGGAGCGACCATTAACCAAACTAGGAAGGGCTTCAACCCCGAACCTATGGTCATGGTGGTCAAGGGAAGAGAAGTGGAATTTCAAGCACCAGGACCCCTCGAATTTTTATATGTAATTTTTTGCCAAGTCACATGATGTTTTGACACACCCAACCATACCTGACGAGTTTTTACGTACGGGATCTAGATTTTCGGCCTCCGAACTAATCATAAACTTCCCGTTCCTAGTCAAGCTTATTGTTAATACCATTTTCCGCCTTTCTCCCTGTTAGTATTTTCTAGACACCTGTTACTTGTATATGAACCCGCTGTAGTTGTAGTTACTAGGCAATCAGAATATCGACTCAGAATACCCTCATACGTCTGTAACAGTCTCATACTAAGAATCCCCTCATCCACCTTCACGTGCGCTCGCCCACTCCTGGCCTCGACCCCTTGGCCCGACACATGACTTGTCCTTTGGTCCCGATCAGTATCTCGCTGAAAGGAACTCTTTAGGATTAGTCTTCGCCCATCCGAAATTTAAGGACACCCTACAGATATTTGCGAGGGTGCAGCACATAAGCTGAAGCCAAGTCCTTCCGATTGGTACCTGTCGGCCACCGACATTAGTCAGTTTTCAGTTCTTAACAGCTGGAGACATTATGTTGATTGATCTTGCAATATATATATTTTTTATATATCTTGAACTTGAAATTGTGAAAGAGTGTTGGATCAGAAATGTCGGAAAACAAAGATGGAAGAAAAATGGAGGGAATCAGAGTAATGATAAAGGTCCAGGTTTTCTCAGATAAGCTGTGTGGAAGTTGGTAGCAATTTCCATCATGTGACCAAGTTCCATGGCCAATATCCATGAAGTTTCTTCATTGGTACCTTTGTAGCCTGCTCATTTGACTAAATAAAGCAATTTACAAGTACATTGGCAATTGTTGATCTTAGAGTCCAAAATCTTGGAAACTTCAAATTTGGGTTCTCTGTCAAAGATGACTGGAGGAGGTGGAGGTTGAATACATTCCAGGATGTTGTTAGGAACACAAGGTTCTAACATGGAAATGTGGAAAATGGGATGAACTGCTCACATACTATCAGAAAGTCAGAGAGTCCAGGAAAGTGAGCTGGCTTGTGCTATAATGTCTAAAGGTCCTAAGAATTTCTCAGCAAGTTTTTTAGAAGGTCAGGTAGTTTGGAAGAATTGAGCTTTTACAAAAACCTGATCATCAATTTTAAAATTAGGAGGTGGGATCCTGTTTTTGTCTGCGGAATGTTGATAATGTTGCTGAGCGGAAGAAATAGCTTTCCGAAGTTCTTGATATAGCTATCGAGATTGGTGATAAATTCTTGAGCACAGGTGGATACCAAATCTCATTTGGAATGTACTGTGAGATTCAGATTATAGCCTTTATTGGTGAAAAAGGGAGAGATGGCAGTAGTTGCATTTGGAGAGTTATTGTAGGCGAATTCTGCAAGCAGAAGAAGGGATTTCCAGTTGTCCTGTTGGTAGTTACGATAGATGTGGAGATATTGTTCCAGGGTTTGGTTGACACATTCCATTTGTCCATCATCTTCCAGATGATATCCCGAGGTGAAGTGTAATTTCATGTCGAGAGCTTTTCCAAGGGCCTGGAAGAAATGGGAAATGAACTTGGAGCCTCGATTGAAAGTTACATGAGATGGAACACCATGTTTGGAAAATATGTGAATAATGAAAAGTTCTGCTAATTGTAAGGACATGATTGTATTGGGAGTGGGTATGAAAATTCCTTGTTTCGAGAATCGATCTACAACAACTAGGATGGATGTAAAGCCTTCAGAAGTTGGATGTAATCCTGACCGCATTACCACATGGACCTCATCGCCGATCGTGCTATCATTATCTCCCAATCGCCATCACATTGTTCCTCCAACTCGATTGAAATCTACGGTCTCACCTCTCCGCCTTGACCCCTTTTGTTCTTCCTATTTCTTGTTCCTAAAACCCCAATTAACACCGCTCCACTGTTGACTGCAGGTATATTAGATTGACAATTGTCCTTTCCGAGGGTAGTTAGTTATTCCACCCCTACCAGATAGCTATCATGTTCTCCCCTTATGATCAACAAAGAGAACTTTGTCCTGTCCGTTGCTGACTGAGTGAGGCTGATACCAACAGCCTTACATTGGAAGTTGTTCGATAAAATCCATGGAAATTGAGTTCCAGGGTTTTTCCAGTATCAGATGTTGCTTGAGAAGGCCATATGGCTTATGTCTCTGGGATTTAAAGCATAAGCAGGTGGTGCATAACTTACAGAACTGGGTTATGAAATCTTAGAGGTTGGGCCAAGTATATTCTCTTTGGATTAAACTAAGAGTATTGTTAATGCTGTAATGTCTGGAGATTGGATGATCATGTTTGTACTGAAGTATGCAGAGTTGGAGATTGTTGGAATCTGGAATGTAGATACATCCATTGAGACAGATGAAACCTTGAGAGTCTTGTGACCATCAGGGTTGGTTGGGGTTATCGGGGACTTCGAGGTGTGACTTGAGGGCCAGATTGGAAGTGAGTGCAGAAAGGATATCTTGATGTAATCACTCAATGTCCAAAATCATAATGCTATGCATAATTGGATAGTAGAGGGAAGTCGCTCAGATAGATACAGAAAGTTGCTGTGTTGTAAAAACCAGTTTCAAGTTATGCAGATTAACAATGGTGTAGTTACTTTCCCCCTCTTTAGGATAGACATCCCATTGTTGGGTCATGTCATCTGGTTTTCCACCAAGACGTCTGGGTCAGAAATGGATAATCATGTTGAAAGCAGAAAGAAATTCAGACCAGTGGGCTTGCTGGCAGGTCAAAAGTTTAGTAGTGGAAAAATATTTGAGATTTTTGTGATCAGTAATGATGTCAATGGGAGTTGCAGAACCTTCAAGGTAGTGTCGCCAATATTTGAAAGCTTCAAAGATTGCCAAAAGCTCCTTATCATGAATGTTGTAGTTGAGTTTGGAGACTGAAAGTGTCTGAGAAAGGAATGCAACCAGATGAATTTCATCATCAGAATCTTGAATGGAAAGAATTGCAGCAATTGCATAGTTGGAAGCATCAGTTTCCACAATAATCAGAATATCAGGTTTTTAATGAGAAAGAATCGGAGCGAAAGTGAAAGCATTTTTTTTAAAGTCTGGAAAGCAGAACAGCATTTGTCATCAAAAACCCATGGTTGAGATTTATGGGTGAGTGAGCAGTATTGTAATATCTGAGTAGTTCTGAATAAAACAATGGTAGAAGTTTGTGAAATCTAAAAATAACTGGATGTCTTTGACTTTCTGTGGTTCAGGCCAGTTGTGGACAACTTGAACTTTAGTTTTGTCCATACAGAGACCATTGGGTCTGATAATGAAACCTAAATATTCAATAGAATCCATGTCAAAATAGCATTTTTTACCATTGGCAAAAAGACCATTCTTTCGGAGTCTTTGGAAAACTTCATGGATGTCATGAAGAGCAGGATCCTTGGAAAATACCAAAATGTTGTCCAAATAGACTATAACACATGTCAAGCATGTTGGAAAATATATCATTAACAAAACATTGAAAAGCAGAAGGGGCATTGGTAAGGCTGAATGGCATAACCAACCATTCAAAGGATCCATAGCAAGTTTGAAAAGCAGTTTTCCATTTGTTTCCCTCAGCAATTTGGACCAAATGATAGGTGTGTTTAAGGCTATTTTGGTGTAAATCCAAGCTTTCTGTGGGCATCAAGTAAGTTGGTAATGAGCAGAAGTGGGTACTTATCTTTCTGTGTGATGGAATTTAAACCTCAGAAATCGACACAGAGTCAAAGGGAACCATCCTTTTCTTGACAAAAGGACGGGTGCTCTATATGGAGACTTTGAGGGACAGATAAAACCTATCAACAGATGTTCATCCAAGAACTCCTGAAAAGATGAAAGTTCTGATTGGGATAATGGGTAAATAGGTCCTAATGTAGGGTTTGAACTGGGCTCAATATCAATTTTTAAGTCATAAGGCCTATGTGGTGAAGCTGGTCAGCTTTTTGCTTACTGAAAAAGTCTGCAAAATCATCGTATTTTTTGGGAACTCCTTCCAGATCAGCTTTTAGCTTGGATAATTCTGGAGTCACAAAATGTCCAGATGCTTCATCAACTTTTAAGCTGATTGAAAAACACTGCAATCCATCCAGTTTACTCACCCTAACAAATGCTGAAGCATTGATGAGAGAGATTTTTGGAGGTTCAGAGGTTTCAGTAGAAGTGAGAGGTGCTGTAGAGACCAAAGAGGCTCTGGCCAGATTAGATGCTGCAGGAGAAATGGAAGTGTCAGGAATTTGGAAATTAATACTGCCCAATACCCAGTCAATCAACGGATTATGTATCTCGGGTGAGCCAGTTGTATCCAAGAATGACCAAACAGCTAGAGTCCAACTGTGTTATGAAAAAAGTAACCATCTGGGATGTTCCACATGGGAACCAGATAGACATGTCACAGGTTTGAGTAATTGCCATATTGCTAGTGCCATCAAACAGATGCAAGGAAATTGTGGGAACAGAATGGGGTTTCAGATTATGTTTCATGGCAAAAGTGGTATCTACAAAACAGTGTGTGGAGCCAGAATCTATCAGAGCTTGGAACACTAAATTTCCAAGAAGGTCAGAAACGAGTTTTACAAATAGTGAGTCAGGATTAGAGAGAGTGGACATGTTGAGACGGATAATCTCAGAAACATGGAGAGAGTCAATGCAACCCTCTGTCCATGTAGATTCCAGAGGGTTGCTTACTCTTTTTTCAACTCCATGGTGGGTTTTTCCTTGGATGTTGTAGTCATGGTGGAAGTTGCCATGTGAGCCTTGGAAGAGTTAGACTTAATGGTGCAATTGGAAACCTTGTGTCTGCCTTTTCCACAAAAAAGACAGTGTGAAAAGTCGATAGATTCTGACCTCTCAATATACGAAGAATAGTGTTTATTCAACTACTATTAGAAAGTATTGACCGTTCAGTACAATACTATAGATTACTAGACTGATAGTACTAGTATTAGAGACGCACTACACATCACAAGAGCAACTGTACAGTTGCTCATGATGGCTAGAACAAGAGAATAAAAGAGTTGACCTTTACGGTACAACTAGTAGCTAGAAATATGATAGATAATCAGTGAAAGACTGAATATCTAGGGTGGAGAGATAGCAGCATGAGTCGACTACAGTGTCGATGAGCGCAGAGTCTTGAGAGCGGAACTCGACCTTTGTGGTTCAAGTCCAAATTCTATTAGTATGCTAGAAGACACTACCTCTATGGGTAGCTGAGTTATTGCCCTTGACACCTCTTGCTATTTGACATCTGAGTCATTACGAGGTGGTGTCTGCTGGGTAAAAAGTGTCTTGTCATTTGATGCCGAGAGCGCCCATAGATATACACAAGGCTTCAAACTAAGAAATAAGGGTATGCTCAAAAGATATAGAGAATTAGAGAAAAGAAATAAAAACTAGATAATAAAGTACTATAATACTTCTATTATTCCACAGTCCAATCATGATATATGCATACCCTTCACAGACAGAGGTCATTATCCATGCACCATTGTTTCTCCTTGTGAAGAGTGGTGGAAGTTCTAACCGTTCCATATATGAAGGATATCGACTGTTTAGGTACAACACCAAGATGTATTGACTGTCTAAGTCTAATACAGGCCAAACACATATTGACTTAGTTCAATACGGTTGAATGAAGTAGCTATCTAAAGTAGGATAGAGAGCTAGGGCGAATAAAGAGAATCGACAGTTAAGTATGATTCTAGATGACTACTCGAGTGTAAAATAGAGTAATGAGAGAGCCAAGTGATAAAGTAGCACGGATGTAGTCCATGCGGATTGAGATAAAGATGGAGTTTCGACTGGTACAGTTCGAAACTCTGATTGCATAGATAGTTAAAGCCCGTCTGTGACGGTCGAGACGATACCCCAATCACAACTTACAGGACATGATTGGTGTCTTGGTAAGTTGTGGTTGCGGGGTAAAAGGTGTCTGAGTTTTAACTACGGGTGCTAGAATACATAAGTCTGGCATGTATGCGCCCACAAGAGTCGATGTACCACATACATAGGTCGTTGAACTAATTATAAGTGTATAATAAAATAGAGAGAAAGTAGAAATAATAAAGGAAATATAGTATGAGCTCATCTGACTATATTTCCTGAGTATATTTCACCGTATCTCTCACACTCCTTCAGGGTGAGTTCACTGTCAGAACCCAACAAGTGGGAAATATCAGGTTTATCAGAAGTTGACTGTTTTTCCTTATTGGATTTCTTGTCTTTTTTCTGATCAGAATTCAATTTGCTGGTATTAGTGACAGTGTTGCTGGTATTATTGCCTGAGTTATTGCCAGAAGACTTGCTAGTTGATGCTTTGTTGCCTTGAGAACATTCCATTGGATTCTCTTGGGAAACCTTGGCTTTTCATTCCCAATAGTGGGCATCGGATGTCTGAGCTTTAATCTGCATGAGTTGGAGAGTTTTCAGCTTTCCATCTTTGCAGATCTCATCTTTAAGGTGTGACAGAAGTCCCATATATATCCTTGAGATAAGACAGCACAAAATTGACTTTTTGACTGTCGGATTTAAATGCAGCAGGTCGATCATGGAAACTGAAATGGCATTGGAGAAGGAAATTCTTCAATTTTTTTTGGATCTTTGCCGGTAAATGGTTCAGGTTCTTTAACTCTGGTGCAGGATGATTCTTTGCTTTCCTCAGTGGATTTCAAATAGTCAGTGAATTTCACAATGGAGTTAACAAACATCATTTCAGTCAGCTCATCAGAAGTTTTCTTTTTCGATTTGTCCGGCTGTTCTTCTACTTCATTGTCAGAAATGTTGGGAGTGTTGGGATCCTTTGCTACCTCAGTAACTTCTTCGATGGAAGCTGATGCTGTTGGCTGAATTAGGGTTTCAGGTTGGGTGGTATAAAGTTGCAATGGGGATTGTAGTTGAGATGGTCCTTTGGCAGCTTTGTGTTTGGGACCCATGATGAGCAAGTTGCAGAGTTGAGATCTGATATACTGTTAAGTTCCATGTCAGAACCTATTCCAGAACTATCAGAAAGTCACCAGGAACTCGGAAACTATCAGATAGGGTCAGGACATTGGCTTCAGCTTATGTGCTGCACCTCTACGCAAAACACTTGGGAGTCCTTAATTTCAAAGATACTTACACTGGAAGATATGGATATTCAGAATTCTGAAGAGTTCCGAATATTGAGCATACAGAAAGACGGAAGTTGGAATAAGAGACTAAGTTGATATCAGATCTGAAGTAAAGTACAAATTCGCGGAAACTAATATAAGTTTTCTCATTATTGTACTACAAACTAAGACCACAATAAGACAGAAACAGAAGTATTCCAAAACAGGAATACAATAAGATGGGCTAGGGAAAGATTATTCCAAAATGGGAATACAATAAACAAACGAGTGAATGCTTGTCAGCAGACAAGTTACCAAATGTGGAACAAGGAGAAGATGCAAGAACTATAATGTTTTGTAGTCAGAGGTTGGGGTCGGATGTTGAGGTGGAAGTCAGATTGGGATGTAAAGTCAGATGTGTCGGATAATGAAGTATCCAGGAATGGGTCATCACACACCACTACTCACTCATTCAGAAATGAGATGGGGACACCAACTTGGACTACCTCCCCTCCTCATAAATCCCCTTGCAAATGCTACTCCTAATTTACCATCTCCCTACACACCCTTACTGACTGAACCTGACACTTCCAAAACTGAAACTGACACAGACACAGAAGAACAAAACTAAATTCATTTCTCTCACACATAAGCCCTCACCACCCCAGACCAAGAGACAAAAAATGCCCCTAGAAGGAAGGGCTCAACCTGTAGTGGAAGTCAAGGTTGGCAAGTTAAAAGAATGCCTACCACAAGTCGATACACCCTATACAGTGACCCAAAAAAGTATCCAGATGTTTGGTGAAATTGGAAAGAGGAGTTCAGAGCTCCAGAAATATACTAGATAAAAATCAGAAAAAATCAGATGTAAGAGGTATACATCTGATCTATATGATAACATAAGCATAACATCATAGCTTTCCTTATCAGGAGAGTAAAAAATGAACAATGGATATGGTGCATTTGGACACTTTTTTTTGCTCTGTTAACTGATACATGAAACTCAACTAAGGTTCATATGACTGTGGGAATTTCTGGTTAGGTTCAACAAGGTCATGTGACCACATGTTTAAATAACACATTTATATGAATCTTTGCCTCATTTCACCCTCCCACCACATTAAGAAGAAGCACTCTGCTGAAACAAGACTCTCTGTCATTTCCCTTCTCCAGGAGGGTCACTCCTGCAGAACAATTGTTTCTAAATTCTGTTGGATTACCAAGCATGATATAGCCTCACTCCCGCTATATTCGGAGCCTAACTGCAAGGGCAACCCCTGTAGCCTGCGGTACTCACACTAGGCTAGCAGGAGGGAATCTAAAGATATATTAGAACTAATACATACATACAGACAACTACCTAACTCACCTAGCAGGAGGGAATCCGAAGAGAAACAGTCTAAGGAATTCCCCCTGCCAGGTGTGACCCATAGGCACCCAGTAGTCTAAAAATAACTTTACCTATTACAGAACAGAGGTTCTTCCCACAATGGAATATTACTCCTATGAACTTCTGAAGTTAGTCCTCTACTCTACATATTAGCCAGAGTGGTTGATATCCACAAGGAGAGGGAATGTGACAAAGGCAGGGGTTGGACTGTGGATTCAAGGACTTCAATGAGATGAGAAAATGGTGCTTCCTAGGGTTTGTGACAGAGAGTCCCCTGACACTAACCTAAAGTACTGAGCTAGGTACACACGATGTAATATATACGCCTTTCTATTTAGTTACTTCCTGTTTTACTCTCCATAATACGCAATGTACAATCATAGATAGAATGTTAATACCTTAAAAGCTTAGTATCTATAGCTAGTGCACCTCAGCTGTTTAGCCCCGCTACTGCGTGCAAACACTGAGGTGAGATTACCTTTACATGTTTACTTAGATACAATACTTATCATGCATCCTAGATTACTTTCTGTTATCTAGGTAAATACTCAGCTGTTTAGCCCCGCTACTGCGTGCAAACACTGAGATTACTTTCTGTTATCTAGCTGTCTAGTATCTATACTATTTCAACAAATTCCATATTGGATACTCTACAGTATCAGAAATTTGCTCCCAACTCCCTGGTCCACTTCCAACACCTTCCAGAGGTTGTCCTCCCAAGCTCTCCCCCAGGGATCATCACCACCTGGCTCATTCTATCACCTCTGGACAGGTTTATAATGCCTCCCAGGCCAAGTCCCACCTCTTCCTCAATGTCTGCACCAGACAATTCACAATGCATTGAAGAAAGAGAATTTGAAGGCTGTGGTGAAGGCCAAAAGACCCCTTCTTGCCTCTCAACACATCAAGACTTGATATGAGTTTGCTATCAACTACTAGCATTGGACTGAGGAGGTCTGGTTTAGGGTTATCTTCTCAGATGAGACCAAAATCAATTGTTTGGGCTCTGGTGGGACATTATGGGAGGTTGTGGGTGTGGAAAAGACCAGGTACTGCACTCACTCAGCAGCATATCAATGGAATTATCAAATTTGGAGGGGGGAATCTGATGATTTGGGGATGATGCATGACAGCACATAGTGTAGGGTACATGTGCAAGGTAGATGGGAGGATAGATGGGGAGATATACAAGGACATATTAGAGGACTATATCTTCAAAACAGTGGAGTATTATGGGATGGACAGGGAAAGGTTTGTCTTCCAGCAGGACAATGACCCAAGCATACTTGCAAGTTGGCCAAGGATTGCTTCAAGGACTATCAGGTGGAGATTTTAGACTGGCCTGCACAGTCTCCAGACCTGAATCCAATAGAACACTTATGGTGGGAGTTGAAGAGAAGGCTTGGAACATACCCTGAGGCACCCAAGAGCATGGTGGAGCTCTGGGAGAGGGTGGAGGTGGAATAGGAGGGTATTCCAAGGGAGAAATGCCTTGAATTGATCAATATCATGCCTAGAAGGGTTGCTGCAGTGCTAAAGGCTAAGGGGGGATACACTAAATACTGAAACTGGTAAATACTGGTAGTTAATTACAAAAGCAAAACAAGTGTCTGGATGCACCATGTCTATTGTTCATTTTTACCCCCTGATAAGGAAAGCTATGTTGTCATGCTTATGTATATAGGTCAGATGTATACCTCTTACTTCTGATTCTTTCTGATTTTTATCTATTTTATTTCTGGAGCTCTGAACCCTTCTTTCCAATTTCATCAAACATCTGGACACCTTTTGGGTCACTGTAGTCCACCAATGTTGATCCATTGCTTGCTGTTGCTACATGAAATTTTGGGGGACAGGAGTGGACAGGAAACCCATGGGTTCTGAGAATATGCTGAGGCAGATACTAAGTTGAAGCTAAGTTGATTTTCTGATCAGATTGTAAGTACAGGTAGTAGCTAGGCTATATAGACTAGTAGATTATTGTACTACATAACTACATATTCAGAGATACAAAAAGACATACATATCAGGGATACAATAAGATAATAAACCAGATGTCAAACTGATTTGGAACAAGGAGTCCAGAAAGTCCAGGTGAAGTCTGGTAGTTAGTTCATATGATGTAGAGAGTTGAATACCTATAGGATGAGTTCCAGGTCCTAGCAGGGAGATCAAATGCACATTGATGCTCTTACCTTGGAACAATACCTTGCAGAGCTTTCTTCCATCACACTGGAGAAGAACTGGGCAGACCTCAACTGTATAACCATAACTCTAAATATGAATTGAGAAAGCAAAAGCTAAAGAAAGAGATGTGCATGCTATGCTACTGGCCCATAAATTGGATATAGCTAGGATAAGCGGGGAGGCATCAACAATACCTCCCCTTACATGTACCTGCTGCTGTGTTTTCTATGTGTGAAGAGTGGTGGAAGTTCTGACTGTTCTATATATGAAGAAATGAGTAGAATGGGAGGAAGGGTGATTTGAGTGGAGACCTCAATTGTTATAGTTTGAGGCCAGAAGTGTTTGATAGCTCAGATAATGCTACCTATGTGGTAGCTGACACATTACCCTGATCACCACTCGCTGTAGACCTAGTTTGTGTCTTACGAGTGGTGGTGCTTGGGTAAAAGTGTGTCTGAGTTCTATTTGGTGCTGAGTGTGCCCACAAGTATACACAGGGCTTTGAACTAATGAAATGAAAGAAGTATTTACTACAGTGAAACCATGGTAAAAGCATACTCCTCACAGTGCCCTCCAGTTCGAAGGGATGTGCTATACAAAGTTCCAGAAAGTTTCAGGGATGCCTCCCAGGTGTCTTGTGTGGAGCCCCCCAAACTGCAAGGTGCCAAGACCCCAGCATTCAAAGAGAGGTTGGTGGGTTTAGGGGCAGTGAGGGAAGATATTGATGTGGAAAAGGGAAAAAAATGGATCCATTCTTTTCCTTCCAGTCCCTAGTCAAGCACTCCTCCAGTCCTCAAACAGCAAATGGACCACTCGATAGCCTTCTAGACACTGCCACATTGACTCCTTCCATGACGCGAGGCATTCCTCATAGTAGATATCCTGTAGGCAAACAGGCTGTCATGTAACTCATTAGGCAGTGCATCTTGGGATTAGGAGGGTAAGCTATCATTAGAGTCCATCGGAATCACCTCCTCCTTAAATGAGTGCTGGAGGAGGTTCATGATACTTTGCTGTGGCCAGGTAGTGTAAGACTCCAGATTAGGACCTTCCCATGCTGCTAGTCTAAGGGACCTAGCAGCATACATGATGCTGTGAGCCTTCCTGGCCAGGATGTATACCCTATACCCCCTATACCGCCCCCCATTTACGATATTGTTGTTCCACGGCAATCTCGGAAATTAACCATTGTTGTGCACGGTTAAGTTGCAGTCTGCAGTCCCAAAAGGTCTAGCCCATGGCAGGTCTAGAAAGTGTCCAGTAATGCTTCAAGTAGGTGGGCAAGTCTGGAGGAAAAAGAAAAAATCACAAAATTGACTGAGTTCAGTACAATTGTGATAATGGACCCAAATACGGCACTGAGGTTGAGTCACATAGTTCTGTCTAGACATATCTGATCTAGGTGTTTCCCTGCAAGTTATTGAACCTTTTGCAGCTAGTCGACCACCAACAAAAGTAAAGTGGAGGGGTGGAGGGGAAAGGGTCCATGTGTGTTGGCGAGAAGTTGTCAGGGCATAGTGTTGCAAGGCATCACACACCGAACCTGAATCTGTGAGTGCCTTATCAGAAAGTGTCGCACCCCGAGCCTGAAAGTCACAAAGGTCAAGAAAGGCAAAGCTCCGACTATTTCAGTGTGAGGCTTTAACCATGAGGAAGGACCTTGTTGAACAGTGTGCACTGAACCCATAAGTTGCAAAGGTCAGAAAGGCAAAGCTTCGACTATTTCAGTGCGAAGCTTTAGCAGAGGGGAAGGCTATGAGTAGGTGATATTGAAAATCAAGATGGTGTGAGTGGGGTGACACGGCCCTACACCCACATGTGTCCACAGATTTTGGAGGTCAGTCCTTTAGTCTGTTTCATGCTCGACTGTCGACCTCACATCCTCATCATTTGGAAAGACTGGGTAAGGTATGTCCACCTCTCTGGTGTCACCTTGCTCGGTGATGCCATCCACACACTGACTTGCACACCTTTGAACCGCTGTGCAGTGCACCCTTGAGCTGTCATGCAGTGCATCTTCAAGCTGCACCCATGCACCTTCAAACCACACCCATGCACTGAACTTGTACACTTGCACTGCACGACCTCGAATTCATCAGACTCAAGAGTAACAGAAGGTGCCATTTTGAGAAGGGCGATGCAAAGCACAGCAGCGCAGTGGCCGAAAAGGAGGACAAGGATGGCTGTGGCTCAGCAGGTGGAGGGGGTGGGATAGTCGACAAATTGATTTTCTCTGTGCCCTGTCTCTCCAGCTCTGCCTCCCACTCCTTATTATTATCTGTCTTCGCATTGCTTTTCATAGTCTCCATCTTCTCCGGCTCTGGCACACTCAGCCACTCCTCACCAGTGTCCTAGATCAAGGGCACCTTTGACCCCCACAAGGCTCCACATGCCTGACTAAACACATCCAGGAC
The DNA here is from genome assembly GCA_015178975.1 of Hysterangium stoloniferum. NCBI lineage: Eukaryota > Fungi > Basidiomycota > Agaricomycetes > Hysterangiales > Hysterangiaceae > Hysterangium > Hysterangium stoloniferum. The sequence goes on along the minus strand of WHVD01000030.1, from coordinate 42,476 downwards.
TTGGATGCTGATCTTGCTCATCAGAGGCAGCTCTATGTGGGCCAGGTTGACAAGCAGCAGCGCCTTGTTGAAGGCACATTTGTAGTTGTTCATGAGCTGATTGCGGATGAAGAATTGGAGGAAGAAGTGGATGAGAATGGGGCCGTCACAGAGCTTGGGCATGAACCACCAGAGACCCTTATCTTTATAGAAACTTGAGAAGAAGATCTTGAGGGAAAGCTCAGGGTCATTGAGGAACGTGTCCATGCACAGTTCCTGCATTTCAAGCTCGGCATCGATTTCCTCAAGGTAGCTATGCATAACCATATCACCGCCATCATCTAGATCCAGGTCAATGATGGCATTGGTGGGGATGACTGCATCTTGTTGCTGCAGCTGCTTTTCTTGTTTGGCGGTAAGCATGAGTTCATCCTCATCGTCTGCATCATCCTTATGCAGTGCACCCACATGCCTGCAGTTGCACACCCACTTGCATACCCTCATGTGCCCGCGTGATGTGTTGGCACACTCGCACAGTGTGCTTGCACTCCCGTGCAACACACTTACGCACTCGCACAGCGCACTTGCACACTCATGCACCCACATCCATGTGCCACACTCCTACACCAGCACTTATGCACTCACACACCTGCACTGTCGCACCCACATCCACACACTGCATCCAGCTCTCAACCATTTCATTGGCAAGACTGGTGACACAGTTGTCTGCATGCTGCCACACCTGCATCCATCCGCCACACTCCATATCCACACGCTACACACCCACATCCACGTGCAGGACCTTCATTATCATGGAGTACTCAAGTGACTGACGTTAATGTCTTCACCGTGCTGCATAGCACTTCACCACAGTGAGCCTCAATCTTCTCCACGCCCAGAAGCCCATCAGCATGAGTTGGCCCCAAGTTGAGTAATAAGACAGGTTTATTTTCTTCAAGAGCGTGTTTCACTAGACAAAATGCACACACCCATGTCCATGTGCTGCACCCATACGCCCGCACCATGAGTGCACAACTGTGCTGTGTGGGGGCGCGAGTGTGCCACACAGATACACAAGTGCACCATGTGGGTGTGCTACATGGGCATCTGTGCAGCGCAGTTGTGCATTTGCACGGCACACTTGCATACCCATGCAGTGCACTCACGTACCTGCACAGCACACTTGTGCACTCACACCCCCACATAGCACACTTGTGCACTTGCGCACCTACACAGCGTGTTTGCACACCCACACAGCACACTTGCGCACCCATGCAGTGCACCCACATCCATGTGCCAAACACCCACACCCACATCCATGCACTTCACACCCACATCCACACACCACACACCCATACGGCTGCACCTATGCAGCTACATGCTCATGCACTGCACCCAGCTCGCGACTGTTCTGTCGGCGATACTGGTGATGTAGATGTTTGCATGTTCTTGCTGGCCATAGGTGACGATCCATATGTGCCTTCTCCTATTCCCCCTATACTGCCCCCCTGTTGTGATATCATTGTTCCAGAACAATCTCACAACATAACAATTGTCCCCCACATGACATAATTTTTGAGGGAGCGTCCCAGGTCAAATGGGAACATATCTGTCCTTGGCTTGGTCCATCGAGGGGTGTCCAGTACAGTGTGTCCATAATTGTCCTCCATTTGCAGAAACGTTGTCAGTGCCCCCCATTCTGGAATTAGGGGTTTGTGTCGATGAATTCCCAGTGGTATCTCCATGGGAAAGCTTTTGTTGAGCTCTGAAAAATGGGCTGGCTTTACCATTGGTGAGTTCTGTCCCGTGCCTTTTCTATCATCAAAACCATCATCTGATTTCTGCCCCCCAGTTCCCAAGCCTTTATTGCAGTCCCAATCATTTGAGCTATTGGACGACTTGTTGGAGGGTCCACTCAGGGGAGTAAATGGTATAGGTGATAAATGGTGAGATTCGTCAGGACACTGCGAATCTCGACCTGAGGATGATGGGGAACTGGAGTCGACTTCGACTGTGATCTTTTCTGTGGACACATTCAAAAAAGACAACTGTCCTTTTTTGGCAGTTGATCTGGCATGGATCCCAGGACCTTCTCCGTGAAAGGGACCAGAGCTGGAGGATGAGGGTGTTCGTTCTGGCTCATCAAACCCACTGAGCAATTCTGCCATCATCTTGTTACATCTCTCCAGGTTGTGCATCAATCTTGACCTGAGAGTAAAGTAGGCAAAACACACATTCAAGGGTTTATTGGATATGGATTCCTTCAACATTTGAATGTATATGAAATCTGTATTCACCCTTGGCATGATGTGGTCCCCTCCAAGCAATACATGCATAATCTGTAGCAGATCGTCATGCACACAAAGTAAATCAGTGAGGAGAATGAACAGTTCCAACTTGATACCCACTATTCCCTTTTCTCGGAAGAACATCACTTCATTCGACCACTTTGGGATCAACTTTGTTACCTTGTCAAGAGTTCCAGGCCAAGTGAATAAGTCATGTGCTGATATGATGCCATGGTACCTTCCCAGCCAGATGGCTATTCTCGTAGGCATGGATGGGTACCTAGTCCTGTAATCCTTCATGGCAGCGATGACCTTATCTCTCGAAACTCAAGGATCGTAGTAAGAGCCCCACTTCACATTGACAGACTCCAAATAAAGTTGTTGGCCATAATGCTTGAGCATAACTTGTCTCAGCGGGAAGACCAGGGTATCCTTCATGAAGATGCGAGCATTTTGCCTTTCCAAGGGACTCGACTGCTCGAAGTTCGAGTTACCTTCCATTTAACCAGATTCACAATGCTCAGCATGCAAGGAGTTTTAGACAGCCTTTTGTACTTAGAATTTGATAGTTGAATAAAAAGATTTTCTTTGTAGGGAAAGTACGGTCTGGCTCAGATCACCACTGTGAAGAGTGGTGGAAGTTCTGACCATTCTATATATGAAGAAATGAGTAGAATGGGAGGAAGGGTGATTCAATTGAGGCCTTGACTGTTATAGTTTGAGGCCAGAAGTGTTTGATAGCTCAGATAATGCTACCTATGTGGTAGCTGACACATTACCCTGATCACCGCTCGCTGTAGACCTAGTTTGTGTCTTACGAGTGGTGGTACTTGGGTAAAAGTGTGTCTGAGTTCTATTTGGCACTGAGTGCACCCACAAGTATACACAGGGCTTCAAACTAATGAAATAAAAGAAGTATTTACTACAGTGAAACCATGGTAAAAGCATACTCCTCACACTATGCTGGGCATTGCTCAGACTCTTGCCCAATGAAGGCCAACAACTCATGGGCTGACACAGTGACATACATACAAAACACTCACCATCTCAATGGCCCATGCAGCAGCTCCTCATACTACTTCTGATCACAATAAGGTTCATCAATCCTTGTCATGATATGGGCTCTGCACTACACAATAGTAGATAGCTATCTATGGTCGCCCTATGCCCTAGTGGCTATACAGGAGTAGCTAGATTCATGTACTGTACATTCTCTAGCTTGTTATCGACTTGGGTTTCCTGCTACATCCTTCATCTGATTATATCAATCCCTCACAGTGCATCCTTTGTGGTCTTGGAGGTGCCTTCATTCCTCATCAGTGAGCCAAGGGAGCTTGAAGCTGATTTTTGTAGTGGAAGGTGGGTCGGACAATCTGGAAGCCAAATCCTTCCTTTCATTATGGCGAAGGGAATGGGCAGCATTGTTGGCAATTATCTGTTCTTGCACTAGTTCCTGCTGTTCACAAACATGTTCATCTCATTTCTTCACCTCATTGGCCCATGCTGTGAATCTGGTGGAAAGAACAGGTACTAGGAGGTTCCTTTTCAGCACCTTGTTGAGGTTTGCCTCAAGTTGAGTCTTTAAGGCTGCAGTTGACAGCACAAAAGGTTTTGCAGAGGTGGTGAGGATAGCATTGAGGTTTTCCATTTCAATCTTCCAATTGATGAATTTCTGGTTACCTTGGGGCATTGTAAGGATCTTCTCCTGATGGCCAACATCAGAGAATGTCTCAATGACAATACCAACATGTATGTACATGCCCCTTCCAAACCACAGACCCCCTTCACAGTTCCACATCTCTATGCACCCATCAATCTGACAGGGCCACTGATTACTGCTTTCCCTCTCTCTATAAACATGTTTCTTGACATTGGTTGCCCCTCCACAGTGATTGGTGATGCCTTAGTGACACAACTGGGCCTTCATTGTTTCTCTCTCCCTATAGAGGAGGATAATTTATCATTACTGTCAGAGATCCCATTGAAATGCAGCGTGTTTGTGAAGTTAAAAATTACTTCAGGAAAAGGAATGTGGCAGTCAGGCATATTTAAGGCAAAAGTAAATATTGGATTACCAGTACCACTTATTCTGGGAATGTCATTCCTTTCATCTTACCATATGATGATGAACGCTGCTGATCAGACTGCATGTGATAAGGGGGTTAGTTATGACCTCCTCAATCCAAACACCCTCAAACAGTCCCTGACCTCAGCCTCCAGGCCACCAAAGGTATCCTCACAGGAATCACCCACTGTAAACAAAATGGCCTCAGACCCATTGGTGAGATATAAGGCACCCAGCTGTCTGTGAACACCTCAAGACTCTTGCCTTCCAAGACATATTAGCCAAGAAGGACACAGAACTCAAACATATCTTCACAGATTGCTTCCCCTGACTGCCAGACACAGCAGACCTACACACATTCTTCACTACACTCAACTGAAGGACCCCTCCAAGGTTATGATGGGAAGGGGGTACTCTGCCCCTAAAATGTTCCATGACTAAATGGACTTGTCAGCTGTAGCCACATTTGTGAAGAGTCATGGAAGTTCTGACTGCTCTATATACAAAGAATATCAACCATTTACTGTAAGTACAACACAACAATATGTATATTGACTATTGAAGTACAATGTAGAAAGTAAAATAGTTTTAGTCGACTTTAGTACCTGTAAGACAACTAAGATGACTAAGGGAGAATAGAATTGACCTTGCAGTACAATTCCCAAGGGTGAGTTAATGAAGTAATGAGTTAAGGGGAGGGAGGATGATACAAGTAATGCAAGATGTGAGCAGAAGTCAAGAACAACTTGAGCTTCAACTATACAGTGTGAAGCTAGATACATACATAGTTGTTATAAGTTCAAGTTGGAAGCCATTCAAGACAGTTGAGACAATATCCCAGTCATGACTTACAGGACACTAAAAGGGTGTCTGGGCAAGTTGTGGTGATGGGGTAAAAAGTGTCTGCTTCTTTTGTTATACCCACTTGTGTACATAAGTATACAGTATGTAGTGCTCATAAGGCCTATGTACCCACAGGCATACATAGATCTTTGAACTAATATAAATGTGTGTACTTGGTAAATTAGACAATTTAGAAAATAGTAGAAAATAAGAAAAAAAAATAGGGAATATAGTCTGAGAAGATAGCTACATTCCCATCTGTGAAGGGTACCTCTCACACATGTCCTCAAAGGATGAAGAAGAACTCCTTGTCATGTTGGAAATAATGATGAAACATCCACCTCTCTAAGGAGAGTTCACCTTTCTCCTCCTACCAAATACTTGAAAATATGTACATACTCATGCTCAGTGAGTGTAAGGGCAACCCCTGCTGCCTGTGGTACTCACACTAGGCTAGTGACACAAATCAAATTTCACTCAATAAAGTTGAATAACAATTCAAGAATATTCAACAATATTGAGTATGGATGCCTCATTTGATGAAGTATTAATTCATCCTGTTGATAAAGCATGAGGCAAATATAGGACACAGAAGCTCATGAATAATTAAGTCGAAGATATTATGAATAGAAGTCAAATTAATAATATAATAGTAATGATACAGATTATGGTACAGGTTTTCTGACTGATTTTCATTGCTCCTATCATAGCCCTTTTATGCTATTTATCATTTACCTATGATGATAATATAATATCAGGATAAAATCATCAATGATGTCAAACTGAGACAAGTTGAAGGTTAGTTAAATATTGAGTTGAAGAATCTTGAAAAATAATTGAGTTGAAAATCAAGTCAGAAAGTCAAAGGAATATCAAATTAAATATTATCAGAATTTGAGCTTGTAGATTCATGACAGCTAGCAGGAGGGAATCCAAAGCTATATTAGAAATGATATATATACAAATAGTTATCTAACTCACCTAGCAGGAGCAAATCCAAAGAGAAATTATCTAAGGACTCCCCCCATGAGGTGTGGCCCATAGGCACCCAGTAGTCTAAAAATAACTCTACCAAGATCCTTTTACCAAAGGAACACCAGCAAATTGATGGGTGTAAGGGAAGGGGAAGTGATGGGAAGAAGTAGGAATCCAGTATGTGACTGTAAGGTCTAAAAGGGACCACAGGACTTGAAAAGCAAGGGGTTGGACTGTGGACTCAGGGGAGGCTTCAATAAGATGAGGAAATCATGGTTTGGAGGAATTAATAGTGTTTCTTGGGGGAAATAAGACAAAAAAAGGGTGAAACATCTGGCATAGGGAAAACTAAGGTTGAGGATAGGGTCTTAGGGATGTCTTGTACTAGGGGGGGTCCCCTTATGGTAAGGCTTATGCATGATTTAACCAATATATACCTAAACTATCACCATGTCAGATGGTGATTCACTGACTGACATATTGATTGATACAAGTACTTCATTACAAGCTTATTAAACCATGTTGGAGGGCCAATGATAGAAATTGTACTAGTTAAGAGATGCAACTCTATAAATAAAACAAGTGGAGCTTGGCTTCAACTTATGTGTTGTACCCTCACACAAACTGTTAAGGTGCTCTGGTATTTCAAACAGAGCAGATAGTGTGATGGAGAATAAAGACAACACTTAGCTCAATTGACTGGAGGGCCAAAATACTAAGAGTCACATAAATAAGAGTTGTTAGGATCCCAGTCATTTAGCCCCCACACCCTCATTCTACTCTTCCCACCCTCCATCATCCTGCCATCAGTACCCCCAACCACAGTATCACTGCCCATAGTGCCCTAATACTTGTGTTAATATGTTTTCTCTCTTCATCATCCCATCCTGCCTCTGTCCCAATGCTCTCCTGTCACCCATTCTACTTGTAAACAATATTTTGCCACCTCATATCCTCTAGAATACTTTCACCACATTGTATTTAGTTCTAGTATGATCTCTACCCTTTCCCATACTTCCTTTGATCCATCACTGCTTCCTGCTTCCTTTATCAGCCCCCTGATATAAAGCCTCCTTTTACCCCTTTATTTAGATCTTAACAGTATATTAGAACTCAAGCTTGTAAACTGTTACCCTCTAGTCATGGATAATCAAAACCCTTTGGAAGCAAGACAAGAAGCAATCAGAAGGGTTACCCTTTATACTACTGATTAGCAAGTTGTAGGATCACCATCAACAACACTTCCAGAATATGTGTCAAACATGCAGACCCCTGCAAGCTCACCCAGACCCCTTCCAGTACCTCTCTTTAGGGAATGTAACCATTTTACTGTATTATATTTCCTACACTTTTTCCTTATTTTTCCACTATTTTATGATTATGTAGTTCTTTGATTATGTGCGTGCATCTACATTAGTTTGAAGATTTATGTATGCCTGTGGGCACATAGACTCTTATGGGCATATACATACTGTTATCTTATGTACACTAGTGGGTATACTGTAGCTAGAGAATTAGACACTTTTTACTCCAACCACAACTTGCCCAAAACACCATTTGAAGTATTCTTCTATAAGTTGTGATTGGGGTATCATGTTAGGATCCTCACCCTTTCAGGCCCCCACAACTTGGTCTCACCTTGATAACCTTTCTGGAACCCCAACATCAGTGTCTTGGAATCCTGACACTTAGTTTGTGTTAATATTCCTGTCTTTCAGCCTTTGCAACTTGTTCATACCCTTGTATGTAACTCATCATCACTCTTGCTTCTCTAATCGGACCTCTGATTATCCATCTCACTGTAGTATAAAGTCTTTCTCATGTATGCTACAGTTCCTTAATTTGAAACTCAACTTAGATTACCCTCCTCTTGCCTAATTTCTCTTAATACTCTTCACTCTACAACTCTTAGTATTTTCAGCCCTCCAGTCAATTGAGCTAAGTGTTGTCTTTAGTCTTTATTGTACTATCCACTCTGTTTGAAATACCAGAGCACCCTAACAGTTCATGCAAAGGCACAACACATACATTGAAGCCAAGCTCCACTTTGCCTTATAGAATTGGACCTTCCAATTAGTTACAATTACCCATTTTCAGACTTCCAAAACCATCCCCTTTTGCCCCCTTTGCTTAGATCTTAATATATCATCTCAGCCATTTTTAATAGTTATAACTCATATCTCATCTTTACTCTGAGCCTCATACTTACCATTGACACACAGAGCTATCTACTCAAACTTGCTCATTGCTACTCATATCTCTTTGCATTTTCCTATTTCTTTCTTGCAAATAATTCTTACTTACTCCCATTTTGTTAGAGTCTTTCATCCAAATTGTACTGTAAAGCTCAATTCCAATTCCATTTATTGTCTTAATCACCTCTAGCTCCCCTAGAGTTGCTTATGGCGATTACTTCTCTTTTACTTATATTGTACTTCAATAGTCAATATAACATTATCATACCTGGAAGGTCAATATTCTTCATATATCAAGCAGTCAGAACTTCTACAACTCTTCACACTCCTCCCCCCCCATCAATCCACATCCACAACCACCCACATCACAGTAGTCATCCCAGCATGGCACACCCAGGTCTTATCACAGCTTCAATGGCAGACCTCTGAGTTCACATCATAGCTCTTATCATAGTTTTAGTAGTAGACCTCCATATTCTCATCATGGTTCTTTTCATGGTTTTGGTGGTGGACTACTAAGTTCCTACCACAGTTCACATTACAGCTCTCACCACAGTAGTCAAGGTGGTGAACCTCCAAGTTCATCCCACCCTAGCTCACATCACAGTTCTCACTACTTTGGCAATAGCTTGGCAGGCATATCTCATGGTTTTGTATTGATTCCCAAACCTAGTCTTAGAACAGCACTCAACAGGCTCACTGCCTTCCTTGAAAATAACTGTGGAAAGACTGCCCAGTGTGCCAAGATTAAGGAACCTAATGTTTTTCATAGAACTGACACTGCAAAATTACAACCATTCCTTATGCAATGCAATTTGAACTTCAATGACTGTCCTGACAAATTTACCACTGAGAGAAGCAAGATTATATTTACCCCATTGTTTCCCCATGGCACCACCATGAATTGGTTTGAACCCACACTCAACAACCTTGAAGATTATCAACCCAGCTGGCTAAATGACTACTTGTCCTTCATTACAGAGTTCAGACTTAATTTTGGCCCTCATGATGGTGTCAGTGATGCCAAAGCCACTCTAGCCAACATTGAAATGAAGGACAGTCAGTGGATCACTGAATACATTGTCCAGTTCAACTCACTAGCCACTCTTGTCAATTGGGGTGACTCCACCCTACACCATAGGTTCTATTTTGACCTTCCATCCCAGCTTAAGGATGATATCTGTCAAGGCAATGGCAAGCCAATTGCTCTCATCAATATACATACATACACATCAAAACTCAGCAATGTGATGCTCACTATTAGGAATGCTGTGCCAAAATCACTCATGAAACATCCTCAGACTGCCTGACAAAAGGCACCCAAGACGACAAACCAGCAACCACATCTATTGGCAATACCACTAACACTGGTGATCACTTCTCAAAGAAGTCCAAGAAGAGACAGACTCAACTTCTAACGATGCTGCAACCTGTAGCAACAACACTGGCACCTCCGCTAGTCCAGTTGTATGATCGCATATCAGACCTGGAGGACAACATTCACATCACATCGTCCGCACAGCGTGCCGCGACACTTCAAATTTCAGCGCTAGAACTCAAACGCACGCAACATTTAGCTGCACTCAACACCGGTCTTCTCGTCGAAAAGACCCATGTTACGAGTGAGCTTAATCGACTCATGGAACGAGCGACTGAGGAGGCCGCTAGGCGGGGTGTCGCCGAGAGTGCACAGCAGGAGATCGAGCGGGACCTGGACGGTTTGAGTGCCGAGCTGTTTGGAAAGGCGAATGCGATGGTTGCCGAGGCAAGAATTGCAGCCGCGAAAGTGAGAGAAAAGTACAAACAACCAAGACGAAATTAAAAGATACCGAAGATGCCGTCAGGGCCATGCAGGAGCAAATGCAGGTGTTGCAGGCTGAGAAGGAACGCGCCGATCGTGCCATGGACAAAGGGAAATGGGTCGAGAGAGACGCAGTTGTTGCCCCCTCCGTCCGTTTACTTAGCACCCATGCTCCATATCACGAATTTTTGTTATTCATCGCCCACCTGAGGGCACTTCGCCCGACTTCATGACAGCTGCCTCCGATCGCGACCCTGTTACCACTTCCATTTCTCACCTGTCTCGTCGCAGAAGATTCGTGAGTGTGGATAATATTTCTTCCATTGCACGTCTAATCATCTTTTCCCTAGTGACCCAACTCTACGCCTTGACGCCGCCCCCGCATTAAACTGGCTCACCCGTCGCACCGTAACCGCCGCAATTCACACCGTTCAACTCACGATCGAACCTCTCCCCGCCAATGCCATTCTCCAGACATCCAGCTCAGACCCACATTGCGCACTCTGTGGCAAATCTGTTCTGCCAGCATTAGCACCAGCGACGATTTCAACGCCCACGCAATCTTAGGCATCAAACGGACCAACATCCTGGCGCCCTGCGTTCCTTAAGAACCAGAACCAGAACTCTTCGAGTCAAGGCCAGAGCCATTCGATACATAGTCCGACCCCACCGATCGCCACATCCGCGTCCTTTTATCCCCCTTCGACGTCCACGCCTCCCTCATGCCTCCCCCTACAACCACCTCCCTCCCCTCAATATCGACTGCGAACACGAACATGTCTTCCCCTGCGGTTTACGTATTCCGTCTTCAAACACCCACCGCGTGTTCACAACCCCTTCCTCGCCCTTCACAAATTCAACACTACGAGCTCGACCTACTATACCCTCTGCAACTCGGGGTGGTGTTTCTCGAGGCTCAGAATGACATGTGAGTTGTGGCGCTTTGTGAGAGTTGGTATAGTGGGAAGCGTGTGGGAGGAGGTGCCCACTCCCTCCCCCCCGCCACAACACCCACAGACGACGGCAGCGATACGTACTGCCTCTAGCTCGATCTCGTCCTCTCCCACCAGTACTAGTCCGAAGCCGCCTGCTGTTCCCCCCAGGCGGAGAGTTGGAATGGGTATGAACATGAGCATTGGGAAGTTGTTTGGAATGGCGCTAGGTAAGGGTGCTGTTAATGGAACCGCGACCTCGACGACACCCACTAGCACGTCGAGTCCATTGACGCCGTTACCGACGAGGAGTGGATCGATTGCGAGTGGGATGTTGCCGCCGCCGTTGCCGAGGAGGAGTGAGACGCGGGAAAGGATGAGTTTTGGTTTAGGTTTGGGGGGTGAGTTTAACTTTCCGTTCACAAAGCTAATAAGTCGTGTGTTAAAGCTTATTATCCTCCAGAAAAAGACAAGTCCTCGTCAATAGCGTCTCCCATCCAGCGTGTTACTCCTTTATTTTTGGACACGAAAAGCTCGGCGTCTGCTGTAAAACCTGACGTCGAGGCCAACCCGGCTTCTCTCACTAAACCCCCTCAGGGCCTTACTACTTCAGAAGTACTACCATTGGGGGGCGTAGACCCTGCGTCCGTCTCACCGCCCTCACCTATCGAGCACGAAACGATTTTCGACCATGACGAGCATGATCATGATCACGATCACGAAGATTAGCATATCAAGGCAAAAAACACAAAACCACCCGTGCAAGATAAAGGCACCGGTGAGAACACGAATACCAAATTGGAAGCATCGGAGATACCCCCCGCGACGCCTGTCCGTGCGAGTACGTCCACCACTACTACTGACGCCGAACCATCCACTGCTGTCGTCTGTCCGACTGCTTCGGTCATTCCCATTGCCACCGCCACCGCCGCGGCCTCCGAAGAAGGTCAAAATCTCAGCCGTACATCATCCCCTGCACCATTACCACCACCACCACCACCAGTTCCGAGGAGAGCGGCGAAGAGGGCTGTACCTGTAGTGCCAGCCCAAGCCCTCCTCCAGCGAATCGGCAGGTCCCACTGGATCTAACGAGCCCGTAGTCATATCCCCACCCTTAAAACCTGTTTCCCCGTTCCATGATTTACTTACCGTGGGGATTCTGTTTTCAAAGTTCACACGGTCGTTGACTTTTCGAATTTGAAGCACGTAAGATGCGCGAAAGGTATTCGTATTAGGACCATATCCTCGCAAAGAAAAAAAAATGCAATGGATTACTTGTAGCTTGATCTCCATATTAATGTGCGTGTTGATTTACTGATCCGCCAACTGCGATGAATTTTACTCAAGATTTCCAGAAACATCAGCCATGAAATGTTTGTATACTTGCTGAACGCTTGTAAACTAGCTTTTAGTATTGTTGCATTTCCTGAAGTCCTCTCGCCGCGCCCCAGGAACCACGATCACACCGTGGATCTGTTAACCCTATCATTATTTTCGTAGTGCCATTGACGATACTCACGGATCACAGATGTATTGCACTATGCGACAACCACGTACAATCAACATACCGTGGTCGCTCCTTACAGGGTCGGTTTGAACTTCCTGTCCCTGAAAGTATACTAAATCTTATCTACAGCCGCCCTAATATCAATATTCTTAAGGGTCTTTTGAGTGTTTCTCTAAGGTCAAGGACTGCTGATTTCTGTAATGTGATTGTATATTCAGTTTTACGTATATTCAAGAACTTTTATTGATTTCGTCTGTTATAGATAGGAGGGTCATTCGGTGGCAGCCGCACTGCCACGTTGTTCCTAATGGCATGTTTTTTACTACTGTTTAAGAAAATTGGGCGGTGAAGGTCGTATTACAAGAACTTGTCGAAAGCCTGGACGCGGAAGACAGGGAAGAGCCGTCAATTCGGGGGGCTCACATTGACATTAGGGTTCAAACCGTCCATTCCAACATTGGCCTCAACTGAGCTCCTCTCTGTGTGTAGGGAACCACGGAGGTAAATATGGCTGATGGGGCTCATAATGATGGTGCTTGACTATAACTGTTGCAAGAACTTTCCGCACTGGTTCATACAAGCCCACTGGCATGACAGGTCGTCCGACAAGGTAAGTTGCCTACCTCTATTAGGATATTACATCATGCTAACATCTTTCATCAAAGGCCCTGATAGAGTTCGCGAGACGTCTGAGTGTGAAATGATTGCTGTTTGGTAAGGGGGATCTGCTGCTTAGCAGGAACACTTGCGTCTTACATGTACGGAGAGAAATGCGAATGACTGAGTATTGAATGTTATTTGTGTCGGCGGCATGGGGGTTAAATTGCTCCCGCTGTATTGGTACCTAATAGGTGGAGCCATACTACTAAGTGGTAATTTGGTGTGACGTTTAGAAAAGGAAACGTGTAATATGGCTACTGTCGGAGACTTTGGGCTCCAAAATAGCTATCCTATCATTTCGATCGCACATCGGACGACCGTACCCAAGTATAAATGGGGTGATGATGGTACTAGGTCTTGTCGGCAGTTGATCTGACACGATGAGTAATGTTTGCAACCTGGAAAGTGGGCTCAAATGGTGTCATAATTGATATATTCGTCAACCTATGAAACAGCATAGTGTAGATAATTTTGAAAAAGTAGTCCTCCCAAATCCAAAATAGAGCAGAAGCTAGGTGGCAAATTGTGACCATTGTCCTCACGTCACGCCACGATCGATGGAGCATTTTGCCTCCAGGTGTTTCAGCTCCCCGCTGGCAGAGGTACATAGGACGGTCCCTCTGGCGAATCTGGACATGGTTCTTGCATGCGGGCTATGGCTGCTGTCCAATAGGCTGATCCCCATTGTTAGAAAAGTAACCCTAATAACAATATAACTCAGTCTCGTGTATCATACAACGGACTAATATTTTATGTACCTAATAACAATATAACTAATAAACAATTATTAGTTACAATGTGCGTGAAATATAACGATCTTTACTCACCTCAGTCTCGTGTATCATACAACGGACTGAGGTGATACCATTTTCATTCTCTAGCTTATATGTATTGTCGCATATATTATCAGGTACCAATATAGGTATGTTGGTGATACCGGTTACCCCTGTCCGACGATTAAGTCTTGGGTCGGTCGATTTATGCCGGGTGGATTTCGATGGTGTTATTCAACACCCATAAGCATATGTGATTGGCAGGGTATAACGGCCTTATTAATGCTTCAGCGTCTGTCATAGTCATTCTATGCACATTGATCAGGTGCCTCTGGAGACCTCTCGGGTCAATGAAGGTTTTGTCAGGTTTTGGACAATCCTGTCCTGGACAAAACGGTGTGTACTCCAAGAAACGTTTTAGCTTTTTCTTTGAATTGACCGTTTGGCCAGGTAAAATTTGACCCTTGAGAAACAGCTTAGCTTCTTTTGAAAAATGGGTGAAGTGGTGGGCTTGTTGGTGCTGAAATGTAGTGTATCCCTTGGTGCATCCAGGGTAATTGCACCTAGCCTTTTTTTTCGCCGGAGTCGCGGGTCCTTGCATATCGAAGTTCCATTTGCTGAAATGGGACTGCATTAAAAATGCTGTTCGCCTGGACGCTAATGATGTTACTACCCTCGGCGTGGGCTCGGATCCTAAGAGAGAGACGGCACGGTTTCCGTGGCTCGTCATTGTGGCGGAAGCGTCCTGCCCATTGACATTCAGTTCGCCGTCCGCATCAATTATCACGGACTGTGATACCGGAGTGCTATGCCACTCCGTATCGTAACCGTGATTATCATTGCATTGGGATGGTGAGTTGTTATGCACCGGTGGCCTATGCAGTCGGACCGTCAGTATCTATTGTCAAATAATCTCAATAATAATATCTTACATATTCAACCCCCAATCCATGCGTGACATTTGATGGATTCCCGATAGACCCAACTCAAAATCAATCTCATGCTGAAGTTGTCCGTCAAATACCTCATCAAATTTATCACTGGTAGATTGAGGATCAGAGAAGGGGTGCATTGAAGAAGGGCTAAGGATTTCATTAAGCAACGACGTTTGGCCAAAGAGAAGTGAGTGTTACCCATGCGAGTCATCCGGTTGGGTCGTCGTTTTCTGCATAGGGAAAATTTCTTCTCGTCTGTTAAGTTGGCCGGTGAGGGAATGCCCCACACTGACATGGTATCCAGTTGAAGAGAGTCGCTCTCCAAAATATCCTGTGAACAGGGCAGACGGGGTGATCGCCGGACCTGTATCCCATCTGGAAGAAAAAACGACGTCAATCGTGTCTTTGCTCTGACCCAAATGACTCTTACCTTGGCGAGTCATTCTGTGGCGTCGTCGCTTCATGAACGGACAAAAATTCGCTTCGATAATCGAGCTGACGGGCCAGGGAGTGCATCGGACCGGTATCGTGGTGTCTTGTTGCTAGATGGTCCCTCAAGAAATTTGGTATTGAAGCCGCTCGCTCTGCAGAATACTCAAACTCGTCGTTATCTAAGACATATATTTGTCTGTGGATCCTATTCAGAAGGTCTTGAGCACTGGAGTACGGAGAAGGATTACCTCAAGTCTGACATGTATTCTGTGATCTGCGCACGATCGTTGTTGCCGCTTTGCTCATGATCGGCGGTCGTCGTAAGACCTGGGATGTAGAAATGGGGAGGAAACGCGGAATAACCAGTATTCATCGAGCAACAAGGTCGGTGGACTGCTTGAAATGAAGTTTTACCGTATTTCTGAGAGGTAAAGATGGATATGACGGAGATTCAAATGATACTTTCCAATTTGCTTGGGCTCATCGATTGGGCGTATTGTGTGGATCCGAACCTTACTGAAACCAGCACCTCGAGTCCAATTCAATTGATTGTTGTCATTTTAGCCGGGGAATTAATATTCTTAGTCTGACATGTAAAAGGCGTTGTATTTTCTCTAAGTTTGGAGTATGTCTCGGACATTAACAGAACTTGAATGAGATGTTCTGTTTCCAGTAGCGATGAATTCCCCAACCGGGAGACCCCTTGGTCATTCCGAATCCGACCATGTCAGACGCAGCATTGAAACATCATTGAGGGGATTTTTAAAGTCCTTGGACGACCCGGGAAACCTCACTTGTCAATACACAAGTCTCCGATGCGTAAACACTCTGTGAACTCCTTCCAATATGTTCAAAGAGAAGCCGCCAGTGGCGGGCTGACATACCCGAGAACTCGGTTTCGAGATTGTCGATCTCGCATTCATGCTGACTCAAGTTCCTCACAAGGGGTGAACCGTGGGGGGCAAGCCCCCACATACCCACCCCCAGCTTTACTCTGTATGGACAATTTTAATTAATTTAAAATCATTTAAAATCATTTGAAAGGATGAAAAACTGTTCAAAATCATTTAGAAACATATAAAAAAACTTAGTTCACCAATTTTAAGGCCTCTCTCAGGATACTCCGGGTGCTCAGCTCCACAAGATACCCCCACGTGTGTTCCTGATTAGGTATCACTTTCCTATACACTTTGTTGCACCTGGCTGAAATGTAATATATATATATGTATGTATGTATATATATATACAATATTTACAATATAATTACAAGAGACCATCAACTTGATGCTTGATGAAACAATGTTTTCAATATTATATATAAAATATCAACTGGGGCACATCTTCAAGGTAAGTATGAATCCTCATCCTTCCTCAATGCATATTCTAATTTTTAACTTTCATTGTTGACTATGGGTATCTTGCAGGTGTGTTTATATGTGATTTGTTGATATTGGCATTATGGACAAGATCATTTTCCTGTGCATTGTACTGACTTCAGATTCCATTGTAATAGGGTGAGTACTTTAATCAAACAAAAAATATCAAGTGGTGTTTATGAGCCTTCTGGTGTAAGGGCAACTCTCTAGCTCACACAACTCACGTGACTGGCTAAGGAGGATGGTCACACTTCATTGAATATACAAAATTTTACTGAATAATCCTCATATTTTTTAAGTGAGACTATTCCTTCTGGCCATGACAACTTATTCTATGAGTTTATATTTAATTACCTGAAATTTCATCTTTAAAATATGCATGCCCTTTTAAAATATGCACAAATGACATAGTTACATAGAATTATTTGGGTTAACCTAGATTATTTGGGTTATGACTTAATCTTTGGGTTATGATGTATTCCCTTGTATACAAGCAAACTTTCAAATATATTTCATATAATTAAAATTTAGTTGGTTTAGAGAGTCAACCAGAACTATCTGGGGTACCAATCCCCATTGTGCAATTTATTCCAAAAGAATAATCTACAGATGATTGTTTGACTAAATTTTGTCAGATATAGGATAAATATTAATATTTTTGCATTCTTCAGAGTGATACCTAATCAACTGAATTTAATTAAATATTAATTCTACAGCAAACAATATGAATGTATATACTTTATTGAATAAATCATTTTTAAAGTTTTGGGTTATCCTCCTAAGTGGGACACTAGCAGAGAGAATCAAAGTAAATATATTATGTGTGCCAGCACAGTGCAATACATCTCACCTAGTGGAGGGAATCCAAAAGATCTAAGGAGCCCTCTGTTACAGTGACTCAAAAAACCCTTCATATGTTTTGTACTTCAGACTTATATCCCTGATAACTCAAAGAATAAAAATGCAAAAATATCAAGAATATTTGTGAATATGCTCTATCATATCTAGATTATGGAAGTATGGTGCCATTACATAAGCTTCAAATATTTATATACAAGAGACTCATGCAAAGGGTTTTTTTGCTGACCACTCTGACCCACAAAACCACTTATATTCAGTACTTGGTATAGCCACCCTTTGCCTTCAACACAGCTGCAACCCTCCTAGGCATACTCTCAATCAAATTCTGACACACCTCTGCATCAATCTTGTTCCACTCCTCCTCCACCCTTTCCCACAACTCCAGTATCCCTTTTGGTTCAACCTCATACTCCCCCAGCCTCCTCTTGATATGATCCCACAAGTGTTCAATGGGGTTGAGGTCTGGAGACTGTGCTGGCCATGGGAGGACATTGAAATTATTATTTTGAAACCAAGTCTGGGCTTTCTTGCAGGTGTGTTTGGAATCATTATCTTGCTGGAAGATGACATCAGCCACAGATTTTCCATAATAGCTGAGGCTGGCTTGAAGGTCCTCCTCCACAATCTTAAGATAAAGGTCCCCATCCATCCTCCCATCTATCTTGAAATAAACAATCAACAAGGTCACATGACTGTAAGCACTTAAAGTCCTCAAGGGTGCCACCAAAAAAACCATTCCAATGAGTCTCCTGTATATAAATATTTGTAGTATTTCCATATTTGGAGCTTATGTAATGGTATTGTATTTGCACAATCTAGATATGATAGAGCATATTCATAAATATTCTTGATATTTTTGCATTTTTGTTCTCTGAGTTATCAGGGATGTAAGTCTGAAGTACTAAACATTGAAGAGTGTTTTGAGACACTCTAACCCTCTTGAGACCATTACACACAGTTTGGGTACAGATAGACTGGTTGGTGACATTCCTAAGAGCTTTGGCCACATCAATAGCAGTGTCAGCCTTCCCAGAGCTGATGAGATACTGTGCATAGTGAATATTGGTAGGGGAAAGCTTTGGGGGACAACCACCAATGGACTTAGGGAGATGAGAACAATGCTTAAGTGAAGTTTTGAGTCTGTGCCAATGCTATGACCAGTAGAAACTGCAATGTGGCTAGCTGAATGACCAGCATCAAGCAGTGAGAGGATATGATTCTGGCTGGCAAGAGACAAAGTGCACATCTTGGGGATTAGGGTATTACTAGTTGCTAAATGTGATATCTTTATACTCCAAAAACCCCTTCACATCTCTTGTATATAAATATTTGTAATATTTCCATATTTGGAGCTTATGTAATGGCACCATACTTCTGTAATCTATATATGATAGAGCATATTCACAAATATTCTTGATATTTTTGCATTTTGATTCTTTGAGTTATTAGGGATATAAGTCTGAAGTACAAAAATGCAAAGGGTTTTTTGAATCACTGTAGCTACAGACTTAAATACATAGCGAGCCACCCTACCCTTACCAAGGACCAGCCATGGAAGACTGACCAGGTACAGTCTGAGTCATGCATGGCCTTAGGTGCCTGGTCTATCTAGATCCCGATCAATGAAGTTGAAGAGGGTTCAACATGTCAAAGAGTGATTCTGATGATCGAAGATGTTGGCGAATAAGTCAGAATGTGAAAACATGAGAGTGTCCCCTCACATCACCCCCTTTTTTAAGGTGTGGCATCTCAACACATGCAACAGTCAGGATTGTAGTCGAAGGTTAGTTCAACATTGTGATACCACCCCCCCTTCCAAGGAGTGGTGTCCCAACACACCATGAGGGGCCATAAAGGCCTGGTCGAAGCAGTCACATCAGGAGGGCAGAGAGGGATCAAATGGCAGTATTGCATCACCTGGTCAATGGGGGTCCTGTAGGGGTGGCAGTGTCAGGGTGGTGTAGGTGGAAAACACTAACTAATTGAGGAGTGAAGACGTTGGCTGCTGGCTCCCAACTATTGTGCTCTGTGCCAAACCCTCACCACTTGATGAGATACTCAATCCACCCATACCTCTGCCTGCTGTTGAGTACCTCCTCCACCTTGTATCCAACCTCACCTTCCACCACAACTGGATCCAGAGGGGGCTCTGAATGATGCCCTAAAATCAGATCAGTGACTGCTGGTGTCAGTTTCACAATGTTGAATATGGGGTGGAGCCTGCTCATTGACTTGGGTAGGTTGAGATGATATGTGATTGCTGAAACACGATCGAGCACCTTGAAGGGTCTGAGTTGAAGGTGCGAAAGTTTCTTAGATGGTCAATCTGTATGAATGTTGCTTGCATCAAGGAAAACATGATCACCCTTCTCAAAAACTGGCACAGGGTTTCGGTGACAATTGTAGTGCTTTGCCATCTCATCCTTAGCCTCTGTGAGCACGGCTTTGGCCGCATCGAGAGTGTCAGACATATGATTGCATAATTCATTTACCAATTCAACTTGTCAGAGTGGAGTTCAGTTCAAAACCCATTCACAGGTTGTGTCCTTGGTCAAGTATAAAGGGTGTATGCTGGGTAGACAAGTGAATGTGGTTGTTGTACTGGAACTCTGCAAGTGGCAGAAGGTTGACCCAGTCAGATTGATGCTGATTAACGAATATGCATAGATAGGTCTTGAGTTCCTGGTTGACTCACTCCTTTTGTCCATCGGACTGGGGGTGATCAGCTGTTGAATAGAACAGTTGGATGCCAAGAAGCTTGTTCAACTCCTAAGTGAACTGACTTGTGAATTGGGGCCCACGATCAGAAAGGATGTACTGAGGTAGCCCATTGTGTTTCCACACATCATTGAAGAAGACTCTGGCTGCTCCCACAGAGTCTATGGTCTTATGTGTCAGGAGGAAGTGACCCCATTTCATCATAAGATCTACAACCACCATGATTGAGTCATATCTCTGAGATTCCAGTAGGTTGATGATGAAGTTGACACTGGTCGTCTCCCAATGATCAGTTGGGGTGGGGTTCGGGTGCAGTTCTCCGATCAGGAGTCACCATTGAAACTTGGTATGCATACATGTGTCACATGTCTTCATGTACTGTCTGACATAATGAGACATGCCTAGCCACCAAAAACTTTGGCTTACAAGTTCCAACATCTTCCACCAACCAGTGTGGCCTGCAATCTGGGAATTGTGGTGTTGTTCAATGATTCTATATATCTCAACTCAGGGTCAGTTGGGATGTAGATCTTACCCCAGTACAGCACCAGCCCATCCTCTTCTGACCACTCTGCTGACTGAATTGAGCACCCCTTTGACTTGCACAGTTTTTTCACCACCTTCATGACCAATTTGTCTTGTTCACCATCCTCGTTCCCTTGACGAATTGCTGTGAGGAACTTTCACTCTGGCCCACCAATAGAGACTCCTTCCAAGGCCTGAACTACAAGTACTTCCAGCTTGAGCAGGGTGAGGTTGGAATTGTTCCCCTCACCTGAGCCATGGTCAGATCCGCAAGACAGTGCATTGGGTTTGCCCATCAAATGACCCAGTTGGTGGTGCAGTTTGAAGGTGAAGTGTGCTAAAAACAACGACCACCATGCTTGTCTGTGGTTGAGTTTCTTCAACAACATGAAATACTCCAAGTTTTTGTGATCTGTCCAGACTTTGACTGGGAATTGTGCTCCTTCAAGGAAGTGTCTCCATTCCTCGAAAGTGCAGATGATGGTGAGCATCTCCTTGTCATGGATCTCATAGTTGCATTTGATGGGTGATAGACTCTTTGGGTAGAAGGCCATTGGGTGCCACTTCAGGTCCTCATGTTGTTATGACAAGACAGCCCCAGTGGCATAGTTGGAAGTGTCCACCTCTACTCAGAATGGCTTAGAGTTGTCCAGTGTCATCAAGATCAAGGCATCATTTTCAGCTGAGGACCATTTCCACGGAGTTCCTTGTGAGTTAAATCGAACAGCAGTCGGGCATGGTGGGAGAAATTGCAGAGAATTGTCAATAGAAGTTGATGAACCCCAGAAAGGCTTGTACCTCCTTTCAGTTTGTCAGGACAGGCCACTCTTTCACATTAGCTACCTTGACTGGATCCATTTCAGCTCGATTTTCCGAGATGATCAGGCCAAGGTATTCGACCCGTGTCTTTTTGAACTTGCACTTCTCCAGCTTCAGATACAGCTTGTATGCATGGAGACGGTCCAAGACCAGCATGAGAACACGTCGATGTTCTTTGAGTGTCCTGGTGAAGATCAGGATGTTGTTGAGGTAGATGCAGACCACCCCTTCCACAATCAGATTGCAAAAGATGTCATTCATTATGATCTGAAATGTTGCCAGGCTGTTAGTGAGTCTGAAGAACATTACCAGTGGTTCCAATAGACCTCGATTGGTGTGAAACACCACCTTCCACTCGTCTCCTTCTGTAATTTGAAGGTTGTTATATCCCCAGTGGATGTCAAGCTTTGTGAAATACCACATGTCCTTCAACCGATTTACCAACTCCAAGATGAGGGGGAGGGGTATTGATTTTTAATGGTCATCGCATTAAGAGCCCTATAGTCCTGTACTAATCAGAGGGAACTGTCCTTCTTCTTGATAAAGAAGACCAGAGAGGCCATCAGCAATTTCGACAGGTGTATACGACCAGTCACAAGATTCATCACAAGGAAGGCATTGAGTTCCACTTGTTCATTCAGTGACATGGGATAGACCTTGCAGTTGGGTGGCGTGGCATCAGGAACCAACTCAATCACATGATCCCAAGGCCTTCAGTCTGGCAGGGAGTCAAATGACTCCTTGGAGAACACGTCTTCGAAATCAGGATGACCTCACAAAAGCCTTTTGGAGATGGTGCACAAAACCTCACCTCTGCCTCCATGAGTTGCTGTGAGGTGGTTGTGGTCATGCAAATTTTCTGAACTTTGAATAGTGGTCACAAATCACCTAACTGGTGATGCGTGCAAACTATCTCACTCCATTCTGGTGAACAACAACATGTTGCGGTCTAAAGAGGAAGTGGCTGTGGGTCGCTACATGTGCCTAGTATGCCCACAAGTATACATGGTGCTTCAAACTAAATATAAGATAAGATATTCAGAGAATATCTTGATTGAAGTATATCAAGGAAAAATATTAAATGTTCAGGGAAGAGAAATGTAGTAACAAGGGAAGATTACATCAACTCTCTCACAATGCCCCTGTTAAGATATAAGGTTTAAAGCTAAAGGGTGATGGAATGTCAAGGGTCTGCAAGGTTAGTACATACTCAACCAGGAGGTCCAGTTCTACTAATCAAGTGGAGCTTGATGTATGTGCTGCCCCCTACCTGAAAGTATCTGGGTTCCTGGTTATCTTCTGATAGTTTCAAAAATAAGATTTCTAGAAAAGAACTTAAAAATAGCACATAATAGAACTAAAGTCAACACTTAGCTAAAACAACTGGGTATTAGGATCCTATCATTTCAAACCCCCACAACTTGGTTTTATCCTTGTAACCTCTGCCACCTTGCTATTGGTATCCCCAACCACAGTGTCACCTCTAGTAAACTATGTGATATATAATTGGAGATTTTTTGTCCTGTGGCTTTCTTAGTTGGGTGAAATCACCTACATATATATTTTAGGTATGTTGAATCAAGTAGAAATCTGTTCAGATTGACAGATCCATTCCAAAATAATACATATGTATTTAGAGGTGCCAATGATATACATATGCATGGAATGGACTATCTAAAGGTATATATTTTTTAAAAGTATTAGTGTTTCAAACTACTAATTTTTTTAATTGTCTACTTGTGTCTGGAAAGATTGTAATGTATGAGAGAGTTTAAAACTTTTTGAAAGTTTTAAAAACCAAATTATGTTTGAATCACATCCCAGATGTTTAAATGACCTTTAGAGTATATTAGAATTTGGTATACTTAATAGTTTTCAGATATCCTCCCAATGGGATTTGTGAAAAGTACATGAGGGACCTATTTCTTGGCATCTAAGGGATTTCAAATAAGTCCATTTTCTTTGCTCCAGAAAACTAGGCTGAGCTTGAGCTGCCATAGTGGCCTAGTGCAGTATTATTTTTATTTACTGCCATCATGAGCAATCTTTTGAGTCATTCATGTTTGCATGATGTCATGCATTGTGGTGTGCAATATGTGACTGTGAACAGTCTTTTGAGCTGTTCACATTCACATGATGTCACACATTGTGGTGTGTGATGTGTGACCACAAATGATCTGTCGAGCCATTTGCATTTGTGTGATGTCACACATTGTGATGCATGATGTTAAGGGAGCATGTGGAGCTTAGTGGAGGGTTTCTGGAGAAACCCACAGATAATCCAGTAGGACTTGGCTTTAGCTTATAGGCTGCACCCTCATGAGATCATAGCATCCAATTTCAAACAGGTGGATGGGAAACCCAGGGAGTCCGGGTGATCGATAGGTCAAGTTGTCAAACAGTTGATAAGTCGGGAGGTTGGAGAGTTGATACGGGAAACCTGTGGAGGTCGATAGGTTGGACGGTGAGTCAGAAAGGTCCATGGGGCCCAAGATGATGATGAGGAGCTTTAAGAGGTGGGATATAGAGTAGGATAAATACTTAAGTTACTGGGGGAGAACTAGGTCAGAAACTAGGTTGATTTTCTGACTGGATTGTATGTACAACATTAGCCAGACTATATAGACTGTGGAATGTATGTAATACCAAATCCAGTAATAATGAAAACCCAAACAAGTAGTCATGAAACAAGACGAGTAAACACCAAACTAGGTGTTAGGGACAGAATGGAATGAAGGCAGAGTCCAAAATATGACAAGACATTTGACCATAATGGGAGTGGGGTTCAGTTAGAGAGCTGTCAGATTGTCTGGGCAGAATCTGGTGACTGGTACGTGAGATGGAGTCAGATATAGACAGGTTTGATGTGCATGGGTCCTGGTGGGGTCCAATGATTGGTGCATGAGACACAGAGGGTCATGTTAGAGTATGATACTACAGCTCTAACATAGTCTATTATGATCTCCATATTTTTCTGATATTTGTAGTATTTTTCCCAGCACTGTAGGTGCAGTATTGAGTGAGTTACCTTAGGTCGGTACCTCCTGTATAGGTGCTTAGATAAGCACCTAGTAGTATAGTCCACTGTGGGTGTGGGAAAGTCTCCTTAGTGTTTACTTTCCAATCACACTCACAGGTATGTCTTTACAGTTGAATATACTTAGTGTTTACTTTCCAATCACACTCACAGGGGTGTTCTGCAAAGTGTTATTCAACTGTTTCAACAGGTTATGGGCCCCGGTTTCTAAACTGCTACATCCAGTTGCTATCTGTGCAATCCATCACTTCCCACATCTTTATTGACAACTTCTATTATCCAAAACACTTTACATTGCGTTTGGATCTTATTTGTGGTCATATCTCTGTGGTTTGGCACTTGTTTTGGTCACTTTCTGCACTCACCCCACCCCCCTGCCCTTGCGCGCATTTTCGCTTATTAAGCGCCCTCTTAGCGCCGGTTGCCGTATAAGGAAATATATTCCCACGCCCAAAAGTCAAAAACCCGGTCATCCAATTTTCATTTTTAGGTCAACATATTTTTTGTCACTCTTGTGACGCCTTGTGACTCATCTGTCACACTCCCTCCTACCATTTCTGGAACTTTCCAGTGTTGTCTGCCACATTATTTTATCTTTTATCACAGGGTCTTTTTATATACATTGGATTTGAACTGTTGGCATAGTGCACTTCAGTGAGCCTGTGTTTTTTTACCTTCCTTGCAACATCACAGTAACCCTGTTGAGCAAGGCGGTGTTACAACTGCTTCTCCAATTAATTAGTCCTTCTTGATACACAGTTAAATTCTTGGTGGATATTGATCTATCATGGCATCCAACAATACTTACAAGCACCATAGTGTTATTTTGGGAGAGTCAAATTATGAGGATTGGAATCATGATCTTATTGGTTTATTGCGTATGGAGAATTGCCTTTCCATTGTCCTTGGAAAAGAAAAACAGCCCAATGATGTTAAACTACTTACATCCTGGTTGGAACGCTCTAACAAAGCAGCTGGTATTATTTGGCACTCTATTGGATCTATCCAGAGCAGTCATATTGATATTAATGATGCTCCTAATGATATGTGGTTGAAACTTCATCAGGCACATTCTACTTGCACCTTTTGCAAGCGTCACTGTCATATACAGAATAATTGCCATCTTTACAAATTTGCACAGAAGAAGGCATTAAAACAAGTGGAGCAGAAGAAGAGGAAGCATAAAAGGAGAAAGGTAGCTAAAGTACATGCTAGTGTCTCTGATAAAGTCTCAGAAGAGAAACAGCCAGAGTCTGCTGGAAATGCAAGTACTTGCATTCCTGATTCTTCTGATCCATCTTGTGCTCTCCTTGTTCATGCTAGTTCTGATTGGACAGCTGACACAGGTGCATCTTCCCATATGACACCACATCGTCACTGGTTTTCAAGCTATAAACCATTTCAAATTCCTGTCCAAGTTGCAAATGGACATATCATTATGTCTGCAGGAATAGGAGCTGTGCGGTTTAAGCCTAAAGGCAAAGGCAATATAATTTTGGAATTTCAAAGAGTTCTTCATGTTCCCCATCTCACAAGCAATCTACTCTCAGTCTTGTACTTGACAAAGAAAAAGAACTACCATGTTTCTATCTTTGGTTCTACTATGTCTTTCTATCAGAAGAAGGTTTTGCGTTTCACTGCAACAGTCACTGAACAGAATCAGGCTTATTTAGATGGAATTACAGTACCTATGACAGATTATGCTGGTCTTGTTACAACCTGTCCATTAGACTCTACACTTTGGCATCGTCATTTCAGTCATCTGAATCATGCTGATGTTAAGAAGCTTATGACAGGGGATTTGGTCACTGGTATTCAGATTGACTCTCAGATTGCTCCAGATCCTATTTGTGAACCTTGCTTAGCTGGTAAACAGAACAGAGTGGTTAATAAGATGGCGACAACACGCTATACTAAACCACTTGCACTCATTCATAGTGATGTTCATGGTCCATTACCTACACAAACTCTGGAAGGGTTTCGCTATTGGGTAACCTTCATTGATGATGCCTCACGCTATGCTATGACTGCATTACTCAAAAACAAGAGTGATGTATTTGAGGCTTTTAAGCTATACAAGGCTAGTGTTGAAAATAAACTTGGTCAGACGATTAAGATTTTTAGGGATGACAAGGGTGGAGAGTATATATCAAAGGAATTTGATGCCTTCCTTGCAAATGCTGGCATTAGTCGGCAGCATACTGTCCGAAGTGAGCCTCACCAGAATGGTGTGGCTGAGCGCTTTAATAGGACACTGGAAGAAGGGTCCACTTCAATTTTGACTGAATCCCACCTTCCTCCTTCTTTTTGGGGATGTGCTGTTCTTGCAATTACTTATGTACGCAATCGCTCCCCTACTACTGCTCTTAAGCATTCTGTGCCCTATACTGCTTTCCATGGCAGAAAACCAGATGTGTCAAATCTTAGGGTATTTGGATCCACTGCCTATGTACATATGCAGAAGGATCAACGTGTTGGACTTGGCTCTCACACACAAAAGTGTGTCTTCATTGGATATCCTTCAGATTATAAGGGTTGGTTATTTTACAATCCACTGACTAAAAAGATTATAGTCAGTAATAATGCTGTTTTTGATGAGAGAGTTTTGCCAGGACTATCTAAGCAGACTACACCATCACCACCACCACTATCTATTCCTAAGGTTTTTCCTGATACCCAACAATTCATTGATATGTTTATTCCTGGCCCCTCTGGGTCTACTCAGGTGGGAGCTCCACAGGAACCAAATCAGGTGGGAGATGATCAGGGTAATGCTTTGGCTCCTGATTCAGGCTCTAGCTCTGATTCTGCTTCTGAGCATTCACCAAGTCCTCCCCCTCAACCACGTCGCAATCCACCCAGAAACAGAGTTCCTCCTATGCGTTACCCTGCTAACATCCACAACTATAGAGAATCTACTCCTGTAGTTGAGTCCAGTGATGAAGCAGAGGATTCTGTACCAGCTTCTCCTCAACCAGTAGAGTCTGAGGAGGAAGCTCTAGGTGCCAGTGAAGGAGATCTTTATATCTCTGTAGATGAGGCCTTTGAGTTTGCTTACAAGGCTAGTGCCAATGATAATGCACCTAGAACTCTCAAAGAGGCCTTGCAAAGTCCTAATGCTGACAAATGGTATGATGCTGCATATGCTGAAATGCAATCTTTGCTTGAAAATGGCACCTTTCGTCTTGCCAAATTACCTGAGGGTCGTAAAGCTATTGGCTCTCGTTGGGTATTTGTAATAAAGCGTAAAAAGGATGGCTCAATTGACAAGTTCAAAGCTCGTCTTGTTGCCAAAGGCTATGCACAGCGACCAGGGTTTGACTTCACTGATACCTTTGCTCCTACTGCCAAATGGGCCACCTTACGTGCTGTTCTAGCTTTGGCTGCACTAGAGGATATGGAACTTGAGAGTATAGATATCTCTTCTGCATTCTTAAATGGTGAACTTGAAGAGGAGGTGTACTTGCAACAACCTGAGGGTTTTCACCAAGGTGCTCATGATGAGTTTTTACTTCTCTTGAAAGGACTTTATGGTTTACGTCAATCACCACGTATCTGGCACAAGAAGTTGAATGCTGTCTTGCTCAGCTTGGGTTTCAAACAGGTACTATGTGATCATAGTATTTGGGTCTTCCAAAAGGGTGATGTCAAAGTCATTATACCAGTATTTGTAGATGACATGACTATTGCATCTAAGTCCAAGGAGGCTATCAAGAAGCTCAAAGATGATCTAAAGAGCCACTTCAAATTGCATGATCTTGGTCCAATTACTTACTTATTGGGTGTTGGCATTGAACGGGACAGGAAGAAGAGAACCATTACTCTATCACAGCGGCAATACATTTTGGACATGTTACAGCGTTATGGTCTTGCTGATTGCAATCCAATTAGTACACCTATGGTGCCTAACTTGAAATTGAGTAAAGACCAGGCTCCAGTATCCCCTGAGGAGATTGCATATATGAAGGACATTCCATACATCCATGCTGTTGGGTCTCTTATGTATTTAGCTGTTGCCACTCGTCCAGACATTGCTTACACTGTTGGTGTATTGGCTAGATTCAATCACAATCCAGGAAAGGCTCATTGGCTAGCAGTAAAACATCTTTTCCGCTACCTCAAAGGCACCCTTGACTTGGGTTTGACCTATGGCCCTAGTAATGACAAGGAACTATTTGTGTCCTATTCAGATGCTGATCATGGAGGTGATAAATCTACTGGAAAATCTACTGGTGCATATGTGGTTAAAATGGGTACTGGAGCCATTAGCTGGCAGAGTAAACTGCAAACTATTGTTACTCTCTCTACTACTGAAGCAGAGTATATTGCAGCAGTATCAGCAGGTGCAGAGGTATTATGGTTGCGGAATTTGTTTGAGGAATTGGGATATCCTCAAAAGACTGCATCCACATTGTACCTTGACAACCAATCTGCTATGGCAGTTGCCAGAGATCCTGAACACCATGGTCGAATGAAGCATCTTGATTTGAGGACATATTGGTTAAGGCAGGAAGTTGATAGTGGGAAGATTAAAGTGGTTCATCTACCTACTTCAGAGATGCCTGCAGATTTATTAACCAAACCATTGGCTAAGCCAAAGGTGGAATATTTGAGAAAACTATTGGGACTAGCATAGAGCTGTCTCATCAGGTGGGAGTGTTAGAGTATGATACTACAGCTCTAACATAGTCTATTATGATCTCCATATTTTTCTGATATTTGTAGTATTTTTCCCAGCACTGTAGGTGCAGTATTGAGTGAGTTACCTTAGGTCGGTACCTCCTGTATAGGTGCTTAGATAAGCACCTAGTAGTATAGTCCACTGTGGGTGTGGGAAAGTCTCCTTAGTGTTTACTTTCCAATCACACTCACAGGTATGTCTTTACAGTTGAATATACTTAGTGTTTACTTTCCAATCACACTCACAGGGGTGTTCTGCAAAGTGTTATTCAACTGTTTCAACAGGTCAGGTATAGACAGGTTTGGCATCCAGTTGACTGTACTTTGTTGAGGAACAAAGACACTGCACATATGGATATATGGATCAGGGTTGACTGTTACCAGGATCAAGTGAACAATCGTAACAAAGGTACAAAAATAGCACACCCTTTGTTGTGCTGTTATTCCCCTTGTTCCCATGTCTCACCTCTGTGCCACTCATCTACCTATTGTTCGTCTTTCATATATATATCATGCAGATACCATAGTTTTACCTCAGTCCGTTGTACTATCATATGAGACTGAGGTAAGCTAATCTTCTCCTATATCAACTGACTCTTATATTAATCACACATGTATTAGATATATTCTAGGTACTTAGTTAGTCTGTTGTACTATCATATGAGACTGAGATATATTCTAGGGATTCATTTTCAACATACTTTGGGTACTGTCTAGAGGGTCGGGTGCATATAGGGTAGAGTCCAGGGTCCGGTGGGTGTTCCAGTTCACTGTAACCTGGTGGTTAGAGAGTCGGGTGCATGTAGGATGGGATCTGGAGCCCAGTGGGTTTTCCAGTCCTAACACATGACAACTAAACTAAACTAAACTAAACTAAACTAAAATAAAATATATAAGCCCTGACAGGTTGGCCATGTCAACTCTTTAGCATTTCAACCTAGGTCAGATAAGGATAATCAAGATGCAAACCTCAATACACCTCCTATGGCAAAGCAAGGATACATACTGCAATTTTTAGTACTGATTATAGGATTTACAGAGTCCTTGATGTATGGTGTGAGGTTGGTTTTTGGGCATTGGAAATTCATCTGTGGGTTAAAATTTCATTGTTTTTTTTGTCATCTACCCAATGTATATATTTGACAATACTACTCAATGTGGTACATGGGAGTTAAATTTAAATTGCACATTCAAATGTTCTGAGTAAATCTTTTATTGAAGCATTCTACAATGACTAGCTGCTCAAAATTATGACAAAAGTACTGTAGAACAAATGTCAAAGGCAGCTCTGTGGCCAATACTGAACAACTCAAACAAGCCTTGAAAAGAAAGCATGGTATGGCAAGTAATAGCTCTAATGGCTATGATGGTATATCTGGCATGGAAAGGAATGGTTGAAGGGATTGGTTGTTACACTATGTATATTCCAATGCTATTTGGGGTATGTATGTGCCTACATTGTGTTATAAAATATGTTGTTCCTCTTTGAAATATTTTCATTGGAACAAGACTCTAAATTGAAAAGCACATTAGAGAGAATCCAAGAGGTTGTCCCAATAGCCTAGAAGGGGGGAAGTAGACTATGGTAGATTTAGCTCATGCATGTATGTAATATCAAACCAAATCAAGCATCCCCATAGGCACTAGCCAGTTTTATTAGCTAGAAGTACTTTGAAAATAATCTGGGGAAGTCAATGGCAGATGGTGCCCATGCTACATTCAAGAAATATTAGGATAATTTATAAGTTTAACCATTTGTTATTTCCAGACTGTGCTCACTAATGGAATGCTGACCCCTCTCCCTCTCCAGAGACAGTGAAAATCTTTATCAAGGGCTGTGGAGGTGGGAAAATCTTCTAATACTGCAGTTGGAAATCCAGTGACTGCATCAGATGTGATGGACACTATTCATGCTGCAAGCAAAAAAATGGCAAAGAAGGAATTCAGACACACTTGGGGGGCCATGAGCTTGAGCTATATGGAGTGCATTTTTGAGTGGCCACAGAGAGTCTTTCCAGTATCCTTTCCTGTCCATCATGCAACTGAACTCTCTTTGAATGAATGGCAAATGTTGCACAAGTATCTGGGTTGCATTCATTATCTGCCACTGCATGGACTGTCTGGACCAGGTATGCAATTAATTCTTCAATGTTAATGTGTACCATTGTAAACTGGGTTTGTGGCATCTAAAATAGGAATTTTGAAACTGTGAAGCTGAAGTGGAAGCATCTCACATTGGATGTGTGATGGAAGATGGATTTAGGATACCACATTGGAAATTATCTCTTGTTAAGAGGAAGAACTGGCAGAGTAAGCTCAACAATGAGGTGGATTTGTGAGGTATGTACACAGTCACAGATATTTTGAGAAATTGATACAAAGTGCATAGGACACATATATGAAATATATCCACAGCCTGAACTACCATCTGTTGATATGGATCAGCACATGTGCAACTGGATTAGTTTCCTTGAATCACATGTCTATGGTTGAATATTGCAGTCTGAGGACTTTTTATTCCCATCTGTAGGGAGCAATGGCATTGTTCAACCTGGGTCTGCTAAGTCTCATGATGTGGTCCAGAAATGGATCAAAGAGTTTTGTACAGGGGCTGGCATTGATGTCACACTCACTCATCTTTCAACTCACTGTTTCCAGTGAGGTGGCTCTCAATATTGCTTCATGCTAGCACCAGTTGAAAAACACTGGATGCTTGCAACAATTCATTGGTGGAGTGGATGGTCAGAGGCCGAACATGTAAGTTTTGTTAAACCTTGGACAGAGATTAACAAGTCTTAATATTGGTAAAGCAAGATACTCTGATAAGATACTTGATGAGCTCCATTATTATGAGGAGGGACATGGTGATGCTTTGCAACCAATTCAAAGTGAAGTCAACATGACATTCCTTGGTGAGCATAAGGATATCCACCCAGTGTCACTCTTAAAAATGAAAGAGTTGTGGTTTTCTATGGAGAGATCTATGGGAAAAAAAATTAAAGCTAAATTCTCCCATTTAATTTCTGCTGTAGCAGCCTCCCACTGGCATGGTGAACACACCAGAATACAACCCCAACAACAGCACCACCAACACAACCAATGTGATGCCAATTCCACTTCCATTATCATCACTGTTACGATCTCCACCTCCCATGCTATGCATTCCAGTTGCACGAATAGGCATTCCAAGGCATGAGCAATGGCTCACATTTGTACATGATTGGGAAAATATAGATGAAAGTTGGGGTCTCCACAAACCTCTGAAGGATTGGCCAACCGAATGGAAGACTCACCCAGCTTTTGTGATGAGCTACCATGCTTGTAAACTAATAGCTGAAGAGTACATCTTAAAGTGTGTTAAAATTCTATTTACTAAACTCATACTATTTTGATTTTAATTCCATGAACAAATGTGGACATGACAATGAGGTCTTTCTAAAAAAATGGCCAATGGCAGTAAATGGTACAACAGAGCTCACCCTTGCACTAAGGGATGCTCTTAAAGAAAAAGGTACTTCTAAGGAGAATAACCCAAAACTTTAAATGTTATTTATCCACTAAAGTATATATATTTATATTGTTTGCTGTAGAATTAAGATTTAATCAAATTCAGTCTATCAGATGACATTCTGGAGAATAAGGAAATATTAATATTTATCTTGTATCTGACAAAATTTAGTCAAACAAACATATATAGATTATCCTTTTGGGGATAAATTCCACAACATGGATTGGTTGGCCAGATAGTTCTGGTTAACTTTCTAAACCAAACAAATTTAAGTTATATGAACTATATTTGTAAGTTTGCATATATACAAGAGAATGCATCTTATCCCAAAGATTAAATCATAACCCAAAAAAATGTTTAACTATGATGTTTGTGGATATTTTAAAAGTCACAGAGATACTAGAGAATGCATTTTATCCCAAAGATTAGGTAACAATCCAGATAATCTTGTATAACCATGATATTTGTGCATATTTTAAAAGAGCATACAAGTCTTAAAGATGAAATTTTGGGATAATGAAATATAAACCCCTAAAATATGTAGTCATAGCCAGAGGAAATAGTCTCACTTAAAAATATGAGGATTTTTCCATAAAATTTTGCATATTCAATGAATTGTGACTATCCTCCTAAACCATGGAGAAGCCAGTATGGTACTATCAAAGAAAGGGAGTGAAAGTGTAAAAATGGTGTTGATGTCAATACTGGAGGGAAATGCTCTAGCTGTTCTTGAAGTATCCATCCTGATCCATCCAACTATTTACCCAAATTCCTAATCCTAAAACATCATCCACCCATCCATTATCCTTATCCTCTACATCTCTGACAGATTCCTTCAAGTAGAAAATGCTTGTTTATGTCCAAGTTGACCGTGAGCCTGTGAAATGAAAAAGAGATGTTTATCCTGATCAGAAATTACAAGCCAATGCAGCCCTGAGTTGTTTTGGCACCAAAGTTTTTTGTCCTTAATGAAAAAATGCATTGACCTTCTAATAAGCTGCATTATCACTTTTCAGAGAGTCCTGTCAGTTTCTGAGTAGTAGAGATAAAGTCAAAAATAAGAGGAAGCTAAGAATCCATAAAAATGTTGTACCGAGTGCAGGGGGTGTCAATTTTGAAGCATTGGTTGTATGACTGAGCAAGAATGTGAGAAGGGGAGGGGGGCTGGATTCTATATAGCCATCCTCAAAGCATTCATTGTGATTCATCCAACTGCTTACCCAAATTCCCAATCCTAAAACATCACCTATCCATCCATCATCCTTATCCTCCACATCTCCTTCCACAATAGTTATGCCAAAGTACAATGATTGGGGTCTGGAATGTAAACAGTCAATAGAGCAAGACAAATCACATGGATCACTTACCAATGGTGCAGAATAGCAAGCCATGAATCTCAGCAGGTCCTTTCAAGATGTGTATCAAGCCTCTTCATCGTTGTCATTGGGTGGTTTCTCCATTGTCATGACAGAAGTCTGGATCCCCCAGTTCAGACCATGCTGATACTGCATAACAATCTGCAGGGAGTCTGTGTAACCGGCAAGGTCAATGAGCTCATGGAATTCGTCCATGTATTCATCGACTGTTCAATGATCCTGGTAGTAACTCGTGCCTTTGAGCTTCATGCATGCTACCTTTGCCTCATTCAGTGGGAAGAATTCCCTTCTGAAAAGTGTTGCAAATTCCCCCCAAGTCCCAGTCAGCTTACCTGTCATCCACAACTTCACAAGTCAATTTGCAAAGAGTGCTGCCTGACCCATCTTCATGAGTGACACAACCCAATGGATCTTGTGGTCATCAGTCGGAAACTTCATGACATTCATGCTGATATAAAGGAGGCATAAATTGTAGGATGTGCGACCTTTTGAATGATCACTGTCATAGTCATTTGGGAGAGGCATCTTCGGTGTGACTGTTGTCAAAGATGTGGTGGGTATCATGGTGGGTACCGCTGCAGTGGGGGGAGGGTTCTGCATAGCCGGAGCAGCCTGAGCAGTTTGAAGGGCCTGTAACTGTGTCTGAATCTGCTGCAGCAGGGTCATGTTCTGCATCTGCTCATTCTGGAGGGTTTGGAGGTCTTGAGTGTGCTGGTTAACCACTTGGGTAATATCAGACATTGTGTTCGCAGCATGTGGGGAGTGAGGGGAACTGTGTACCAACTCGAAGTTGGTTGAGTTCAACTCAGAATCTCTACTATTAAGGTCGGAGTCGTCAAGCACAAATTGAGGTATGATGATGGCAGTTCCAGTCACTTGGGGAGATCTTTTATTCTGTAGGAGTAACTCTCTAGCTCACACGACTCACATGACTGGGTGAGTGGGACACTAGCAGAGGGAATCTGAAGTAAATATATTATGTATGCCAGCACAGTGCAATACATCTCACCTAGCAGAGAGAATCTGAAGATAAAAGATCTAAGGAGCCCTCTGCTAGCTACAGACTTAAATACACAGCAAGCCACCCTACCCTTACCAAGCACTGGCCATGGAAGACCGACCAGGTACAGTCTGAGTCATGTGTGGCCTCAGGTGCCCAGTCAATCTAGATCCTGATCGACGAAGTCAAAGAGGGTTCAACATGTCAAAGAGCAATCCTGACAATCGAAGATGTGGGTGAATAAGTTGGAATGTGAAAATGTGAGAGTGTCCCCTTACATCTGGATCTTCTTACCTGTCTTGATGGTTGTTAAGATCTAAGCCTAGGAGAGGGAGAATGCTCTAGTTGGAGGGCTAATGATGGGAAATGGGTTAATTGGGGGGCCAACGATAGAGATTATACTAGTTGAAAGATCTGACTCTATAACCATAGTGGAGCTTGGCTTCAACTTATGTGTTGTGTCCTCATACAAACTGTCAAAGTGCTCCTGTATTTCAAACAGAGCAGATAATATGATATAAATAAGGGTCAACACTTAGCTTAATTGACCAGAGGGCTAAAACAGAGAAGTAGAGAGTTGTGACTTGCCAAAGACCACTCTTATGAGTGTAGCAATGAGGGAAGGGCAAAAGAACTACATAAGAGGGGCTAATCTAAGTCAATATTTGAACTAAAGAACTGTAGTGTACATGGAAATAACTTTATACTACATTGAGATGGGTGATCAGAAGGCTGATCAAAGAAACAAAATGTAGGATGGATCAGAGGGAAGTGATGATGAGGTGGGGAGATATAGAAACTAATGTATGATACTAAGAAAAAATACTAGTGGGAAATAAGAGTATACATGGAGATAGAAATGGAGGAATGGGTGGAGTGGAGATGGAAATGGGACAGGATGTACTATAAACAAGTATCAGGGGCACCACCAAGGGTAATGATGTAGGTGGGGACTCTGATAATGAGATGACAAGGGTTTTCTAGTAAGAAACAAGTCATAGGGGTCCAAAATGATGGGATCCTAACAATGGTTTTGTGTGGCAAAGAAAAATGAGTGTCCATTTTGTAGCAATCAATATCCACCAACTTGTCAGTTCTCTTCATTCCACCACTCATCTGTTTTGGATGTATGATGCATACATCCTACAGTATTATAGGTGAATAATTAAGCCATAAACCAAGGTCTTGTCTTTATTATAGATATTAACCTGTGTATGTAGTAATTTTTTGCCATGTTATGTGGTTTCTGCAGGCTGCAAGTCATAATAGATGTGCCTGCCCCAGATTTCATGATCAAAGAATCAGAGGGGATCCCTGATTCGATTATTGTAGACTCAGA
Organism: Hysterangium stoloniferum; assembly: GCA_015178975.1. Taxonomy (NCBI): domain Eukaryota; kingdom Fungi; phylum Basidiomycota; class Agaricomycetes; order Hysterangiales; family Hysterangiaceae; genus Hysterangium; species Hysterangium stoloniferum. The sequence continues at coordinate 5,852 of WHVD01000030.1, read as the reverse complement.
TGATGAAGAGGACTGGCCAGATGAATCCCTTGAGGATGGTGATCACCTATTCACAACCGCTATTCATCCCGATCAGAGGTCAGAGCCACGGGGAAATTCTCAAATGCAATAATTGAAGATCTTGGAGATCCACAAGATGAGGCACTTTTCGTCAGCCAAACTCCACGTTCAGGGAGTGTCTCTGGACAAGTGTTGCATCTGACAGCTAGCAACACTGAAAAAAATGCATTACAGCTCATGTCATTTTTGTGTATTGACAATCAGATTCTTTCATCGGTTGGGACATGCCATGTTGTTACGACCCGTTCCCGGATGTTTCAATATCCGACTTCCGGTCTCCCACTCCCGACTTCCGATCCCCGACTTCCAACTTTGACCTCCGACTACGGAACATCATAGTTACCGTATCATCCGCATGCTTCCCTTGTTCCGCATTTGGTAATTTGTCCGTTGACAAGTATTCACTCGTTTGTTTGTTATATTCCTGTTACGGAATATTGCCTTCCTAATATGTCTTATTGTATTTCCGTTTTAAGAACACTTCCGTTTCCGTCTTATTATGGTCTTAGTTTGTAGTACAATAACGAGCAGACTTATATTAGTTTCCGCGAATTTGTACTTTACCTTAGATCTGATATCGACTTAGTTTCTTATTCCTTCTCCCATCTTTCTGTACGCTCGATATTCGGAACTCTTCGGAACTCTGAATATCCGTAACTCCCATCACAAGTCTCACCTCCGAAATTAAGGACATTGAGCGTTTGCGTAGAGGCGCAGCACATGAGCTGAAGCCGACATCCTGACCCTATCTAGTTGTTCCCGACCTTCCGGTGACTTCCCGATAGTTCCGGAATAAGTTCCCGACACGGCACTTAACAGTATATCAGATCTCAACTCTGCGACTCGCTCATCATGGGTCCCAAACGCAAAGCTGCCGAAGGACCATCCCAACTTCAATCCCCGTTGCAACTTTACACCACTCAACCTGAAACCCCAATTCAGCCGACAACATCAGCTTCAGTTGAAGAAGTTACCGAGGAGGTTACCGAGGTAACAAAGGATCCCAATGTTCCCCACACTTCCGACAACGAAGCAGAAGATCAGCCGGAGACATCGAAAAAGAAATCTTCCGACGAACCGACTGAAATGTTGTTTATCAACTCCATTGTGAAATTCGCTGACTATTTGAAATCCGCTGAGGATAATAAAGAATCATCCCGCACCGGAGTCAAAGAACCCGAACCTTTTACCGGCAAGGATCCGAAAAAATTGAAGAATTTCCTTCTCCAATGCCGTTTCAGTTTCCGTGATCGACCCAATGCTTTTAAATCCAACAGTCAAAAAGTCAATTTTGCGCTCTCTTATCTCAAGGATACCGCTCAGGATTGGTTCGAACCCGGACTATCCGGAATATCTGACGAGACACCCGCATGGCTCGACGACTGGGATGCTTTCGTGGAAGAACTGGAAACTAATTTCGGACCTTACGATCAATCCGGCAAAGCAGAAAATGAACTAATGACGCTCAAGATGAAGGACAATCAACGAGTTTCCGATTATCTCGTCAAGTTTAATACCCTCGCCGCACGATGTGGATGGGACGATTCCGCCCTCAGGCACCATTTCTATATGGGACTTCCGTCACGCCTTAAAGACGAAATCTGCAAAGATGGAAAGCCAAAAACTCTCCAACTCATGCAGATGAAAGCTCAAACATCCGATGCCCGTTATTGGGAACGAAAAGCCGAGGTTTCTCGAGAGAACCCGACGGAACATTCTCAGAACAACAAGGCGTCGACTAGCAAGTCTTCTGGCAACAACTCAGGCAATAATACCGGCTCTGGCACTAATACTGGCAAATCAAATTCCGACCGGAAGAAAGACAAGAAATCCAACAAGGAGAAACAGTCAACTTCTGACAAACCCGACATTTCCCATTTGTTGGGTACCGACGGTAAACTCACCCCGAAGGAGAAACAACGGCGTATGGACAATGACCTCTGCCTTTTCTGCGGAAAAGGCGGACACAAGGTTTCCGACTGTACCGTTAAATCTAGCTCTTCCAAGGCTCACGCGGCAACTTCCACTACGACTACAACGTCTAAGGATAAACCCGCCACGGAGTCGAAAAAAGAGTAAGCAACCCTCCGGAATCTGCACGGACAGAGGGTTGCGTTGACTCTCTCCGTGTTTCCGAGGTTATCCGCCTCAACGTGTCCGCTCTCTCTAATCCCGATTCATTATTTGTAAAACTCGTCTCTGACTTTCTTGGAAATTTAGTGTTCCGAGCTCTAATAGATTCCGGCTCCACACACTGTTTTGTAGATACCACCTTTGCCACGAAACATAATCTGAAACTCCATTCTGTTCCCGCAATTTCCTTACGTTTGTTTGACAGCACTAGCAATATGGCAATTACTCAAGCCTGCGACATGTCTATCCGGTTCCCTTGTGGAACATCCCAGACGGTTACCTTTTTCGTAACACAGTTGGACTCTAGCTGTTCGGTAGTTCTTGGATACAACTGGCTCACCCGATATAATCCGTTGATTGACTGGGTATTGGGCAGTATTACTTTCCGAACTCCCCACACTTCCGTTCCTCCTGCAGTGTCTTTTCCGGCCAACGCCTTTTCGGCATCAACGGCACCTCCGGCTTCTACCGAGACTTCCGAGCCTCCAAAAATCTCTCTCATCAATGCTTCGGCATTTGTTAGGGCGAGTAAACTGGATGGTTCGCAATGTTTTTCGATCAGCTTAAAAGTTGATGAAGCATCTGGTCGTTTTGCGACTCCAGAATTATCTGAGCTAAAAGCCGACCTGGAAGGAGTTCCCAAAAAATACCATGATTTCGTGGACATTTTCAGTAAGCAAAAAGCTGACAGGCTTGCACCACATAGGCCTTACGACTTAAAAATCGATATTGAGCCCGGTTCAAACCCTCCGTTAGGACCTATTTACCCATTATCCCAATCGGAACTTTCGTCTATTCGGGAGTTCCTGGATGAACATTTGTCGATAGGTTTTATCTGTCCCTCAAAGTCTCCGTATGGAGCACCCGTCCTTTTCGTCCGTAAAAAGGATGGCTCCCTTCGACTCTGTGTCGATTTCAGAGGATTAAATTCCATCACACGGAAAGATAAGTATCCACTGCCACTCATTACCGATTTACTCGATGCCCCACGGAAAGCTCGGATTTATACCAAAATAGACCTCAAACACGCCTATCATTTGGTCTGAATTGCCGAGGGCGACGAATGGAAAACTGCTTTTCGGACTCGCTATGGATCCTTTGAATGGTTGGTTATGCCATTCGGCCTTACCAACGCCCCTTCCACTTTTCAACGTTTTGTTAATGATATATTTTCCGACATGCTTGACGTATGTGTTATAGTCTATTTGGACGACATTTTGGTATTTTCCGAGGATCCTGCCCTTCACGATGAACAGGTCCGTGAAGTCTTCCGAAGACTCCGTAAAAACGGTCTTTTCACCAACGGTAAAAAATGTTATTTCGACATGGATTCTATTGAATACTTAGGTTTCATCATCGGCCCTGATGGTCTCCGTATGGATGAAACCAAGGTTCAAGTTGTCCGTGACTGGCCCGAACCACGGAAGGTCAAGGACATTCAATCATTTTTAGGTTTCGCCAACTTTTACCGTCGTTTTATTCGGAACTACTCGGATATTACAGTACCGCTCACTCGTCTTACCCGTAAAACTCAACCATGGGTTTTTGACGATAAATGCCGCTCCGCCTTCCAGACTTTAAAAAAATGCTTTCACTTCTGCCCCGATCCTTTCCCATTGGAAACCTGATGTTCCGATTATTGTGGAAACCGATGCTTCCGATTATGCAATTGCCGCGATCCTTTCCATTCAAGATTCCGACGGTGAAATTCATCCGGTCGCATTTCTTTCTCGGACACTTTCAGTATCCGAACTCAATTACGACGTTCATGAGAAGGAACTTTTGGCTATTTTTGAAGCTTTCAAACATTGGCGCCATTATCTCGAAGGTTCTGCAACTCCCGTTGACGTTGTTACCGATCACAAAAATCTCGAATATTTTTCTACCACTAAACTTTTAACCCGCCGGCAGGCCCGTTGGTCTGAATTCCTTTCCGCTTTCAACATGATTATCCGTTTCCGACCCGGACGCCTTGGTGGAAAGCCAGATGCCATGACTCGACGATGGGACGTCTATCCTAAAGAGGGGAAAGTAACTACGCTGTTGTTAATCCGCATAACTTGAAACCGGTTTTTACAATGCAACAACTTTCTGCATCTATCCGAGCAACTTCCCTTTACTATCCAATTATGCGTAGCGTCATGATTATGGACATTGAGCAATTACATCAAGATATCCTTTCCGCACTCACTTCCGACCCGGCCCTCAAGCCACATTTAGACATTCCCGACAATCCCAACCAACCCCGATGGTCACAAGACTCTCAAGGTTTTATCCGTCTCGATGGACGTATCTACGTTCCAGATTCCGACAATCTTCGACTCCTGCGTACTTCAGTATAAACACTGATCATCCAATCTCCGGACATTACGGCATCAACAATACTCTTGGTTTAATCCGTAGAGAATATACTTGGCCCAACCTCCGAGATTTCGTAACTCAGTTCTGTAAGTCATGCACCACCTGCTTACGCTCCAAAACCCAGAGGCATAAGCCATACGGCCTTCTCAAGCAACTCCCGATACCAGAAAAACCTTGGAATTCAATTTCCATGGATTTTATCGAACAACTCCCGACTTCCGAAGGCTTTACATCCATTCTAGTTGTTGTGGACCGATTCTCGAAACAAGGCATTTTCATACCCACTCATGATACAATCACGTCCTTACAATTAGCGGAACTTTTCATTATTCACGTATTTTCCAAACACGGAGTTCCATCTCACGTAACTTCCGATCAAGGCTCCAAGTTCGTCTCCCATTTCTTCCAGGCCCTCGGAAAAGCCCTCGACATGAAACTACACTTCACCTCGGGATATCACCCGGAAGGTGATGGACAAACGGAACGCGTTAATCAAACACTGGAACAATATCTCCGCATCTATTGTAATTACCAACAGGACAACTGGAAATCCCTTCTTCCGATCGCGGAATTCGCCTACAATAACTCCCGAATGCAACCACCGGCATATCTCCCTTCTTCGCCAATAAAGGCTATAATCCGAATCTCACAGTACATTCCGAACGAGATTTGGCTTCGGTCCGTGCTCAAGAATTTATTACCGATCTCGACGAATTACATCAAGAACTTCGGAAAGCTATTTCTTCCGCACAGGAATATTATCAATGTTCCGCGGACAAAAACAGGATCCCGCCTCCTAATTTTAAAATTGGTGATCAGGTTTTTGTAAAAGCTCAATTCTTCCGTACTACCCGACCTTCTAAAAAACTCGCTGAGAAATTCTTAGGACCTTTTGAAATTATAGCACAAGCCGGTTCACTTTCATGGACTCTCCGTCTTCCCGACAGTATGCGAGCAGTCCACCCCGTTTTCCACGTTCTCCATGTTAGAACCTTGTGTTCCTAACTCATTCCCGGAACGTATTCAACCTCCGTCCCTCCGGTCATCATTGATGGAGAACCCGAATTCGAAGTTTCCGAAATTTTGGATTCTAAAATCGACAATCGCCGACGTACTTGTAAATTGCTCTATTTAGTTAAATGGGCAGGTTATGAAGGTACCGACGAGGAAACTTCATGGATATTGGCCACGGAACTTGGACATGCTATGGAAATTGTTACTGACTTCCACACGGCTTATCCAGGCAAACCCGGACCTTTATCATCACTCTAATCCTTCTGTTCTTTTCTGTTCAGTTT